>CM030368.1:161570509-162770509 GCA_017893485.1 Hemerocallis citrina
AGGGGCGACGGCATTGCCAATGGTTTAAGAATAGGGGGGCCACTCGACATGCCAACTTCCATAACCTCGTCCGCACCAACCACTCTCCCAACCTCCACCTCCGACTTCCATGTCTCTATCGGTATCTCAAGATTCCTCCACCTCGATCGGATTACCCTCATTAACCACCTCTGCCTCTCCGTCCAGTCGCTCTACTCCACAACAAACGACTTACGGCTGCGAAGCGGCTGGACCTCGTACAAACCTTCTAACTTGACTCCCAGGACGCGGAGTCGGAAAGGCGATCCCCATCGCCCTGACCGAAACAGATGAAGAAAAACCAGACTGAGCTCTCGACATAATGTTGAGAATACTAACCTATTATCGTTGCCGGAAAAGTATGTCGTAAAGCTGGTCGCCGGTCACTAAACGATTCCCAGAGAGAGAGAGAGAGGAGAGACAGCAAAAGTGGAGAATATGAGGGGGAGTGAAGATTATATAGCGCAAATTTCGACGCCTCGATATCCTTACAAAATCTCAGTCACCCCAATTCGAATCATCTAAATATAACGGTGGATGACATTTCGATGCATCGATTCAACAACCATATGTCAACATCACACGTGCAACCCACGTGATCACTATAATCACCAGTTTCACCACGTTCTCACAAGTACCACCAAGTACATAACGCTCGACGTTCGACAGGAACATCGAGCTAGCTACTGGCTTTATCACAAAGCCTATCACTGTAATATCCCGGTCGGATATTATATTTGTATTATTATTATTTTTAAAATTAAAATATTTTATGGAAATTTCTTGGTTTTACTAATAAAAACTTATCTGTATATATATACTAGTAAGTATATATATGTATTGTATCGGTTTTGTGCACTTGTACAAAATCCTGTAAAATGCATTTTTGAGAAAATGTCTGTAAAATCTCGGGCTGGTATTAAAAATTAATTATTTTATTTTTATTTTCAGAATTGAAATATTTTGGTGGATATTACCCGGGTTTTGTTAATAAACATTATATATATATATATATATATATATATATATATATATATATATATACCAGTCTGTATACATCTGTATTATATCAAATTGGTACTGAAATCTTCTGAGCCGGTAATAAATTGGTTTTTATTATTATTTCTAAATTAAAATATTTTGGTAGAGATTATTCGTTTTAACGAATGAAAATTATCTATATATATAGATGTAGTACGTATAAGTACCGTATTGATTTCGTACGTTTGTACGAAATCATGTAATATGAGATTTTGGGAAAAATACTTTTTATTCTTGATCAATCATGATCAAATAGAAGGTTAGGATTGGATGCAATTTAAATTTGCAAATGAACTCAAATTATTTTGAGCCAAAAGAGAGAGAGAGACAAGAGGGACAAGAGTGGCTCTCTCCCAACCACATTTTTTCTCTCCCTCTCCTACAAATTGGCCCGCCAACACAAGAGGGCAAAAGCCCTTTTTTTTGTGTTTCTTCATCTCTTTCCCATCTCATTCTTTCTTCCTTACTAGTTTTAAAATTAGAAAAAAATTGAGAAGAAAAGAAAAGAAAAGAGAGATCAAATCAAAAGAAAAAGGAATGGGTTCTCTTTGCATGAAGTGTTCTTGAGGAGCAAGAACAAGGAGCAAGGAGGAGAAGGCAAGCAAGTTCTTCCTACACGATTTGGGTGGGGGTTTCTCATCTCTTGTTTTGTTTTAGTTATTATTATTGTTATTATTGCTAATAAATCCAAGAACTTGGACTAAATCATGTGCATGTCGTTTATATGGACTAGAATAAACTTGCATATAATGGTTGAAGTGATAGAACATAAAAATAAACCCTCAAGATTCAATCTTGTAGGTTTTAAGGTTAGAATTAATTTGTTATGCTAAAGTTGAAATCTTGAGCCCAAATTAATTAGAGAGGTTCTTGTATGTATTATTATCATTCTCTAATTTTTGTAGATTTTTTGGGGTTAATTTGATAGGTCAAATAGACGTTTCCCCCAAAACAGCAAGTGTTAGGCAAAAAAACAGCAACTTGCTATTTTGGGGTTAACATCGACTATGTTCAAGGGGCTGTATCTTGATGTTCCTTGCAGAATTTGGAAAAGTGATCAACTAGGAAGTTGTACTAGACGTTCTCACCTTTACAAAATGCCATATTTGGTTATATTCTGATAAGTGGTGCAAAAGTTATGACCGTTACAAAAACAGAACAGCCAATTTTGGCTGAATGTTTGCTGTTTTGTTTGCTTGAAGTTTTTGTACCTCTTATTGATTGAATCTGAAAAAGTGTTCAACTAGAGAGTTGTAGTAGGTTCTCTCACCTTTCAAAAATGCCTTATTAGGTTAGATTCCGATAAGTGGTGCAAAAGTTATGACCGTTACAAAAACACAGCAGCCAGCTTTGGCTGAATGCTTGTTGTTTTGTTTGCTTGAAGTTTTTTGTACCTCTTATTGATTGAATCTGAAAAAGTGTTCAACTACATAGTTTTAGTAGAGTTTCTCACCTTTCCAAAATGTCCTATTTGGTTAGATTCCGTTAAGCGGAGCAAAAGTTATGAGCTTTACAAAATCTCAGCAGCTGGCCTTTTGGCCGAAAGCTCACTGTTTGCATTGTTCGAAGTTTTTGTACCTCTTACTTACTGAGTTTGGAAAAGTGTTCAACTAGAGAGTTGTATTAGAGTCTCTCACCTTTCCAAAATGACGTATTTGGTTAGATTCCGATAAGAGGAGTAGTAGTTACGACCTTTACAAGTTTCAGCTTTGCTGTAGCTTTTGTCAGTCATTTGTTATCTTTGTATTGTGTTCAAAGGACGGTGGATTGAATTCCATATGGAATCTGAAAAAGTCATCAACTAGAGAGTTGTAGTATACATTCCCACCTTTCCAGAAAGTTTAATTTGGTTAAATTCCGACAAGTAGAGCAAAAGTTACAAGCTTTCAAAGTTTCAGCTTTTTGTTAAGAAATCTGTTGTTGGTTAATTTTTGAGTGTGTTCAAAGGACGGTGGATTGAATTCCATAAGGAATCTGGAAAAGTGTTCAACTAGAGAGTTGTAGAATATGTTCCTAACTTTCTAAATTGTATGATTTGGTTAGATTCCGACAAGTAGAGCAAAAGACAAGCTTTCAAAGTTTCAACTTTTTGTTAAGAAATCTGTTGTTGGTTAATTTTTGCGTGTGTTCAAAGGACGGTGGATTGAATTCCATAAGGAATCTCAAAAAGTAATCAACTAGAGAGTTGTAGTATATGTTCCCACCTTTCCAAAAAGTATAATTTGGTTAAATTCTGACAAGTAGAGCAAAAGTTACAAGCTTTCAAAGTTTCAGCTTTTTGTTAAGAAATCTGCTGTTGGATAATTTTTGCGTGTGTTCAAAGGACGGTAGATTGAATTCCATAAGGAATCTGAAAAAGTAATCAACAAGAGAGTTGTAGTATATGTTCCCACCTTTCCAGAACGTATAATTTGGTTAAATTCTGACAAGTATAACAAAAGTTATGAGCTTGGAAAGTTTCATCTTTTAGCTGTACTGTTATTGTTTGAAATGGTGTTTAACGGATCAGATTTTGAGTTCCGTACCGAATCTGAAAAAGTGTTCAACTAGAGAGTTGTAAGAGATGTTCTCACCTTTCTAAAAGGTCTAGTTTTGTCGAATTCCGAGGAGCGTAGCACTGTTTGCTTCTAGGGTGTTAGAAGGTTTTTTATGTCGCTTTCGTGTTTTCATTGGTAATATGTTTATATTAGGCTGTTAGAAGATTCTTCTATTTCTTCTAATTATAAAAGATCAAGTTTTTGTTAGTAAGCTTATACACGAGATTCTAGTTCATGTTAACTAGAGTTGTCGTGAATTGTTTGTAGTTTGAAACATGCACTTGATTATGAGTAACAAGTATTCCTTGTGCTCATAAGCCATGTAATAGGTATTGGTCCGTCTCATATGTAGCTCACCTAGCTCGTATGTAGTTGTTTGTTCATGCGTAGCTCATTGGGCTCGTATGGAGTAATTATCTTGAATAGATAGGCGATGAGTGAATCCGAGGAGATCTTGTGAAGTCTAGGTTGAGTCTTGGTAGATTGTGTCAACAATTGTTACACTCTTGAAGAGGGACACGTGCGGTGATTTTTCATGATAAGTTGGAAGCACAGTGACATGTCTCGCTTGTTTGAATTTTTTGGTGCCGTCTCATAGCAAGTTGAGAGTACGACTCTAGGTTGAAAGTACCTTATAGCTCGTACGGCCCCATTTGATTTGTCAGGGTTAGTGACATCATTAGGGTAGTAACTGTTACTTAACCAATTTTATCTATGAATTGCCGAAGGGTGAGAGTTGGGGTTAGGGGTGATACCTTATAATCCGACTTCTCCTATAGGCCGACACTAGGTGGTGTTATTGGAATGTATTCTCCTGTCAAAGGGATACGAGCGGTGCTTTTTCATGATTAGTTGGGCGCGCGGGATCCATATCTCAGCTGTTAATTTCTGAACTGCCATGATAAGAACGGGAGGTTTTCCTAGGGAAATAGACCATACGATTCCGTCAGGTTCTATGCCTTCTCAGGACAAGTTGAGGGCACGGAAGAAGGTTGGCTAGTATCTTGTGGTTCGTGTTGGCTTTTAAGCGAGGTCCGGTTTGCCGGGCAATAGTGGAAAACAGAGACACTATTGTACTGCAGTAGCGGAACTAGACCGTACCTGCAACCTCATCAGTCATGTAGTATTGTGTCAGGAACAGGATGTATACAAAAGTAGAATTCATGACGTGAGTTCAAATCCCTATATATGAAGAAATGGTTTGATATGGGGCGTACGTAGTATGGGCTGCATACTACTCCAGAGTCTTGCTTGCATTAGAATAAGTGCATAATTGCATTAGTTAATTCTGCATTAGATTCTAAGTCATAGCATACACTGACACATCAAATATATATATATGCACGTTTCTCCTTTCAACAATCTGTTTGTTTAATGTTGAGAATCACTGCTAGTCATCAGCCTTAAAGCGTCAGTATATGTACTGACGTCCCCATTTCATAGGCACTAGATTTCAAAATTACAGGTACTAGATTGCAGAGCTACAGGTACATGATTCAGGAGGACTCAAGGCAAAAGAAGCAAAGTGTTGTTTTATTTCAATTGTAATATTGTTGGAAAGCATCCTAGTGAAGTACCAAGTGTTGTTCTTTATTCATTGTACTCTGATGTAAATTTGTTGAAAGTTGTAACACTTGGGCTTGTTAAGGTATTATTGTAACACTGATATAATGTATTGCAGTTTTATAACATTCAGACTTGTAATACATTTGTGTTGAATAAAAAGTTTTAAATTTTCCTGTTTTTCTGTATATTGTAGCTAATTGAAGAAAAAGATTCTGGCTTATGTCACAGTTTCCCAGTATATGGAAATCGGGGCGTTACAATCATGCTCGACACTCGGTAGGAATTTTGAGCTAGCTACTGGCTTTCTCAGAAGCTTATCATGCTCGATGCTCGGCGAGAACTTCGAGCTAGCTACTAGCTTTCTCACAAGGTTATCACGCTCGACGCTCGGCAGGAACCTCGAGCGAGATACTGGCTTTCTCACAAGCCTATCACGGTCGATGCTCGGCAGGAACGTCGAGCTAACCACTGGCTTTCTCACAAACCTATCATGCTCAACGGTAGGCAGGAACCTCGACCTAGCTACTGGCTTTCTCACAAGCCTATCACGCTCGACGCTTGGTAGGAACGTTGAGCTAGCTACTGACTTTCTCACAAGCCTATCACACTCGACGCTCGGCATGAACTTCGAGCTAGCTACTAGTATTCTCACAAGTCTATCATGCTCGACGCTCGACATAAACCTCGATCTAGCTACTGGCTTTCTCACAAGCCTATCATGCTCGATGCTCAGCGGGAACGTCAAGCTAGCAATTGGCTTTCTTACAAATCTATCACGCTCGACGCTTGGCATGAGCCTCGAGCTAGCTACTAGCTTTCTGACAAGCCTAATCACGCTTGAAGATTGGCATGAACCCCGAGCTCACTACTGGCTTTCTCACAAGCCTATCATGCTCGACGCTCGGCAAGAACTTCGAGCTATCTACCGGCTTTCTCACAAGCCTATCACTTTCAAGCTAGATACTAGCTTTATCACAAGCCTATCACGCTCAACGCTCGGCATGAACCTCAATCCAGCTACTGGCTTTCCTACAAGCCTTTCACGCTCGACGCTTGGTAGGAACATCGAGCTAGCTACTGGCTTTCTCACAAAGCCTATCATGCTCGACGCTTGGCATGAACCTCGAGCTAGCTATTGGCTTTCTCACAAGCCTATCACACTAGACGCTCGGCATGAGCCTCGAGCTAGCTACTGACTTTCTCACAAGCCTATCACGCTCGACACTCGGCAGGAACTTTGAGCTAGCTATTGGCTTTTTCACAAAGCCTATCACGCTCGATGCTAGACATGAAGCTCGAGCTAGCTACTGGCTTTCTCATAAGCCTGTTATGCTCGACGCTCAGCATGAACTTTGAGGTGGCTACTAGCTTTCTCAGCCTATGACGCTCGACGCTCGACGCTCGACGCTCGACATGAACTTCGAGCTGGCTACTAGCTTTCTCAGCCTATCATGCTCGATGCCCGACGCTCGGCATCAAATGCCCCACCCCGATCGCTGAAGACCGAAGGGTCGGGGCTCAGTGTCACATTGCTCGGCCTCGACTCTGTTTTGCCCCACGTAAGGATCTTTTGATCTATTCTCAAGCGCATTGATAGCGGACCTTCTCACGAGATTAGGGTACTCCTCAACGGCTAGTACATACAACCCTCCAGGAGTGGGGGCCTATGATGTGGGTAAATAATCTAGCGTGATCAGAGCCCTCTGATCTCCTCAAAATTCGTTCATCTCTGATCATCAAGCCAGGGGATCCAGTAGGCCTTCTGCCGGTGCAGGCCCACAGAGAAATGGGTGAACCCATGCCATTAGGGTTAGGGCTCCCACTCTCTCTCTGCCTATAAATAGCAGACCCCTTCCCCTTTCAGCAGGTAATGACTCTTTCTCCACGTGAACCCGAGCTTTCCTTTCCTACAATGACTCACTAGATCGTCGAAGGGCCTATCGCCGAGATCTCTCCCGGTATTTCTAGGCCTCTTGCAGGTGTTCTGGTCGGCCAACTTCCATTAACACCTCCTCTTCAGCTCCCCAGGAGATCCTTTGTCTCAGATCCAGATCTGCGTTTGAGATCTGTCTCTTCCTCTACAAATTACAAGAACTCACACATGTTGTTCCCACGACTAAAATAAGCAGCATCAACTACATTTTGTAATTCATGGTGAAACTTAGTGATGGCAATCGGGTCCATCGGCCTGGGCCGGGCCCAACCCGTTCGGGTTTGACCCGGTTTTGAGTGGGCAAGGTTCGGGTTAGGCCAATAGCCGGCCGGGTCGGGTTGGGAAATTAAAAACTAACCTGGTTGACCCGTGAACACATTCGGGTTGAACCCGGGTCGGGCCAGGCGGGTCGCCGAGTTGGACCAGTTTTTTATTTTTTATATTTTTAACCTCAAAAAATAAATAAATAAAAATTTTACAACAAATATAAGCGATTAAGAATTAAAAAAAATTGTATATATTATTCATTTCAACTTCTATGAAATTTTTACAACTTTTTTTTCATACAAATACTGTTAAAAAAATATACAAATTCCTTCAATTACATGTTTAAGAGGACAATCTAGAGTTCGAGATAGCCTGGACTTAGATTCAAGAGAGGGCATTGAACTACTGTCGTGCATCTCTACTTAACCTAAACCTAGGATCTCATCGCCCTAAATTCTCTAATCTTGTTGTTGGACTTCAGACGAGTTTCTTCCACTTGTTGATGTAGATGTCGCTTCCTGCCTTCATTCTTCATCCAATTTTCAATGCACACGATTATCTCCAACGAATCCGGCTACAAGTGATTCTTGTAATATGTTAGAACTCTGTCATTTGTAGAGAAAACACTTTCTGAAGCAACTGTGGAGACAGGAGGAGTTAGTAGATCTTTATCCATATGTGAAAGAATAGGAAAAAGATTTTCATGCTCTTTCCACCATTGTAGCATTTCAATCTTAGTACTAGAACTCTCATTATCTTGTTGATTATACCAATTTAATTCATTAGGTGCATTAGTCCTAGGTTTTTTGTATTGAATACGAGCAAGTAAATTAGCATTGGCATCTTCTAATATACTCTTACCCTTAAGTAGAAGAAGAAGAAGTAACTATACTAGTTGTACTATCAGATGCAAAAGTTCTATCATAATAATCATACAAGTTATTCAATGTCGATTCAAAAACAACTAAAAATTTATTACAATCATATTCAGAATCATCTCCAAGTAAAGTAAAAAATATTTCAATCAAACTTCTCGTACCCGCTAATTTGATACGATGATCCATAACAGTAGCAATACAATACGACATAAGAGGATGATTAAAATACTTCAAAAAAAATTTATAAGCGGGAACAACAATATGACTAATGTATTCATCTAAAATTATTTCTTGAAAAGTCTGCATCATAGTTTTGATTGAAACAAAAATATTACTAGAAGTAGAATCATAAGATGTAGAAAATTTCACAATTGCGGTTTTAAAAGGTTCCAAAAATTGTAAATATTCGGCAAAATACCATGATTGGGGAGTCATTTAAAAATTTTCCATGTTTTTGCAAGACAAAAATCTATAATATCTTTGTATTGAGTAACATCATTGAGTAAATCGAAAGTAGAGTTTCATCGGTGTTTAACATCTTTAGGAAATTTTCTAAAATGTATTCCCCTAGCTTTATACAATTCTTTAAATTCTTGAAGCATAGGACCACTAAAAGCAATAAAATGTACACAATCTCTAATTGCAATTATATATGAATCGGCTACTTTCAATGCATCTTGTACACATAATTTTAAATATGACACGCACATTTAACATGAAAATTTTCATTACATGGAGGAGCTAATTGTGTTTTTAATGTACTAATCAAAATATTGTTGTTAGATGCATTATCAAAACTAATAATAAATTTTTTATCACGAATATGATATAAATCACAAACTTCTAAAATATGTGTTCCATAACTAGTCCACTATGAGGATACGACAAAGAGGCAAGTGAGATGATTCTTTTTTGAAACATCAAATCACTATCTATCTAATGACAAGTTAAGCCCATCATCGAAATATCGTTATAACATTTCCAACAATTGGAAGTTAATGATACTCTATAAGTTAAATAATACAATAGTGTAATTAAAGCGTCTCTCATTTCGTTGTAAAGTTTAACAATCGGACTTTAGTGTGTTTTTAGGAATTCTTCTAAAATATGGATTTAGTGCATTTTGGTTGAAAGACTCTACATTCCTACTCTCGGAATAGAAAAAAGGTAGCTCATCCTTAATAACTAGTTGGGCCATTTTCCGACGAACAAGTTCGGGATCATAGGGTTAGCAATCTATTTGTCCGGTCCTATGGTTGATTTTTTGTTGGCCTTGTTGGTCTTGTACTAATTTCTTGTGTACAGTTAAAATGTATCGTTTAATTGTACATGTTCCCTCACACTTCTTCCATTTGTAATTCTTGTCACAAGTTTTACAAATCTTATATCATACACCCGGAATTCCCTCATCGGGGATATAGTCATAAAATCTGTGCCAATCACTTATTTTCCCCTTGTTTTTCTACTACTAGTGGGTTCGGTTTGTTGTGTTTGTGTGTCATCATTATGCATTGCTTCTTCTATGTCGTATGGAGGGATATCGTGAGATCCTGTCATAGGATTTGGTATAAATTCGGGCTCTACATGTGGGACTATTGGAGGCCAACGTGAAGTACCGGTGGAATCTTGTCCACTTTGGCTATGACCGCTACCTCGTGATCTAGACATGGTAATAGTGTATGTGAAAAAAAAAATGATTTCTAGTGTTTTGCTAGTGTATGTGAAATAATACAAAACAATCAAGGAGGTATATGTTAAAAAATAAAATCTAAAAAACAATAGGAGAGTCGAGAGAAAGAAAAGCAAAAAACCAACAAACAAATATGATACAAAAAATTAGAACTACAAAAAAATCAAGACAATAGGAGGGTTGCAAAATTTTGATACTGTACTCCACGGATAATCGTATATAGAAATGAGAGAAAAAATAAAAGTAGAAGTAGACGTTGTCGATTGAGAAATCTAGTAGACGTAGTCACGAAGTCTGGTAGTCGTTGAGAGAGAGAGAGAGAGAGAGAGAGAGAGAGAGAGAGAGAGAGAGAGAGAGCTTCTTTGTATGAGGAGTTTAAGTAGACGTAGTTGAGAGTTGAATCAACACAATTCAGTACGAATGAAATTTTTTACTTCTTTGTTGCTTGCTTCTTTGTTGAAAAAACTAGATCGAATTGAGTAGTAGTAGTAGAGAGAATACTTCGTCGATTCATTGTTTAAGAAATCCTTGAATGTATTCTTTAGCCAACTTAATTGGATAGACACACCATTAAATGTAGTCTAATCTGTCTCAACATCAAGAAAATGTGCCATAAGTACCTCCTTATTAAACGCCATTGTACCTGTCATGGCGAGACCATCAATTGGAAATCCTGAGATAACCGCGATGTCCTGAAGCATCACGGTCATCTCTCCAATGGGAAATGGAACGAATAAGTCACCGGCCTCCAACGCTCGAGTACCGCTATAAGTAGATATCGATAGAGTTTCATATTCCCTATCAAACTATGTCCGTAGAAACCGGTCTCCACTAAGAGATCGTGTGTCATTGGATGCAATGACAACATCTCATGCGTACGAAAACTTCACTCCCTGGCTGTACCGTCCTACACCTGCTGGGATCTATGTGTTTGCTGCATAGTCAACAAGGTCGGATCATGAGGACTTGGCCCTCCAGGTGCAATGTGAGACGCTGGGGGACTAGCAGATGAAGAAGATCCCCCACCTTGGCCACCCCGCGATGGACGTCCATGTCCACAACCAATATTACTCGGTCCTGTTGGTAGCCTGCATAAATACAGTAATATTTAGTGAACACTGCATTGAAACAAGTATATTATTTAAACCAAACAAAAAATACTACGTGGGGCCTACCACATGCTACAACATTCTTCGTCCGTACCATATAATTGTTGATTACAGCTGCAAAACATAATCGAAAATATTTATAAGTTCTCCAATAACAAGATATACTTCTAACATTTCCAATATCAACGGATTTAACACAACATAAGACTATATTTATTTGGATCCTTATTGCACAAAACAAAATCACAAACATAACCTTAATGTTAATGATGATTCACATTACACAACAACTTCATCTTCTACCATCATCACATCACAATCACCAAATTATACCATAAAACATCACAATTATACTGCAAATAATCCTCCGTGTCTATAACCAATTAACAGAAAGATGATGCTTTCTTTACTTATTGTCTATTGTGAACAACATAACATTCATAAAGAGTAATAAGCATTCATAATAAGTACTAAATTTGATAGTCTATATGTTTTAGCAACATTCAACTCTCAAGTATGAATTAATCCCAAACTTAAACCATATTTTCAACAAGTCATCTAACGATAACCTACAAAAAAAATTAAACAATACAAGTAGTAAATACTGGGCATACCTCTCTAGGGTTTCGGATTTGGAATTTTCGAAATTCCAAATATTGTTGGAGGTCGCTAGTTGGAGGAGAGATGAAGAGAGACAAGTCCGTTTTAAGAATTGAAGTCTACGAAAATGTTTGATGATTTTGGGGTGGTATTGGGGATTAGGGTTATTGGGGTTTAGGGCTTTGGGGAGAAGAAGATGGGTAAGATGAAATTAAAATGAGGTGTAGAGAGAGAGAGAGTGGGAGCACGACCTTATTAGCGACCGGGTCCCACTTGTAGTCGCTATTGGGAATAACGACCATAGTTATACGAGGTCATTATTCCCAACAGGGAGTTCAGTTAAGTTGTTATTTTTAAAAATTCCAGAGAAGAGAAGTTCTCTAAATTTTGTCAAGTGTGGAGAAATGCACTGCATTAGTGGTCGCTATTCCCATTAACGACTTAATTTATACTAAGGTCGTCAATAGGAATAGCGACAAATAAAAATTTTTTCCAAAAAATTAACAATATAGGCCGTTAATCTCATTAACGGCATCTAAAATAAAGAGACCGCTATAGCGGTCTCTCCAATAGCGGTAGGTGTTGACGTGACACAGAGTAGCGCACAAGCACTAATAGTTTGTAAAGTGGCCCTTAAATGCAAATATTTTCAAAAAGTGGCCTGGTACGGCAAAAAATTCCTCCTCCTCTTCCTCCAAATATACCAAAAATCCCAAACCCTAAAATCCCCCAAATCCCCCAAAATCAAGATCCGAATCCAAACCAGAACCAGCAACCATGGTGCTCGGTCAATTGGGCGGGAGCATAACCCGCGCGTTGCAGCAGATGAGCAACGCGACGATCATCGACGAGAAGGTGCTAAGCGATTGCCTGAACGAGATTTCCCGCGCTCTCCTCCAATCCGATGTCCAATTTAAGATGGTACGCGACATGCAGACGAACATCAAGCGCATCGTCAATCTTGATGATCTCGCCGCCGGCCACAACAAGCGCCGCATCATCCAAAAGGTGTTTAGATTCTTTTGTGAAGAATTTGGAATTCGAATTTTGGTAGATTCTGTTGGTTTTGGACTTAGATAGGGAAAAACTTAAATAATATGTTGTAACAGTACGCTTGATAGTGAATTTGGTTAGAACTGGTCCTTGTCGCGGTTGTTAGATTTGTCAAGAGAATAGAAATATTGTTATTGATTCATTACTAGGGCTTATGGACAATTTATACAGGTAGATGATCCATATAGATGAAAGGACTTGCATGACAATAAAATGGTGTGGCTCTGAATGAACCGACGCCATTGCTGCTCCTTTGCTAGCTTTCTTAGCCATTAGGAAACCAAGGAAACAACAGGAAGATGATATGAGATAGAGAGAGAGATCGGAGGTTGAGGAAGAGTAACATAGTCAAGAAGAGAGATTGGGATTTTTATCTCAATTGATTGATGCTCAATAATGGGTTGTTTGATCGGTATTTATATTTGTTTATTACGTGCAATGCATGTGTTTCAAACAAAGTTGGTTAGGCGGTTAGGCGGTTGGGTGGTTATGTGGTGGGACTTATTGCTCATAATTCTACTGTCACCACTTACATCCAACAGTCCCAAATCCACTTAAAACCCGACCCCACCATACCATTTCATTTTACATACTTTCCACTAACCCCCTTACAATTGTTACATGGACCAATTGTTACATGGACCGATACGTAAGAAAATGACTGATATGTAAGAAAAGATACAACTCTAAACTTTTTTTTTATAGCAAATTGCTGCAGTTCCGCTTCAAACTTCCTCCACTCTCAGCTAGCTCTATTTTGGTGTGTATCAATTCCTTCCCCCATTTTTTTAGGCATTGCCTTAAGGTTGAATAGGGGAAACTTCAAGGTCGAATAGGGGTAACTTCTTACTAGTTCCCAATACGGTTCCCAAGTTGCACTTTCAACCTGTTGAAACCACCATTTGATCAATACCTTCGAAATCAGCTTCCTTCCTTTGATTACAGCTCTCCTATCTAAGATTTGCTCAAGTTCCAAAAGAGCTGTGAAAACAGTAGACCACTGTACTTCCACTGCAGGACCCAAATGCTTGCGTAGTTTAGAAATGTCAAAAACATGATGCACCGTAGCTTCAAATGGCAAAGCTAATTTATAAGCTACTGCCCCCACTCTTTCAATCACTGTATAAGGACCATCAAACTGTAGAGCTAGCTTCTGCACAACTCTAGCATCAATCGAAACCTACCTATAAGGCTGTAGCTTCAAGTACACCTAATTCCCCACTTGAAACTCTCTGTCAATCCTATGACCATCGACATGCTTCTTCATTCTATCTCGAGCTCTCTTCAAATGGTCCTTAAGCAATTGCAAACTCACATTTCTTGCTAACAATGCCTCATCCACTTGTGGATTCTTTGCAGTATGAGGTAAGTATTTTTCTTACAAATCCCATTCTCCTTTTATACACATATGTCTCTGTCTTACAAAGATGACCAGGTACGTATTTTTCATCGCAATGAAAGCATAAACAATTTTCCTTTCTGTCCCACACCGCATCTGGAGTTAACTTTTTCAAAATAGGACCTATAGAGTTACCCGGCTTTGTGACATTGGAGAACTTGGCTGGCTGAGTCACTGTATATGGTTATGCTGGAGAAGATACAATGTTTGGGGAAGTAAAAGAGTTCTTGTACTAAAGCCTGTACAGTTGCTTTAGTGCATTAAACTTTTTCTCAGACTTCAAAGCTACCCTGAAAGCTTCCCCAAATGTTTGAGGCTCTGCCATAGATACTTCATGCTGCAGCTCCTCCTTAAGACCACTCACAAATTATTGTATCAAATAAGATTCACTCACCCAATCTACTAAACATAGCAACCTCTCAAACCTTTCATGATAATCAAGAACAATAGTGGTTTGCTCCAAAATACACAAAGATTTGGTTGCATTTTCATAAATTCCCAGTGCAAATATATTACAAATTCCTTCTTTAAACTCCGTCCATGTTACTACTTCATTTGTCTTCAGGAACCACCTACACCATTGAACAACATCCTCATTCTAGAAAAAATGCTACCTTGACCTTCTCATCTCCTGGAATTTGATACATATCAAAGTAGTGTTCAATTAGGAACACAAAATTGAGGACATCACCATTACCTGAAAATGGACTTACATCCAATTTGGGAGGCTTAGGAAAAGAGTTTCTCATACTAAATTGCTCAAAATTCTTGCCACTACTCATATGATTCTCACTCTTTGGATAAGAGCCCAATTGGATAAGAGCCCAAATGTACTTCCATCGAACATCCATTAAGATTAGGGTTATAGTTAGGCTTACTCGCAGGTCTGAATGGTGGAATCCCCTTCATGAAATCTTGTTACGTTCTGGTAGATGTCACTAATCCACCCACTTGTTGCGCCAAATGCTGTAACTGCACAAGAACGAGTGGCATTTGCGCTGATAAATTCCTCATTTGATTTTCCTCACCGCCTACTCTATCAACCAAGAACTGATGCTTCTACTGCCATTTCAACTCCGAAATTGCACCAAGAATGCTATTGAGCATCGTCACTTCTTAAGGGAAACTATCGTCTTCCATCGAATTTGCCAGAGAATCGATTGGCTCCGATACCATTTGGTGCGGCTTTGAATGAACTGACGCCATTGCTGCACCTGCTAGCATTCTTAGCCATCAGGAAACCAAGGAAACAACAAGAAGATGATCTGAGATAGAAAGAGAGATCAGAGGTTGAAGAAGAGTGACAAAATCAAGAAGAGATGGAGATTTAGCTCAATCGATCGACGCCCAATAATGGGTTGTCTAATCGGGATTTATATTTGTTTATTACGTGCAATGCACAGGCTTCAAACGAAGTTGGTTAGACAATTAGCTGGTTGGATGGTTATGTGATGGGACCCATTGCTCATATCCGACAACACCACTCACATCCAACGGTCCCAAATCCACTTGCGTAAAACCTAACTCCACCATACCGTTTCATTTTACAGACTTTTCACAAACCCCCTTACAATTATTACATGGACTAATACATAAGAAAAGAAGGACTGATATGTAAGAAAAATACAACTTTCAACCTTATTTACAACAAACTTATGCAGTTTTGCTTCAAACTTCCTCCACTCTCAACTAGCTCTTTTCTGCTGTGTATCATAAAATACCATATGGAAAGAAGAGTAAGTGCAATAGAGAATACACTTTTGAGAGAAGTAATAGTACGCGTCTATGTAACTCTCACATGATTGATCTATGCATAATTTTAAAAGAGAAATGATAATATGCTACTCTTTATATGCAACTGTATTTGCAACTCGCATTTGATTGGTCCACCTAAAAAAAGTAAGCGGTCCCAACTGACTAGATTTTTTAAAACTTATGCCTGGATTAATCAGCTGATATAGTTGCAAATGGACTTGCATTTGTAGTGGCATGCTACCACTTCTCATTAAAAAGGGGGGAAAAATAGAAGTGTAGTTAATTGGGATTACTTACTTTTTATGAGTGAATCAATCATATGAAAGTTGGAAATGGAGTTGCATATAGGGGGTGACATATTATTATTTCTCTACTTTTGATATATTAAAACGCCTCAAGTCATGATGGATCGTGGAGTGAATGTTTGTTTGCATTGAAGAAACTCAATTAGAACTAGGCTAAACTTGTCGAGCAGAAGTAGTGGCGTAGACGTGAGGACAGACATATAAGTGGATAGCGTGGATGGGAATTGACAAGGTTGACTAGATAGCACAAAGCAAATCAGGATGTTACATGTAGTATGGATGGATGATACTAGATATCGCAGAGGAGGCCAATTGCCGTCGTCGGGTTGACTGAAGTCGTGCTTTAAGGGGGGAAAAATAGATATCATAGATAGTGGCTGTAGTGCTTAAAGGTTTACATCAAGTAGGATTCAATGGTTACTTGTAGTGAGGCAAACTGGAGTAGACAGGAGATGATGGGGGGAGCAAGCTGGAGAGAGACATCGAGAGATTGGAGTTGATTTAGAATAGTTCGGAGAGAGGAAACTTCGAAGAGGATCCGGAGAGATTGGCCCAATTAAGTATTAAATCGATCTGGAAGAAGGGCATTGGGAGTTGGAGAGTGGTTGTAGATTTGTGGTAGGATTCAAACAAGGAAATATCAAAATCAGCACACTAGTTGGAGAAAATTCAGGATCAAATCGCAACGGATCGAATTTTGACTCGAATCACAAAGCATGGAAGCAAGATGGTTTAGGCTGGTAGGGATTGGTAGGGTCTGGTTGAGAATTGGTTGGATAGAGTTTTAGATCATTAGGTTCATGTTCATATTGGATGTATATGAAATAAATGCTATTAAGGTCATCATTGGAGTTTGGTTGTGATTCATGTCAATAGTCGGGAGCAGAGCTGGGTTCAGGGAATGTGATTGCAACGTAGGATTTGGATGTGGTGGGTGAGGTGGAGTTGTTTCGTGTTCGGGATAAAATTGGAGGTAGCAGCATCGAGTCTAAAATCAGACTCGGGGTCGTGTTGTGAGTTTGAAGAAATTGAAATACAACTTATTTTGGTGAACCTAGGAAAAGATATATATATATATATATATATATATATATATATATATATATATATATATATATATATATATTATTGGTTGGGGGGGGGGGGGGGGGGGGTTCTTTCCGGATTTGGAAATCGCTAAAAAAATAGGAAAGGGAGAAACAAGATTCCTTCTGAAAGCGGACTTTTACATCATTCAGCTCTATATCAGTTCGATTTTAAGATCCTAAAATGTAAATACGTTTTTACAAAAGGATAAGCATTGACACATAGGATAACTCTATAAGATCTGTGTCTTTTTCTACCTTTTTTGTGGTTTCTGTGGTATTGGCTTGTTTTTCTCTCTTTTCCCCCAAAAATATGACTGCCAGTTCTCTCCTAGATTTACTTGGAATTGTGTAATACATTAATTCTATCCTTGATTTTCTTTGAAATCGATTATTTCCGGATCTCCAAAACATCTCATTCAGTAAAATTTTAAATAAAAATTGTACTCCTAATATCGTACTTATCAAAATGGATCTACTAGTCCTGCATATAGCAATCAAGTTCTGTTAATTTTAAATTAAGTCCAACAATTATGAAAAAATAACCGTAATAAAGCTGAATATAGCATTTGACGTTGAATTAGTCTTTCCCTTCTCTGTTGTGTGTCTTTTCTCATAGTTGTGCAATTTTGCTACTTTCGAAGTTCGTTATTACTCGTCTATTTAGTGTTCCTTTCATGTATGTTGAATTGCCACAACCTTCATTGTTATTTGATTTCTTAAACAAGCACATCTTCATAGAATCATTGGTAATTTTTCTTGCAACCTGAAATCTTAAAAACTAGATGTACATTACTCATATTATTCTACCTAATGCTTTCACAACCTTTATTCTTATTTGATTTCTTAAACAAGGACACCATCATAGGTATCCAGCAGTAACCAAATTTTAAAACTTACTCAAATTCTTCTACTTTATTCTTTCATTTATTCTTCTAGGCCCTGCTGATCTTTTTTTTTGTTTTTGTTTTTTTTTGTTTTGTTTTGTTTTGTTTTGTTTTGTTTTGCTTCATATGACTTGATTTGTGTCTTTTTCTTCTTTAGGCTGTTTTCGATGAACTTTGCAAGATGTTGGATCCTGGGAAACCTTCTTATACTCCCAAAAAGGGAAAGACAAGTGTGATAATGTTTGTCGGTTTACAAGGTAAGTTTTACGTCCAGTTGGTTGAATTACAATTCTTTTGCCTGAGTCATTCTATTTAGTATGATAACTGTCATGATAATTTTTATAGGGGATGCAATATTGTCTTAAGTTTAGAATATTAAACTTCAATTAATTATTCATGTGTTCCTGACTGTATAGGTAAAACCCTACTCTTTTTTTTACCTCTTCTACTCCTGTAAAATGTTAAAACTGCTTGGGAATGAAAATTGGTGGTTCCAATTTTAAAACTAAGGCTTTAAAAAGTTTAAGCATGATTAGTTGTAGAAAATAAATGGTCTAATTCTTTTTTTGCATTTAAAATTACTGGTGCTGTAATTGAATACTGTGGATACGTGTGTAAGAAAAAAAATTGCTAATCATGACTTTGAGTCAAAATGTTTTCTGTGCAAGATTTGATTAGTCTAATGTGAAATTTCCAACTGGCAGATAACGAAGTAGAAGCTTGTCTGTGTATACATAAGGTCCATTGTTTGTTGACTACCTGAGGATCTAGGTGAAATGAGGGTCTTTAGTAGGATAAAAAAATCTAGTAATTTTATCCACCAAGTTAAATCTTTCTCATATTAGTGCACTTGTTTATTTGAGTTTTTCTCATTTTATCATTTAGATATCCGGAATATTTCCACTAAACTTTGTCTTATTATTGTCTCCAGGTTCTGGGAAGACCACAACTTGTACCAAATATGCTTATTATCATCAAAAGAAAGGATTTAAGCCTGCTCTTGTTTGCGCTGATACATTCAGAGCTGGTGCATTTGATCAGCTGAAACAAAATGCTACCAAAGCTAAAATTCCTTTTTATGGAAGGTACTGTATTTAATCATTATGCTTAAGTTAATAGCAAAATTTGAGGACCCCCCCCCCCCCCCCCCCTCCCCCCCCCCCCCCCCCCCCACCCACACACACACACACACACAAAGCACTAAATTTGTTTTTTGTTTGGTATCAATCAGCTTCCCTTCCATCAATGTGGATCATAAGTCGAGACAGAACGGCTAGTTAGATAATTTCTTAGGTCCTTAGGAATAGCTAGCATTTAATTGTTAATTAGATCACATGATAACATTAAAATTACTTATACTCCATATGTTTGCTCATGTTTTCTTCAAGTTTGTGTGCATATGTTCAAGTATGTGGTCCTATAACCAAAATTACTCTAACAAACCACTAATTACTATGAAATACTTAATCATTTCATTTTAGTCATCATATTATAGTTTTCAGAGATGGCAGGCGGGTTGTTTGACACAAAATAAAATTAGGGGGGACTAACTGATGGAAATTATTTGGGGAGGTTATCTGATTTTAGGCAAAAGTCTTTTGAAATTTAAACCAAGTTATTTTTCCTTTGGATACTGTAGTTTTAGATTTCTAGAGATGCTATGGTTTATCTTTTTAAAATCATTATCCTTCTCAATTTACGTAATCTTGTATAATGGACAATTTGTTTTACAGAAAACAGACTTCTTGACGTCTTAACTACAAAATTGTTGCATGCTCTGCGCTATGAATTCCTTGATGTTGTTTTATTCTATTGTTTTACGATGAACTTGATTGTGAACGCATCTTCTTACACTTCCCTAAGCTACATGTTTTTTAGTACAACATTTGCATGCGAGATAGTGAATGGTATACCTTTTTATCCATTTCTTAGTACACATGAGTAATATGTAAATTTTTTCTCTCCGACCATTCATGCTGTTGCTTTTTTTTCCTGTTAAGTAGCCGTTTCATAGACATTCCCAAAATTATATATTATTAACTATGCGAACCGGTGCCCAGTAGGGATGTCAGTGTTCAAAAAATTTAAAATTTATTACCCTTCTGAGTGCAGGTGCTAGAGCTTCACGGACATGTTACACATTCATTAATATCAGAATCGTATGATAACATTTTCTATTTTCTGATATATAGCGTTCATCTTCTTAAGCAATAATACTATTATTGTTCACATAATACTGAACGTAATTCACACCGCCAGTGATAAACTTTAATGGTTACTGGTTAGAGCTAGTATTTAGTCGCTGAAATACAATGGTTATGGTTTAGAGCTTGTATTTAGTCTTTGGACTTTTGAATGCATGATTATGACTTACTGGCATAAACAAATTTCCTAGGATATGCAGTTAGTTGTGACAAAACATTTGGTTTGACTCACATCTTACCTGCAATGGTTACTGATAATCTTAAATTCTCTAGTTACATGTTTTACTTTAACCCAATAACTATTTATATGGCTATACTGCTGATCTAAATTTAATTATCTTATGGCAAATAATTTGATTCCCTTGTTTAATTCCTCCTTGACTGAACTTGCTCTTGCAGCTATATGGAATCCGATCCTGTAAAAATTGCTGTTGAGGGTGTGGAGAGGTTTAAAAAGGAAAACTGTGATCTGATCATCGTGGATACTAGCGGCCGGCATAAGCAGGAAGCTGCCCTCTTTGAAGAAATGCGACAAGTGTCAGAAGCAACGGTAAATATGCTAATATAATTGAAGCTTGTTCATTCCATCCTATCTTGGAGCCTGATGACTAATTGTCCTATCTTCTTGATGCAGAAACCTGACCTTGTGATATTTGTCATGGACAGCAGTATTGGGCAAGCTGCATTTGATCAAGCACAAGCTTTTAGACAAAGTGTATCTGTTGGTGCGGTGATTGTGACGAAAATGGATGGCCATGCAAAAGGAGGTGGTGCACTTAGTGCGTAAGTTCATTTTTATTTTGTGACATTTCTGCAGCTCTCGTGAAGGATTCTTGTTTTGGTGTCATCATGGGAGCATTTTCTGAGTTGCGTCGTATGTATTGCGTGTCATGCTGTGCACATTCATACATTAATGTTCCGTTCATGCATGGTTTGAAATATTGCCACAAATGAGATGAAACACCTGAGTCATCTTGGTATTTTGGCCTACCCGATCCTACCCTAAAAAATGAAAGATCAGCTATGAAGTTGAACAAGAACACCAAAGAAAGTTCAACTATAAGAAAACAAATGGGGATAACATGAACGAGAGAGCAGAGAGCAAGGGACAACAGAATTGAGGGAGCACAACTTAAAGAGCGTAAGAAAGAAACAAGTTTAATTATGTTATAAATTATATTTATATTCATTTTAACTTTTACAGCGGATAGTATATTTTTTACAAATTATATATTTTAATAATGAAAAATTTTACAAAAATATATTGCATAGGTGAATGGCGCAAAACAAAGAAAAATAATACTTGTGGTTTAACACATAAATTTAACAACAGTGGATTGAATGTTGGTTTTAAGATACAAATATTATAAAAAAAAACTTTTTGTGAAATTTAATTTAATTTTTTAAATAAAAGAGCGCTAAACGAAAAAAGGATTTTCAGACTCAATAACCCTGACATTTCCGAGAGTATGAAACACGTGCGCAATGTTAGGACCTGATACCTAAGTCTGAGTTTCCAACCATGGTTCATGTACGCTTCACTGTTGTGTCTGCAGGTTCAAGAAAGTAGCAAGCATTTATGCACTTGTGTGTTTGTCATGTTATCTGATATTGGTGAAAAATGGCATAAAATATTCGAAGAATGAGTTTTTCCAAAGTAATTAAAATAGTGGTAGTGAAAACTTAATTTTAATTTATAATAAGAATTATCCATATTGTTCCATAACTGTTTTTCGTTGGACTTTAACTTTTAACATATGCAGCTCAACTGTGTAGCAACTATGTTATATGATTAAGTTACAGTTTTAAAAGAACTGTTGGTCCATTACAATCATTTTTTCTGATAAATTAGTGAAACACCAATTGAGAAAATGGTCAGCTTACTTTTCACCACTATGAAGGCCTTAGTACTTGTCATTTACTTAATTTCATAAGCAATCTTCACAGAAATTCTATGAAATTTTATTTGATATAAATTCAACAGAGTAATCAGTGCTATAGTCCTGGATTTTATTTGACTCAGGATATTGAAGAAGCGATGAATAATCATTGATTATGCACAACTAAATGTGTTAGATAATTCGTTTTCGAATAGCATTATCTTTTGACATGTAAATCTACAAGCTATGTTTATGTTGTTGAGTGCAAAATATTTCGTAGGCTGAGAATTGCAATTTTCATATATGCTCTGTAACTTGGATAATTTTTATTTAAAGCAAAGGCCAGATGCCACCCCAATTTTATATATGCACCATTTTCCTAATTTTGCATGTTGATGCCCTACAATGGTTAGTCATGCCCATGATGTCCACTTCATTCATTTTACTTCTAACCTTTTGTTCTAGGGACCCACTCAATTATGCAAACCTTTACCTGTAGATTGTTTTCAGATATCTGAGTAATTGTGTGAAATATTTACATTTTATATATGTGAAGTATTTACATTCTTTGCAGATACCTTAGCATTTAAGTTGTGATTACCTATCTATCCGTAATCTGCTGCTTAATTGGTTTCGAACATCTAGAGAACTAGTGATGATGATTTGGATTTAATTACATGGATTCGGAGGTGGATAAGGGTGGACTGTCCAAGTGCAATATTATTCTGCTCATTGTATAGGACAGCTTTATAACCAACTACACTTTATGGATTGGAGTGTTGGGTGGTTAAGTAACAACTGCGTGTAGCCAAAATGTGGATGTTAAGGTGGATAAGTGGAAACACACTAGAAGAAAATACAAGAAATGAATGCATATAGAATAAAGTAGAGGTTGCCCATTGGGGGAGAATCGATTGAGGTGGTTTGGACACATACAACGAAAATCGCTCTAATTAGGAAGATTGATAGGATGTGTAAATCCAAAGGAACTTGGGGAAGTTATTAGCAGGAAGTTGGATTGTGTTAATTTGACGAAGGAGGTGGCCCACAATAAAGTTCGGCGGAGCAGAGAAGGATTCATGTAGCCAACCCCAAAAGTTTGGGATAAAGGCTTTGATGTTATTATTGTTGTTGTAATCTAGCAAGTAATCTGGAGGGTGACAAGTTTACCATGTGTGGAAGAACTTAAGAGCTTTGGAGAGTTACTATCAGCGAGAAATTTCTGGACAGTTAAACTTGATCTTTTGGGCTGATACAGGAGTAGGTCTATAAGACATTCTTTTCAATATGTTTGATTTTTGTGTCAGCATTGTTACTTTTCTTATATCTTTGTTGTAGTTTTTTTGCTGTTACCAGAAGTTGAGTGTTTTTAATTTGTATCTGTTCTTATCATGTGCAGAGTTGCTGCCACCAAGAGCCCGGTCATATTTATTGGAACTGGTGAACACATGCATGAGTTTGAGGTTTTTGATGTTAAACCTTTTGTAAGCCGTCTTTTAGGTAAAATTTTGAACTACTACTATGTTCGTAAGCTACCATTGTTTTGACTGAAATTATGATTCCCTCAAACCTAATTCTAAATGTAGGTATGGGTGACTGGTCCGGCTTCATGGACAAAATTCACGAGGTTGTACCTACTGATCAACAACCTGAGCTTCTCCAGAAGCTCTCAGAAGGAACCTTTACTCTTAGACTAATGTATGAGCAATTTCAAAATATACTCAAGATGGGACCCATGGGCCAGGTTTGTCATCTGCACTTTTATCTTAAAATTCTGACTGACTATAATTTTCACTTGTTCATTCATTTGGAACAAGTAATGGATTTGTCTTACTTCTAAAAGTATTTTTCTTTCAACTTATTATCACAATTCACAAATTTTCATGGCCTAATAAATGGAACTTTGTATGCTAATTATTTATCAGAGCTGCATTTTGCTTTTGTTATCATATGAAGACCTAAACTATATGCAATAAACATCATCAGTCACTTGATTAATGGTTTGAGTTTTTTTTCCCAGTTCGCTTGAATAGTTTTCAGTTCTCCAATTTTAAAATTCGACAAATGTATTGAAGCCTTCAATTTTTATAAGGTAATTTTTTGTCGTCGTTGCAAGCAGGTTTTTTCTATGCTTCCTGGGTTTAGTGCAGAGTTGATGCCGAAAGGTCATGAAAAGGAGAGCCAAGCTAAGATTAAGCGATACATGACAATGATGGATTCAATGACAAATGAAGGTAATTTCTTTCCTGGATCTTATCTGTAATTTAAAAGCTTCATTCTTACTCCACCTCTTGTCTTCCCCTTTGCTGTGGTTCTGATTCAAGGTCTGACGACTGACACCGAGTTAACAGTTGTCAGTAGAAATATTTCAGCTCTGTGATTTGCTTTCTATGGCTAAAAAAGTTACAAATATCCAATATAAATTGAGTAAATTCAAAGTAATATTTACAAATAGGAGAAATATATTCAAATGATAATTTTTTTTAACTTCTTTTCAACTTATATTAATGAATAAAGGAAAGGGAGTATCCTACTTGTAGGAGAAAACTTTCCTCATATAGAGTAATTGTACACACACGGTTTGATTCTATGTAGACAATCCACACCGTTTATCATATTCCTTATGTCTTAAAATGCATGTGTACAAAATTTGAACTCGTTTGGAGGCTTCTTACACATTCATCACATTGTGCCAATTGTTATGTTGTTGAAAAACTGTTCATTTTGCGATCATTTGAAATATGATCAAAATGCATCCAAACATGTTGATTTTTTGTACACAGATATTATGGCATGTAAATCAATGGTGGCATGTAAATCAATGGTGCCGATCGTCCATTGTGAGTTTCATCTTATGTGTACAGTACAAGTACTCTATACGAGGATATCACCTCATATTAGTGTGAGGCTCCCTTTCCACTGAAAAATCACAATATCTTTTGGTATAATATTATATTGTAAAAAAATAGCCAAATCTCAAATCCGTTTGATGATTTAATTTTTTCCAAGAAAAACAACAACAATAAAGTCTTTATCCAAGATCTTTGGGATCAAGACACATGATTAATTTTTCTGAATTCAGTTCTCCTTTAAGATCTTTTAATTCAAATTTACAGCTAACTAATAATTCTTAATCCAAGTCCGTATCTACCTTTTGAGTGTTCTTTGCTTTATTAACTTAAATTCATACACGCTTCCTAATTGGTACTTTTGGTTTTGTGCCCACGTTTGAAATAATGTAGAGCTTGACAGCACGAATCCAAAGTTGATGAACGAGTCACGAATGATGAGGATAGCGAGAGGCTCAGGCCGGCCAGTTAGGGATGTGATGGAAATGATGGAAGAGTACAGGCGGCTTGCCAAGATCTGGAGCAAGATGAAGGGCCTCAAGATTCCCAAAAAGGGCGATATGAGTGCCCTATCACGAAACATGAATGCCCAACAGTTGAGCAAGGCTCTTCCCCCTCAAATGCTGAAGACGATTGGTGGGATGGGCGGTCTTCAAAACCTAATGAAGCAGATGGGCAACAAAGACTTGGGTGGGATGTTTGGAGGTGGAGACAGGTAGTTTTATCTGGAAATGACTTCCCGAAACAGATGGAATCATTTGAATGCTGGAAGTTTGAAATGGATAAATCACGGTTTGGTTGAAATGCTGCAGTTCTCTACAATGGGGATTACTGAGAAGAAAATTGTATATTAGACGAGAACTGTATAATTTCGTGGTGGTTTGGGCCATTTTAAGTTGTGACACAATGCTTTCACATTGTGCATTAGTTTTCTTCTTCCCTCCCTTAGAGTTAGGGTAGGCATTTCTCAGAAGATAATGGTTGAAAGCCAGCTAAATTAAGTAGTGGATACTGTAAAGCTGTATGCATTGGATTGTGCCTTAACTTGTTTGTAGGTTTTGATTACTTGGAATTGGTGGAGAATAGGCAGTTTGATGTTAGTATTTTCTCTCTTTTTGGAACTCGATGTGATTTAGTTAATATGTTTATTGGATTTTTTTATTTTTATTTTTATTTTTATTTTTTGCAACGGGAAATTATTCTTTTTACTTGAAGATACAGGAAGTTATGCGTATTTGTTATTTATAGTTTTGATTTATCTGTGCTTAAAACTGAGCTGTTGCTTATCTGCTATCTACCTGATTTTTTTCATCTCTAAGCTACTTAGCTGTTTGATTCTGTCTACACCAATGCTTATACTTTGACAATCCTGATCGTCTGGGCTTGATGACTTTTTTCTGAGTTACGAGCATATTTAGTTGGATTGACAGTTCAAGGGGTCATCTCTCATTAGCGATGCCAAATTAGTCGTCGGTTCGGACAGTCTGATTTGTTTCTCCAGATTAGCTTCAGCAGGTTATCATTGCAGGGGTAGATATTGAGCTTGTTCTAAGAAAGAAAAACCTTTTTTGATAACAAATGTAGGGAACAACTAGGGTCCATTTCGCCAAATGAAAGGCAGGTATTTGTAAAGGGAACCAAGAAATATGTTTTTATCTAACAAATTTCTTAGCAAAGAATCAGTGGTGTTTCATTGAGAAAAGCATTTCAGAAATGAAAAACAATGTAGATGTCAATTGTTTGAAGAGCACAAACAAACATTCATATTCATTCCTCTTTCTCTGAATTCTCTTGGTCAACTGTGGTGGAGTTTGACTTGTCGGTGTTTCAAGTTTAGTTGCAGTTCTGCTTGAAAGACGCCTTAATAGAATTACCACTCACCTCCTCGGACGCCTTGCCAGAGTAAAACATTTATTTCAATACGGAGAATTACTTGTAAAGAGCTTCCAGTAACTTTTCTAAACAATCACTTGGTACTCTCCTATATCCATATCATTATGCCCAAGGTTGATGGGTTGAGCGATTCGACTGTAAGCCTTGCAGAAACCAGACTCTGTGGTCGACCACAAAAATGATAAGAGTATCAGCCACGCTAGGTGAATGGGTACGTTGGGTGACCAAAGACCTAAAGCTGGAAGGACTGAAGCAATGAAGTGTTGCAGAAGAAGAAACTAGTAGCCAGTGTAGAAAGGTGCAATCCTTATAGCTTTCAGGTCTATTTCTGTAGAGTTTTCAAACTAGTATTAACCACATCACAGATAAAGAATTTTTATATCGCTTATCTCAATATTTTGCGTATAATACTAGAGAAGGACAACTTAGACGACTGTTAATCACCATTAGACTCGGACAACTTACACCTAGATTTATTTCAATACGAACATTGAAATCTTTGGATCATTATTTTGACCTTGTTCATAATTTTATGCAGTAGCCAGGTTTCTCTGGAACTAACAATTTTTGCATCTACTCAGACTTTTGTACAAAGACCATACCAATAATGAATGCGTTTCGGTAATAAAAACTCTTAAGTCTTTCCCAATAGTAATATTTCATTCAACACATTACCCCATATTTCAATAGGAAAAGAACAAAAATGTATACTAGATAATTTATGGATCTCTTTCAATAACAAAGACCAGAAATATATCCTTGCTTGTATGAATGCATCATCAGAACATTTTACTTGGACTCTTACGCATTTTAAGTTCTATGTAGTCCTTAAAGGTAATTTAGTAGGCGTATTCCATACATGGATAGAGGTTGTTGATAGTATTAAAGACTCTCAGAAGGGTGCAGCTGTCGACTATTTTGTGGAGTAATTCCTCTAGTTATATATGGACGATATTGGTACATAATATCTATGACCCTTGTGTTTGAATATCTCTAATTAAGATGATTTCTCTGCATCATTGGAGATGTTCTTTGTGACGTGTAAGCATTCATTGCGATATTTGAGTTGTTCTTGCATCTGATCATTAGCGAGAAGTTTCACAACAATAATTTTAGTATATGCTTCTGTCACATATAAGTATGATGTGTACATAATTTTATCGCAATGAAGATTAGTTTTCTGGATATCTGCCTCAGAATTTTCAGGGATCAAATAATCTAATGTGCTACTAAATATGTTTTTTCTCTCTGGATATTCATGTTTTTCGAAAGATTATCTTTGCTATTGCTTTTTACGAAAGAAAATGTTTACCTCGGTAGATGTTTTATTTTTTGAACAAAAACCTTTTTTTTTAAACAAACTTCTTCCAAAACTCCCGATTTACCAAGTGTTGTTGTTGAGAGTCTTGATTTCCCACCACCACCACCACTGCCACCAACATCACCACCACCACCATTACCGTCACCATCGCCACCACCACCACCTCTGCCACTTCGGGTTTATGTAATGAAACGTAAGCTGCATTCCGACTCGACCATCCACGATGTACCATCTGTTGTTCAATTGGGGCCAACAACTTTTGTCGTTAATATTCATAACACAAATGATTTACCTATCGGTCAACGTAAGGCTCAATGTTCTTGTGCTCACTATCAGTGGCGGAGCCAGACGAATCAAAATGGGGGTCCCAAATTTTTTTCCCCCTGGCATCGATATAATTGAGCCTTTAATAAGAGGTGGATTAGACTTGGGGGTCCCAATTTTTTTTTAACTGGGGGCCAAATAAAAATTTTGGTCTATATTAGGGGGTTTTACAAAATTTTTGGGGTCCCAAATGTCCCCCCTCCTCACTTCCTCCCTCCGCCACTGCTCACTATGATATGTTAAAATATAGTTAGTAAGAGCTTGTGCTCACTATGATATGTTAAAATATAGTTAGTAAGAGCTGTATATTCTGCTTCCTATAAATTAGAAAACAGATTTCCTCAAATCTCTCATCTCCTTAACTTTCTCATCAATCTATTGTAACAAATTAGCCTCTTCTCCAAGAATGTAACAATATACAAAGAGATACACACAAGAAGAAAACGAATAAGAAAATATAATTTTTTCCACAAAATACATATGGTTTCAATATGGTATTAGAGCCTAAAATATCCTAGGCTATGTGATGAAAAGGAGGAAGAAGAAGAGGCGATGTTCATTAGCCTCACGACCGCACGAACCCCGAAACCCCGAAGTTGCCACCGCGCGACTCCCATAGCACCGTTCCCTTTCGCTGTCACCCGTAATCGCCGACAACCGCTGCCACTCAAACCCTCCCTGTCCTACATTCCTGAAACCCTAATCTAATTTGATACCTATACGAGAGAAAAGATCACCAAGATTTGTCGTCGTACGTTGCCAGTTGCCGTGCACCGCCAGAGCTCGTCATTACTGTCGTCGACCAGTCCAGGTGTCGTCACAGACAAAATCTTCATCCTCCTTGATGTTGTTGGATACTGTTTGTCAGATCCAACTCAGTTGAATCCGCAAATCGGCAAAATTCTTGATCGGATCTCTCCGTCTCAGAAGAGGTTAAGGATTTGATCATCAGTTTGTTTATATTTTTTTTGGAGGTTGATATTGGTGTGTGAAAAGGGGAAAACTGTTTGTCCCTAATTTTGTGATTCTGGTTACATTTATCTTGCTACAACCACACCATGGGACAAACTGATGGATCTTCGAACACTAAGGATAGTACACCGATTATTGTACCATCCGACAATTCTGGTTTTAATGTTGGGATAACTCTTGATGAAACCAACTATGATGTTTGGCCTCAGTTGATAGAGATGCATATTGCTGGACGTGAAAAGATCCAGTATATTCGGGGAAAGAGTACAGTTCATGCAGAAAACGTTGCTACATATGACAAATGGTATGCTGATAATCAGAAAGTTTAAAGGCTGGTTATTGATATCCATGAAACCCGAGATTATGAAGAGATACATTCGGTTACCTATTGCTCGTGATGTTTGGGATGCCCTCGCAAAGGCACTCTATGATGGAACCGATAAGGTTCAAGTATTTGCTCTAAACTAAAAAGTCTTCTCGGTAAGGCAAAATGGCAGGTCACTATCCATTTATGAAGGAGAATTAACTGAGATTTTTCATGTCACGCCCCGCTTTCCAAAAACACGGAATACGAGTGTGTGATGAAGCCCAGCGAATGATTTTAACATCATTCATAAGCTGTAGGATCGACTCAGCATCACAACAAGAACATAACAAGAGATATATATAACCAAGCATGCATGAATAATTTATTAACAACAGAAACAATTGAAACATAATAATAATATCCAAGTAGTTTCAAGTCTGGACCAAGTTAAAACTCGAGAACATAAGTCCGTTACAAGTTCTAAGTAACAAGAATTTAAATAACTCAAGAAAAACAAATAATCTAAGCATGTCCTTTCTCTATTTGAAGACTAAAATCTCTGCTCACCAATTCCAGCAGGTAGCACGTCTCCAAAGTCTGCTTAATAAATATAAAAAGGAAAAGTAGAGAAAACAAGAGAAAACGCCCTTAGTGTAAGTTAGGGCCACAAATAGTAAAAACGAGTACAAGTAATGTGGAACAAGAATTGGAATCAAGAATGTAACAAGGATACAACAAGTAGTGGAAATCCAAGAACTAGTTAGCAAGAGGGACAACTCAAGTAACAGGCTGGATAGCAAATATTAATAGTGGAGTAAGTGACAAGTGAACATGTAGGGGTATCTAACCTTGAGTGACATGCATTAAGTACAAGTGTCAGGTAACAAGTCTCAAGTCTAGTGTCAAGTATTATATTCAAGTATCAAGTTTCATGTATCTTGTCATCAAGTATTAAGTAAACATGTATCAAATTCAAGTTTCATGTATCAAGTTTCATGTATCATGTAGTCAAGTATCGAGTAAGCAGGTATCATGTTCAAGTCTTGTAGTTATTACTATCTAGGTAGCACTTCATGCATCCATACTTTTACTACATGGTTACTACAGTCAATACAATTTTGTTTAGGCCTAGTAATGGAGTCTATAGGGCGGTGTACTCAGGCATCAAGTATCAAGTATCAAGCAGGCACGGTTCATAAATACGAATTTAAATAACAGGTTGACGAAGCAAGTTCGTGAATACTAACAGGTTCAAGAACCACACAGTGGATTCATGAATACAACAGGTTCATGAGCCAAGTAACTGGCTCCATGAATACATCCAGGTGCAAAAAGTTCATGAACTGAGTACTGGGAAACACGGGCCCCCTTCCGAGTACACTTACCTATATTGTCCATTACTATGGTCTTTTCGTTAAATCCCGGCTTGTTACTTTTATTAATTTTTATCAAGCAAGCATGCAAGTGTGTGAACAAGTCAAGAAATCATAATCATGGATATGGAATAAGTTTGAAATATTTATATAGCATATTCGAGGGTCCACACGAGTAAAAATATCACGAACAACGAAAATCTAAAATCTGGACAGCACGACATTGCTGTACCGAAACTGTGATTCCCGTTGCTACGAGATAGCAAATGTGGATCCGTCGGGAGGTCTAGAAACTAGACTTCTGCCCGGTTCCAACGCATATAATTAAGGTACTTAAAAGTTGTGGTAACATGTGTCAAAACAGCAAACTATACAGCTTCTATGTTCAGCCAGGATTTGTGAATCTAAGTTTAAACATGTGAAACAGGGTTGAAACATTACAAATAAATTCTGAGAAAAATTGGGGATGTCCTATAGGGTGTCCAGCAACAGTATATAAAATTTCAAGTCAAACGCTTACTGTTAACATAGTTAAATTAATTTGCAAACTAAAGAAGCGCAACAGTTTTGTGAATCTGCGACTACCGACATAGGTGCAGTAAAACTGCGATATCTCCTAGACCATAACTCGGAATTCAAAAATTTTGGAGGCTATCGATATTTAGACATCTAGAGCTACATTTACTGTTCAGGGCTCTGATTCAGATTCAGATTTTAAAGGGGTCAAAATAGTAAGTAAAGTTCAGGACAGCAACAAGTGTGAATGTCATACATGTATAGGTTGCATGATAATTGGTTGTTAGGTGTCTAGATTAATGTATGATACAAATACGGGGTAATGATTATCAAAACAGCAAACAACATATATTTCTCAACTCAAATGGGTGCAAGATCATCACATACAAGATATAACACACATCTACAATTCTAGGGTTCTTAATTCATATGTTCATGTGTCTAGGAGATAAAATGAGTCCAAGTAACTGTAATATAACAATGAAATTATTGTGGCTCTTAAGATTATGAAATTGATGAGGATTAATATTTGATCAACAACGACGAGTCAAGGAGGAGTCACAACTACTAACTATTTGCGGTATTTTCAAATTAAATACCTGTACTAGAACAAAAATTTGTACAAGATGAATACTTGCCTTGATTGGATGAGGGTGTTGATCGACGATCGAGATCAGATGGAACGGATCGGAGCGGATCTTGATGGAAGATCAAGATCAAGACGATCAGACGGCTGGATCTGCTCTGATCTGAGTTGAAAATCACGATCTGATGGACGGCTAAGATCTGATCTGGCTGTGGAGATCAGATCTGATCAAAATCGGATCTGATGGAATCCGAAAGCTCGGATTCAATCCCAATCTCCATCTACTTCTTCCCTCCTTCTTCACCGAACAGCCAAGGAGAGAGAGAGGGAAAGGCGACGACAGTGGCTGGACTGTGGCGCGAGGCGACAGCGGCAGGTAGCGGCGCTGTCGTCGAGGGGCATCGACAGCGAAGGGAACAGGCGCGCTCGTGCTGCTCTGTTTTCGAGTTCGAAACAGAGTGGCGAGAGCGGGGGAAGGACTCTAGGGATTGGGTAATGGAGAAGGTGGTTGCGACGGCAAGGCAATGGGTGGAGGTGACTGGCGATGGTAATGGCAGAAATGGGTGCGAGGTTAAAGAAGACGGTGGGGCGTTGGGTAATGGCGAATGGGTTCGGTGGGGTTGGAGACGATGGCAATGGGTGATGGTCGTGGTGGTTCTGTAGTGGTGAAGACGATGGGAAAGAGATGATGGGGGGGTTGACGAGGAGCGGGAGTCGACGGTGGAAGTGACAGGGGATTGGGTTTGAAGATGCGAAGGAGAAGGAGACGGATGATGAAGATGGAGAAGAGAGCGGCGGTATAGTTTGGGGTTGCACAGTAATTAGGTCAGGGGTTTAGGGTTAGGGTAAACTAGGTTAGGGTTAAATAGTTAGGGTTTGGGTTAATGGGTATTTGGGTAGCTGTTTTGAGGGGGATCCAGCTAGAGAATTGGTCAAAATTCATTAAAAATGGGGGAAAAGAGATAGATGGAATAAATAGTCCATTTCTACATGAAGAACGACACAAAAAGGGTAGGACGAACAATACAATTGAATTAGATATTGGCACCAAAATTGAGTTGAAGCAAAAGAAGAGATTTTATTCGAACTGGAACAAAAGTATAGGACCTCAAATTGAATACAAGAATACCAGCAAATGAAAATACAGTAGAAAACTTACAGATACAGGAAATAGGAGTTACATTTCAAAAGCTGGACCACCGTGACAAGGTGATCATGAAGAATCCTGATGATATTGAAATATATCGAAAATTGACCGAGCGCTTGGCAGGGTTGGATGCTGAGTTTGAACAGGTTCGAAGAGAAATCTTGCATAAGGATCCCACTATTGATCTTAAGGTAACTTATGCATATGTCCGCCATGAAGACCGCCAACAAAGCACCATGAATAATTTCTCAGAACCCTCTAACGTAGCTGCAATGGTGGCTTAGAACCATTCTACAAAGAGCCACCCGGGTCGATCTGGACCAAAACTACTTTACAAGTCGAGGAAGTGTACTCATTGTGATCGATCACACGAAAGCTTGCTGTTATGAGATTATTAGCTACCCAGAGAATTGGGATCATAGCAGGGATACTCGAAAGAAGAATTGCAACCAATCCGCTGTCGCCGTTGGAGTTGCCGATGGAGCTAAGAAGAGTGTTGGACAAGCCTCTGCATTAGTTTCAGCTACAGATAATGATGGTAATGTCTTTAATGTTTCTGTCTCTATTATAAATGCATGGATAATTGATTCGGGTGCTACCGATCATATGACTTTTGATTCTATACAAATCCAAACCTTATAATCATCCACCAAATCCAGAGTATCCATTGCCAATGGAGATCCTGCCACCATTACTGGCGAAGGTTCCATATCTCTCACAGAAAATCTAACCTTAAATAATGTGCTAGTTGTGTCATCCTTGAATTTTAATATGTTATATGTTGGTCAAATAACTACTCTCTTACATTGTATTGTAATTTTTTGGCCCTCTTATTGTGTGATTAAGGATATTCGGACTCGCAAGACGATTGGTTATGAGGTTAGACACGGGAAGCTCTACTACCTGGACTTGGTATCCGAAAGTTCAAGCCAGTTGACTCAAGCTCTATTCGTGGAATGATCCGAAAGGGAGAAGAAGAAATCAGAGATTTAGCTATGACATCGATGTCTACGGCATGCTTCTTTTGATTATTTGAATAAATTATTTTCAAGTTTATTTTCGAAGTTAGATGTTTCTATTCAGTGTGATGTGTGTGAACTAGCAAAAAGTCACCATGTCTTTTTCCCTCCAAGTCTAAATAAAAGCTCTTTCCCACTTATGATTATTCATTCTGATGTTTGGGGTACATCCAAAATCACTACTTTTGAAGGAGCAAAATGATTTGTGACATTTATTAATGACTGTACTCGTATAACTTGAATTTGTTTGATGAAGTCTAAAAGTGAAGTTAGTGGTTTATTTCAGAAATTTCATAAGCAGGTTATGACTCGGTATAAAGCGCAGATTCAAGTTCTTAGGAGCGATAATGGCAGCGAGTACCTGAGTTCGAATCTGTAACAATATTTGGTGGAACAAGGGATTATTTACCAGAATACATGCTTGTATACACCTCAACAGAATGGAGTTGCAAAAAGAAAAAACAAACACTTGCTCAAGGTGGTCCGTGCTTGCCTTATTCATGTCCATGTCACTCATATATTGGGGAGAAGCTCTTACTTCTGCTACGTACTTAATCAGCTGAGTTCCCTCTAGTATCCTAAATTTCATCACGCCATTTCAGGCACGCACTGAAATTGTGAATGCACCAACATTCGTCAACTTGCCATCTCATGTGTTTGGGCATTGCATTTGTTCATCTTCATCAACATGAGCATAATAAGTTATCTCCTCAAGTTGTTCGATGTGTTTTCGTGGGATATGTAACAAATAAGAAAAGGTATCATTATTATCATCCACCAAGTGTAAGGATGCTTGCGTTGGGTTTATGTCTTGCATACTATATTGGATAAGAAGATGATAAGACGATGGAGAGACAAAGGTGATTGGAAACGGAGTGGAGGCAAGGAACAATCAGCAGTTGTAGTTGCAGAAGTGGCGGTCGACCGGTCATAGGGTGCAGATGTCCCGAGAGGGGGATGGTCAACCGAACCTGGGTGGTGGTCGACCGGTCGCGACGCTGATGGATATTTGGGCTTGAATCTAGATGATTCGGCAAAGGCCCAATTTGGTCTTCAAGCTGGATCGTGTGGCTCCTATCTTAGGGTTATCTCTTGGGTACTATCCAATGACTATTGTAACAAGATATTAACTTAGGGTTTGTCTTTAGATCTATATAAACAATTGTAATGGCTCATAGATTTACATAATTCTATTGAGTGCCGAATAGAAGAAGAGAGTACTTCATCTGAGAGGGTGAAAGAGTTCTTCATTGTAAACAATATCAAGTTCCATTAGGCTTGAGAGAGGGTCATGGTGAGAATTGTATTCTTGTATCTTCTCTACTTGAATAATATCTTGGTTCTTCCTTTCCCGGATTAAGGCGAAAGCCCCAACCGAGCAACTCTTGTGTGCTTGTGTGTTTGGTGTGATCTAGTCTTGGTTGGTGGTTTTGTGTTAATTGTGTCAAAGACTCAACAAGATCCTCATAATTTCCTAACAAGTGGTATCAGAGCAATCAGGATTCATGGGTTTGTTCGAGTTCCTTGGAGATGGTAGATCAAAAGATGAAGATCAAGTAGTTTGACGGTAATATCAACTTCAATCTATGGAAGGTGGACATGTATGATGTTTTGGTTCAGAAGGACTTGCACCTTGCCCTAGAAGAGAAGAAGCCAACCGACATGAAGCAAGAGAAGTGGGATGAGATTTGTTTGAAGGCCTTGAGTTTAATCCGGTTGCAATTGGCGGACGAAGTCAAGTATAATATCCTTGAGGAGAAAAGTGCGGCGAGTCTATGGGCGAGACTCAAAACTGACTACTCGGGATCGTCGTTGCTAGATCGGATGTATTAGAAAAGGAAGCTGTTTAGATTCTCAATGAAGGAAGGTACCCATCTTCAAGATCATATTGTGGAGTTCAATAAAGTAATATCTGAACTGAAGGCGATTAACGCTGATGATCTTAGCGAAAAGGATAAAGCTTTCAACTTGATATATTCACTGCCAACTTCTTATCATCACTTGATAACTACCATGCTACATGGGAAATCGGCCAAGGAGACACTCACTATAGTCGGGGTGATTAAGGGTCTGAAGGAAGATGAACTAAGAAAGGAGACTCATAAAGGAGGGTCTACTTCTTTAGGGTGTTTTGCGGTGAATGGTGATACTTCAATTGGAAGGGATGCGGCACACAAGGGTAAGATTCATTGCCATTACTGTAAAGGAGTTGGGCACTACAGGAGAGACTGTCACAGGTGGTTGAGTCAGAAGAGTGCTACTAAAGAAGGGGAACAAGCCCATATAGTCAGCTCAACTGAGTCAAGTAATAATGTTGATTGTTGTCTTCTTGTTTCAAGTTCTTCAGATGTGGATTCAAGCTGGTATCTTGATTCGGGAAGTTCTTCTCACATTTGCTCCGAGCGGGAGATGTTTTCTACTTACAAGTCATCAACATGCCGTAGTGTGAGAACGGGGAGTGGTGAGGTTTGTGAAGTAGTGGGTGAAGGAACTGTTGAATTGGAGATGCCAGATGGTAAAAGGTTCACACTAGAAGAGTTCATGCATATTCCTTCGATACAGAAGAATCTTATATCCTTGGGTACTCTTGATGCTCGTCGCTGCAGGTACATAGCTCGAGGTGGAGTTTTGATAGTTTAAGATAGTCGTCGTAAGATAATGAAGGGTAAGAAGGTGATTGAGCAGGGTCAGCACAACCTCTACCAGCTTTGTGGGAGCAGAAAAACTCGGTCGAGAGTATGAAAGCCCATTGTTCCTAAAGCATTATCTAGTAAGCCGTCACTAGAATTACTGATGCAAGACTGCAACGTTCGAATACCGTTTGAAGATGGAGAAAGCCTTGATGTAGGTGGAGTTCGTGTGGAAGGTGGCACCTCCATGATTACATCTACATGGGTGTGTCCTTGAGGGGGGGGCATACAGCTGGAGGAAAATAGGTGGAGATTTGTTCAACTAGCAGGAGAAGCCATTGAAACATGTTGTTTACAAAGCGGGGAAGAAAGATCTAGGAGAGTTTTAAATCACACTGGTGTGGATTCATGAGTATGCAATCCAAAGTGAAGATTGTTGGGTTTATGTCTTGCATACTATATTGGATAAGAAGATGATAAGACGATGGAGAGACAAAGGCGATTGGAAACGGAGGCAAGGAACAGTCAGCAGCTGTAGTTGCAGAAGTGGCGGTCGGCCGGTCATAGGGTACAGCCCGAGAGGGGGACGGTCAACCGAACCTGGGTGGCGGTCGACCGGTCACGGCGCTGATGGATATTTGGGCTTGAATCTAGATGATTCGGGAAAGGCCCAATTTGCTCTTCAAGCTGGATCGTGTGGCTCCTATTGTAGGGTTATCTCTTGGGTACTATCCAATAGCTATTGTAACAAGATATTGACTTAGGGTTTGTCTTTAGATCTATATAAACAATTGTAATGGCTCATAGATCCACATGATTCTATTGAGTGTCGAATAGAAGAAGAGAGTACTTAATTTGAGAGGGTGAGAGAGTTCTCCGTTATAAACAGCATCAAGTTCCATTAGGCTTGAGAGAGGGTCATGGTGAGAATTTTATTCTTGTATCTTCTCTAGTTGAATAATATCTTGGTTCTTCCTCCCCCGGATTAAGGCGAAAGCCCCAACCGAGCAACTCTTGTGTGCTTGTGTGTTTGGTGTGATCTAGTCTTGGTTGGTGGTTTTGTGTTGATTGTGTCAAAGACTCAACAAGATCCCCATAATTTCCTAATAGTTTGTGACTATGGATGCTATATTCCATGAAAATGAGATGTATTTTTCCTTTAAGGTTGAACTTCAGGGGGAGTACTGAAGTAAAGTTTAAACTCTTGTCTATGAAGAAGTGTACCATTCAGAGTGAACGATTGGATGCAAGGGGTGAAAATCTAGATGTAAGTAGTGACGATCACTCGAATGAAGATTTGGTTGAGGGGGAAGAAGATTTGGTTGAGGGAAAAGATCTCCACGAGGAACTGCAATCGGTGTCATTATTATCATTATCATCCACCAAGTGTAAGGATGTTTATGACTATGGATGTTATATTCCATGAAAATGAGATGTATTTTTCCTCTAAGGTTGAACTTCACTCCCCGAAGTAAAGTTCAGACTCTTGTCTATGACGAAGTGTTTACCATTCAGAGTGAACAATTGGAATCAAAGGGTGAAAATCTAGATGTAAGTAGTGACGATCACTCGAATGAAGATTTGGTTGAGGGGAAAGAAGATTTGGTTGAGGGAGAAGATTACTACGAGGAACTGCAATCGGTGTCGAATTTCCTCGAAGATGAGCCGTCGGGATCCATGCCATCGCTAGTGTCCTCTCCACCACCAGTACCGTCAGAACCGTCGTTATCCGAAGCTCCAAGAAGGGAACTCTCAAATCGTACTACTAGAGGTATCCCAAAACCTACTTATGAGCCTGATCCCCTAGTAATGTCAAGTATCTCATGAGTCATTATGTGTTAACTCACCGATTGTCTGAATCAAATAAGTTATTTGTGAATCAATTATCTGTTGTATCTATTCCTAACAGCGTGCAGGAAGCCTTAGCCGACCCAAGGTGGAAAGTAGCTATGGATGAAGAGATGAAGTCCTTGAAGAAGAATGAGACTTGGGAGATAGTCGAACTGCCAGTTGGAAAGAAACCGGTCGGATGCAAATAGATTTATACGGTGAAGTATAAGTTTGATGGTTCAATAGAGCGATACAAGGCAAGGCTGGTTGCCAAAGGGTACACCCAAACTTATGGAATTGATTAATATTTGCACATGTGGCAAAGTTTAACATAGTTCGAGTTCTACTTGCTGCAAATCTTGACTGACCGTTACAACAATTTGATGTGAAGAATGCTTTTTTGCATGGAGAATTGACAGAAGAGGTTTATATGGATCTACCATCAGGATCTAACCATAGTTTTAAATCTCGGATTTCGGACTCGTCTCGGCAAGGGGTGTTTCGTCTTGGATTAGACATATCGGAGGAGATCTTGGGAAAATGTGATCATATCGGATGTTCATTTTCTATACTTAATATATATATTTTTGTACTAAATAAGATAATATGTCCTATATGTCATTTATCATATAAAATACTGTATAATGTAACTAATGATATCAATCAATTACGGTAAATCTTCGCAAAATTTAACAATAATATATAAGAGAATGTAATATAAGTATTTAACTAAATTGAATTTGTATTGATTAGAAAAATATATTAGTTAATAAACTTACTTGACTTTGCCTATATACAAACAATAGCGATACAAAATTCTCACATTATTTTAGCTTAAGGTCCCATATTGAAAGACATATATGCAAAAGTAAATCAATTTTTAAAATATATTCACACTAACATTTGTGTCTATTTCGGCTGATATTTTGCCAATTTCGGCAATATTTCGGCCGATATTTCAGTAATTTCGGCTGAAATCTACACATTTTGGTCTAGAACGATGTAGAGTATAAAATCTGATTTCGTATCGGTAAGTTAGCCGAAATGAAATTTCGACCGTATCGGCGAAAATTTAAAACAGAGGATCAAACAGACCCGTCCAACATAGTACTAAAGTGTAGCACTGTATGGTCTCAAGCAGTCACCAAGAGCTTGATTTGAGAGATTTACAAAATCAATGAGGACATTCGGATATTGTTAGAGTAATTCAGATCTTCTGTTCCTAAAAAGAAAGGAGGTAAGCTTATTGCTCTTATTATATATGTGGATGATATGATAGTAACTGGAGATGATATTGAGGAGAGAAAGGCATTACAGAGTTACTTGTCCCAAGAGTTCGAAATGAAGGATCTTGGCCCTTTGAGGTATTTTCTTAGTATTGAAGTTGCTCGCTCTAAAAAGGGTATTTTTCTGTCTCAAAGAAAGTATGTGCTTGATTTGTTGAAGTGGGAATGTCTGCTTGTCAGCCTATTGACACACCATTATAAGAAGGGCTAAAACTTTGGAATGATCCTGATAAGGGAAGATTTCAGAGATTGGTAGGATGACTAATGTATCTTGCACATACGCGGCTGGATTTGTCATATGCCTTAAGTGTGGTTAGTCAGTTTATGCATGCACCTCGTGAACAACATATGAATATAGTGATGAGAATTCTGAGATATATAAAGTTTGCTCCAGGAAAAGGGGTTTTGTTTGCGAAACATGGTTACTTGAAGGTTAAGGCATATACTGATGTCGATTGGACAGGATCTGTCGATAATAGGGCTCCACTTCAGGGTATTTTATCTTTGTTGGAGAAAATTTGGTTACATGGAGAAGCAAAAAACAAAATATCGTTGCACCCTCCAGCGCAGATGCCGAGTATCGCGAAGTAGCATTGAGTATAACTGAAATTTTATGGCTCACTTTTGTTACATGTTTCATGTTGTGGTCCGAATGAGCCTATTAAGGTGTATTGTGATAATCAAGCTGCGTATGATATTGCTGTCAATCCAGTTCAACATGATATGAAGAAACATGTACAGGTGGATAGATTCTTCATTAAAGAAAACTAGATGAAAAAATTATTGAGATTTCTAAGGTGAAGTCAGAAGATCAACTCGCAGATATTCTTACCAAGGTAGTTTCAAATCAACTCTTCTTAAAATTTGTGGACAAGTTGGGTATATTCAATATTTATGCGACAACTTGAGGGGGAGTGTTGAAACATAGTTGGTATGAGCTGTATAATTTGTTTCCTATAAATTAGGAAACAAATTCTTCCAAATCTCTTATCTCCTTAACTTTCTCCTCAATCTATTGTAACAAACTAGCCCCTTCTACAAGAATGCAACAATATATAAAGAGATATACAGAAGAAAAAGAATAAGAAAATATGATTTTTTCCATAAAATAAAATATGGTTTCAATAATTGCCAAGTTTGTTTCTTCTTCTAAACTGAACAGATTTCGAGCCTCTACCTCTTTTTATTCCATCTCCATTTCTAAAAATGTTCAGGAAGCACTCAATCACCCTGGTTGGACAACAGTCATGAAATAGAAAATGTAGGTTCTTCAGCATAATGGTACTTGACAGTGGGTTCGCCTCCCTGTAGGTGGTAAGATAGTTGATTGTGAGTGGGTATTCACAGTCAAACACAATCTTGATGGCACAGTGGAACGACTCAAAAATCGACTTGTCACTAAAGGTTATACACATGAATTTAGGGTTGATTATGTAGAAACATTTTCTCCAATTGTGAAACTCACATCTATTTGGATTCTTATCTCTCTTGCATCAACTTGTTCTTGGCCCTTTCATCAGCTTGATGTCAAGAATGCATTCCCGAATGACAACTTGAAAGAGGTGGTGCATATGTAGCAACTTCCTGATTTTGTACGATAGGGGATAATCTTGTATGTTCACTCAAAAAGTCTCTTTATGGACTCAAACAGTCTTCTCAGACATGGTTTAAAAAGTTCGACAAAGTTGTGTGCTCTTATGAGTTCTCTAGAAGTAAGGCAGACCATTCTCTCTTCACAAAGAAAGAAAGTAAAGACATTGTTATTCTGTTAGTTTACATTAATGAAATCATTATCTCATGCTATGACTCGCAAGGTATTGCACACATCAAGCAGCAGTTAGCTCAAACCTTTCAAATAAAGGATCTTGGTCTGCTTCGATATTTTCTTAACATTGAGGTTGCACACACAAATGATGATATCTTTCTTTCTCAGAGAAATTATGTTCTTGATATTTCTGCTAAGACGTGAATGTTAGGATGTCGCCCCAATGACACCTATGGATCCCAATATTAAGCTATCCTTCTTCTCCAATGATGCATTGTGTGACGACCATCAATTTAGCCTGTGATAATTTGTTCTCCTTTTTTTTTTCACTTGTACTCTGAACTATAGTATTATCATCACAATAATGTAAGTCCGAAAAATATATTCTGAAAAAGAATAATGTAATGTATTGACCTGTAATGTTTTACAAAATTATACATACTCTTCAAGGAAATTTGCCTCCAAAATTTTAAAAATCTCTTACCAAGCTTTTATGTTCCTTCAGGAAATGCAATTAACTATATAAGCTGTCCTGTACTTGGGAATTCTACATATGCTGACATGCAAAAAGAGTTTCTTGAGAGAATTTTCTGCCAAACCATACTCTGCCAAACCTAACTTCTACTCAATTAGGCAAAAGAAGAATAATATTCTAATTAAGCATATCATTCTACAGACCCTTTTGTTCGGGTTTTTGTCTTGGATACTATGTCCGAGAAGAAAGAAGACGGTGATGCGTGAGGTCGAAGCATCAAAGGAAGATAAAGTAGTAGCAGCAACTGTTGGCTGTGTTTTCTCAAAACCAAGTTTCCTTCTTTCCTTGCTTTTAGTCCCACATCGGTTGGGGGATGTGCCATGTGAGTGGTTATATTTCAACCCCTCCTTTACTCCATTAAAGTCTTGTGTGGTGTGGGGAACCCGTGGGCCACATGTGCGCGCCGCCACCGCCGCCCGGTTCGGTTCGGTTCGGTGCTTAATGGGTACGGGTGTGTGCCCGCACCTGCGGACACGAATGCCGATCCGATTTGCTCTTCGGGTTCGGGTTGAGGCCTAAAAATCCTTTTGCTATTTGTTTTTTATCCTTTGACTATTTCTTCCAAAACGTTGGATTAATTATTCAAATCCAAAAATCCTCCCACCTTCTCTCCACACGTTCATTAACGTTCACAGATTTTCTGCCTATATATATATTTCCATCTTCTCATCCCTTGACAACTACTGAACAAATATTTTCTCCCAATACTCTTCCTCTTCTCTGTCAATTCCAATAATCTGCTCTCCTCGTCCGTTCTGGTCAAGGACAAAGTTCGGGTCGATCTCTCGACGTTGTGTGCGACAGCGAGACGCTGGTGATACCAGGGGTTTTACCACTAGGAGCATCTGAGAAACATCTGCACATAAGACCTCGGATCAACTCTTAGGGCAGTGCGTTCCGCGTGACTTCCCCATAGGCCGGTAACTCTGTTTTAATTTATTTTGTTTATTGTTTCCAGTTGAGAAAGAAATGAAAGATTCGAGACATTTTTTTAATCAATCTAAGAGTTGAGCGAAAGTCTGATAGACGGTAAGAAAATTTGGATTCCAAAAATTTCTTCCTTGAGCATCTTCCATGCCCCTTAATTCTATATTGATAATTGTGATGTTATTGAATTATCGATAATCAAATTCAAAGACATTTACCCGATGATGAGGTACCAACATTAGACTTTTACAAACTAGTTTACTTGATCTTCAGTATTAACATTAATTTAGCTAATCCCTATTATTAACTTGTTAAGTTATAAATCTGTTATTCTAGTACTTGTTAATGTGTAATTGTATAATTTAGTTATTGAATCTAATTTTAAGTATACGGTTTATATGCAATTTTCCAGATGCTAATATTTCTGTAATATATAGTGTTATTTGAATTAGGTGATTATATCAACATATACGAATGTGATTATTTAGATGCATCTTCTATATATATTTCATCTAACATACACCCTTTCATGGAATATCCCAAATAGGGGTCTCCAACTTCCACCCATCTGACATGAAAACTTATAAATAGCTAAGACTCCGCCATACAACATTTAAAACCTTGACCTCAAACAACATAATATAATTGCCTTCTTGTCCTTGAATGTTCTCATAAAATGCTTTGAAATGGGCATCTTGTTTTCTTTCTGAAGATTAAATCATCATGATCAACTGATGGCAAGCTATATACCATTGTATTAGATCTAAAAACATCTTTATTGTAAACCATGATTGTGATAGATGAAGATGCACATGTACATATGTCCCCCTGGCCACATAGTTTAAGCCATACATATGCAGCCTATCTTACATCCAGGCAGAAACAACTGCCGGAAAAGAAAGAAGAGGAAACAGAGAACTTAAGTTTAAAATGTCAGATCCAATCCAAACTTGATCCCACCTGGCCATCCTTTTAATTTAGGATGATAGCCAATTCAGATCGAGTTTGGGAGGGTCTGATACAACTTAGCACACCTATGTTAAATAGACCCGTTCAAAAACCGAACCTTCTAGACCCTTCTTAGTAATTTATCATCCCTTCTGAACCCTAAATCCTTTAGCAGTATCGTAAATCACTCGTTCAGGTACTTGTACTCGTTTTCCCCCCTCTATGCTCTGTTTATTTCATCTTCTATAACATCTTTCTCAGTGAATCACATGGAAAGTTGGAAACACGTGACACTTTCCATGGCATAGCCAAACACAATTTTCTTAGGTCCAAAGTTTCTTCTTCTAATTTTTAATGTCAGATATTAAACAGAAACAGAAGACCAAGGATTAAAAAAAAGTTTGAGAGGGAGGCTGAGCTCTATTTCGGAGTGGGGAGTGGATGGGAAGACAACAGGAGTGAGCATAGATTCAAAGAATCTAATTAGATTTTGGAAAATCTACAGGTTCTGATAAATTGTTGGCTTGTACTCTGAATTTAAACTTTTCTAGGCACGAGGAAAATTAACAGTTCTTTCATAACGAGACCATCTTTCTCTCTCTCTTTCTCTCTCTCTCTAGAGATGGCCTATATACGATTACTTATCTAGTCATGACAGTGTCAATATAATTAAAGTCAGTGTTAATAGAGATTTGATACAATACTGAATATTCACACTCATATATATATGATATTTTATATTTCAAAATTCAAAGTGAGTTAAATTTGGACTCAAATAAGTCATTTGAGTTGCCAACAACATTGGGCAATGAGGCACACCACAAGTGTGAAGTAGGAACAATCATAACAAAGTCATAACTCAACAGAGGATTGAAGATTAACATTATTTCTAGGTCAGTCAACACTATGTTTCCTCTTAAGCAGTCCTATAGAGATTACACAAACTCATTAGAGCAGTCTATCTTTGATTATTTCAGATTCATAAATTGAATCCAATACTTACATAGCGAGGGGAGCATACAAATAGACTGTAAATTAGTGTTCCGTAGATATCTCCAAGATATGTTCCCAAATATTTGAGAGATATGTAGATAGAAATGACTCATACTATCCTAATGTATTCTTTAGATGATCCCAAATTTTCTCTTCTTGGTTGTGGAACATGTGGACCAAATCATCTTAAGGAGACCCTTGACTGAAAAGGTTTGGAACATTGGATTGTAGTTTGAAGAAACCCGTACCAGGACAGTCTAATTTGGATCTAGAAGGGTGCTGGCAATCAGCCTAACCTTGAACCTTTTTAATAGTTTGGATGGTTCCATACTGGCAACACCTGATTTCTCTTTACATCTTTCTAGACTTTCTTCATGGTGATTCTTTCTTCAGTGTACCCACACGTAAATGTAGATAAAGATCACAGGTATGATGACAACACATGTAGCAAAGACATACTCATTAATAGACCACAAAAATTTAGGTTGGAGATTATAATATATCATAAATCTTTCAACTGATATAAGTTCAGACTCATCTTTTTGAAGGAACAAATAGTACATGTGACAAAATATTTCTCTTAAGTGCATTGGTGAAGATTCTATAAGAATACCCTACCAGGTAGAAGTATTTCATTTCCTGCTTGCATTTGCAAGTTTGTAAGGGAATGGTATATGTTGAAAATTACAAGGTCAAATTAGAAGAGAGGTCCTTCGAACACCCTCATCAAGATATTAAGTATTAAATGTGTTTAGCACATAGTACATATTCATCTTGCATCGTGAGTATAATCACATATAGGCTTAAGATTGCCTCAATTAGAACTCTTCTAGCTTTAGCATCCATTTATGACCTGATAATTCATCAAATGGATGTAAAGACAGTTTTTTTTTTGGAGACCTAGAGGAAGAAATCTACATTGAGAAACCTGAAGGTTTTATTGCTGAAGGTCAAGAAAAGAAAGTTTGCAGATTAGTAAAATATCTTTATGGCCTAAAGCAAGCTCCCAAGCAATGGCACAACAAATTTGACAAAGTGATTTTAGAATATGGTTTCTTACCAAATGAGTATGACAAATGTATATACTCTAAAACATTGATGGAAGTTGTGTCATTATATGTTTATATGTAGATGAAATCCTCATTTTAGGATCAACACTTGAGTTGATAAATAATACTAAAGATTATCTATCTAGCATGTTTGATATGAAAGACCTAGGTGAAGCCAATCTGATTCTAGGAATGCAAGTATCCAAATCCAGGGAGGGTCATACTCTCTCCTTAGTACATTCTATTGAGAAAATGCTAAGAAAATTTGAGTACTTTGATGAGACACCTGCTCGTACTCTTTTTGACAGTAGTATCATTCTCAAGAAAAATGAAGGTTCACCTGTAGAACAACATAGAATCTCTCAAATGATAGGTTCTCTTATGTATATAACAAATAGAACTAGACCTGATATTGCATTTGCTGTTGGGAGACTTAGTAGATATACTAGTAACCCAAACCGGTCACATTGGTCAGCATTAGAAAGAGTATTTAGATATCTTAAGGGTACTATAGATTATAAACTTCATTATTCTAGACACCTTGATATCATAGAAGGTTACTCAGATGCAAACTGGGTAACTGACTCACATGATGTGAAATCCACAACTGGATATGTCTTTACCCTAGGAGGAGCTGCAATCTCCTGGGGTTCATGTAAACAAACTGTCATAGCTAGAAGTACTATGGACTCTAAAATGATAGCTTTGGAAACTACTTGTACAGAAGCTGAATGGCTAAGAAATTTGATTATGCATATACCTGTTACTAATATTCCTGTTCCTGCTATTTCCATAAATTGTGATAATAAATCTGTTATAGAACTACTAAAGCATGATTCTGTGAATGCTAAGATGAACAGGTACCTGCAGCTGCGCTTCAAGTCAATCAAGAGTCTATTAGGCAAATATGTGGTTCTTGACTATATAAAGTCAGAAAAGAACCTTACAGACCACTTGACAAGGGTCTGTCTAGGACGTTGATCCTAGAATCATCGAGGGGGATGGGGTTAAGCCCATAAGTAAGTCACCAGCAGTGGCAACCCAACCAAGTCTGACTGGAGATCCCAAGAAGCTGGTTCAATGGGTAGAAACAAGCTGGACTTCGGTGACTATTATGGAACACTGACTCAAAGATTAAATTCTCAAAAATTAATGCCCAGGTGGCTGTACGAGGTTGTACAATGATATCCCATCCCTATGGTGACAGTGTTCCGGTGTGATCTGGTTAGGATGAGTTCTAAACTCTTAATAGGTCCAAGCATTATTATGTAGGATTGACTCCGATCACCAACCCTTTGAGGACTTACCTATATATATGAGAGGTCGTGAAGGCCGCGACTATGAGACAGGGCGATCCCAGACAACTCTCATGAATATGGAAAAAGTGCGCATGGCCATTCAAAAGCACCACCCGATAGACCCAAGAACCTCTAGCGTACTATGTGTGCTATTTTCTGAATCTGATTCAAGAAGTCTGATTCAAGGCATATTCCATCAAGCACTTCTTCAGACATAAACAATAGTCACTACGTGAGATTCAAGGCTGTAGTCCATCTCATTTATGCAGAGTATACTCTTGCCCAGAACTTCTCCATCATTATTCTTTTGTTATCTCTGTCTTTGGATCTTGGTTTGGGGGGGGGGATTGTTGGCTGTGTTTTCTCAAAACCAAGTTTCCTCTTTTCCTTGCTTTTAGTCCCACATCGGTTGGGGGATGTGCCATGTGAGTGGTTATATTTCAACCCCTTCTTTACTCCATTGAAGTCTTGTGTGGTATGGGGAACCCGTGGGCCACACGCGCGCCCCGCCGCCGCTGCCCGGTTCGGTTCGGTTCGGCGCGTAATGGGTACGGGTGTGCGCCCGCACCCGCGGACACGAATGTCGATCCGATTTGCTCTTCGGGTTCGGGTTGAGGCCTAAAAATCCTTTTGCTATTTGTTTTTTATCCTTTGACTATTTCTTCCAAAACGTTGGATTAGTTATTCAGATCCGAAAATCCTCCCACCTTCTCTCCACACGTTCAGTAACGTTCACAGATTTTCTGCCTATATATATATTTCCATCTTCTCATCCCTTGACAACTACTGAACAAATATTTTCTCCCAACACTCTTCCTCTTCTCTGTCAATTCCAATAATCTGCTCTCCTCTTCCGTTCTGGGTAAGTTCGGATCAATCTCTCGACGTTGTGTGCGACAGCGAGACACCGGTGATACCGGGGGTTTTACCATTAAGAGCATCTGAGAAACGTCTGCACATAAGACCTCGGATCAACTCTTAGGGCAGTACATTCCGCACGACTTCCCCATAGGATGGTAACTCTGTTTTAATTTATTTTGTTTATTGTTTCCAGCTGCGAAAGAAATGAAAGATTCGAGACATTTTTTATATCAGCAACAACAAATGACAATAAGAACAACAGCAGCGAGGCAATGACAGTCAACTGCGAGGTGCTGTGCTCTTTATTATAAGTCGAGCCACTGTGGCAGTGAGCACTGGTATCGGGTCCTATTGAGTCGGGTCCTTCACTACCCAGGCCCGTACCTCGCCTTCTACGGGTCCAAAAAATGGATCCGAACCCGGACCCGTGAGAACCATGTCTGGGTCCAGGTCCAGTTTGGGTCCAGCTTTTTCTCTCGGGTCTGGGTCGGTTCCAGATCTTCAAAAGCATAGCACATCAGTTTATAAGCTAGGAAGCTTGGATAATCTTGGCTCCCCACTGATGTGGGCCTAAAAATCTAAGAGCACTTGCAACAACTTACCAACAGCTAATGAAACTAAAGATTATGAACAATTTCTTATAGATTGCATCACACAGTAAATTATGAGGAACATATTCAGAAATTTTAGAAGAGACTTCAATGAGTCATAAGCAGTAAAGAGACTTCAATGCATCATAAGTAGTAAACCATACCGCGAGCAAAGCAGCAACACAGCAAAGCAGCAACAAAACCAACAAGCAAAGAGACTTCAAATAGAACTGCAATAAACCAAACAGCAGCCCAGATGCATTTGGAGAGAGGAGCGGTGCGTCGGTGACAGTAGGCTCAATGGAGAACGAGAGAAGCGGGGCTGCATGCTACGGCGCTAACTTGAGATTTGAAATGGGAAAAAAAAAACAGAGTTCAGTAAATTCTAAGTTCTGATAGTAATACCATATTAGCCAGCATATATATTTTTTCTATTTATTTTTTTATCAAAATATATTATCGGGTCCGGATCGGTCCGGTAAAAAATTACTTGCTTTGTTTTTTTCGGGTCCAGATCCAGGTCGTGTCTATTTTATGCGGACCCAGACCCAACCCGAACAAGCAACATGTCTTATTTTAGGATCTAAACCCGACCCTCATCGATTTCGGTCCAACACTGGGTCCGGGACGGATCCGGGTTTCAGGTTTAGTTGGCAGTGCTAATGGCAATTGACCACAACGTGGGCCGTTTTTGGGTATTCGATTGAAACCCAATTTCTTCTCTAAGTTAGATTGTACTGCTCTCATCGCATGGTTATCTCTTAAGGATACATTAGATGATTATTGTATCAAGATATAAATTAGGGTTTCTTTGGATCTCTATATATTATTGTATTGACATTCTTTAAGAAATAAGAGTGAGAGTACTTTATTGAAGAGAGTTTGAGAGATTTTACAATTGCAAACAACAAGTATCTTCTGGTGAGGCTTAGAGCATCTATAGTAGTGCATGCTAAAAGATGACAAAATGGCAAAATAGCAATAGCAAAGGCGATGTTTGCTGTAGTGATGAAATGCTAAAAAATAGGAAAGTAGAGGAAGAAACGAACGGAGGGAACATGATATTTCGTTCGAAATAAAAATTTAATTTTTTATAATTTTTTTGGTTGATCTTGTATATTTTATTATTTTTTTTGCATAGACAAAATATGTTTAGTTTCGTCGTAGACGGGAAAAAAATTGCCCTCGTGTTTCGTCCGGACTTATTAGCAAAAGCAAAATGTCTTGGACGGAACATGGGACATTTTGCTCAAAATAAAAGCTTCTTGTTTAATTAAATCCCACTAACTTGTTATTAAACTTTACTAATGATTCAACTAATTATAATTAACTAACTAACTAATTAATTAATTAATTAATTAACTTATTAAATATTCTAAATTGAGGACGAAACATCATGTTTCGTCCGTGGGAATTTTTTTCTTTCCGGGGTTTTTCAAATTAAAAGTTCATCTATTTTCATCGTCCGATGGATTAAAAATATTATAAAATATTAAGGACAAAATATCTCCCCTATAATATGTATTTTGCCAAATTGTTTACCAAATATAACCTTCTACTGTAGATGTTTTGCAAAAAAATGGAAAAATGGCAAAATAGCAAACCGATGCAGAGCGCTATTTGCTAAAAAATGGCAAAAATGCCAAAATAGCAAACCGCTATGGATGCTCTTAAGAGATAGATAGGGTCGTGATGAGAGTTTATTGTAGAATCTGGTACAACTCGTAGTGCTAATAGCGGAACACACACCACAAGCAACAAAAACTCCCAAAAACTAGATGCAGCAAGAACAAACCGCCACAATAATCGCAAGATCTCACAAGAATACAATAATATACAGAGGTAAACAATACTTTTTATTATCCAAGAAATACAAAGATTACAAATAGATTACAACTCTCAACACCAGAACCTTGACCAGTCGACTGCATGGTCGACAGTCTCGCTTTCTGTTGAACCCTGTACACTCGAGGAATGCTTAGCAATCCGGGTCGGTCGACTGCAACCCTCCAGCTGCACTTCTTCTAGTTGTTGTTGCCTTTTCTGCTGTCTTTGTCTTCTCATCTTCTTCAACTTTAGTAATTCCCGTACCTATGTGTATTTAAGGTCACAATCCTAACAATCTCCCACCTGGACCAAATACACAACGCTTCGAAGTTATTGTAATCTTACCTCACATTATCTCTGCCAGTTTCCCACTCTCTTGAAAGACCCAAGTACTCCCCACTTTCATGAAGAGCACCTCCGCCACTTCACCACGTGGAGTGCACCAACCACCCCTCATAGACTCATGAAGAATGTGCTCCACCAATCGCATAAAGCATAAATAACGGAAAAACAACCTTCCGCATTAGATTTCGTGTTACAAGACTCCCCAACTCGCAAAATCTTTATTAACACCGGACATGGTTCAAAACCTCTCAATGCACCCTCTGCACTAGAAGTCTTCATGGATGACACATTCACAAAATACGCAGACTGTTCAACCTGTACAGCCTTATTTCGGTTACCTTCATCGACATCACGCCGCTTATCGATAACTATGCTCTCTACCTCAAAAGAGCGAATTAAAGTTTGCACTGCCATATCGCAAAGTACCCTCACTGTAGTAACGTCTTGCTCTCTAGGATCACTATCATGGCCAGCAGCTCTCACTAAATTAGTTATTTCTCCTGAATTCCCATAATTGAAAGAACTCGGTTGCACCCCACATAACCTACTACTCGATTCCGGATAAAAGTCAACTACAGGAGAAACGTCCATCACATATCTAAGTAAATACAATGTTCCCTCACACATCCCTCTTACTATCACCCTTAAACCTGTAGCCATACACCATTCCCCATTACCATCTATAGTAGACAACCCCTCTTTGTCTAGCCTTCCAATCGAGATATGATTTTCCTTCAAGTTTGGAACATGCCTTGTCTCCCGCAAGATAATCTTCTGATCATAATTGGCTTTCACGCGAACAGTATCAACCCTTTGTGCATGACATCTTTGATCATTCCCCACAATCACATCTCCAAACGAACCCTCCTTGTAGTTATCAAACACCTCTCTTCTCGGAGTGCAATGAAAAGGAGCTCCCGAATCAATACACTAATCTCGTGTGTCCAACTCCTCCATAGCTGATAATCATAATTCCTCAATTTTATCGGACACCATATTGGCTTCCTTCAATTTTTCTTGCTTCCTCATCATATATGCCCTACAATTTTGCATCATGTGAGCCCTCTTGCGACAATACCAACACTCAGGTCCATGTCCCATATCACTGTCATCAGACCTACTCTTAGATGAACTACTCTGATTTCTTCTTCGACCGCTCTTAGATCTCTCACGTCTCTTCTCAACTGACATAGCGAAATCCTTAGAAGATGATGATGAAAATCCTCTGTTTCTCACCCTTCTTACATCCTCATTCAGAATTCTATGATTCACATCTTGTAGAGTCATCGAATCTATCATAGTGCTTGTAATAGTTTGTTCCACCATATCATAACTATTGAGCAAAGTAGATAGAAGTAACAATGACTGTCCCCTCTCTGAAAACTTCAATCCTGCAACTTCCATTTGGTTATAAACCATACATTAATTGTTCACATGTTCTGCTACTGAACCCCCTTCCCTCAGCTTTATATTAACCAATTTCTTCAGATGAATAATTAGATTAGATGCCAATGGTTTCTCATACAAATCCATGAGAATCTCTATAGCCTCATTTGTGGTATTTGCCTTCGAGATATGAAATACCACCATCCTAGTCACTCCCAACTGAATCTGCCATAGCGCATTCTGATCCAAACGATTCTAATCCGTCAAGACCTTCGCATCCTTGTCTGCACCTTCTGGCTTCTCATCAAACAACGGGCCATCTAGATCTTTCTGACGAAGATACACTATCATCTGAGTCTTCCACATCGTGAAGTCACTCCCATCGAACTTCTCGATCTTTGCTTGCTATCGGCCATCCTGAACCGTTTGCTCTGATACCACTTGTTCTCGCAGTGCTAATAATAGAACACACACACTACAAGCAATATAAACTCCCAAGAACTAGATGCACTAAGAACAAGCCATCACAATAATCACAAGATCTCACTAGAACATAATAATATGCAGAAATAACCAATACTTCTTATTCTCCAAGAAATACAAAGATTATAAATAGATTACAACTCTCAATCTCTCTTTCTCTCACCTTTGAAACACTCAGCACATACGGCTCTTTAAGTTGAACAATGATAACGGCTCACCTTGATCAACACTTGATAACCCTAGAGTTCACTTCTACTATATATATAGCCCCAAGTAAACCCCAAAACACAAATACAACTTATTGGACTTTAAACCCGAAAGCTCAAATAACATACAACCGTTGTCGGTCGAATGCACCAAGTTGCGGTTGACTATACTTGGTCTCGCCAACACCAGAACCTTGACCGGTCGACTGCACGGTCGACTGTACTGCTCTCTGTTGAACCCTGTACACTCGAAGAATGCTTAGCATCCCGGATCAGTCGACCACAACCTTCCAGCTGCACTTCTTCTAGCTGATGTTGCATTTTCTTGTTGTCTTCGTCTTCTCCTCTTCTTTTCTAACTTCGAGAACTCTCGTGCCTACGTGTATTTTAGGCCACAATCCTAACATAGAGTAGTTGTTACTCTTGTATCTTTCTCTATTTGAATGTCATCTCGGTTATTTTTTCCTTGGGATTATGGTTTGCCCAAACTGGGACAAAATTGTGCGCTTTGGTGTGTTTGGTTTAATCTATTATTTTGCTTGGTGGTTTGTAGTGACTGTGTCGGATAAACTCAGCACGAAATTTTTAAAAATTGTTATCTGAGATTCAGAGCTTACGCAAATCCTAATAATTGGTATCAGTGCATCAGGTTGCTGAAAGAGGTTATTCGAGTTCCTTGGAGATGACATATCAATTCACGAAGATCAACTAGTTTGATTGTAAGGTAAACTTTGATCTCTAGAAGGTGGACATGCACGATGCATTAGTTAGACATGGCTTGGATCTTGCCCTAGAAGCATATAAAGAGATACCAACTGACACAAAATAGGAGAATTGAGAGGAGATTTATTCAGAAGAATTGGGTTTAATCCGGTTGGTATTGACGAGAGAGGAAAGGTGCCACCTCGCGGAGGGGAGTAGCACGGCGAGTCGTTGGGCAAGACAGAGAACTGCTACTCAGAATCGTCGTTACATGATCGGATGTACTAGAAAAGAAAGTTGTTGGGTTACTCAATGAAGGAAAATATAGATCATACAGTGGAGTTCAATACGGAGTTATATGAATAGAGAGATATTAGCGCAGATAATCTAAAAGCTTCTAACTTGATGTATTCATGACCAAATTTATCCAACTTGATAACCACCATACTAGACGGAAAATCTGTCAGGGAATTATTCCCTTTAGAGGATCTTGTTGAGTCTTCAATACGATCAATACAAACTACCAAGTAAATACTAGATCACACCAATCACACAAAGTACACAAAAATTATCCCAATTGGGGCTTTCGCCTTAATCTGAAGAAGGAAGAACTGAGATGTTATTCAATATGAGAAGATACAAGAATATTACAATTCTCACCATGACCCCTTCTCAAGCCTAACCAGAACTACTTGCTGTTTATAATGGAGAAATATCTCACCTCTCAGATGAAGTACTCTCTTAATCTATTCGGCACTCAATAGAATCATTCTCTCTCTTAGAGCCATTAAAATTGATTATATAGAGATCTAGAGAAACCCTAGTTTGATACACTTGATACACTAACAATCTGATGTATACAGAAGAGATAACCATGCATTGAGAGTCGTATGACCTAACTTGAAGATGAAGTTGGGCTTCACACGAATCCCCTAGACCCGACCCAAAAACTCATCAGCGCTCAAGATGGTCGACTGCATAAGATTGCGGTCGACCGCAATCACCATGACTCAGACCCGAGGGAGTGACAGTTGATTGTCCCCTTCTCTATTGGCTATTGCTAATGCTGACTGCTTCTTCTCTCCTTCTTCAATCTTCACTCTGATTCCATCTCATTACTTCATCGTCTTCTCATCGAACATGTGTATGAAAGACATATAAAAGAGTCATACCTCATTCGCTTTGTGCTTGATAAGCAAGCGGAGATAGAGGCAGAGCTCCTGACCATCACTTCCCCCACTCCTCCACCCTCACTCAGAGACGGTCGCTCATACAAGCAGGTGGTCTTACTGAAGTGGGACCTTACCTTAGATAGGGCTCACGAAGTTGAGCGTGCGCACCGTGAACTCATCAAAGTGGTAAGAGGGAAGGAGGTGCGCCAGGACCAGGCGGCGGAGGGATCAGAACCAAAAAAATCTTCTCCGATCACCGTTGGTTGAGAATGAGGCTTGACCAATGGATTCAATGGTCGGGATGGACGACAAACAGTGGATCTGCACCCACTACCAGATTTTGGTGGTTTGGCTAATTCAGAACTGTCCCTTGGAAAGGGGGACTAAAAGGAAGCTCAAAGAGGAAGTCAACTCCTTGAAGTTGGTGGGAAACTGCACCGAGTGGAGTAGAGAGTGGAGACAGATCGTACAAAAGCTAGAAATGACAAGAGCCCCATGAGAAAAGACATGCAAAGTGGAACTCCAAAAGGGGAAAGCTAAAAGCTTTGGGTTGAGAGCTGTTACGGGAGGGTGCCATTTTGGGGAAGACGAAGAGCAAGGTAGACAGGGATTCCGACCCAAAAGAGATAAAAACAACGTTAGGGGAAGAGGTACAGGGAAAGGGGAAAGACAACTTCGGTAATAACCCTAAGGGTAAAAGCTTGAATAGAAACGAAGCATCGAGAGCCCCAATTCAAACTTCGAATCCAATGCCAAACCCCTCGTCTTCTTCACCCAAAGCATTGAGCAATCCGCCAACCGCTCAAGAAGTGCCACATTGTAAGAGCTCTAACGAAGGCGTAAAAAATGAGGGTATTTTGCCTCGCAAAGACAAGGAACCCTATCGTGTTCTCAATGAGGGGCTCAATGCTCAAGTAGCGTTACTGGACTCAAAAGGGAGTGTTATAAGTTCTATAAGTGTGGGCCTTTTAAATGGGCCCAAAGAGGGGCCCATGTCGAGTGTGACGAAAATTCCTACTGATTTGGTTAGGTCCATTTGCACAATCCCAACTAATTGTATCTCTTGCCCCGTCTCGCCTCATGTCCTCTTTGACGAAGACAATCGTGAGGATAGACTAAATCTCGATGATGATTATATTTATTCAGAAGAGGAGTCATTTGATTATGATGGACTGGATGATGAGCCAACTGGTATCTCCCGTGAATTTGTACCCTCCACATTCCTTCTCTCGCAACCAAAGGCTCCTGTCTCTACTAAAGGTGGTACAGGTTTTAGAGTTCAGAAAGCCGCCAAGAGGGCTATTGAGGAGTCCTTAGACGACTATTTTAAGATTGCAGCAGCCACTAAATCAGTTAAGACAAGCGACGGAGGTACGTGTTCCTTCATAGCTTCTATTTTTAATTTTATGACTGATATTAAAATTTTTAATCTAGCCAAAACCTGTGGTCTTGTGGTACGCGATACTGATAGGAACGCGTTCCTCCTTAACAAGATTAGAGGGTAGGAGAGCAAGAGAGTTGATCTCATTTCGAACTCATATGCCAAAACGAGTCATGGTCCCACTTTTACTGGTAGTTAATGGAAGCTCTCTTCTGAAACGTTAGGAGCCTGAGTAGGCGGGAAAAACGAAAAATGGTAAGGGATGTCATCGCTAAATCGAAAGTGAGCATTATTGGTCTGCAGGAGACCAAACTCACCCATATATCTAGACTAAGTAGGCTGGGGGGAAGGAGAGGGGGGGGGGGGGGAGGGTATCACATTTCAGAATAGAAAATTTGTCCATCTGTTGGGGCCTCTGGGGGTATTGCCTTAGGTTTCAATCCCGAGTTGTTTATCTTCCTAGATGAATTTCACGGCCAATTCTCGTTGTCGGTCCTGCTCCAACACAAATCAGACACGTGGACTCAGTCTATTACGGTGGTCTGTGGGCCGCACACTACTACAGCTAGGGTGGAATTCTGGAATGAACTACGAGCAATTTATGCTCGGTGGCTGCACCCATCGGTGGTGGGGGGGGGTGATTTTAACATCACCAGGTTTGCCTCTAAACACAAGGGCAGAGGATATAGTGACGCGGATCGGGAAACCTTTAACGAGGTTATCGCAGAACTGGATCTGGTTGACATTCCCATCACTAATAGGCTATTCACTGGTCAAATATACAAGTAGTACCCATTTTAGGTAAGCTTAATAGGATCTTGGTCTCCGCAGATTGGGAGGCCAAATTTTCTTTATCTTGGGCCAAAGCTGTCCCTAAACTAACCTCGGATCATGTCCCTATTATCCTCTCGTCCGGAGAAGTACATCCCAGGAAATCACTCAAGTTTAGATTTGAGAAAGTGTGGTTGGAAATCCAATGTTTCCATCACATGGTATACGAGAATTGGTCCCGCCCTGCTAGAGGTACTGAAGCAATCGCAATCTGGTGCGAAAAAATTAGAAGACTGCGCGCCAAACTCAGAAAATGGAACCAGACCAGATTTGCATTAATCTAGAGAGCAAAAGACTCCCTCCTTGAAGGTATCGAGGAGCTTGAAAAGATGGAGTAAACTAGGAATCTGGTACAAGAGGAGCGGAATAGGTTGCTTCAGCTCCGAGAAGATATTCACCAACTTTATAGACTTGAAGAACTCAAATGGCAACAGCGATCCAGAATTTTGTGGCTCAAAAAAGGAGACGCGAATACAACATTCTTCCACCGTGCTTCCAGTGCCTGGCGTTGATCTAATCTCATCCATTCACTCCACCCGGAGTCTGGAGAGATACAAGGGACGATGATATCAGGGTAGCATTCCTGTCATGCCCTGCTTTCCAAAAATACGGAATACAAATATATGACATTGGCCCAACGAATGACTAACGTCACCCATAAGCGTTTATACGATCAACTCAACAATGTAATCAATACAGAACAATTGCGCAGACAATAATAATAATCACATGAACAATAATACTTGGAATGAAACAATATAAAATATCTAAATACTAGTTCAACGTCTGGAAACAAATAGCGATTTTCGGGACATAAGCCCAAAACAATGAAATAACAATAGTTCAATAAAATAATAAGCAACTAGAAAGCATTAAATCTTCAGAATCTCTGTCATCAAATTCCAGCAGACAATTCTTCATTAACACCTGTAAACACTTCATCTAAAAAGAGGAGAAAAATTGTCCCTAGAGCAAGTCATGAACAACAAGTAGAGAAAGCATGGAACAATGGAATAACGGTATAACAATGAATTAATGGATCAATAGGAATCAATAACATGGCACGATAATCATGATAATCGATGCAATGGCTATAAACAATGATACAATATTTAGTAACTAATCAATCACCAATAACAATAACACTTAGCCAATATTCGATATCAATAGGAACAATGATGAACAATATGCAGTGTCAAAGTGATGTGTCAATCCTTATGTCTATTATTCATTTTAATCCTAACTAATGCATGTACTACTGCATCCCATATTACAGGTTCGATGCATACAATCAATTAGACTCGAGTAGTACACTCGGTAGATCATGTACTTGACAACGGTAATGGTAACCATTATTCACTTTTCGGTGTACGATACAGTCATCGGCAACGATACGGTACACGATAGATTAGGTTACTGCCATAACCACAATCACACGATAAAACGGTAGCCAGAACGTTCGTTAGGGAAACACGGGCCCCTCCTCTAAGTACAGTTACTACTTTGTTCACTACTCAAATCTTCCTTTAACCCCGTCTTATTAATTATTTATCAGTGCAACAATACAATATGCAATCAATGGACATTTCGGTGAACGATAGTATCAATAGGAAAACAATAAGATGGTAAAATAAAATAGGACAATTAGAATGATGACAATAACTCATTAGGATCATGCAATGCAACATACATACACTAATTCATGCAATAATACGATATAGGGATAATTAATCTATTAAAATCTGAAATATAAAATTTTGGACAGCAAGAGTAGTCTATACAAAAATGCAGTTTCCTGCTGTTTTAGAAATCAAAAACTGAATCCGTCAAAATTTCTAGAAACTAGACTTCCACACGGTTCCAACGCATATTTAAAGTTCAAAATCCGACAACAGTAGCTAGGTCAAACACATGGTTCTTTACAGCTTTCATGTTCAGGTAGAAATTTGACATCATGTTATTTTAATTTTAGAATAAGCAAAAGCTCAGTATTAAATTCATTTAAAATACTTATTAGATTTCTAAACATGTAAAGGAACAATCTGGAAATTTTTAGAGTAGAATTTTGTCATTTGATCAGCCTTTTTACTGTTTAAATATGAAAGGTACGAGAATCTGAAAATCTAAAAGTAAAAACACAGCTATAGTAAAACAAGAATAACTTTTGCTACAAAACTCGGAATTCAAAAATTCAAGATGTTCTGAAAACTAGAAGGATAAGGATACAATTCATATTCAGAAAGTAATTTAATTTGAGGTCATTTACTGGGTCAAAAATAGTAGATAACATACAGTCAGCAAGAATGATACAGATTAAAGGGTAATTATCATGAAAATAAATTAATTAAACATGATGGGTATCGATTCTTTAGTCAATAAATTGTGCAATCAGCATGATAAGTGTCAAAACATGATAAATAAAATTAGAACCACACATATACACTAATTTAACATCAATCAAACAACAACGATTAATCAAACCCACAACCTAGTAATTCTTTCTACAATCAATTCATTGTGTCGTGACTATATGTGTAACCCTATTATCAATTCTACATGAATGCATGAAAGATTCAATCTTTGGAGTCAAAAGTGGCACGATGTAAAGAATATTGGGGTTAGCTCGTGTAAACCCTCAGTAGACCCAACGAAGAGATGACCAATGGATAATGTGATAACAAAGAGATATACTTGCAAGAGTTTCAACAAAACTTGAATTTGATACAATTAACAATTCAAGTGGACGGTGACTTGCCTTATAAACGGTGAATTTGAATACCAAGAATAATGGGATAAGGATCCCAAAGCAACGAACTCACGAACACACGAACTTGCACGTGCAATATACGTGCACTAATCAACAAAGCACACAGAGACAAGCATTGCAACAGAAGAGATGGCAGCAACGTCAGCAACAGTAGAGGGCTTCGGCCTGGGCATCGACTGGTCAGAGACGAACAGTGGGACGGCAGATGGCGACGAGGTCGCGGCGTCGACGGTGGGAGGTGGTCCCTAGTCATTACCGTCGAACGGGAAAGGGCAGCAACGACAGCAGCGTTGGGTTTCAGTGGCTGTGCTTAGGCGGGAAAACAATGGAGAGGGGTCTGAGGTCTGTTGGCGGTGCTAGGAAGGCGATGGGTCGTCAGAGGTTCGAGGCGACAACTGGCAGGGTGAGGGGTGGCTGGTGTTAGCCAGATGGTTGGGGAAGAAGATGAACAGTGGAATTTGGGCAGAAAACTGACGGGGTGAGAGAAACAACGAGGAGAGAGAAATGGGAGAGAGAGAATAAGTGGCTAGGGTTTCAAAATTGTGCAATTTTTAGGGTCTGCACTAGGCTTGTATTTATAGGGTACAATTAGGATGTTGGGTTACAGGTTTAGGATCCAATAAGAGTGATTTTGGGTCAAGAACAACTGAAATTGGGTTTTATAGTTCAATTAATGGATAAATCAAAATCAATAGGGTTGAAATAAAAATACCCATAAAAAAATAGGATTAACAAGAAAATAATTCACCAAGAAGATCAAAGAGTTTCATGAACAAGAATTTAAATCCAAATAAATAAATAAATAATACAATTGAGAAGAATAAAATTGGCTTGAAAATGAATTGGAATTCGCCACAAAAATTAGATCAAGTACGATAATAAAATAATTCGATAAATGAAATTTAATTGAATAATCAAGAAATAACAATTAATAATAAAAATAGAATTATATAACAAATTAGTATTCGGTTTAACAGTTTATTAAAATAATCCAATAATAATAATATATTTGATTTTGGACTCAAATATAAATATCTGATAAATAAGAAATAGAAAGTAAGATCGAAATACACAATTATTCGAAATAAATAAAATTTTCGATTAGAAAATACTTTAATACAAATCTGAAATGAATTTAGCACAAAATAATTTATAAAAATCGAATTGTAGAAAATACACAGAAAATACTAATTATCGGGAATGGGGGTTACAGTTCCAATCCCACTTCAAGCGTCTATTTGGACAGAAGGAGGATTTAAGAATCCCTCTCCATCGCGAATTCTAGCAAGGGTCCGCGAAGGAACCTGAACCCATGCTTCGACTCCTTGAAGCTCCTTTTACGGAAAAGGAAATTTAGGAGGCGGTACAGCAACTCAGAAAGGACAAAGCCCCAGGTCCAACGGTTTCCCTATCCTTTTCTACCAGGTGTTTTGTAAGGAAATCAAGGACCATCTGATTAAGTTGTTCGCTGATCTCTACGATCATAAACTTAAGTTAGGTAGAATTAATTTTGCTGAGGTGGTGTTGATCCCCAAGAAAGAAGACCACCTGAGGGTGGGAGATTTTCGCTCTATTAGTCTCCTCAACTGCTCAGTTAAGATTATAACCAAGACCCTGGTTAATAGGTTGGAGAAGGTGATGGACGGACTCATTAGTAACGAGTAGACGGGGTTCATTAAAGGACGGTGTATTCAGGACAGTATGGCCATGGCTGAAAAAACTATCCATTACTGCCACACGTCAAATGCTAAGAGCTATCTCCTGAAATTGGACTTTGAGAAAGCTTACGACTCGGTTGAATGAGATTATCTCCTGGAAGCACTGGCTGGAAGAGGATTTAGGATTAGATGGATCAGATGGATCCACACATGCCTTACCACCAGTCGAACTGCTATTTTAGTGAACGGGGTCCCAGGTCACCCTTTTTCGTGTAAACGTGGCCCCTCCTCTTCACCATTGTGTCAGACGTGTTGAGGACCATGATGGCTAACTGCAGTAGGGCTGGCTGGACAGCGCCGGTGGCTAGTGGAGTCAATTTCCAAGGGTGTTCTATCCTCCAATATGCAGACGATACCCTACTATTTGGGAATGGAAATCTCGGGGAGACTACCGCTTTCAAAGGAATTCTACATTGTTTTGTAGCTTGGTCGGGTTTCAGAGTCAACTTCCACAAAAGTGCACTTATCCCCATTGCCATTACTACAGAGGAGGTACAAGAGCATGCCACGATTCTCAACTGCTCCATCGAGAATTTTCCCATTACATACTCGGGGTTACCGCTGAGACCAGGGAAGGTAATGAAGGCGGACTGGTTACCCATCATTGACTGGATGAAAAACCGCCTTGCGGGATGGAAAGGGAATGTAACATCCTGAATTCTTAAATATAGAGTTTTGTTGATTTTTGCGTGTTTTGCACGTACAAACTCATATGCATTTTTCTACAAAATTATTTCTTTATAACATGAACAAGTAATTATCCTCTTTATTTTCTAAAAAGCCTATTTTTAAAAAGCCTAATTAATTCCTAGGCCTAATTGTCTCTTTCTAGCCAACTTTAATTAATTAATTAATTAATTTTACTAGAGTCCATGGTTAATTGGCCCATTAGTGAGCCCATTAATTTAATTCCCCTTTTAATTAACTTAATTTGTAGTATAGACAAGTTTAGTAGACAATTAATTAATTCACATGAACAAACTTACAGGGGGGTACTAGTATTGCATGTGCATTGCACTAGTACGGCAACTCATATGCATTTTTCTAGAAAATTATTTCCTTATAACATGAACAAGTAATTATCCTCTTTATTTTCTAAAAAGCCTAATTAATTCCTAGGCCTAATTGTCTCTTTCTAGCCCACTTTAATTAATTAATTAATTAATTTTACTAGAGGCCATGGTTAATTGGCTCATTAGTGAGCCCATTAATTTAATTCTCCTTTTATTAATTAATTTAATTTGTAGTGTAGACAAGTTTAGTACACAATTAATTAATTCACATGAACAAACTTACAAATGGTTGGGGGGGGGGGGGGTACTAGGGGGGGTACTAGTATTGCATGTGCATTGCACTAGCACGGCATAGTGCACCATAGGGGATGGCCAGATTTCACAAAGAGAGAGGGAGAGATGAGAGTAGTGGGGAGGTGGTTGCTCCATCATGGGTAGTTGCTACAACTCCCTAACTCATCCTAACCTTTGATCCCTAACTATTTGATCTAATTCTAGCCATCTATTCTCACCCAAAATAAGTATAAATACCCCCTACCCTATTCATACTTACACCTAAAAGATTGAAAGAAAGAAAGAAAAGAAGAGACAAATTAGTAAGTTAAAAGATTAAGAGAGTTGTGAGTTTAAAAGATTGAGAGCTTGAGTTTTGTGTGTTCCCCATTCCAAGTTGGCCGGCCTACATCCCAAGGAGCAAGGAGGAGTACAAACACCATTCAAGCTAGGAGGAGAAGGCTTCATTTGTTCATTCTAAGAGTCTTTAGGACTTCTCATTGTTTTTCTCTCCAAATAAGGTAGGCAATTTTCTCCTACTTCTAATTAGTTACCATGCTAGGGTTATGTTGTGATCATATTAAAGCTTTATGTTTGTTGCACTGATTAAGGAGAAAATGGACCCCATTTAGACTTACATGAAATGATTGGTAAAATGGATTGAATTATGTGATTGAAGTGTTGTTGTGATAACTTGATAACATATTGGCATGTTAATTAGGTAATTATGAAATTTTTGGTATGAAAGTGTTCATGTATGTTTGTAAAATGCAATATGGAGAAATATGTTTATGAATGAATTGTGAATTATGGGTAACCTTCATGCTATGAAAGTAGAATTGATTAATAAATTATACATATTTATTGTTATTGAGATTAGTACTAAAAGTCCCAAATTTGCATGTTGTTTTGTTAGAAAAAGAGAAATTAACCTATTGTGAATTATGACTAATTTTATTTGAAAGGATGGATTTTATTAATTAAGAGAAAAGGTAATTTTGTGAAAACTTTGATTATGAACAAAGTGAAAATTGTAATTTTGTTCTCAATGTGAAAAATATATCCATTATCTACTTTAAATTGCAACCTGGTGCAATCGACAGTCGACCGAACTAGAGTCGACAGTCGACTGTCGAGTAATAAATTTCGGATTTTCGTTACATAACAGTCGACCGACTATATTTTAACAGTCGACTGCCCTGATTATTGGTTTTCGAGTTGTAAATCGTTACAGAACAGTCGACCGAGTATATTTTAACAGTCGACTGTCCTGACCATTGGTTTTCGAGTTTTAAATTCTTGCAGAACAGTCGACCGACTATATTGTAACAGTCGACTGCCCTGACTATTGATTTTCGAGCATTGGGCTTAGTATAACTGAGAATTTGAGACTATTTTGCAAGAAAGAACTTGTTATAAATTATTAGCTTAAATTGTTTTTAGATAAAGAAAAATAAATATTTTGTTTAAAATAATTTTGAAATGAGATTTGGGTAATGAAAAATTGAAAGTGTGAAATTTTGACCTAAGATTGATAAAATGAGAATAAGAAAATTATGTGGGAAAAATGAATGGTGAATACGACAAGTTGAAGAATGAATTTATTGTCTATGCATGAAATTGTACATGAAAGTGAAATCAATTATCATGATAAATTATGAAAGATCTTATGAATATGAATACACGAATGCTATGAACATGAAATGGAATTGAAAGCTAGAGGGTAGCTAAGCCTTACACCGGCATTGAAAGAATATTTTTGAGATTGAGATATTGAAAAGAAAAGTCCAAGTTTGGATCGTATTGTTGATTTGATGGTTAAGACCGGTATAGAGGAAGTGCTAACTCTAGGAGATTGATTTTATTCATGATTTAGATAAATTAAGGACTGGATACATAGTAAAGATGTGATGAAAGTAAGAGAAAAACACGAGTATGAGGGCCATCGGATTGGCGGTGTGAGAGTGATTCACAGACTGACTGCTTGATGCGTCATGTCATGGCGTGAGCACTACTCCGGAATTATCGTCCCGGTGGCGAAGCTTGTGGGGTGTTTGGTGACTACGGATGGTGCCATCGTTTTATTACGGAGGCTGAATTGTCCATAGGATGCCTGCATGATGCGTCATGTCTGTGCGTGGAATTCCCCTCTAAACTGTCTGGACATGGGCTCATAATTCATAGAACATCTAGGATACTTACCATAATTACCGTAGTAGTTTAAATCATGGCGAGGGATTGAACCGTACAAGGTGAAGTACGATTAAGGGCTTGCCCTCGGATCTATGTAGTAAGGGTTGCATAAAATCCGAACAAGTGCGCATTAGTGTCATGTAATATAACTAACTGTATTAAGGACTAAGTGCACAACACAACACAATATCAATAGGACAGTTCCCATAGTTTTGTTTGTGACAAGTGTGTGCTTTCTAAGTAAAAAAAATTGATGTATTATATCCTTGCGTCAGTTGAATGAACTGACGAGCCCACAGTTTCCATGCAAGACAAAGTAAATGAAAAAGACTAAAAAGGAATTGATGCTTAAAGAATTGTTCAAGTGTTGTTTTATTTTATTTATGTAATTGATGTAAATTTGCTTCTGCTGTTTAAATGTAACTCTGTTGTAATAAAATTTTTAATTTCCTTGTAAAATTATACGAAGAGAAGTGTAAAGATCCTGTGGAACTTCAAATTCGGTCTTATTTGGAATTCGGGGTATTAACAGGGAAAGCCTTAACCTTGGGTGGAAGAGTCATGCTTATCAATGCGGTTCTCTCAAATCTTCCTACCTATTATTTGTCCTCTTTCGAAATGCCACGTTGGATTATCCCGAGAATTGATTGCACCCGTAAATGGTTTCTTTGGAAGGGGGCAAGCCATGATAAAGGAGGATATCACCTTATCAGATGGGAAAAAGCTTGCATGAAAAAGATACACGGGGGATTAGGTATTATTGATCTGCGAGATATGAACCTGGCCCTCTTGGGAAAATGGTGGTGGAAAGTCTTCCACCCTAATGGAGAAGGATGGCAGGACTTTGTTCAGGCATATCTGCATGGGAATAGGACGAGGAACTTGGGTTTCAGGGTAGGACCGCACGTCTCCTAGTTCTGGAAAGGTATCGCCAAGGCATACGATCCCTTCATTAGCTGTGTGACGTCGTCTATTGGGAATGGTAGACTCACCAGATTCTGGTGGGATAGGTGGTGTGGCGATCACACACTTAGGGCTTTGTTTCCTGATTTATATGACCAAGCATCACAACCGCACTACACGGTGGCTGCAGCTCGGAGAAGAAGCTCCTAGAAACCGGCCTTCATACACCCCCCTGATCCGAACTCCTAGCATAGGCTCATGGAACTTCAGACCTATATCGCCATTGCTGGTATAAAATGCTCACCGGGTCCCAATAGGAAATCCTGGGGACTGCAAAAGAATGACACCTTCACTGTTCGCTCCCTTTATAACTGCATTCACTTAGGGGATGTAGCCTGTGTTGGTCGGGGATAGTGTGGAAGGGGAAAACCCTGCTGAAAGTTAAAGCTTTACTCTGGCTTGTGCTCAATAATGCCATATTGACTAGAGAGAACCTATCGAAACGCCAATCAAATTTGGATTCTACTTGTGGATTCTGCAATGCTGTCTCTGAAACTAGAGACCATCTTTTTCTAGAATGTCCCAGGAGTAAAGCAGTCCTTATGGAGGTACTTAGCGCCCTGGGGACGTATGAGTATCCTAATAAGTATGAGGATCTATGGATAGGACCAAAGTTTGCTACGGAGAGACGAATGATGAGAGAACCTTGGTTTATCGCTATCGCCGCTACGACCTAGGATTTTTGGCTAGACAGGAATGATTGGTACTTCCGTGGGACATGTAATAGTATTTCTAGTAATTTGACTAACATTATGCATCTTATCTCTTTTTGGGCAAATAAGGCTGCTGCAGGACCTAGAGGGAGGGTAACGAGCATCTTCCAGGTGGAAGAGTACAATGATGATGAGGTCGAGATTGGGCCGACGCTAGACTGAGGGAGGTGCCCTGCCCGTCAGATATGTGTTGTTGATTGATCCCCACCACCCCAGGGTTTTGTTGGGGGTGGGGGGATGCTACGATGTATATTGTTTGTTAGGAGGTATGTTTGTTTGTACCGTTTTGTACCCTACCGCCCATATTTTGGGGTAGATTTATATACTTTTGTTGTATCGTAGGTTCTTGTACTTGGCTCAGTACTCGGAATTTGTTTTATTAACTCCTTATTAATGAAAAAGGGTGGCCATACTCCACCTTTTCCGTCACAAAAAAAAGACATATAAAGGAGAAGTTTTCGGCAGCAGATGTGGTCGAGGGCTTGGAGAATGATGCACTTAGGAAGGAAAGTCAGAAATCAGTGTCTACTTTTGTCAGTTTCTTGGCTATGGACGATACTTCAATTAGAAGGAGAAGTGCGCATGTGGGTGGGGTCTGTTGCCACCATTGCACAGAGATTGGGCACTAGAAGGGAGACTATTGTAAGTGGATGAATTAGAGGGGTGCCAACGTGGTCAGCGCCACTGAATCATGTGATAACTTAGATTGACTTCTTGTATTAAGTTCTTTAGATGAGGATTCCAGTTGAATTCTTGATTCAAATAGTTCTTCTCATATTTGCTTCAAAAGAGAGATAGTTTCTACTTACAAGTCTATATCAGGTTGTTGTGTGAGAATGAATGTTGGTGAGATTTGTGAAGAATGTGTAAGAGAACAGTTGAGCGGCGATGTCAAAAGGAAAGGGATACACATTAGAGAAAGTCATGCATATTCCTTTGTTGAAATAGAACATGATACTCAGGAGAACTCTGGAAGCATGATGCTGTAGGTACACAGCTCGAGGTGGAGTTTTATTAGTTTGGGAAAGTCGTCGTAAGGTGATGAAGGGTAAGAGGGGGATTGGTAAGAGTCAGCACAACCTCTACCAGCTTTGGGAGAACAGGAAAACTCGGATGAGTGTTTGGAAACCCATTGTTCCTAAATCATTATCTAGTTCGCCGTTACTAGAATTACTGAAGCGAGACTGCGACGTTCGAATATTGTTGGGAGGTGGCGATTGTCTTGGGGTAGGTGGAGTTTGAGCAGAGGGTGGCACATTCGTGTTAATGCCTATTGGGGTTTGCCTTTGAGGGGCATATAAATTGGAGAAAAAATAGGTGGAGGTAGATTCAACTAGCAGAAGAAGCTATTGAATCAGATTGTTTGCAAGAAGAAAAGAAAATTGTCTAAAAGAGTTTAAATCACACAGGTATGGATTCATGAGTACGCAATCGAAGGTGGAGATTGTTGGGTTTATGTCTTGCATACTAAGTCTGAGAAGAATAGAAGACACTGATGCGTGAAAAGGTCTAAGCATCAATGGAAGATGAAGTAGTAGTAGCAGCACCAAACGACAAGAAGAACAACAGCAGCGAGGCAATGACAGTCGACTGCGAGGTGCTCTCTGTCATGAGTCGAGGCAGTCGACCACAATATTCAGGCAGATTGTTTTTGGGTCGGGTCTTAGGGATTCAATTGAAGCCAAACTTTTTCTTCTCCAAGTTATATCAGACAGCTCTCATCACATGATTATCACTTCAAGATACATTATTCGTATCAAGATATCAAACTAGGGTTCTCCACATCTCTATATATTATTATATTGGCTTCCTTTGTGAGGTAAGAGAGAGGGTACTTTATTGAAGAGAGTTTGAGAGATTTTTCAAGTATCTTCTGGTGAGGCTTAAGATATAGATTGGGTCATGGTGAGAGCGGTTATAACTCTTGTATCTTTCGATAGTTCAAGGCCAACCCTCACCTTGAGGCAGGTGAGGCGGCCACCTCAGGCCCCCGGATTTTTTTTTCAATTTTAGGGGCCCACAAATTTGTATTCCCTTTGAAAATATAGGCATGTATTTTGCCCGTAAAAAATTTATATTGTTATTAGGGGCTCCCAAAAATAATTATTTGGGCCTTTCACCTAGGACCCCCTGGAACTCAGGGCTGGCCCTGCTATAGTTGAATATCATCTCAATTATTTCTTCTCCGGATTAGGGTTCGCTCAAAACGGAATAAAATTGTGTGCTTTGGTGTGTTTGGCTAGATCTATTGCTTTGCTTGATGGTTTGTAGTGATCATGTAGCTTCCGCAAATCCTAACACCTTCACCATCCAACTATTTTAGGGAATTCTTTTGACAGCATAAAGTAATTTAATTAACCAGAGTCTTTTGTTTTTCGTTTTTTTATGAAACCAGCATACTCAAAAGTTAAGAGCACAATTTTTTGATGAAAATCAGGCCAATGCTAAAAGAAATAACTTACAATAAATAGGATAGTACTCTTGAATTTTAAGAAAATAATCTCTAATATTATAATAGGAGAGTTGGAGTTGTAATTTGTAGACATTCAACCATCTAATCTCAATCATTCGTTTTTAAGTGAGAGTTATATTAACCATTCATTTACTCAGCTGTTGTTTAGTTACCATAATACCTTCAAAGTTCAAATTTATTTACAACATAATTATTTACAAAAGTGTTACTCATATAAAATAATAGTTTGTGCCACTAGGGATAATTTGTAAAGGAATGTGATGAGTAAAGGAATGTCTCAGATTCAAGGCTAGATTACGTCTTATTATTTACTATATAAAAAAATGTAATTAAACTGTGCATCGCACGTGCAGATTACTAGTAAAGGTTAATGGAACAATACATAGTTCGTCAAAATGAAAACCAATACAAATCAGTACAATCAGATGCTAATTTTGCAAATCTAACAAATTTAAAGCTGATAAAGATAATCAGTATTAGGATCGCAATAGTATCTGAATGTCTGAAAACAGGTACATTACCAGAAACAGTAGTGAGTGAAGTGCGCGTGTGCATACATAGATCCAGATCACTGAAAATGATAGCAATGAGGCATCAAACTGAGACAGCATAACATATATAACATATATAACATAAATTGTAGCAGGAACAAGCATGAGAACGGAATGACAGCAATGAGAATCACATGATGTGCATATATTGCACACATGCATAGATATAGATGATGATGATGATGATGATGATGTTGGGCATGTGTCTTATGTGTACAAGTGAGGAGGCGAATGTTTTACCAAAAGGACCCACTTTTTGAAAGTATTTACCAAACTTACCCACTTTCGAAACTAATTACCAAAGTGACCCACTCGCTATCGAAAACCCCATCGCTATCTGAGATAGCGAGTGTATGGTCATATGTTTTTCAATAATTTGGAGAAAATTGGAGAAAAATACCAAGTTTAGACTCTCTATCTCAGTGGTTTTGTACTACACTCGCTAACTGAGATAACGAGTGTATGGTTTTGAAGAAAAATACCAAGTTTATTTCTCAGATAGCGAGTGTACGGTCATGAAGAGCCCATTTTTCAACTAGTTTCTTTTTTAACCAAGTAGCCGCCTCTACATTGACAGTTTCCAGCTCAGCGAGTTTACTATGAAACTTTTTGGATTGGTGTTGACATGCTATAATTTTAACTTTTTCCCTCATAGCTTTACTACCAAATTTGGTGAAGAAATTTGTGGCAAAATGTCGCATACAATAATGATGATATGCATTTGGTTCGTTCCATATTCCGTTTTGCATTTCCATGGCAGCCAAAATACCTGCATGACGATCGGAGATAACACATAACCCAAATCGATCAGTGACAAAAAAACGCATGAAGCTCATGAACCATGTCCACGTATATACACTCTCTCCATCAATAATTGTAACGCCCCGAATTCCAAAATACACTGAATTCGAGATTCCACAGGATCTCTACACTTCTTTCGTACAATTTTATAAGGAATTTAAAACTTTTCACTTTACATCAGAGTTACATAAAAACTTTACACTTTACATTTTACAGCGGAAGCAAATTTACAACATTCATATAAAAGTACATCAACATTTGAATAATCTCTAAGCATCTGTTCTTCTTTAATCTTTATCATGTCATTTACCCTGCATACAAAACTGTGGGTATGTCAGTTTATTCAACCGATGAACATTATACACGGCCATCTTCTCTATGCCGAAAATAGTATAACTGATTCTCCATATTTAACAAACACAAACTTGTCACATATCAAACTAAAGGGAATACCCTATTGATGTCGTGTTATGATTGTGCACTTAGTCCTTAATGCAATTATTTATATTACATGATACTAATGCACACTTGTTCGGATTCTATGGATCCCATACTACATAGGTCCGAGGGCAAGCCTCTTAATCGTTCTTCATCTTGTAGGGTTCAATCCCTCGTCATGACTTAATCTACTACTGTAACTACGGTAAGTATCCTAGATGATCTATGAGTACAAGCTCATGTACAGAAAACCTGGAGGGAAATTCCACGCCATGTCTTGACGCATCAAGCATACATTCTATGGCAATTCAGCCTCCTTCATGGCACACGATCCTCTTGCAGTCACCAAACATCCCACAAGCGTTGCCAAGATCCCGATAATTCTGGAGTAGTGCCCACGCCAAGTCCTGACGAATCAAGCATGCATTCTGTGGATCACTCTCACATCGTAGACTCGAGGCCCTCATACTTGTGTTTTTCTCTCACTTTCATCACCTCTTCACTATATACTAGTTCTTAATTTAATGAAATTATGAACAAAATCAATCTCTTAGAGTTAGCCCTCTCACTACTACCGGTTTTATTTCTTTCAATTTACAATGACCCAAACTGGTCTTTTCAATGTCAATAATCATAATTCATCACTTTTCACTTGTCGGTGTGAGTTTTGGCTATACCCTAATTTTCAATTTCAATTCACAAATTCACATGTTTGAGTCGTCATACTCAATAACATTTCTCTTTTCCAATCACATGATTTCTAAATTATTCATGAGTCAATAACCATACATGGAGTTCAATTATTCATCATGTATTTCATCCAATATTTATTTCCACATGAAAATCATATCACCAATTATATGGTCAAAATGAATATTCACAACTCATTATTGTCACACTATTCTTCAATAAGAATAATTCACACCACTTCACCTTATATATTTTCTTTCTTTGTTATTTTTCTTTTCTAGCACTTACTTCAATTCCCTTGCAAAACACATTTTTCACAAAAATATACAAGTGTAGAACCATAGTTCTAACCACACTTTTATTCCCAAAATATACTCTATTTCATTTCAATAACTCCCAATTTATTTTTCATAGGTCACACATAATTTTAGAACAATAATAGTATTTTTTTCATAATTTTTAGACATCAAAATCCACCAAAAAAAATCATTTTTTCACAAAGTTTAATTCTGGCCGAGGCCAGGATTCGAACCAGCGACCAAAGAGAACCCAACCGCACACACTAGCCACTTGGCCACTAGTGCTCATCGGTATAAAGAAAGGTTAGAGTGTTATATACTCTCGGACTGAACTTGATTAATTTTTTAAACGCACATAAAAATATGGTGTCATTAGGTTTCGAACCATCGATCTGTGAGAACCCAACCGCACACACTGTAGCATTTAAAGGCCTCCCGACCACTTGAGCTATAGGCTCAAGTGGTCTTGAATACAACTTATATTTTAATTAAATCAGTTCTCTGTTCAATAAAACATTTCGATGTTTCAAAAGCTCTCATTTGAGTTTTGCTTTTACTAAATTTCCTGTAAATCTCCAGAATAATTATTCAAACAATATTTGATACTCCAGTAATTTAAAAATAATTTTTCCAGTAATTAAACACATATTTTTTACACAATTAGTTTAGTTTGTATGCTACTACTACCACATCTCATTTCAACATTTCTTATCCAACTTAACATCAATATTCCCTATATCAATTCCCTGTTTATATTCCTTTCACAAACCCACAAATTATATTTTAAGTTATTCGTTACAACTTCATCACAAAAAGGTTCATTCAAGCACATAAAACAGCATTTTCATCTACTAACATTTGCATTTAGTTTGGATGCTAACAGCGAATTTTACTTCAAGCAATCCATAGCTATAAATAATTCACACACAACTTAAGTTTGATGATGGAATCACATACAATCTATTTAGCAACATTCCAATCAACTAATAAGCCATTTTTCCAATTAAATGTACTCTTATTAATCTTTTTCATGCATTATCATTTCAATCAATCTTAGCATGCTATCTAATTAGAAATATGGAAAATAACCCACCATATTTGGAGAGAATAAAATTGCAACACCTCCTAAACACAAGAGTCCTTGCCAAAAGAGTGTTCCTCCTCCTCCTTGATGCACACAACCGAGCCTCAAAGATGCCAATCCCGAGAGCTTCCTAGTGATGCCGGCCTTCTTTGAATGCACAGACAACTCACACACAACTCTCAATCTTTTTATCCCACTTACTATACTACTAACAATTTGTATTTTTTACTATAGGTTTTGGAGAAATGAAGAGTACAAAAATAACTAGGCTAGGTGGGGTATTTATACTAAAATTGGGAGCAAATGAAGGGTTAAGATCAATCTAGGAGTTAAAAATAAAAGGCTAGGATTCAAGGGGGAGTTGTAGTAACCAACCATGATCAAGCAACTACCACCCATAACTCCACTCTTTTTTTTCTTTTCCCTCCAATCCAAAACCGGCCACTTTGTGTGCTTTTGCACGTGTACGTGCAATGCACGTGCATTCATTAGTTCTCCATTTAAAAAAAGTTGTACATTATATTTTCTATAAAAAAATAATCTTATAAAAATATCCTACATTACAAGTTGTAATTAAAAGAGAAATAACTCATGGGCTTTAATTAATGGGCCAAATAATAGTTTTACAAAAATAAATTAGATTTGGGCTAAAAAGAAAGGCTTATGTTTATTTGAAGAAAAATGGGCCTTTATAAAAATAATTAGAGAACACATATACATACATATATATATATATATATATATATATATATATATATATATATATATATATATATATATATATATATATATATACGGTAAAAGGGTTATGAGCAACTTGCTCATTTAGTAAATGAGCAATTGATTATGTGGCATACATGTGATTGGACAATCTTTAAAAGGGTTAGTTGTCCAATGTATCACATGCATGCCACATAATTAATTGCTCATTTACTAAATGAGCAAGTTGCTCACATCCCTTTTACCCATATATATATATATATATATATATATATATATATATATATATATATATATATATATATATGTATATACACATCATCCATTATAAGATTTCACACTAAAAAAATTGCACTTGCACACTACGTGCCAAAATTAATAATTTTCATAAATGAAAATCAGGGTATTACAACACTCCATCCTTAGAATAGTTCCGTCCTCGGAACAACAGTCAAGAGCGAGAAACAAAACACTTACAACAAGCACAAGAAAATACAAAATACAAATCAAGTAAAAATGCTCGGGATAATCCTTCAACATCCTCTCCTCAGACTCCCAAGTAGCCTCTTCAACCAAATGGTTCCTCCAGACTACCTTGACCATCGGTATCGTCTTATTCCTCAAGACTTTCTCTCGACGATCAACAATCTCGACAGGAGACTCGATGTAATTGAGATCCAAATGCAAACCTTCCGGCACTTCAGGCAAATGATGACTCCGATCTGGAATATAACCTCTCAGCATAGACACATGAAAGACATTGTGCACCTGAGATAACTCTTCCGGTAATTCAAGCCGGTAAGCAGTTTTCCCGATCCTTTTCAATATCTTGTACGGGCCTATAAACCTCGGGGCTAACTTCCCGCCTTTGCCAAATCGAATCACACCTTTACTGGGCGATACTTTCAGAAAGACGAAGTCACCTTCCTCAAACTCAAGGTCCCTTCTCCGGTTGTCTGCATAGCTCTTCTGCCTGCTCTGAACTTCTACCAACCTTTTCCTAATCAGATCAATCTTTTCAGAGATTTGCTGCACAAGCTCAGGCCCAAACAATTGACGCTTCCCAACTTCAAACTAACAAACAGGTGTTCTGCACTTCCTGCCATACAAAGCTTCGTACGGCGCTATCTCGATGCTAGTCTGAAAACTGTTGTTGTAGGCAAACTCTACCAAAGGTAAATGCCTTTCCTAACTGCCTCCAAAGTCTAGTATACAACACCGAAGCATATCCTCAAGAATACGGTTGACTCTCTCGGTCTGCCCATCGGTTTGCGGATGAAAAGCAGTGCTGAAATCTGTTTTGGTACCCAAAGCTGTTTGAAGACTCCTCCAGAAATGCGAAGTAAACCGCGCATCCCGATCAGACACAATAGTTGACGGAACACCATGAAGCCCGACGATCTCGCCAACATACAACTCAGCTAACTTGTCCATCGAAGCAGTGAGTTTCATCGCTAAGAAGTGAGCAGACTTGGTTAGTCGATCGACTATAACCCAAATCACATCATTGCCTTTAGGACTCTTGGGCAATCCCGTAATGAAATCCATACTGATGTTATCCCACTTCCATTCCGGAATAGGTAACGGTTGTAATAGACCTCCGGGTCTCTGATTCTCGACTTTGACTTGCTGACAAACCTCACACTTCGCCACAAATTCAGCCACATCCCGCTTCAAACCTGACCACCAGAAATGCGGTTTGATGTCTTTGTACATCTTAGTACTCCCAGGATTTACTGACAAAACAGTAGCATGTGCCTCCTAAAGAATACTTTCTTTCAGGTCCGCCTGATTTGGAACACATAGTCTATCTCCGAACCACAGCACTCCATCCCTGATTTGAAATCCGGGCAACCTGCCAGCACCAACCTGCTCCTTCAGCTCCAAGATATCAGCATCAACCTCCTGACTTGCAATGATCCTTCTATTCAAAGTAGGCTGAAGCCTCAACTGAGCTAAAGATGCTCCCAATCCTTGCAAGACAACTTCAATACCTGCTCGGTCCAATTCTTCCATCAGATGCTTCTGAGTTATAATCAAACTGGATAAATTTCTCTTGCGACTAAGTGCATCAGCAACAACATTAGCTTTTCCAGGATGATACTTGATCTCAGGTCGCATGTCCTCAAATACTTCCAACCATCTCCGCTGCCTCAAATTCAGATCCTTCTGCTGATATATGTACTTCAAACTCTTGTGGTCCGTGTACATGTTCAATTTCTCACCGTACATGTAGTGCATCCATTGCTTCAAAGTAAAGATAATCGTAGCTAACTCCGGATCATGAGTCGGGTAATTCTTCTCATGTGGTCGTAGTTACCTAGACCCATAAGCGATTACTCTTCCTTCTTGCATTAAGACACAATCAAGCCCACGATGTGAAGCATCACTGTAAACATCATACTCAATACCTGCTCTAGGCAAAACTAAAATAGGTGCAGTAGTCAGCTTCTCTTTCAACTCCTGAAAGCTTACCTCACATTGCTCAGTCCACTTGAAGTCCACATTCTTCTTGGTCAAACTAGTAAACGGTACGGCTAACTGAGCATAACCTTGAATGAATCTTCTGTAGTATCCAGTTAATCCAAGAAAACTTCTGACTTCCTTCACTGTAGTAGGCCTAGCCCAAATTCTCACTGCCTCTATCTTCTAAAGATCAGTTACCACTCCCTACTTAGAAAGGATGTGACCTAGGAATGCCACTTCAGTTTTCCAGAAATCGCACTTGGACAGCTTGGCATACAACTCCTGCTCTCCCAGCTTCTTCAAAACTGCTGCTAGATGCTCGGTGTGCTCCTCTTCTGACTTGGAGTACACGAGGATATCGTCAATAAATAGCACGATGAAAGAATCAATGAACGGCCTCAAAACTCTGTTCATCAAATCCATGAAGATTGCGGGTGCATTCATCACTCCAAATGGCATAACTAAGAATTCGTAATGCCCATGTCGAGTTCTAAATGCAGTTTTGTGCACATCTTCAGCTTTCACTCGAACTTGGTGATATCCTGATCGAAGATCTATTTTGGAGAAAACAGTAGCTCCTTGTAGACGATCGAACAAGTCATCAATTTGGGGAATATGATACTTATTCTGAACAGTGACCTTATTCAGCTCTCGATAATCGATGCACATTCTCATCGATCCATCCTTCTTCTTTACCAAAAGCACTGGTGCTCCCCAAAGTGACGCACTAGGTTGAATAAAACCTTTCTCCAACAGTTCCTCAATCTGCCGTTTCACCTCATCCTGTTCCACTGGAGCCATCCTATACGGTGCCTTAGAAATGGGTACACTTCCCGGTTGAAGGGTGATGCTGAACTCTACATCATGTTGCGGGGGTAACCTAGAAAAATTATTCAAGAACACAGTCGGATAGTCCCGAACCACAGGAATCCTTTGCACTTCCACAGGAATCTCTTCCTTGTGGATAGCTGCCACCAGCCTAGAACACTTCTTCTTCCCTTGGAAAGTGACTTTAGGTCCACCTGGAGCCTTCACTGTTACTATCTTGGTCTTGCACTCGATGCTTGCACTGTACACCGATATCCAATCAATGCCAATGATAACATCGACTCCCAAGATAGTCAGCTCGATCAGATCAATTCCGAAGATTCTATTCCCAATCATAATCTTGCAATCAGCATAGTACCGATCAGTGGTTAAAGTTTCTCCTGATGGAATAGCTATGGCTAAGATCTTGCCTGGAAAAATCTTCGGTTCAACTCCCAATACTTCAGCAAATTTAGGAGACACAAAAGTATGAGAGGATCCAGTATCGAACAAAATAACAGCTTTCATTCCATTCAAACAAAGTTCTCCTGTTACATAATACACACTCATTACGTAACAGTTCACTAAATAAATGGGAAAAGAAACAACATGAACCTCTAAACATCTGCCCTCGTACCAGTGATGACATGATCCACTTCATCGGCATTAGCTTCGGTCAAGGCAAATACTCGCCCTTGTTGGTACGGTCACTTTCCGGTCTGCTACATTGGTACATTGCAATTACCATTCCGTGGCTTGGGGCATTGAGATTGGTAATATCCCGTCTCACCACAGTTGAAGAAATTTACCGCAGGAGGTCTCACCACATTGTTCCCGGGTCCTCCAACCACCTTAATAGCGTTCGCCCCTGTCGGTTTGAACCTTTGTGCAGATGGTTGACCCTTGAAATTTCTAGAATTTGCAGGCCTCTTTCCAGACTACCAGTTGTTCCTCCGATTCTGAACAACATGAAACTGCTCCATGTCTGCTTTCGTGGCTGCCGCGCGCTTGGCCAACTTGTCAAATCTTCTGATACCAAGAGGTATCATCCGGGACCTCAAGCTCGGCCTCAATCCATGCTCAAACTTACGAGCCTTCTTCACCTCATTCATTATCAGTTCGGGAGCATACCTTGAGAGCTGAGTAAATTTGGTCTCATACTCTCTAACTGACATGCCACATTGTTGTAGTAATAGAAACTCCATAGCCTTCTTCTCCTAGACGTCTGAAGGAAAATAATGACTGCAGAATTCCTCTAAAAATTCCTCCCAGCCAAGAATAATACCTCCCATTGTCCTCTTCATCGACTGCCACCACACAGCCGCATCCTTCTCAAGTTGCAGAGTCGCCAACTTAACATTGCTGCCTTCAAGGGTCTCCAAGACTTCGAATATAGTCTCTACCTGCTTGATCCAGTGTCAGCCGCATCGGGGTCTGCTTCCCTTCAAACACCGGTGGTTTCATTCGCTTGAACGATTCCACGAGTTTGATTGCTTCGGGCACCGAATTTGCAGGTACCCTTCCTTGGTTCTGATTCATGGCCACGGCATTGAGTGTCTGATAGACCCTCGCAAGTTCCGTTTCCAAGTCCAGACCTTCACCATTTCTAGCTCCCCTTCTAGACATATTCTGATGCAACAGATCCATTAAATTCGAAGTATAAGACATGAATTTTAAATCAACTTTGCATTTCATTGAATTTCAAACTTTATACATTCGAATTGAAAACATTTCTTGACATCAGAATAAAAACAGTAGAAGCTGCAACAGTCTAACTCCTATGGTTCCTCTTCGCTTCACGAAGTTCTTCCCGTAGTTCTTCAATTTCTTCCTTCAGCACATCGGTCATATTTTTCTTCTTCTCGAGTTCCCATACACGATGACTGAGAACTGCAAAATCATCCTTGCGTTTTGCCAACTGAGCCTCCAATAATCCAACTCTCTCCCGCAGTGTTTCTACCTGCCTCTGAAGAGATATCACAAGACTACTTGGAACTGGTTCTTCTTCTTCGTCAGAAGAGTCATCAGATGAGTCCGGAGGTGGGGTAATCTCTCGGGACTCAGGCCATTCCTCTCCGTCGGAGTCAGCTTGCCCTGGGCAATACTCTTCCTTGGAATCTGCTTGTCCAGGATAGTAATCTTTCTCTATGATATGTCAATTATCGTCTCCAGCAGGGTCGAAGTGATCAACCATCTTAGAAATAGGGAGGAAGAAGCATAAGTCATAGAGCAACACAAATATAAGTAACTTACATTTAAATCTCTAGACTCAAACACACTCTAATGTCCACTTCTAGGGTGTCGTTCCTTATAAATTTGTACTAGTGTGAAGCCTGGCTCTGATACCACTCTGTAACGCCCCGAATTCCAAAATACACTGAATTCGAGATTCCACAGGATCTTTACACTTCTTTCGTACAATTTTACAAGGAATTTAAAACTTTTCACTTTACATCAGAGTTACATGAAAACTTTACATTTTACAGCGGAAGCAAATTTACAACATTTATATAAAAGTACATCAACATTTGAATAATTTCTAAGCATCTGTTCTTCTTTAATCTTTATCATGTCATTTACCCTGCATACAAAACTGTGGGTACGTCAGTTTATACAACCGATGAACATTATACACGGCCATCTTCTCTATGCCGAAAATAGTATAACTGATTCTCCATATTTAACAAACACAAACTTGTCACATATCAAACTAAAGGGATACCCTATTGATGTCGTGTTGTGATTGTGCACTTAGTCCTTAATGCAATTATTTATATTACATGACACTAATGCACACTTGTTCGGATTCTATGCATCCCATACTACATAGGTCCGAGGGCAAGCCTCTTAATCGTTCTTCATCTTGTAGGGTTCAATCCCTCATCATGACTTAATCTACTAATGTAACTACGGTAAGTATCCTAGATGATCTATGAGTACAAGCTCATGTACAGAAAACCTGGAGGGAAATTCCACGTCATGTCTTGACGCATCAATCATGCATTCTGTGGCAATTCAGCATTCTTCATGGCACACGATCCTCTTGCAGTCACCAAACATTCCACAAGCGTCGCCAAGATTCCGATAATTCTGGAGTAGTGCCCACGCCATGTCCTGACGTATCAAGCATGCATTCTGTGGATCACTCTCACATCGTAGATTCGAGGCCCTCATACTTGTGTTTTTCTCTCACTTTCATCACCTCTTCACTATGTACTAATTCTTAATTTAATGAAATCATGAACAAAATCAATCTTTTAGAGTTAGCCCTCTCACTACTACCGGTCTTATTTCTTTCATTTCACAATGACCCAAACTGGTCTTTTCAATATCAATAATCATAATTCATTACTTTTCACTTGCAGGTGTGAGTTTTGGCTACACCCTAATTTTTAATTTCAATTCACAAATTCACATGTTTGAGTCGTCATACTCAATAACATTTCTCTTTTCCAATCACATGATTTCTAAATTATTCATGAGTCAATAACCATACATGGAGTTCAATTATTCATTATGTATTTCATCCAATATTTATTTCCACATTAAAATCATATCACCAATTATATGGTCAAAATGAATATTCACAACTCATTATTGTCACACTATTCTTCAATAAGAATAATTCACACCACTTCACCTTATACATTTTCTTTCTTTGTTAGTTTTCTTTTCTAGCACTTACTTCAACTCCCTTGCAAAACACATTTTTCACAAAAATATACAAGTGTAGAACCATAGTTCTAACCACACTTTTATTCTCAAAATATACTCTATTTCATTTCAATAACTCCCAATTTATTTTTCATAGGTCACACATAATTTTAGAATAATAATAGTATTTTTTTCATAATTTTTAGACATCAAAATCCACCAAAAAAAATCATTTTTCCACAAAGTTTAATTCTGGCCGAGACCAGGATTCGAACCAGCGACCAAAGAGAACCCAACCGTACACACTAGCCACTTGGCCACTAGTGTTCATCGGTATAAAGAAAGGTTAGAGTGTTATATACTCTCTGACTGAACTTGATTAATTTTTTAAACGCACATAAAAATATGGTGTCATCAGGTTTCGAACCATCGATCTGTGAGAACCCAACCGCACACACTGTAGCATTTAAAGGCCTCCCGACCACTTGAGCTATAAGCTCAAGTTGTCTTGAATACCACTTATATTTTAATTAAATTAGTTCTCTGTTCAATAGAACATTTCGATATTTCAAAAGCTCTCATTTGAGTTTTGCTTTTATTAAATTTCCTGTAAATCTCCAGAATAATTATTCAAACAATATTTGATACTCCAGTAATTTAAAAATAATTTTTCCAGTAATTAAACACATATTTTTCACACAATTAGTTTAGTTTGTATGCTACTACTACCACATCTCATTTCGACATTTCTTATCCAACTTAACATCAATATTCCCTATATCAATTCCCTGTTTATATTCCTTTCACAAACCCACAAATTATATTTTAAGTTATTCGTTACAACATCATCACAAAAAGGTTCATTCAAGCACATAAAACAGCATTTTCATCTACTAACATTTGCATTTAGTTTGGATGCTAACAACGAATTTTACTTCAAGCAATCCATAGCTATAAATAATTCACACACAACTTAAGTTTGATGATGGAATCACATACAATCTATTTAGCAACATTCCAATCAACTAATAAGCCATTTTTAAAATTAAATGTACTCTTATTAATCTTTTTCATGCATTATCATTTCAATCAATCTTAGCATACTATCTAATTAGAAATATTGAAAATAACCCACCTTATTTGGAGAGAATAAAATTGCAACACCTCCTAAACACAAGAGTCCTTGCCAAAAGAGCGTTCCTCCTCCTCCTTGATGCGCACAACCGAGCCTCAAAGATGCCAATCCCGAGAGCTTCCTAGTGATGCCGGCCTTCTTTGAATGCACACACAACTCACACACAACTCTCAATCTTTTTATCTCACTTACTATACTACTAACAATTTGTATTTTCTACTATAGGTTTTGGAGAAATGAAGAGTACAAAAATAACTAGGCTAGGGGGGGTATTTATACTAAAATTGGGAGCAAATGAAGGGTTAAGATCAATCTAGGAGTTAAAAATAAAATGCTAGGATTCAAGGAGGAGTTGTAGTAACCAACCATGATTAAGCAACTACCACATAACTCCACTGTTTTTTTTCTTTTCCCTCCATTCCAAAACCGGCCACTTTGTGTGCTTTTGTACGTGTACGTGCAATGCACGTGCATTCATTAGTTCTCCATTTAAAAAAAGTTGTACATTATATTTTCTATAAAAAAATAATCTTATACAAATATCCTACATTACAAGTTGTAATTAAAAGAGAAATAACTCATGGGCTTTAATTAATGGGCCAAATAATAGTTTTACAAAAATAAATTAGATTTGGGCTAAAAAAAAGGCTTATGTTTATTTGAAGAAAAATGGGCCTTTATAAAAATAATTAGAGAACACATATACACACATATATATATACACACATCATCCATTATAAGATTTCACACTACAAAAATTGCACGTGCACACTACGTACAAAAATTAATAATTTTCATAAATGAAAATCGGGGTATTTACAATTATTGCAAAGGCAAATGGAAAAAAGTTATCATTCGCGTCCGGTAAAATGACAATTAACAAACAATCTTTATATTTTCCATATAAGTGTGTTCTATCAACACTTATAACAGGTCTGCAAGACTTGAACCCTTCAATCGAAGCACCAAATGCCCAAAATACTCCTTTGAATGTTTTATCGCCGGGACCGGACTCATACGTATCCCAATGGACAACGGTTTCTGAATTTGCTGCTTGTATTGCTGATAGTAGATAAGGCAACTTAGTATATGCTTCTTCAAAGGAACCAAACAATTTCTTAATAGCTTTTTGTTTGGCAATTTAAGCATTCCTATACAAAATCTGATAATTGAATTGTAGTTTAACTATCTCGATAATAACACGCGGTGTTATTCCTATCTTAGCCTTAACGGCATTCACAGTCAAATTGCATACAAGTTTGGCGTCAACTTTACAGTGGTCGTGATTCAACGTGGGATTCAAACATGTATGCGGCCCTACAATTTTTTTCACCACGAAATTTGTCCCACCCTTCGGAACGTTGCACGTAATCTACACGGGCAACCGCCCTCACTCACGACTGGTGGGATTTGCACCATCTCCTCAATGGTACGTTTCCTAGGTGCCAATTTACATTTCACAGTATATAGGGTCGGTGTAGATTTTAATGTGACGAATTCTCGATGTTTCTTTATGGATTATAGCTTCACCACATGCTGGATTGATTCCTTACTTTGAAACTCCTGCCCAATGTACAATATTTCTTCTGCGTTCGATGAACTGGACGATTCTTGTGGAACTTGATTTACTTTCGCACTTTGTGACATCGTCGCGGCAACATGAACATTACCATTATTGAAGGCATTATTAACGTTCACGTCATTATCGTTTTTCTCATTTATGTTAACATTTACATATTCATCTTCTTCGACTTCGTCATCATTTTCTACACTCTCATCAACTTCATCGTCGGTTTCTTTCTCTTCTTCATCATCAACTAATAATTCATTGTTAATGAAAGCATTTTCAAATATTCAAAGACATTGTCATTTTGAACATAATCATGAACCAAACTAGGTTCACGTGGCAACTCAAATTATGTAGGATCCGAACTTGTTGTATTTGTGAACATGTCTTCTTGTGGGGATGGTGGGATTGCATGTGATGTTTAAACTGGGTCAGAACTCATCCCATGTGCCGGTACTTCTCGTACGAAGCTTGAACTAGGATTAGCATGTGTCTGGACATTATGAATTTAGATTTGTTGAATATATAATTCCAACGCTCACCAACTATAATTTGGATCAACTGTCCTACCAATCATGGACTTTAGAGTGTTGTCATTTTCTATGGGCACAGTCATAAAATATTGACCATCACCTTTTTCCGCTGCATATCAAACTAAAATTTTTAAATTCCATTGATCTATAGCCCAATTAGTAACTTCATAAATTTTCTCAACTAGTTCTGTCATTGTAATTGTACGAGGTGCCCAAATTATTTTAGGATCAACAGTACTATAACAACAACCTAGCTTTGCATCACGAATAATTTCACCATTAAAATAAATCCAAATAGAAATATCGTAATCCATACCTACACATATTTATACAAAATTTAGAGACATTATTTAATCTACCCAAGTGTACACGATAAAAGGTTATACAAATCATACCTTCAAATCAATGATCGGGAAGATTGAGCAATTATGAGCGTGGAGAAAACGGTATAAAGAACTTGCTTCCCGAAATCAACTTAATTAGAGATCTTGGATGATGGGTTTAGGGTTTTGAGAGTGGTAGGAGAGAGGAATGTGAGGGGTGAAGATGATTCCTTGAGATTTGGAAAGTTTTTTTGGGTGAGAGCGCGAATTGGAAAGCTAGGATTTCAAAGTTGGGTTTCGGAGTGGAGAGAGATATAATTTAAGCATGAGACAACAAGTTTGGGTTTAGAAAACTTTCCAATCGACACTCGCTATCTCAGTTAGCGAGTATGGTATACAAACACACTCGCTAACTGAGATAGCGAGTATAAACTTGGTATTTTTCTTCAAAATCATACACTTGTTATCTCAGTTAGCGAGTGTGGTACAAAACCACTCGCTATCTGAGATAACAGTCTAAACTTGGTATTTTTCTCCATTTTTCTCCAAAGTGTTGAGAAACACATGATCATACACTCGCTATCTCTGATAGCGATGAGGTTTTTTACCAAACTGAAGATAGCGAGTGGGACGTTTTGGTAATTAATTTCCAAAGTGGGTCAGTTGGGTAAATACTTTCAAAAAGTTGGTCATTTTTGTAAAAAATTCTGAGTAGGCAGAATGAAATGTGAAGAACAAACTGCTTCTTTTGTCTTATTGAGACATAATTGTTTCGGTTGTGAGTCTACTTAAACTTAGTATACAAACCGAAACTCTCTCATATCCCTCTATTGATGTGTATTCAATTCAATTCAGTGAGCTTAGCACAAGAGAAGTCTATGGCTTAGGTATTTGTCAGCACTCTGGCAACTTCCCTGCAACTACTATTTCACCTAGTTCTTGACTATTTGTTCCTCTTTTAACAGAAACTTAAAAAAAAAATTTAAAACCTAGAGAGAAAATTAATTGCTGGTCAGATTAGAGATTTTCTTATGTAGTGTGGTTTATCAGAAACAAAAAAAAAAAAAAAAAAAAAAAACATTAATTTAGAAGAAACTATTCGAATGGCATATACGTACTTTAATTTTCTGTGTATATATTTATATACACACATGATTTTCTTTTTTTAATTAGAATATATGCTGATGAATAGAATAAGATTCTCACCCTTTACTGGGCACAATTTACTAAATTCAATATTAATGATAAAAATTTAAATAGTAACAAATGTGTTCTAGTGTTATCAGAAACTCGGAGCAAGTAACTTGAAAGGAAATGAATATTATGAAAATATAAAGCCTTCAATAAAAATTTAAAATTTTAATTAAGAGGAACATGTACAGATTGTCACATACCCCACTCATGCATGTTTCTGATTCTGGTATATGCGTGTAGATATGTGAACTTTCTACCTTTCTTTCATGTTTATCGGTCACCAATGTCATGTTGTCCTATTAAAAAAAAAAGATCACAGAAATTTTACTCGCATGGGGTACTTATCTGAGTCTTATGCCTGCCAGTGCAAGGTAATTTTCTTTAGTCCCCGTGCAAGCTTCTTTGTCTTCATCCCCATGTGCGAAAACTCTGCTTTGTTTCATTAAAGAAAAAATAACGCAACAAAGACACAAAAGTTGTGAGCATAAATCAGAGAATGGTTAATTATAATATTTTGCGCAACACCGCACATCTTAGCCATAACCAGCGCATCGACGTCCTGACCTATCTAATTCAATAATATTCTTCTTCAAACAACTCATCAAAGCCAAGAGCTAGTAATTAGCACCCTACTACTCTCCCTCCCCTTATATGTACAGATAGGCCAGTACAGCGATGCGGTGTCATATGGAAGCGTTGCGCGGTCTTGAGCAAAACCCATCATGCGCTCTCTAGAAATCAAGGGGACAAGAAGAATGCAAGAAAGGGAGAAAAAAAGAGGAGTTGGTGGAAGAGAGGAAGAAGAAGAAGAGGAAGAAGAAGAAGAAGAAGAAGAAGAAACAGAAGCAAGCATAAATATATGCAAAAGGAGAAGAAGATGAGTGCAAGTTTAATATGTGAAAGGAGTAGGAATGGGCAAGCAATAGCATAAATATATATAAGAGGAGATGAGAGGGAAAGAGATATTGGTTGTTTCTTAGAGGTACACATATATACATACACAAATATAGGAGGAACAAAGCATATGAGGACTAGCATTCCTGCATGAATAACCCTCTTGTTATCAAGTATTTACATATTGTGCCATTAATTATAATTAACCACCCAACCAATTCATTATTTTCCTTGCAATATCTATCTGTATTCATTCATGCATGTCGTTTGATAACTATAGGTAGCCAACTCAACAATCAAAATGTATGTGATGTGTCATGTATATATATATGCAACATATGATATATGAGTGAGTGTTCAAGCTGGCAAGTGTCTTATATATTTCATATTCATGCAATTGGGTCATCATATACATATTGTCTATCTGAATGCTTTAGACCACATTCATGTTTCAAATATGCATGGGCTATTTATTCAGTTATTTATTTGCATCTCTTTATGCCTAGTGAAAGTCATGGTTCTGGAGCTCCTAAAACTTTGAAAATACAGAAAGAGTAATTGCTATACCCATTATCAAATTAATCCATTACCTTTCTCTTCACTACACAATACTATTGGAGGCTTCTACCACTTACTCTACACATACTCTACAATAACCTTTACTAATAGTGTGCCACCTGAGAGCATCTGTAGTCGTTGTAACCCAAATTTTGGGTATTTGACATTTAAATATAGGAATTATAAGTAGGAGCTGTAGTCGTCAAAAGCCAAATGCATGCATAACTTTTTCTATAGACCCATTCCATCTTAGCCCTTGATGCCCAAATGTAAGGGAATCTCAAAGCTACAAGATTGCATAATAATTCCTATAGAGATAATTACATAGAAACTTCCTTGGAATTTTTGGGAAAGAAATGCTTGGATGGTGCTTCATTTACGGTTCGAGAATTTTTAATTTAAAAAAAATGATTGGATGGGGAATGATTTCCCGTCAGATTGATTTATAAAAAAAAATGATCTATATTTAAAAAAAAAGAAGCGACGAAAGATGATTTTTCGTCCAATTCCATTTTTAAAAAAAATGAACGGACAAAAGGTCATCGTATGTCTGGCTATATTTACCAAATTCCTATATGTATATCTTCTTCCAAATATAGCCGACAACTGTTCCCCTAAAATCCAAAATTTAGGTATATAGCCAACGACTACAACACTCTGTTTTCTTTTTCTTTTTCTTTTTTTGGGGAAAAATGGCTTTTTAGCCAATGACTGCAGATGCTCTAAGGTAATAGATTTGATAGTGGGTGTAGTATTAGTCTGGGAACTTTTTAGAGTAACGTAAGGTTTATTAAAACAAAATAATGCATCACTGTGAATAAATTATATAAGTATAATTTTTTTTTATTCATAATAACAAAAGTATGCATAGTGCCTATAATTAAAAACAGTAGTGTTTTGTTGGAGTTATTTTCCTCCAAAAGGCTTTTAAGCAGTATCTTCACATTAAGTTCTCCATCATTAGTTTCTCTATTTGCATAAGAGATTACAGCTGCAGCCAAAAGGTTGCAGCAGCAAATTGGTTACAAATTAATTGTACTATGCTCAATTGCATTGCAAGTTGTACAGTAGAGATGTCATACGTGTATATATAATTTAGTGAGTCTATCTATTATTTTCTAATCCCGAATCCATTAAGTTCGAACATCTACTTTCCTACGAGTTCGCCCTCCGTCGGGGTTGTGGTTGTTTGTAAAAGATTCGTTTAACAATCACGTATATTGTAGTCCGATTTATACTTCAGATGCCAAAAGAAAATTTGTGGAAAGAATGCCTAATGTATCTGAATAAAAAAAAAAGCCACATTGGTAATTCATGCCAAAACTGTCTTCCCGGCGTTTTTTGAAAAGGAAAGCATCTGGGTCGTTATCAACATTGATGATAGCCCCATTCTCTCCTTTATCGAATCTCTTACCTTTACCATGAAACATTATCACATATCACATGTTCCCTTCCTATATTTAGCCATCAACTTTGGAGATATGGAGGGTCTTTTAATCTTTGCTACAAGTTTTTGAAAATTTTGAGCCAGAAGCACTTTTACTGTTGCTGCTACTGCTGTTGCTTCCTCTGTTCGGTCTGATCATCTGGATGTACAAATGGATGGGCCAGAGCCATCATACTAGCCATAGCAAAACTGAAAGATGGTACAAGGCGGAAATTTTTAAAAATGAAATTGATGATGGAAGGGGGGGGGGGGGGGGGGGGGGGGGGGGGAATTAATTCATTGCATAGGGAGAGAGGAGGCATGAGAAAAGGAGGAAGAAAAGGTGCAGGTCTCTTTAAAGAAACATGCCCAATTCATGCAGGCTTTTGCATTCATTTGTAGGTGAGGAGAGAGGTATTTTGGTGATAGGTAGGTTTTGGGTTTACCATTGTTGCTTTTTTTTCCGTGTCTTTGTAGGTGCTGTTATTAAGTACAGAAAATTTGATTTATTTTCAATTAAATATATACTAATTAATTATGTAATTAACTGTTAACTAGGGTACCAATGAGTTATCGCTCAGTTGGTAAAGTTGGTAAAGAGATGCCTCAGGTTCAAGATTCTTAGCCCTGTATTCAAGAAAGGAAAACTATTAAGTAGGACATTCCGCCACACAGGGTTAGTACTCTTCAACTTGACCTTTAAAACTCACAAAATGTAGAATCTTATGGAGGTTTAAACACATTTCAAACACGTTGAATTTGATCAATACTTTTCCAAAACTTTATTGACACGAACCCAGGTATACGAAACAAGATGATCACTTAAAAACAGGCTAAAGAATTGAATATGTAATGAAGGTCTTCTTAAAATTTTGTAATGAAGATCGTATGTAGTTGCAGTAAAGAATTGTCAACCAAATGCGTTGGAACACTTGTTTAATTATGTGGCTAATACTCATATTAAAACTTGAAAGTTAATCTATTAATTTTCGCTACCACCAAAACAAATAGATTTCATGCAACATTTGAAATGTGAAGACCACACCAAATCATTTGCATGAAATAATAGATGGAATACGGAAAAGAGAGTAAAGCCCATCAAAGAAAAGGTTGAAAACATGCATAGAGAAGCCATATAAAGCACAAGAGAACCAAAAAAGTGTGTATATATATAAAGCACAAGAGAACCAAAAAAGTGTGTGTATGTATATATATATATATATATAAGTAATCTTCGGTTGCAAACAGGTCGGAACGGGTCGGTTCGCACGGACCCGTGCGAACTTCGATCTCGACCGTTGGATCAAAAGATCCAACGGTCCAGATTTTTTTTTATCAGATCTTGCCTTAACCCGTCGTTGGGAAGAATGGGTTAAGGCAAAATTTGATAAAAAAAATTGCCTTAACCCGTTCTTGGGAAGAACGGGTTAAGGCTATCCTTTTTCATTTTCGTCGACATACAGTTCGTCTTCTTTCTTCCGCTCTCTTCTTGTTTCTTCGACGAACCCAAACCCAAAACGACGAAAAAAACCCTAAAAAACCCTAGCTCCGACGCTCGAACTCCCTCGAACTCCCTAGTCTCTCCCAACTCCGAAGATCGTAACCTTCGAACCCCGACGATCGAAACCCTAGCTTCTCTTCCCTAATTCGTTACGAAATCGGAGCACTACATTTCTCTTCCAAACCGATCACTTGCTTGATTTGGACCTATCCCGTAAGGTATACACTATTTCTTTACCCCAATAATCTACATATGTAATTTTTTTTGAATTTGTGTGTAGTAATTTATTTAGAAATTGGGAAAAAATTTAAATGCGTTAGTAGATTTTAGATGTAGAATCGGGTTGACCTCAAGTATATTCAATTGCAGAATTACGTTGCTTGCATTAGTATCTTGTAGAATTAGAATTGTATATACGAAATTAGTTAGAATTTTCAGTGTGGTTATGGTTGAAAACCCTGCGAACGACCGTAAAAAAATACGAAACTTTCCAAGTAGGTTCGTCTCACGTAGTACAAGCCACACCAACTTGTAGAAGCGAGTTTCGACTCACGGTTCGAGAGATACGGCCACGTATCGCTTTCGGTTGGAAAAAACCAAGTATAGCGGTGCACAGTCGTATATCGCAAACCGTGACTCGAAACTCGCTTATACAAGTTCGGGTGGCTTGCCCTACGTGAATCCGACCAAGTCGGTAAGTTTTATAATTTTCGGATTCCGTTTGCGCGGTTTTCTCAACTTTCTCGCATTACAAGTTTTAGACTTAGAATTTTGTAAGTGCGGTTAGATTAGATTAGAAAATCCTTCAAACGACCTTCAAAAAATACGAAACCGTGCGAGTTGGTTGGTGTCACCTACGAGAAGCCAAACCAACTTGTAGAAGTGAGTTTCGACTCACGGTTCGAGAGTTACGGCCGCGTACCGCTTACGATTGGGAAAAAACAGAGTAAAGCGGTAGACGGCCGTATCTCGCGAACCGTGACTCGAAACTCACCTCTACAAGTTCGGGTCGCTTGCCCTACGTGAATCCGACCAAGTCGGAAAGTTTTATAATTTTCGGATGCCGTTTGCGCGGTTTTCTCAACTTCCTCGCATTACAAGTTTTAGCCTTAGAATTTTCTAAGTGCGGGTAGATTAGAAAACCCTTCAAACGACCTCCAAAAAATACGAAACTTTGCAATTTGGTTGGTGTCACCTACGAGAAGCCAAACCAACTTGTAGAAGTAAGTTTCGACTCACGATTCGAGAGATACGGTAGCGTATCGCTTTCGGTTGAAAAAAACTATTATAAAGCGGTATACGGTCGTATCTCGCAAACCGTGAGTCGAAACTCGCTTCTACAAGTTCGGGTGGCTTGCCCTACGTGAACCCGACCAACTCGGAAAGTTTTAAAATTTTCGGATGCCGTTTGTGCGGTTTCCCCAACTTCCTCGCATTACAAGTTTTGGCCTTAGAATTTTCTAAGTGCGGGTAGCTTAGAAAACCCTTCAAACGACCTCCAAAAAATACGAAACTTTGCGGGCTGGTTGGTGTCACCTACGAGAAGCCAAACCAACTTGTAGAAGTGAGTTTCGACTCACGGTTCGTGAGATACAGCCGCGTATCGCTTAGGGTTGGAAAAAACCAAGTAAAGCGGTAGACGGCCATATCTCGCGAACCGTGACTCGAAACTCGCTTCTACAAGTTCGGGTGGCTTGCCCTACGTGAATCCGACCAACATGAAAAGTTTTAAAATTTTCGGATGCCGTTTGTGCGGTTTTCTCAACTTCCTCGCATTATAAGTTTTAGACTTAGAATTTTCTAAGTGCGGGTAGGTTAGAAAACCCTCCAAACGACCTCCCAAAAATACGAAACTTTGCGATTTGGTTGGTGTCACCTACGAAAAGCCAAACCAACTTGTAAAAGTGAGTTTCGACTCACGGTTCGTGAGATACGGCCGCGTATCGCTTATGGTTGGGAAAAAACCCAGTAAAGCGGTAGACGGCTGTATCTCGCAAACCGTGACTCGAAACTCGCTTCTACAAGTTCGGGTGGCTTGCCCTACGTGAATCCGACCAACTCGGAAAGTTTTAAAATTTTCGGATGCCGTTTGTGCGGTTTTCTCAACTTCCTCAAATGAGAAATTTTAGACTTAGAATTTTGTAAGTGTGGGTAGGTTAGAAAACCCTTCAAACGACCTCCAAAAAATACGAAACTTTGCGATTTGGTTGGTGTCACCTACGAGAAGCCAAACCAACTTGTAGAAGTGAGTTTCGACTCACGGTTCGTGAGATACGGCCGCGTATCGCTTACGGTTGGGAAAAAACCAAGTAAAGCGGTAGACGGCTGTATCTCGCGAACCGTGACTCGAAACTCGTTTCTACAAGTTCGGGTGGCTTGCCCTACGTGAATTCCACCTAGACGGAAAGTTTTAAAATTTTCGGATGCCGTTTGCGGGGTTGCGTCAATTCCTCAAGTGAGAAGTTTTTGACTTAGAATTTTTTTAAAATGGGCCGATTAGAAAACGATACGAACCACCTCCAAAAAATACGAAACTTGGCGAGTTGTAAGGTGTTCCCTATGAGAAGTGACCCGAAGTTGTAGAAGTGAATTTCGACTCACGGTACGAGAGATACGGCCGCGTATCGGTTGAAGGTTGGAAAAAAACCTAATAAAGCGGTATACGGTCGTATCTCGCAAACCATGAGTCGAAACTCACTTGTACAAGTTGGGTTCGCTTGCCCTACGTGAATCCGACCTATTTAGGAAAGTTTTATAGATTTTTTTGTTTTCATTTGTGTGTTTTTCAGTATAATCTCGGTATGTTTGTTTTGTTGTCATCTTTATCAACAACATTTTAATTTTTTTGTCAGGTAGCTAAATGGCTAGAACAAGGCAACCGAGAATCGAGTCCGGTAACACTAGTGGCGCACCAACTACTGAGGTAAGATCGATTATTATTATTGGTTTTAAATACAAACATGTAACATTATCTCAATAATAACATTTGTTATATTTATTCGTGTAGGTTGGTGGCCGTCAATCCACATCGGCTGAGGCAGGTCCGTCGTCCTCGGTTACATCACCCGGACCCGTGGACACAAGCGTACTCACCCTGCAACCCAAACACCGATCGGAAGCCATGTGGAATGGGTCCGATAAAAAATTAAATTTCCGGAAGCACACAGTTCTTCCTTGGGATGACCGTATCACGCTGTATGTGGTAGAGGCCAGTTTCTATGGAGCAAGATTCATTCACTCTGTGAAGCTAGATCGGCCACTCCTTACAGCTCTAGTCGAGCGATGGAGGCCGGAGACCCACACATTCCACCTGCCTGTGGGTGAGATGACTGTGACCCTACAGGATGTGGCAATGATAACAGGACTACCAGTCGATGGGTTTGCCGTGACGGGGAACATGGACTTCGATCGAGTTGAAGTTGTTCGGGACTTACTCGGTATCGACCTGCTGTTGGTAGTTCTCCAAATGAAAGAGGCCGCCGAAAAAAATATCCGCAAAAATGCCCCCGCAGATTCTGATGAAGATGTATTGAATGGACAAATAGAAGCTGCGAAAGATAAAGCGGAGGAAGAAGTGATGGATGACGCTTTCGAGGGTAAATCACTTTACATCACCTAGTTAAAATTTCAGTTCGAGGAGGGATATTTGAACCCCGAGTCGGGTGAGGATGACCTGACGTACTATGCACGTGCATACATTTTTAGTTTGATAGGGGGACTTATCTTCCCGAACTCATCCGGATCAACCGTGCCGCTGATGTACCTACGGTTGTTGGAGGATTTCTAGTATGCGGGTCGCTTTAGTTGGGAGTGCGGCACTGGCGCTACTATACAGGAATTTGTGCAGATGTTCTTTAGGTGGCGTACAGATGGGTGGCCCAATGGTGCTGATGCAGATATGGAGTTGGGAACGCATCCACATCGGACGTCCCCGTATTATTCAGCCTACACCGGAATTTTTGGCCGACCCAGGGGCAGCAGAGTTGTTACCTCCTGTAGGAGCATATTGGGCCGGCCGACACACGTGGGCCGATAACCCACGCCAATCGCTGACCTACTACAGAGATGAGTTGGACAACCTGCGGGACGAGTTCGTCAACTGGGAACCGTACTCGGCTGACAGGTTGCAATGCGTTCCTCCAGTCTGCCTAGACAGATCCCTTTGGTTGACGGCTGCACCTCTTGTGAACTTTTCGGTTGTGGAGTTCCAATATCCTGACAGGGTCTTGCGGCAATTCGGATATCAACAGAAGATTCCCGATGTCAGGTCTTACGATAAAAAGTTGCACGAGGTCAGGGGAACGGGACGGGTGCCCAACTTCGATTGGGCTGATTTTCATCGTTACCATGTAGCCAACTGGAACACCATGCGGCGGCAAATGACACTGAATTTGATGTTTGTCGCGATACCATATGATGGCTCCCTCCAGCAGGCATACATGATGTGGTACAAGCGAATAACCCGGTTGTTCGTTTCTCCAACGGCAGCCGTACCAGCTGGGGTGCTACTTCCGATTCCCCCTACCCAGGTAGAACCACCTCCAGCATATTCCTCCTCCCAGCCGATGTACCAACCAAGGGCTGAGACACATAGAAAAGCGGTCAGTCAAATTTCATATAGTTTGTACGCTTGTACTGTATTTAATTGATGTACACTAATTATGAATGATGTTTAAATTGGAATTTTTCATTAACTGTAGATTGAAAACGCATGGGAGGTTGTTCGAACAGCTGCTCGCCACCTGAAGACTAGGATACCCGACAGCCTCAAGACGGTGATCCGGGAGATGTTAGCCCCGTGCCGTCGTACTCTGGAGGACGCGGGTGAAGGTCCATAGGTTGAGGCCTATTTGAGCGCCAACGTGCCCACAATAAGTGTAAGGCGAAAACGAACTGTGAGTAAGGGAATTCGAATCGGCGAGCGACAACAAGTACAAGAAGAGCCAAATCCCGAAGGCACTGATGAGGAACAGTCGTCGGATGATTCTGATTCTCCCCAAACACATGACGCACGGCAAAATCCTAAAAGGACGCGGCAACCTCCCAATCAATTCACACCAAGCGGTCGCAAGCGGGGTGGCCGTAAACGGTAATCTGTAATACTCTGTATTAGCGTATCTTTTGGTTGGTGATTTTGTTACTGCAGTAACTAACGTATTGTTTGTTTCTGCGTTGATAAACTGTTGTAGGTGAATTTTGGGGCGTGGGATGCAAGCCAAATTCGAGAACGGCGTCATTTGTGAATAATTGTCTTTTGGCCATGTGCAATCTTATATGTATAATTTTGTTGTAAATTTTTGGATTTTGTGAATATTGAATTTATTTCAAGTAATTAAGTAGTTGGTCGTTATTGGACTTTTGTACGCCTTCAAGTTTATTGTGAATATATATGTTGTCTTATTTACTTTGATGTGCTTTCATTTGTGAATTTGTGAACAACATTTGATGAAGTCGTTTCTGTATAAGGAAAAATGTACATCACCTAAAACATAGGCTAAGTGCTGCACAATTATAAACACTTAACCCGTTATTGACGATAACGGGTTAGTTAACTTAACCCGTTATCAGCAAGGACGGGTTAAGTGGAGAGATATTGACAGTCCGTTGGGAGCCTACAGACCATGTCTTGGTTAAGTTCTGCTAATATGGATCTCCTTAACCCGTCACTATGAACAACAGGTTAGGTGAACTTAACCCGTTCTTCACGACAACGGTTTAAGGAGAGTGATATTGGCATTAATATAATTCATACAGACCAAAGTACTGCCAATATCGCTGTCTCTAAACTGTTCTTGGGAATAACGGGTTAAGTTCCATAACCCGTCGTTCACAAGAAAGGGTTAGGTAGAGAGTTATTGCCAGGACCCTATACAAGCTTTTAAATTATACTGTCAAAATCTACATACTTAACCCGTTCTAATATGTGACGGGTTAAGGTTAACTAACCCGTTGTTGTGAATAACGGTTTAAGGCGTTTGAAATTTTGGGTTTTCTACAAATTTCTCTTCACTCTTTGCGAGAACTGTCTCCAGAAGTGTGCAAGGTGACATTAATATGCCCATAAATTGTTTATTATTTTTATAATTTTCTATTTATTCTCCCGTAACTAACCACTCTAAATTTGTTACCATAATAAGTTTTGTGAAAGTAAAAAAATTAAATTACGCGTTTTTTGGAACCGAGGGTTAGGGTTAGGTTAAGGTAGGGTTAGTGTCAGGTTAGGGTTAGGGTTAGGTTAAGATAGGGTTATTGGTGAGTGCATGTGTTTTGTTTTGGTTAATTCGGTTCATATTTGTGGATCCCCACATCTATATTTGACTTCGTAACATGTGGAACCACATGTAAAACATGGCAAGTATCTTAATTTGTGGTACGAGTCGTTAACTTGTAGTACATTAACAGGCCGTTCTAAATTTCGGTTCTAATGAATCCATCGATCCATCAGTCAATCAAAAATTTGAACATACACCTAAGTGGGAAAAAGCACCAAGCTAAACAAGCATAACTCAGCACCCGCCTACTATTATCGCAGACACTATTTAAAATGAGATGCGAATCCCATGTACAGATCCAGTTCTTGATCGCCAATTAATCTCATCTGATGACGAGATGCGGATCACGTGACGCATCTGGTTAGGCCTTTCCATTAGGGATCTCAGCACCGCAAATTAGAATGAGGACCAGCAAGAAAGCCTAAAATGATTCTTATCAGTCCTTCCACAATAAGTGCATCCCTCATGTACACACGTTAGGGAATCTACATATGGTTTTTCCCATACATAGACTACATGTGGGGATCTACATGTGGTTTTTCCTCCATAAAGACTACATGTGGAATCTACATGTGGTTTTTCCCCTGTATAGGGTACATGTGGGATCTACATGTGGTTTTTCCCTCATATAGGGTACATGTGGGATCTACATGTGGTTTTCCCCCCATAACAAGCTAAACAAGTAGAACTCAATCTCAAAGCAGACACTATTAAAAGCCAAATGAGTGGAGACTCAACATTTGGGGATATACATGTGGATGTAGCCAATATATAGGCTACATGTGGCGATCTACTTTTGTACATGCACTTTAGATTTTTTCCATATTAAAGTGTCTGCTACGAAAAGAAAAGGAGTGGATACTCCAACCCTAACCCTAACCCTAACCGTAACCCTACTAACCCTAGACTAACCTTAACCCTAACCTACAACATTTTTTATATTGTTTTTTATGAACCAAAATACAAATAAATTTGTGTTAATTTTAATATCCGTTTGATGTGATCAATTTTATATTGGTTAGTTACGTGGCTAGCCAAGAAATTAAAAAAAATATAAAAAAACAAAGCACATACATATGACTGTCTATTTTGTAGAGTTCAGAAGGAAATGTACGTAAAGAGTGGAGAGGCGTATGTGATTAATGATAGAACTTAAATATCTATAAACTCCACATTGGAAACTTATTATCTATTACCTCCTAGCTACAAATATTAACTTATTTAATTTGTAGTTTATCATAAATTTTTTTTACATTCAGTAAACTATAAGTTATATTGACATACTTGTTTACACATTTTTTTTACATGCGATTTAAAAATTATGAGTATAAATGATTTATGTACACTTAACCCGTTACTGACGATGACGGGTACAAGTACTTAACCCGTTATCATCATTAACGTGTTAAGTTAAAGTACTTTGGCAGAAACTAATAACACTTAACCCGTTCTTGGCGACAACGGGTTAAGTACACTTAACCCGTTGTCGCCAAGAACGGGTTAACCAGGTGAATTTTACAGACACTGTACAAGTTGAGATGTGTATCAATTTAGTGGGGACAATTGTTGTCCTTGCTGCTCCTTTTCCGAAAATTGGCTCATAACTTGGTTGACTAACTGCTAATTTCATATTGTTATCTTCTTCTTTATGTTTAATCCATCTTTGTCCCTTCCGTTTTGTGTTGATCCCTTCTCTATTGATGAGCAGCCCTCTCTACATTCTTTGGTCTTATCATGCTCCTTACTGAATTTTCTAGCCTATATGATGGACCATTGATCTTCTTCTCTTCAAGAAAGAGTCTCCTCTTCTTCTCTTCAGGAGAACTCAAGTGGAGTCTCCTCAATCTTCATAAGTGTTCTCTTGTTCTCTTCTTCTCCTCAATACTAGGTGTCATCAAAGTACTGCCCTTCTCTTCAAGACCCCTCTTTTCTTCCCAATAGGGAAGACAAAGTTTCAGTTGTAGAAGAAAATTGAGGTGTAATCAATGTTCTCTTCTTCTCTTCAAGACCCCTACAACTGTGCTTGTGTATGGAGAATGGCAAGATTAGAGAAGGGCTGCCGGCTCTACCCGTTTTTCCACAGTATTTCTCTTAGTCTTCTATTTTTTTAGCTTTTATATGTGTTAGCATAAGTAGCATTTGTACGCCTTTCATACACATTCGTTCTCTATTGTTACACAGAATGTAGAAATTCTCTGCTTTCGTCGGACGGAGTAGTGGTGGGTGTCACGGTGTATTCATGCTACTTTTCGACTTCTTGGCATGCACACCTCACAATCGTGCCACAAATAGTACGAATATGAGGAGTGCGTGTCAAGAAGTCGTTAAGTACTTTGAATATACGGTTACACCCACTACTACTCCGGCCGACGAAGCAGAGGATTTCTACATTCTGTATAACAATAGAGAACGAAATTGTATGCAGGGGGTACAACTGGCTATTTATGCATTCAAGACCTCTTGAGTTCAAGGATGGTCACCTACAATTGTTCTTGTGTATGGAGATGCAGGAGCAGAGAGACTTGTTTCAGTGTACAAGTGCATGCTCGGTTTCTCTCAAGCGGTAGGGAGGGCCGCTGGCTCTGCCTTTTTCTTTCCCACAGTGTTTTCCTTAGTCTTCTATTTTTTTAGCTTTTAGCTGTGTTTGCATATGTAGCAATTGTACGCCTTTCATACACATTCGTTCTCTATTGTTACACAGAGTGTAAAAATTCTCGGCTTTCATCGGACGGAGTAGTGGTGGGTGTCACGGTGTATTCATGGTACTTTTCGACTTCTTGGCATGCACACCTCACAACGTGCCACAAATAGTACGAATATGAGGAGTGCGTGTCAAGAAGTCGTTAAGTACTTTTAATATATGGTTACACCCACTACTACTCTATCCAACGAAGCCGAGAATTTTTACCTCTGTGTAATAGTAGTGAACGAAATTGTATGCAGGGGGTACAACTGGCTACTTATGCATTCAAAAAAAGGCAGAGTCAACAGTCCTTCCTTCCACTTCCGAGAAGAAAGCGAGCATGCACTTGTATACTAAATTAATTTCAACTGAAATTTTGTGTTTCTTCAAATAATATGTTATTGCCAGTTTGTAATGTTCCTTTATATGAATAAATTTTGTTTTGCAAATGGCTTGTTGTGGATGAAATATCTTGTATATGTATCAACAAAAGAAGATATGTCCAACACCCGTGAAAGTTATTCGGCATATTTTTAAGCGGAGAATGCACAAATATGTATATGTATCAACAAAAGAAGATAGCACAGAGTTGAAAGCAATGTAAGGAATTCTTAACCTAACCCATTATTCCCAATAGCGGTTTATGGGATATAAATCGTCAATGCCAATAACGGGTTAGGTGGAGAGATATTGGCCGAGCTTCAGCCCCTACATGTGAAGTATTGGACCAAAGTACTGCCAATATCTATCTCATTAACCCGTTATTGCCAATAACGGGTTAGGTTATCTTAAGCCGTTAACTCCAATAACGGGTTACGTAGAGAGATGTTGGCCAAACTAAACCCCTATATGTGAAGTATTGGATCAAAGTACTGCCAATATCCATCTCCTTAACCCATTATTGCCAATAACGGGTTAGGTTATCTTAAGCCGTTAACGCCAATAACGGGTTACGTAGAGAGATGTTGGCCGAACTAAACCCCTATATGTGAAGTATTGGACTAAAGTACTGCCAATATCTATCTCCTTAACCCGTTATTGTCGATAACGGGTTAGGTTATCTTTAACCGTTAACGCCAATAACGGGTTAAGTGGAGAGATAATGGCCGAACTAAAACCCCTGCATGTGAAGTATTGGTTAAGGACTGCCAATATCTATCTCCTTAAACCGTTATTGGGGGAAAACGTGTTAAGTGTCATATCCCGTTATTCTTCTGAATACTGCATATATTTTCACAATTTTCCACAATATAGATATATCATCCACAAAATACATAATCTCCAGCACAAATAACAAATCTGTTCACATCGGCATGCAGACAATTTTCGTTAACACAAAATTCACAGACAGACTGTGTCAAATTTTTCGAATTGCACACATATACCAATAACACAAAAAACTGACATTGGCCGACATTACATTATGATTAAATACATCATTAATTTACTTGTACCAAACAAGCCTACGGCAATTATCCACACAAATATACAATCCAAAAGCAACACATTTTTCAACGCATTGCTTCTTTCCATTGTGCGCGTTTTTCTTGTTTCATTCCTGACCTATACCAGAAAATTAAAAAAACAAAAAGTTAACAATCCAGTTGAAATTAATTTTTATCTGCACGAATAAATATAAAATTTTAGCAATTATTCGGTGATTATTTTGAAATTGTTTGATATGACATACATATTTATAAATTTCTTAAAACCCCCTTAGCACGAACCTTCGCCTTCATCATCATCACTCTCTACAGCGTTTGGAGCTTCTTCATTCCCCACCGATCCACTAAAAAAAGTAAGAAGAATGAGTTAGTACCAACCAAATTAATATTTATTGAGTCCAATTAACAAATACAAAATCTCTGATATAATACCTTGCTACATTTTTTGGGCAATTCCGTGAATCGTGGCCTACGACACGAAGACATGTCCTGCAAAGTCGTGGTCTCTTCGTTTTTTGACCTTCTCTTACCGACTTCAACCGTTTCCCTTTGGGCCGCCCCTTTGTGGTGCACTGTACCGGGTCACCTACATGTGCATGTGCATGTGATTGTCCACCACTCTCAGGTTGTGCGCTACCTTCGTGTGGTGTGCTATTCACTGACTCAATCTTAGCAAAGCCTTCAATTCCCTTAAGCATGTGGTCGAGCATGTACTTTTATCCTCGCTCTGAAGAACAACCAAGATCGACCAAATGTCTTGAGTGCATACTCAGTTCACAATAACGCGAAGCAAAATTGTCGCCCATATTATTGGGAACCGCTATACTGCTTCTCCTCATTTGATCCCTGGTCCATCGCCTACAAATATATTGTTCGGGAAGTGCGGTGTGATCTGTGAACCGAATAACTGCAAGTAGATGTTTGCAGGGAATGCCTACGAAGTAGTACATGGAACAAGGGCATTTAGCAATTTTAGTGATTTTACAATAATAAATCACCCTCCCCGGTTCTGAATTTCCACAAACTGTTACAGAATAAGCTGCACTATCCGGTGTATCCATACTCGCAATTAAACTCACATTAAGTAATAAGCTTTTGACAACTTCTTGTTGAAATTTGTAGAAAATCTTCAAAGTGTATGTCCCTGCCATTTGTGACTCCAATGCCCACTCGGTCTTCAATTTTGGCCGCTCCTCGCGATTACGATGTGTTTCTTTAAGTTCATCGTGTCTTTGTTTTACTAAGAGTCGGTCAAAGATGATAGCAAATTCATGTAGTGAGTACTTTTTGTGAGTATGGTGCTTCAAGGATGAATGTAGCGATTCACTACGTTGGGTACTCAACATGCCCCCCCAAAATGAGTCTCTTGCGTACACAGGGGCCCATTTTTCGCGGATCTCAAATTTTTCCTTCAACCATTTATTATTTTCTAGTTTGTACTGAGAGATCAAATTTTTCCACTTCTGCTCGAATTCTGTTTTAAATTCTGCCGTATAAATGATAGTCTTCAAAGCATCCCTGAACTCATCAACGTTATTCGACATTTGAACTTCATGCGGTAGCTTATCCAAAATATGCCAAATGCAATATCTATGTGACGTGATTGGGAAAACTTTGGAAATTGCAGAAGTTATCCCGCGATCCTCATCTGTCATGATGTTGATCGGATCACATGGCATTGCAGCATGCCACTTTTCAAAGAACCACTCAAATGAGGACGTCTTCTCATTAGGGATGAACCCACAACCTAGGAATATTGATTGCCAATGGTGGTTGAATCCAACAAATGGTACGAACAACATCCCGTATCGGTTTGTGTTGTAGGTAGCGTCAAAGCAGAGAACATCCGCAAATACTTTGTAATTATTTCTAGCGATACCGTCCACCCAGACACAATGTGTCAATCGCCCTTTGGGATCACATTGGTAATCAAAATAGAATAAGGGATCGGTCGCCTTTTTGGATTCAAAAAACTCAAGTAGCATTTGTCCGTCGTGTCCTTTTAAACCCTCCATCTCGTCTCTCCTGAGATTTCTTACATCGGTTTCGGTGAATTCAATTTTCTCATTACCTCCACTTGCACCTTCAAAGAATAGCATTTGTTTGCATACAGGGACATTAGTTTCGGTAAGTTGACCAATTATATTTTTATCTGTCTTAGTCAATTCACGGTTTCGAGGTAGCAAGTGACGTCTACCGGGTGAAGTAAATTCGTGATTGTGTGCTTCATTTAACGAATAAAGAATCCACGAATTACTTTGTGAATTACTATGCGAGTTTAGTTTGACACGGACGAAAGCTTTGCAACCCGTTCTAGAAGTTGTACCTCATCTAGTTTCATTATGGCTATTCGGTGACTCCCCGACTTTATTACAGACGTATGATTTATCCACTACATCGTTTCCCTTATATTTATTTCCACTCTTACGCATAGCGAATCCCGCACATTTGCAATATGATGAATAAAATTTTTCTGCATCCTCAAGGGTGGGAAATGTCATACCAATCTTCGGTTTTAGGTGCTCGTCAACATGAGGAAGATACTCGCCAAGTTGTTGTGCACGAACAAATTTATCCCCGGCAACAGAACTTCCTTCGAAACTATCCATACCTAAGAAACCATGAAAAGGAGAATAGTTAGGGGTACTAAACCGTTGTATTTGGTGTTTTTATAAGTGCGCAAGCCACCACAACTTGAAAAGGAGAAAAGTTTAGTATTTTTTTGAGGTGGTTTGAAGTGTAGTTTTATAATCGGCCCGCACTTAGAAAATTCTAATTCTAAAACTTATAATGCGATGAAATGAAGCAAAACCGCACAAACGGCATCCGAAAATTATAAAACTTTCTGTCTAGGTGGAATTCACGTAGGGCAAGCCACCCGAACTTGTAGAAGGGAGTTTTGACTCACGGTTTGCGAGATACGACCGTATACCGCTTTATAATAGTTTTTTTCAACCGAAAGCGATACGCGGCCGTATCTCTCGAATCGTGAGTCGAAACTCACTTCTACAAGTTCGGGTGGCTTCTCATGGGGGACACCAACCTAATCGCAACGTTTCGTATTTTTTGGAGGTCGTTTGAACGGTTTTCTAATCTACCCGCACTTAGAAAATTCTAAGTCTAAAACTTGTAGTGCGAGGAAGTTGAGAAAACCGCGCAAACGGCACCCGAAAATTATAAATCTTTCCGACTAGGTCGGATTCACGTAGGGCAAGCCACCCGAACTTGTAGAAGCGAGTTTCGACTCACGGTTCGTGAGATACGGACGTGTACCGGCTTTAGTTGTTTTTTTCCAACCAAAACCGATACGCGGCCGTATCTCTCGGACCGTGAGTCGAAATTCACTTCTACAACTTCGGGTCATTTCTCGTAGGTGACACCAACCAAATCGCAAAGTTTCGTATTTTTGGGAGGTCGTTTGAAGGGTTTTTTAACCTATCCGCACTTAGAAAAATTTAAGTCTAAAACTTATAATGCGAGGAAGTTGAGAAAACCGCACAAACGGCATCCGAAAATTTTAAAACTTTCCGAGTTGGTCGGGTTTACGTAGGGCAAGCCATCAGAATTTGTAGAAGCGAGTTTCGACTCACGGTTTGCGAGATACGACCGTATACCGCTTTATAATAGTTTTTTTCAACCGAAAGCGATACGCGACCGTATCGCTCGAACCATGAGTCGAAACTCACTTCTACAAGTTCGGGTGGCTTCTCCTTGGGGACACCAACCAGCCCGCAAAGTTTCGTATTTTTTAGAGGTCGTTTGAAGGGTTTTCTAATCTACCCGCACTTAGAAAATTCTAAGGCTAAAACTTGTAATGCGAGGAAGTTGAGAAAACCGTACAAACGGCATCTGAAAATTATAAAACTTTTCGACTTGGTCGGATTCACGTAGGGCAAGCCACCCGAACTTGTAGAAGCGAGTTTCGAGTCACGGTTCGCGAGATATGGCCGTCTACCGCTTTACTTGGTTTTTTCCCAACCGTAAGCGATACGCGGCCGTATCTCTCGAACCGTGAGTCGAAACTCACTTCTACAAGTTGGTTTGGCTTCTCGTAGGTGACACCAACCAACTCGCACAGTTTCGTATTTTTTGGAGATCATTTGAAGGGTTTTCTAATCTAATCTAACCGCACTTACAAAATTCTAAGTCTAAAACTTGTAATGCGAGAAAGTTGAGAAAACCGCGCAAACGGCATCCGAAAATTATAAAACTTTCCGACTTGGTCGGATTCACGTAGGGCAAGCCACCCGAACTTGTAGAAGCGAGTTTTCGAGTCACGGTTTGCGATATACGGCCGTGCACCGCTATACTTGGTTTTTTCCAACCGAAAGCGATACGCGGCCGTATCTCTCGAACCGTGAGTCGAAACTCGCTTCTACAAGTTGGTGTGGCTTGTACTACGTGAGACGAACCTACTCGGAAAATTTTGTATTTTTTTACGGTCGTTCGCAGGGTTTTCAACCATAACCGTACTGAAAAGTTTCTAACTAATTTCGTATATACAATTCTAATTCTACAAGTTACTAATGCAAGAAACATAATTCGGCAATTGAATATACTTGAGAGTCTCCCCGATTTTACATCTAAAATCTACTAACACATTTAAATTTTTTCCAAATTTCTAAATAAATTACTACACACAAATTCAATCAAAAAATTACAAATGTAGATTATTGGGGTAAAGAAATAGTGTATACCTTACGGAATAGGTCGAAATCAAGCCAAGCAAACGGTTTTGGAAGAGAACTAGGGTTCCGAATTCGTATCGAAGAGGGGAAGAGAAGCTAGGGTTTCGATCGTTGGAGTTCGAGGGTTTCGATCTTCGGAGTGGGGAGAGAAGAGGGAGAGCGGACGTGTCGATCGTCGGAGCTAGGGTTTTAGGGTTTTTTTTTCGTCGTTGGGTTTGGGTTCGTCGTTGGAGTTGGGAGAGAAGAAGAAGACGAACTGTATGTCAACAAAAATGAAAAAAGATAGCCTTAACCCGTTCTTCCCAATAACGGGTTAAGGCCATTTTTTTAAATAAAATTTTGCCTTAACCCGTCATTGGCAACGACGGGTTAAGGCAAGATCTGATCAAAAAAAATCTAGACCGTTGGATCTTTGATCCAACGGTCGAGATCGAAGTTCGCTCTATATATAGCCTTAACCCGTTCTTCCCAATAACGGGTTAAGGTTATTTTTTTTTATCAAATTTTGCCTCAACCCGTTCTTTCCAACGACGGGTTAAGGCAAGATCTGATCAAAAAAAATCTGGACCGTTGGATCTTTGATCCAACGGTCGAGATCGAAGTTCGCACGGGTCCGTGCGAACCGACCCATTCCGGCCCGTTTGCAACCGAAGATCACTCTATATATATATATATATAGAGAGAGAGAGAGAGAGAGTGATCTCGACATACGGAACGTCTTCTTCTTCTATCCCAACTCCGAAGATCGAAACCCTCGAACTCCGACGATCGAAACCCTAGCTTCTCTTCCCCTCTTCGACACGAATTCGGAACCCTAGTTCTCTTCCAAAACCGTTTCCTTGGCTTGATTTCGACTTATTCCGTAAGGTATACACTATTTCTTTACCCCAATAATCTACATTTGTAATTTTTTGATTGAATTTGTGTGTAGTAATTTATTTAGAAATTTGGAAAAAATTTAAATGTGTTAGTTTTTTTTAGATGTAGAATCGAGGAGACTCTCAAGTATATTCAATTGCCGAATTATGTTTCTTGCATAGTAACTTGTAGAATTAGAATTGTATATACGAAATTAGTTAGAAACTTTTCAGTGCGGTTATGGTTGAAAACCCTGCGAACGACCGTAAAAAAATACGAAACTTTCCGAGTAGGTTTGTCTCACGTAGTACAAGCCACACCAACTTGTAGAAGCGAGTTTCGACTCACGGTTCGAGAGATACGGCCGCGTATCGCTTTCGGTTGGAAAAAACCAAGTATAGCGGTGCACGGCCGTATATTGCAAACCATGACTCGAAAACTCGCTTCTACAAGTTCGGGTGGCTTGCCCTACGTGAATCCGACCAAGTCGGAAAGTTTTATAATTTTTGGATGCCGTTTGCGTGGTTTTCTCAACTTTCTCGCATTACAAGTTTTAGACATAGAATTTTGTAAGTGCGGTTAGATTAGATTAGAAAACCCTTCAAATGATCTCCAAAAAATACGAAACCGTGTGAGTTGGTTGGTGTCACCTACGAGAAGCCAAACCAACTTGTAGAAGTGAGTTTCGACTCACGGTTCAAGAGATACGGCCGCGTACCGCTTACGGTTGGGAAAAAACCGAGTAAAGCGGTAGACGGCCGTATCTCGCGAACCGTGACTCGAAACTCGCCTCTACAAGTTCGGGTGGCTTGCCGTACGTGAATCCGACCAAGTCGGAAAGTTTTATAATTTTCAGATGTTGTTTGCGCGGTTTTCTCAACTTTCTCGCATTACAAGTTTTAGCGTTAGAATTTTCTAAGTGCGGGTAGATTAGAAAACCCTTCAAACGACCTCCAAAACATACGAAACTTTGCGGGCTGGTTGGTTTCCCCAAGGAGAAGCCACCCGAAGTTGTAGAAATGAGTTTCGACTCACGGTTCGAGAGATACGGTCGCGTATCGCTTTCGGTTGAAAAAAACTATTATAAAGCAGTATACGGTCGTATCTCGCAAACCGTGAGTCGAAACTCGCGTCTACAAGTTCGGGTGGCTTGCCCTACGTGAATCCGACCAACTGGGAAAGTTTTAAAATTTTCGGATGCCTTTTGCGCGGTTTTCTCAACTTCCTCGCATTACAAGTTTTAGCCTTAGAATTTTCTAAGTGCGGGTAGCTTAGAAAACCCTTCAAACGGCCTCCAAAAAATACGAAACTTTGCAATTTGGTTGGTGTCACCTACGAGAAGTGACCCGAAGTTGTAGAAGTAAATTTCGACTCACGGTCCGAGAGATACGGCCGCGTATCGGTTTTGGTTGGAAAAAAACAACTAAAGCCGGTACACGGCCATGTCTCGCAAACCGTGAGTCGAAACTCGCTTTTACAAGTTCGAGTGGCTTGCCCTACGTGAATCCGGCCTAGTCGGAAAGTTTTATAATTTTCGGGTGCCGTTTGCGCGGTTTTCTCAACTTCCTCGCACTACAAGTTTTATACTTAGAATTTTCTAAATGCGGGTAGATTAGAAAACCCTTCAAACAACCTCCAAAAAATACGAAACTTTGCGGGTAGGTTGGTGTCCCCTATGAGAAGCCACCCGAACTTGTAGAAGTGATTTTCGACTCCCGATTCGAGAGATACGGCCGCGTATCGCTTTCGGTTGAAAAAAACTATTATAAAGCGGTATACGGTCGTATCTCGCAAACCGTGAGTCGAAACTCCCTTCTACAAGTTCGGGTGGCTTGCCCTACGTGAATTCCACCTAGACGGAAATTTTTATAATTTTCGGATGCTGTTTGTGCGGTTTTGCTCTATTTCCTCGCATTATAAGTTTTAGAATTAGAATTTTCTAAGTGCGGGCCATTTATAAAACACTTCAAACCACCTCCAAAAAATACGAAATTTTTCTCCTTTTCAAGTTGTGGTGGCTTGCGCACTTATAAAAACACCAAATACAACGGTTTAGTACCCCTAACTATTCTCCTCTTCACGGTTTCTTAGGTATGGACAGTTTCGAAGGAAGTTCTGTTGCCGGAGATAAATTTGTTCGTGCGCAACAACTTGGCGAGTATCTTCCTTATGTTGACGAGCACCTAAAACCGAAGATTGGTATGACATTTCCCACCCTTGAGGATGCGGAAAAATTTTATTCATCATATTGCAAATGTGCGGGATTCTCTATGTGTAAGGGTGGAAATAAATATAAGGAAAACGATGTAGTGGATAAATCATACGTTTGTAATAAAGCCGGGGAGTCACCGAATAGCCATAATGAAACCAGACGAGGTACAACTTCTAGAACGGGTTGCAAAGCTTTCGTCCGTGTGAAAATAAATCCACATAGTACTTCACATAATTCGTGGATTCTTTATTCGTTAAATGAAGCACACAATCACGAATTTACTTCACCCGGTAGATGTCACTTGCTACCTCGAAACCGTGAATTGACTAAGACAGATAAAAATGTAATTGGTCAACTTACCGAAGCTAATGTCCCTGTATGCAAACAAATGCTATTCTTTGAAGGTGCAAGTGGAGGTAATGAGAAAATTGGATTCACCGAAACCGATGTAAGAAATCTCAAGAGAGACGAGATGGAGGGTTTAAAAGGACACGACGGACAAATGCTACTTGAGTTTTTTGAATCCAAAAAGGCGACCGATCCCTTATTCTATTTTGATTACCAATGTGATCCTGAAGGGCGATTGACACATTGTATCTGGGTGGACGGTATCACTAGAAATAATTACAAAGTATTTGGGGATGTTCTCTGCTTCGACGCTACCTACAACACAAACCGATACGGGATGTTGTTCGTACCATTTGTCGGATTCAACCATCATTGGCAATCAATATTCCTAGGTTGTGGGTTCATCCCCAATGAGACGACATCCTCATTTGAGTGGTTCTTTGAAAAGTGGCGTGCTGCAATGCCATGTGATCCGATCAACATCGTGACAGATGAGGATCGCGGGATAACTTCTGCAATTTCCAAAGTTTTCCCAATCACGTCACACAGATATTGCATTTGGCATATTCTGGATAAGCTACCGCATGAAGTGCGAATATCGAATAACTTTGATGAGTTCAGGGATGCTTTGAAGACTATCATTTATACGGCGGAATTTAAAACAGAATTCGAACAGAAGTGGAAAAATTTGATCTCTCAGTACAAACTAGAAAATAACAAATGGTTGAAGGAAAAATTTGAGATCCGCGAAAAATGGGCTCCTGTGTACGCAAGAGACTCATTTTGGGGGGCATGTTGAGTACCCAACGTAGCGAATCGCTACATTCAACCTTGAAGCACCATACTCATAAAAAGTACTCACTACATGAATTTGCCATCATCTTTGACCGACTCTTAGTAAAACAAAGACACGATGAACTTAAAGAAACACATCGTAATCGCGAAGAGCGGCCAAAATTGAAGACCGAGTGGGCATTGGAGTCACAAATGGCAGGGACATACACTTTGAAGATTTTCTACAAATTTCAACAAGAAGTTGTCAAAAGCTTATTACTTAATGTGAGTTTAATTGCGAGTATGGATACACCGGATAGTGCAGCTTATTCTGTAACAGTTTGTGGAAATTCAGAACCGGGAAGGGTGATTTCTTATTGCAAAATCACTAAAATTGCTAAATGCCCTTGTTCCATGTACTACTTCGTAGGCATTCCCTGCAAACATATACTGGCAGTTATTCTGTTCACAGATCACACCGCACTACCCGAGCAATATATTTGTAGGTGATGGACCAGGGATCAACTGAGGAGAAGCAGTATACCGGTTCCCAATAATATGGGCGACAATTTTGCTTCGCGTTATTGTGAAATGAGTATGCACTCAAGACATTTGGTCGATCTTGGTTGTTCTTCAGAGCGAGGATACAAGTACATGCTCGACCACATGCTGAAGGGAATTGAAGGCTTTGCTAAGATTGAGTCAGTGAACAGCACACCACACGAAGATAGCGCACAACCTGAGAGTGGTGGACAATCACATGCACATGCCCATGTAGGTGACCCGGTACAGTGCACCACAAAGGGGAGGCCCAAAGGGAAACGGTTGAAGTCGGTAAGAGAAGGTCAAAAAACGAAGAGGCCACGACTTTGCAGGACATGTCTTCGTGTCGTAGGCCACGATTCACGGAATTGCCCAAAAAATGTAGCAAGGTATTATATCAGAGATTTTGTATTTGTTAATTGGACTCAATAAATGTTAATTTGGTTGGTACTAACTCGTTCTTCTTACTTTTTTTAGTGGATCGGTGGGGAATGAAGCAGCTCCAAACTCTGTGAATTTTGTGTTAACGAAAATTGTCTGCATGCCGATGTGAACAGATTTGTTATTTGTGCTGGAGATTGTGTATTTTGTGGATGATATATCTATATTGTGGAAAATTGTGAAAATGTATGCAGTATTCAGAAGAATAAAGGCAGTCAGATATTGTATACCTTAACCCGTCATTGGCGATAACGGGTTATGACACTTAACACGTTTTCCCCAATAACGGTTTAAGTAGATAGATATTGGCAGTCCTTAACCAATACTTCACATGCAGGGGTTTTAGTTCGGCCATTATCTCTCCACTTAACCCGTTATTGGCGTTAACGGTTAAAGATAACCTAACCCGTTATTGGCAATAACGGGTTAAGGAGATAGATATTGGCAGTACTTTGGTCCAATACTTCACATATAGGGGTTTAGTTCGGCCAACATCTCTCTACGTAACCCGTTATTGGCGTTAACGGCTTATGATAACCTAACCCGTTATTGGCAATAACGGGTTAAGGAGATAGATATTGGCAGTACTTTGGTCCAATACTTCACATGTAGGGGCTGAAGCTCGGTCAATATCTCTCCACCTAACCCGTTATTGGCATTGACGATTTATATCCCATAAACCGCTATTGGGAATAACGGGTTAGGTTAAGAATTCCTTACATTGCTTTCAACTCTGTGCTATCTTCTTTTGTTGATACATATACATATTTGTGCATTCTCCGCTTAAAAATATGCCGAATAACTTTCACGGGTGTTGGACATATCTTCTTTTGTTGATACATATACAAGATATTTCATTCACAACAAGCCATTTGCAAAACAAAATTTATTTATATAAAGGAACATTACAAACTGGCAATAACATATTGTTTGAAGAAACAAAAAATTGAAGTTGAAATTAATTTAGTATACAAGTGCATGCTCGCTTTCTTCTCGGAAGTGGAAGGAAGGACTGCTGACTCTGCCTTTTTTTGAATGCATAAGTAGCCAGTTGTACCCCCTGCATACAATTTCGTTCACTACTATTACACAGAGGTAAAAACCGCGCAAACGGCATCCGAAAATTATAAAACTTACCGACTTGGTCGGATTCACGTAGGGCAAGCCACCCGAACTTGTCTAAGCGAGTTTCGAGTCACGGTTTGCGATATACGGCCGTGCACCGCTATACTTGGTTTTTTCCAACCGAAAGCGATACGCGGTTGTATCTCTCGAACCGTGAGTCGAAACTCACTTCTACAAGTTGGTGTGGCTTGTACTACATGAGACGAACCTACTCGGAAAGTTTCGTATTTTTTTACGGTCGTTCGCAGGGTTTTCAACCATAACCGCACTGAAAATTCTAACTAATTTCGTATATACAATTCTAATTCTACAAGATACTAATGCAAGCAACGTAATTCGGCAATTGAATATACTTGAGGTCAACCCGATTCTACATCTAAAATCTACTAACGCATTTAAATTTTTTCCCAATTTCTAAATAAATTACTACACACAAATTCAAAAAAAAATTACAAATGTAGATTATTGGGGTAAAGAAATAGTGTATACCTTACGGGATAGGTCCAAATCAAGCAAGTGATCGGTTTGGAAGAGAAATGTAGTGCTCCGATTTCGTAATGAATTAGGGAAGAGAAGCTAGGGTTTCGATCGTCGGGGTTCGAGGGTTACGATCTTCGGAGTTGGGAGAGAAGAGGGAGTTCGAGGGAGTTCGAGCGTCGGAGCTAGGGTTTTTTTTGTCGTTTTGGGTTTGGGTTCGTCGAAGAAACAAGAAGAGAGCGGAAGAAAGAAGACGAACTGTATGTCGACGAAAATGAAATAGGATAGCCTTAACCCGTTCTTCCCAAGAACGAGTTAAGGCTATTTTTTTTAATCAAATTTTGCCTTAGCTCGTTCTTCCCAACGACGGGTTAAGGCAAGATCTGATCAAAAAAAATCTGGACCGTTGGATCTTTGATCCAACGATCGAGATCGAAGTTCGCACGGGTCCGTGCGAACCGACCCGTTCCGGCCCGTTTGCAACCGAAGATCACTCTATATATATATATATATTCCGGCCCGTTTGCAACCGAAGATCACTATATATATATATATATATATATATATATATATATATATATATATATATATCAGAAATACTCTATTGAAAACGGGTTTGTTATCAGAAATGCTCCATTGAAAACGGGTTTGTTTTCACCGGGTTGGAAAACAACGATCTGAGCCGTTGGATCGCTCTTGATCGTGATCAGCGGCTCAGATCGCTGCCACCCATCACCCAATATCACTTAAGTAGCGGAGGGTTATTTTGGGAATTTTGCTCCAAATAACTGTTCGTCTGATTCACTCTGAAAAATTGATATAACCTAGGCCGTTCCCAACTACGGCCTAGGTAAAAAAAAATGAATCATAGGCCGTTGTTTGGAACAACGACCTTCATTCAATTTTTTATAACCTAGGCCGTTGTTCCCAACGACGACCTAGACTATAAAATTTCGTTGTTTCAAATAACTCATTGTTGAGAACAACGGTCTAGGTTATAAAAACTTGAATGAAGGCCGTTGTTCCAAACAACGGCCTATGATTCAATTTTTTATAACCTAGGCTGTTGTTTTCCAACAACGGTAATTTTTTAGAGCGAAAGAGGCGAAGATTTATTTGGGACGAAATTTCCAAATTAACCCTCCGCTGATCAAGTGAAACGAGTGATGGGTGGGCTCGATCTGAGCACCTGATCACGATCAAGAACGATCCAACTGCTCAGATCGCTGTTTTTCAACCCGTGAAAACTAGACCCGTTTTCAATGGAGCACTTCCCTATATATATATATATAGGTGATATGGCTAAAAATGGGGTTAAATCGGAACCGTCCAAATTGGGCACGAATCTTAAAGCCTGAGGGTAAAATGGTAATTTCACCTATAAGCGGGTCTAAAGTGGGTACTTGGTCTTCTCTCCAAAGGCCCAATAACCCACGAACGGATCCGCCTCAACTGGGTGCGGGTCCCAACCCGCAAGAAACCCAGTCCAACTGGATAGAATTATGATTTCTGATTGTATTTAATCAACGGCCCTGATTCGCTCTATCCTTTCACCGGGAATTAGGGATTTCATTCCTAAACTGGTCCCAAAGGCGGCTATAAATACCTCCCATCTACACCATTAAGAGGTAATCAATCTTTTGCCAGTTTACGCTCTTTCATAATCTTCTCTGATTACTGACTTGAGCGTCGGAGGATGCGTCGCCGGGATCAACCCCGGTGTCTCGCAATTTTTGCAGGTAAACGTCGGGAGTCAGCGGTCAAACTCCAGCGGAATAGGTTTTGGGTTTGCTATTCAAGTTTTCCAAGAATCCACAAATACTATCTGTTTACCCCCACACCAGATTTAGCGGTAACAGATTGACGCCGTCTCGAAATAGCGACTAGCAGCCCTCCCTCTTCCCGTTGGTCAGATCCGCCCAGCCATGCCTCCCCGAAAGCTGAGATCCCGAGGGTCCAACCGCGGACCCACTCCCCCTCAACCACAACAGGAGATTCCTCTCCAAACCGTCCAGCCGGCGGGACTTTCCCCTTAACCTGATCAAGCCCTGCGGTAGGACCAACCTCCTCCTCAGAATGCCGGTGCGGGGGGCTCCCGTCCCAATCCCCAGAAACAACCTCTCCAACATGATCACGTCTCCGTGCACAACCCCTCTACTGATTCCATGGCATCCCATAATCCCCGAGCATCAGAAGACCTCCGCAACACCCTTGACAATCGGCGCAAAGAAGAGGATCTTCGCCGCCGTTTGGATGAAAGGTGGGCCCGAGAGGGAGCCTTCCGCCAACACCGTCCAAATGAGCAATCTCCTCATCGCCGAGAATACAGAAGGTCCCCTCCTTACATAGACCGGAGAGAGTCCCCCGGCCACCATAGGAGAAGGCCTCACTCTCCTGATGATCGGCGACCTCCCAGGAACGATGACGCACCCATCACTCGTGCCGAGTTCCAGCAATTTCAAACAACCATCTTACAAGCTCTCAATCTTCGACCCAACAACGGCAATGCTCCGAGGGTCCCCACTCCTCCTCCGGTCTGAAGTCCTCGCCAACGGTCCCTAACTCCTCCCCCAGCTCCTAGCAACCCCCAGCACATTCCTAGTCCTCGCCGCTCCAGGAGTTACCGTCGTCGTAGCCCCCGCTCTCCCTCGTACGAAGACGAGTCTAGAGGCTCGGTTGATTACCGTCGAAGGGATGACGCTGTCTACCGTCGTCTCCACGAAATAGAGAGGTGCTTGGGTCAGCTAGATAGAGAAGAATAGCTTAGAGGAAGGACCCTCTGCCCGAATCGACCTCCTTTCTCTCGAACCATCATGGAGGCACCCGTTCCAATAGGCTTCAAGCCCCCCCAATTCGAGACTTATTCCGGGGAATTTGACCCCGTCGACCACATCGAAAGCTTTAAGACCCTCATGCTCATCCACCAAGCTTCTGATGCTCTTCTCTGCAAGACCTTCCCCGCTACTCTCAAGGGTCCGGCTCGGGAATGGTACTCTCGCCTCGCCCCATCGTCGATATTCTCCTTCGAGCAATTCGAGACCCTCTTCGTCACCCACTTCGTGAGTAGCCACCGAACTGAGAAGACCAGTATTTCGCTACTCTACCTTAACCAAAAGAGGGGTGAGAAGCTGAGAGACTACATGAAAAGGTTCACCACGGAAGCAAGGTCTATCGCTTCCCTCGACCAGTCAGTCACTGCAGCAGCATTCCAATCAAATATCCTTAACTCCAGCCTCCGCTTCTCTCTCGCCAAGAAGCCCCTGCGGAACTTCTTCGATCTCCTCCTCTGGAGCGAAAAGTATATTCGGGCCGAGGAAGCTGAGCACCCCCCAACTTGGAGGGGCCTTCTTTCGGGTCCAATAGAAAGGGAACAGAAGGGGAAGGAGCCAAGAAGCTCCAGAAGGACAATGGCGGACAGCGCCGACCTCCCCCCAGATTTGAAAAGTTCACTCCTCTTAACACCAACATTTTCACAATTCTCATGGAAGTTGAGAAGGAGGGGGTGATACCTCCTGCGCCGAAGATGAACACCCCCGGCAAGAAGAGGGACAAAGAGGAGTGGTGTTGCTATCATCGAGACCATGGCCGTGACACCAATGATTGTCGGGCCTTGAAGAACGAAATTGAGGCCATCATTCAGAGGGGGCAGCTAGCCAAATTCGTGAGAAAAGACCGAACCGATCTTCCTCTTCCTCCTCCTCGGGGGGCTAACTAGCGTTCTGAACAACGCGACGAGACGCCCGAATTCGAAGAAGAGTGTGTCCTACACCTCATTCAAGGGGGCCCAATGGGGGGCTCCTCCAACTCCTCTCGAAAGGCGTTTATAAGAGAAGTTAATTCGGTTCGCGGCACACGTCCCCCCAAGGGCCTTGGAGTACCTGTCACGTTCTCAGATGAAGACCTTGAGGGTGTCCGAACCCCCCATTATGATGCACTTGTCATCAACCTCCATATGGCGAACTTCAAAGAGGAGAGGATCCTGGTGGACAATGGCAGCTCCGTTAACATCCTCTTCCTTGCCGCTTTCAAAGGCCTCAAACTATCCCGGGACAGACTTAAGCCCGCCAGCTACACACTCCATGGGTTCACGGGAGTGCCGGTGACTATTGAAGGGGTGATCACCCTCGACGTAACCGCTGGCATAACTCCTACTACCCGAACGGAGCCAATAGACTTCATGGTCGTCGATGTCCCCGCTGCTTATAATGTGATTCTGGGCCGACCTGGCCTAGCTGCTCTCGAAGCCGTCCCTTCCGCTTACCACCTCAAGATGAAGTTCCCCACCCGGGCGGGAGTAGGGGAAGTAAGAGGCAGTCAGGAAACGGCCCGCAAATGCTACATGACCTCCACTGGGGGTCCAGTCCTCTCCCTCGAAACACTTGAAATCCCTCAAGAGAGTGTCCGACAGACATCCAAACCGGTGGATGAATTGGAGGAAGTGCTCTTCTCCGAGCATGATCCGAGCCGCAAGTTCTTTATCAGTAAGACCCTCCCATCTACCCTATGCTCTGACATCGTCTGGTGCATTATAAAGAACTGCGACCTCTTCGCTTGGTCGGCTGCCGACATGTTCGGAATCTCCGAAGAGCTCCTCGTCCACCACCTGAGTGTTGCACCGGGGTCCAAACAGGTTCAATAGAAGAGGCGCAAATTTGCTCCCAAGCACCAACAAGCTATAAAAGAAGAGGTGGACAAGCTTCTTAAGGCTCGGTTCATACAGGATGTCAATTATCCCGAATGGCTCTCAAATGTTGTGATGGTAAAGAAGGCCAACGAGAGCTGGAGAATCTGCATCGATTTTACCGACCTGAATAAACCATGCCCCAAAGATCCATTCCCTCTTCCAAGCATCGACACCCTGATTGACGCCACTTTGGGCCATGAGCTTCTCAGCTTCATGGATGCTTTTTCTGGGTATAACCAAATCCGCATGTTTCCCCCGGATATCCCGAAGACTTCCTTTGTTACCGATCAGGGCCTCTACTGCTATAGAGTAATGCCTTTCAGATTGAAGAATGCAGGTGCCACCTATCAATGCCTCGTCAACAAGGTCTTCCAAAATCAGATCGGCCGTAACATGAAGGTGTATGTTGATGATATGCTTGTAAAGAGCATCCGTGGGGCCGACCATGTCACCGACCTACAAGAGGCATTCGATGTATTAAGGAAACATGATATGAGGCTCAATCAGAACAAGTGTGCGTTCGGAGTCTCGTCGGGGAAATTCCTAGGCTTCATGGTCAGCCAAAGAGGAATCGAAGCTAACCCCGAGAAAATCAAGGCCATATTCGACATGGCTCCCCCGAAGAATGTTAAAGAGGTTCAGAAGCTAACAGGTCACCTTGCGGCCATAGGGCGCTTCCTTTCCAAGTCAGGGGAGAAGTGTCTTCCATTCTTCAAAGCTCTCAGGGAGGCTAAAGGCTTCGAGTGGGATCAGCAGCAACAAGATTCATTCGACCAGCTAAAGGCTTACCTGGTCAATCCTCCTCTCCTCAGCAAACCTGTTCCCGGGGAAGCCCTCTACCTCTACTTAGCCGCCTCCGAGCAAACCCTCAGCGCAGTCCTCGTAAGGGAAGAAGATAAGACTCAAAAGCCCATCTATTACGTGAGCAAGGTACTTCGGGATGCCGAGCTCCGCTACCCAAAGATAGAGAAGATGGCATACGCCTTAGTCATGGCTGCAAGAAAGCTTTGCCCATATTTCCAGTCCCACTCGATGGTTGTTCTTACCGACCAACCATTGAAGCAAGTCCTCCACAACCCGGACACTTCCGGTCGTCTCATGAAATGGTCTATTAGCTGAGCCAGCATGATATAACCTACCAGCCTCGGACCGCGATCAAGACTCAGGCCTTAGTCGAGTTCATCATCGAGAGCACCCTATCTGAGGTTAGCCAAGCAACAAATGGACCCCCTATCTGGTCGGTATATGTGGATGGATCCTCTTGCAATGAGGGAAGCGGAGTCGGGGTCATTCTGGCAGGCCCAGATGACTTCGTCTTCTAATACTCCCTCCGCATCAACTTCAAGGTCTCCAACAATGAAGCAGAATACGAAGCCCTTATAGCTGGTCTCGGAATGGCTCGCAAGGTAGGGGCGCGATGCCTCTGCATATTTAGTAACTCTCAGCTAGTCGTGAATCAAGTTTTGGGCGAGTATGAAGCGCGAGATGACCGAATGGCTAAGTATCTAGCCAAGGTCCAAAATCTCATGGCTCTCTTCGAAGAGGCGCTTATTCGGCGAATCCCCAGGGAGGAAAATGCCCAAGCAGATGCTCTCTCCAAGTTAGCCTCTTCCTCCCTCCAAGGTCTCGAGCAGACCGTCTTAATTGAAGTGCTCCTGAAGCCGAGCATAGAAGAAGAAACTCCCGACTCCATGGAGTCGCTATCGGTTCAACTTCAAGATAATTGGACCCTAAAGAAGCTTGCCAAGTCAGAACCAGGGCGGAGCGGTATACCATTGTTGAGGGGGTCTTGAACGCTCCTTCATACAAGTTGACGGCAGACCTTATCTGAGGTGCCTCTCCCCCGAACAAGCCACATACGCCTTGCAAGAGCTTCACAAAGGCATAGGCAGGGCACATTCAGGGGCTAGGTCCCTTGCCCGGAAGGTATTGAATTATGGATATTTCTGGCCTACCCTCTTACAAGACGTCGAGCGACATGTTCGGCAATGCAGCTTTTGTCAAAAGTACTCCAATATTCGTCGCCTACCCCAAGTCCACCTCACTTCCCTATCAAGTCCGATCCCCTTCGCAATGTGGGGGATGGATTTACTAGGGCCCTTTCCACCAGCTCCCGGCCAACTCAAATTTTTAGTCGTGGCCATCGACTACTTCTCGAAGTGGATAGAGGCTGAGCCCTTGGCTACAATCACCAAGAACAAAGTTCTTCAGTTCTTCTGGAAGAGCATCATCTGCAGGTTCGGCATCCCTCGGGTCCTCATAACTGACAATGGAACACAATTTACAGGAGCCGCATTCTGAGCTCTTTGTGAAGACCTCGCCATCCAACAACGCTTCTCCTCCGTCTCCCACCCACAGTCGAATGGTCAAGTTGAAAATGCCAACCAACAAATCCTCTCCGGTATTAAGAAGAGGCTGGATAAATCAGATAAAGGGCTTATGGGTTGATCAGCTCCCCAACATACTGTGGAATTACCGCACTACGAAGCGGACCCCCACAGGAGGGTCGCCGTTCAATCTCACCTATGGGTCCGAAGCTGTGATACCCCTGGAAGTTGGTGTACCCTCTCCTTGCCTAATTGCCTATGAAGAAGAGCAAAACGTCATGGAGCTTTGGGCGAATTTGGATCTGATTGATGAGCTCCATGAAAGAGCATCGATCCGCCAGCAAATCTACCGAAGGAGGATCGAGCTGGCCTACAATAAGAGGGTCCGTCCCACCAACGTTAAAGAAGGGGACTTAGTCCTCAGAAGGTTAGTTGTCTCCTTCTCCAGTCAGAAGAGTAAGTTGGCTCCAAATTGGGAAGGACCCTACAAGATCACCAAAGTAGTTTGGCCTGGAGCCTACCGTCTCGAAGATCTTGAGGGCAGAGAGATCCCAAGGACTTGGAATGCCGACCATCTCTTGAAGTACCAAGAGAGCGCATTAACGCCTCTCTAAGTAACTTTGAATGCTGAACCATTCCAGTCTGTTCACTTGTATTTTGATTTTGTTTTCTCCAATGTAATAACGGCTCGCAACTTAGAAGCAGCCGACTATTAGTTTTCAATAAAGAGCATTTTTCCTCATATCTTACTTGTGAATTGCTTGTATCTCTCTGTTTTTACCTTCTTCAAACTCTAACGACGAGTTCGGAGTCCAACACTTGGCTCGACTTCGCTTTCCAGGCTCCCCCTAAAGCGAGCTAGAAGTGGTTTGCCATTCGGAATTGCTCCCACAACTGTTGACCAACTCCAACGATGAGTTCAGAGTCCAACACTTGGCTCGACTCCGCTTCGTAGGCTCGCTCTAAAGCGAGCTAGAAGTGGTTTGCCATTCGGAATTGCTCCCACAACCGTTGACAAACTCTAATGACGAGTTCGGAGTCCAACAATTGGCTCGACTCCGCTTCGTAGGCTCGCTCTAAAGCGAGCTAGAAGTGGTTCGCCATTCGGAATAGCTCCCACGACCGTTGACAAACTCTAACAACGAGTTCGGAGTCCAACACTTGGCTCGACTCCACTTCGTAGGCTCGGTCTAAAGCGAGCTAGAAGTGGTTCGCCATTCGGAATTGCTCCCACAACCATTGACAAACTCTAACGACGAGTTCAGAGTCCAACACTTGGTTCGACTCCGCTTCGTAGGCTCGCTCTAAAGCGAGCTAGAAGTGGTTCGCCATTCGGAATTGCTCCCACAACCGTTGACAAACTCTAACGATGAGTTCGGAGTCCAACACTTGGCTCGACTCCGCTTCGTAGGCTCGCTCTAAAGCGAGCTAGAAGTGGTTCGCCATTCGGAATTGCTCTCACAACCGTTGACAAACTCTAACGACGAGTTCGGAGTCCAACACTTGGCTCGACTCCGCTTCGTAGACTCGCTCTAAAGCGAGTTGGAAGTGGTTTGCCATTCGGAATTTCTCCCACAACTCTTGAAACAAACTCAAACACACGAGCGTCAAAAAAAACTTTTATTAAGGGGTACAACGAACAAAAACATTAAGTTACAAAGCCAAGCTATTACAACAAGATGCTACAAAAATTCCAAAGTATAATACAACTCTATCAACGCTTCTTCGGGACGGGGACGTTTCGGTTTAGAGAAATCCAAGGTCGGCGCCGCTTCACCCCCGAGCTCGTCTCTACGCCAACGAACCGAGACGCCTCCTCGGCACTGCCTCTGACCACAGCACCAACCAAGGCTCTGCTAGACGAGATGGCGCCTGAAGATCAGGGGTAGGGTCGGCAACTACCGAGGGGGCCTTGGAAGGTCGTCCGGATGTAAGCCCGGTGCTCGGCTTCTTCCTCTTCCTGCCATCGGCGACTTTGCCTCGCTCAGACATCATTGCCGTGAAGTCCATCTTCGGCACCTCTGTTCCAAACAACGAAACCAAAAAAAAAAAAAAAAAACAACAACAACAACAACAACAACAACAAGTTAGAAAAAGAAAGAAAGAGACAAAAAATGTAGCGAGATGTCAGGAGCATACTCGGGTCGATCGGACTAAGGCCCGATCCGTGTAGCACCTCCTCGGTCATTCCTCTCCAGCTTAACGTAGGGAGTGCAATGAGCTTCGCCGCCACCTCCTCCTCGTCCGGACTCAGCACCGGGTTGGCCCTTGCAAACTTCGGCACCTCTTCCTTCCACCGAGTCGGGATGCCCAACGGCGAGGGCCCCTTTAACAGAAAAAACTTCTCCTTCCAGCCTTTTATCGAGTCCGGATTCTCTATGAGCTTAACACCTCTCCGGGGTGACAAATAGTAGCGAGGCTCGGCCTTCGACATCCGGTTGATCCGATACAGGCTCTGGAGGATCACCATGTCTGGCTCGACCTCGGCGATGTGACACTGCAGCAAGAAGGTGAGCACATGACGCCAGGTGTTCGGCATGAATTGCACCGGTGCCAGACAATACCAGTGGAGAACCTTCAGCACGAAGGGATGCAGAGGGAAGTGCAAGCCGGCGCACAGAGAGTTAAAGTCGAACACGCACGTGTCCGGCGACAGCACGGTGTTCGCTCGCATCCCAGGGCCGGGGAGGATCAGACTGTACTCCAGAGGGATGGCAAACCCCTTTCTGATCCGGAGGAGGTCCCTCTCGGATAATACCGAAGCAAGGTCGTCCACCTTGATGACCTCCCTCGGGGCGTTCTCCTCGTAAACCACCGACCGACCAACAATCGCCTTCTTCAGCAGATTGCCCTCGTACTGCCTGATACCGGCATGACCGAACAGCACACCAGGGTACCGACCCGACTCGGGGGCTCGCCTCTCTGGCTCCACGATCTCCTCGACTATGGACGACCCTACCACTTTCTTCCCCTTTCTCCGACTCTCTACTTGACTTCTCTCCTCGGCACCACTATCTCCAGAGGACGATGCCTCACTTTCCGAGTTTACCCTTGACATCTCTAAAAAATATCTAAGGCAAAAATACTGACCGTGATGTGACGTAAACTTGGAAGTGACGTGCACGGTCGGAATTTCTTCACCAGAAATCGCCTGGCCCACGCGACAGCTAGCACCACCACCCTGGAGCACAAACCACCGCTAGCAGAGCGAAACTGAGTGTAAAAGTAAAAATTTGGAATGAAAGAGAGAAATGAGCTAGGGGGTGAGGGGAGTGGGGACTTATAGCAAGAGAGCGACGTTTGGGCTCTCTAGGCGTTTAAAGGCCCACTAAAGGAAGGTAAAATGACAAAACGGAGACTTGCGACATTTCAAGACAAGAAATCATCAATTTGCTTAACTCCATCACTCGGCGACCAGCACCTCGATGAGCCACCGTACCACCAGAGCGCCTCGCCGATCTACTGAGCCGAGGGGACGAGGTACCGACCTCCACATATGGAGAAAAATTCAGCCGACCCGGTGTCACCGTCGGATCGTCCCAAAATTCGTGTCAAAACCTGATGGACGGCTCAGATCGCGCCACGCCCACAAAACGACGAGATAATGTTTTCTCGTGATCTGAACCACGTCCTCATGATCTGCACCGTGATGAACGCTCCAGATTAAGCCACGAGTTCCTTCCGAGCTACCGGCCACCGGGGTGCATAGCCGAGCTACCGAACAGCTTACCTGAGCAACCGAGCTACTGGATCAAAGGGCGATCTTCTGAACCACTGGAGCACCTCACCGATCTACCGAGCCGAGGGGACGAGGTACCGACCTCCACATATGGAAAAAAATTCAGCCGACCTAGTGTCACCATCGGATCGCTTCAAAATGCGTGCCAAAACACGATGGGTGGCCCAGATCACGCCACGCCCACAACACGACAAGATAACGTTTTTTCGTGATCAGGACCCCCAACTTCGTGAAACGTGCCCTGATGAACGGCTCAGATCTCACCATGTGGTTCTAACAGTCGATCCGAACTGCCGAGCATTCGTCTGAACCATCATTCTACCAAGCCGAGGGACGAGGTACCGACCTCCACATATGGAGAAAAATTTAGCCGACCCAGTGCCACCGTCGGATCATCCCAAAATTCGTGCCAAAACCTGATGGACGGCTCAGATCGCGCCACCTCCACAAAACGACAAGATAATGTTTTCTCGTGATCTGAACCCCGTCCTCGTGATTCGCGCCATGATGAACGCTCCAGATTAAGCCACGTGTTCCTTCCGAGCTGCCGGCCACCGGGGTGCATGGCCGAGCTACCGAACAGCTTGGCTGAGCAACTGAGCTATTGGTTCAAGGGGCGATCTGCCGAACCACCGGAGCGCCTCACCAATCTACCGAGCCGAGGGGAAGAGGTACCGACCTCCACATATGGAGAAAAATTCAGCCGACCCGGTGTCACCGTCGGATCGTCCCAAAATTCGTGTCAAAACCTGATCGACGGCTCAGATCATGTCACGTTCACAAAACGACAAGATAGCATTTTGTGGGGATTTGCGCCATAACGGACGCTCGGGACCGTGCCACGTAGCTCGGCAGATTCCAGCGCTCCGAGCCGAGCGGCCGAGGAGCCGAGCCGAGGAGCCGAGGTACCGACCTCCACATACGGAGAAACTACACACCGACCCACTCAGATCGTCCGATCCTCCAGAAAATCGCGCTCAACACTGATGAAGGGTCCAGATCGTGCCACGTCATAATTCGGTATTAAAAATTAATTCTTATTTATTAAAATCATTTTATTTATTTGAAAATTGCGAAAAAAATAATTAAAAATTCGGGAAAATTAATTAAAAATTTTAAGAAATAATTATCAATTCGGGGAAATATTTTGAGCCCCTGAGTAAATAATTATTGCCTCGAGTGGTTGATTAAGACCCCCGAACGACGAATCAACACTTCGCAAAATTAAATAAGTGATCAAAAAAATAGATAAAAATTAAAGGAAAAATGCCAAAAGACCAGAGCAGCTCAAGAATAACTTAGAGCACACAACTGAGCTAGAAAATCACCATACTACCCCACTTTAAGATTCGAAACCTCCCGTTTAGACTCCGATACGACTCCGCAAGCCATTAAAACAGTCAAACTACTCCTCAAAGGCTGATCAAACTTAGTCCTTCGGGAGTGGGGGCTCATGATATGGCTAAAAATGGGGTTAAATCGGAACCGTCCAAATCGGGCACGAATCTTAAAGCCTGAGGGTAAAATGGTAATTTCACCTATAAGTGGGTCTGAAGTGAGTACTGGGTCTTCTCTCCAAAGGCCCAATAACCCACAAACGGATCTGCCTCAACTGGGTGTGGGTCCCAACCCGCAAGAAACCCAGTCCAACTGGATAGAATTAGGGTTTCTGATTGTATTTAATCAACGGCCCTGATTCGCTCCATCCTTTCACTGGGAATTAGGAATTTCATTCCTAAACTGGTCCCAAAGGCGGCTATAAATACCCCCCATCCACCACCATTAAGAGGTAATCAATCTTTTGCCAGTTTACGCTCTTTCATAATCTTCTCTGATTACTGACTTGAGCGTCGGAGGGTGCGTCGCCGGGATCAACCCCGGTGTCTCACACTTTTTGCAGGTGAACGGCATGAGTCAGTGGTCAAACTCCGGCGAAACAGGTTTTGGGTTTGCTATTCAAGTTTTCCAAGAATCCACAAATACTATCTGTTTATCCCCACACCAGATTTAGCGGTAACAATAGGGTGAAAGGGATATGAGCAATTGATTATGTGACATGCATGTGATACATTGAACAACTAAACCTTTTAAAGATTGTCCAATCACATGTATGCCACATCATTAATTGCTTATTTACTAAATGAGCGAGTTGCTCATACTCCTTTTTCCCATATATATATATATATATATATATATATATATATATATATATATATATATATATATATATATATATATATATGTATGTATAGGCCCTTTTTGAAACTAATTCTCAAAATAAGCCACTTTTGAAACTAATTCTCAAAATAGACACCTAATTATTTATCATACATATTTGACTAATAGGCTTAGAGACTTAAAAAATAAATTGCACATGTACAAAATAGGAGGCCGCACAGTTGGGTATTGCGGCCTCGAAACTACAGTGGCCACAGTTCACAACTGCGCCCTCAGTTATATGGTCGAATGAGATTAGAAGGTTTTAAGAACTGGACCCCATCGACCATATAACTGAGGCCGCAGTTGTGAACTGCAACCTATGTATTATCGAGGTCGCAGTTTCTTCTATTTTTCATGTATGTATGATATATGCTTGGCCCGCAGTTGTGAACTGTGGCCACGAAATCAAAGAGGCCGCAGTTCGGTACTGTGGCCTATGTAGTTTCAAGACCGCAATACCCAACTGCGGCCTCCTATTTTTCACATTTTATATTTGGGAAATTTTTTTCCAAGTCTCTAAGCCTGTTAGCCAAATATGTATGATATATACTTAGACCGCAGTTATGAACTGCAGCCTCGAAATCAAAGAGACCGCAGTTCGGTACTACGTATAGGCCGCAGTACCCAACTACGACCTCTTATTTTTCACATTTTACACTTGTACAAATTTTTTCAATTTTCCGAGCCGATTAGACAAATATGTATGATATATACTTAGGCCGCAGTTGTGAACTGCGACCTTTGTTGTGCAATCTAGATACCTAAATAAATAGATAAACTAGACACAAATTAAAAACCTCGCAAGTGTACGAATCGTTTATAGAAGCGTAGCAATAGCAAGGGTCGATCCCACAGAGATTGTAGACTTTAACTTACCAACCAATAAAAAGAATAAGAATCAATAAGAGTTGATCTAAAAGTCTAAGGAAATAAAAGGATAAAAATCTAAATTAAATAGCATCACAAGTTAGGCACAAATCTCTATTAAAGTAGTTGGGTTTTGATCTCCACCAATAGTCAGTAATGCTAAGTTATATACTACATCCTTTACTCATGTCTGTTATCTTCAAGGGCATGGTATCTACTCCTTAAAGTGATGTTTCCCTAAGCCAAGAATTAGGCATGGTATCTACTCTAATTCGTTTCTTTCATTAAGTATTTAGCATGGTATCTACTAAGTTGCACTTAAAGAAAGCGTAAGATCAATGGAAACGAACAAACACTTGAAGTTCTAGAAATTGGTATCCGATCTAGATCCCTCAAGTTGATTAAACCAAGAACCCCTAAAGATTCCCTTGTTACAAGATATGAACACGAGATACGGGTCGTCTCAATATGCTCATCTAACAGATTCAGATCTACACTGCACAAACTTATAATCCCATATTCGGACCAGTCGACTGGCTGTCACTTCAGTCGACTGCCCTTAGGATTCTGAACTAGTTTGATTATTATAAATCTATTCCAATTCACTCAGGTTTAATCAATAAGTAAGAGAGTAGCAAGCATTACATAACTATGGTCTCAATCTACCCAACTATGAAAGTTAGTTCCACATAATAAAACTTTTATTGATTAATATAATAGAGTTCATGACTACAATAGAAATAAAACTTAAAGGAAGAACAGAAGAACACTGATTTTTATGATGTTGACGTTGAGCCCAATCAGTAATCGTCTTGTTCCCCTTCTTGATGCTTGCTGTCGACGATCGGTTCTTGATGATGGATCCGGCCTCCTCCAGTTAGTCCAGAGATCGATCCAGAGAGTCCTGCCGCTTGATTGGTATTTATAGAACAAGAGAATAGAATTAGGGTTTGCCACTTTTTCAGAGAAGTCCTCTTCTTTGTTATTTCTTTCCTTATCTTGATCTGCGTTTTTATATCTTTCTCTTTTTCTTCTTTCCTTCCTTATCTGCTCACCACATGCTCTTGCTTTGATTGTTTGAGAAGTTGCTTTTCGCAGAAAACACCTGGGTTTGGATAACTTAATTTTGATTCGGATTTGGATAAGGATGCATCTGTTCTTATCTTCTGACTCGCCGCATACCAGTCGACTTGTCTTCGAACCAGTCGACTGTATCGAGACATGTAGATTTCATCATTGATCAGCCAAGTCGACTGGTGTGGAGTAAGTTGACTGTGCCGAGACATCTGCGTAAACTTGATTTCTCTGTCCAGTCGCCTGTGTGGACGAATCAGTCGACTGATGCTCTGTAATATTCTGAGTTCATCCTTAAAATCCTGAATCTGCTTCGTTTTGCTGTTTTAGGCTGTTTCCTATGGAAAAAGAGAAAAGAAGTGTAAATACCACATATAGAGCATTTAAATGTTCAATTGCCTTAAGATTATTGCTCCTAAAAGTGAATAATATTTGGTTCATCAAATACCCCCAAACTTAGCTTTTGCTTGTCCTCAAGCAAACTAAAATTATGAACAAGGGGAAAATAATAGTACTCAACTACCAGACCAAGAATTTTTATTATGCAAGCATCAAAATAAACAATTGCAAATAAAGTAAAAACAAGTATACCCACTTTCTCCACTGCAATTGTTTAGTCATAATCCCCAACTCAATCATACTTGTCATGCAATTAATCATAGTTATAGTATGTAACTCTCCATCTGTGATTATCTCCTTTTCTCTACTACAAACCGAGTAGCAAACTAGAGTGTTTTTTTTTTTTTTTTTTTTTTTAGTCTCTTCTCTAAAGTTGTCACTTGCCTTTTGACGCGAATGCAAAACATTTGTGATGGATCCACCCGGTTACTCAACAAGTCACAAACTTTAAAGTGCTTTGCATACTCATATTCCAAGTTGCCGTTTGACGTAAAGGTAAACATTGGTAATGAATACCCCTAGTTACTAAGCACTCAAAACATTGGAGTAGCTTGACTTTATTCAAATATATATATATATATATATATATATATATATATATATATATATATATATATATATATATATATATAATTTATCACTCTATTTACTTAAACTCAATTTAGGACTAGATCAAAAGGGAATAATCAACAGAAAAAGCATCACATTTGTTTTTTTTTATGTATAATCGCATGACTCCTACAATTTTGTAGGGAATTATGAAACTCAACAATCCTAAAGTAAATAAGTATTCTTAGTCTTACTTTATAAGAACTTGTTTATCTTAAAAAAAAATCAAAAGACTCCAAATAACTAAATACCCCCAAACTTAGATGAAACATTGTCCTCAATGTTCGCACAAAACTTTAAAATAAATAGGCATGTGTTACCACCTAGTTTGAAGAAAATGAAATAAAGAAATAAAGAAATGACTAAAGAAACGAATAAAGGAAGAGAGTGTAAATACTCCCCTGAAAAATTGGGTTGCCTCCCAATAAGCGCTGTGTTTCTTGTCTTCAGCTAGACTTGATGAGTTTGTGCAATGTATTGAATGGGTTGCGGCTCATAACTCATCTTCTTATAAGGTTTCCCCCTCTGCCCATTCACCTCGAACGTTTGATTTTTCGTCAACGCTCTATGTGGGGAAACCTCTACAACAATGTCTGGACCGTACCATCTTGACATCAGCCTGTCTGCAAGGGTCCACCTTAGTGCACCTTTGTGATTTTGCAAGACTCCCTGCAGCCTTGCTTCTTCATGTATCCTGAAATTTGTAGCAACTGTCACAGGTAATGTCTGATTGTCCCCCAAATATTCATGTATTGGCTTCAGCTCCACATCTGGGATCCTGATAGTAGTCGACTTGCCCTGTTCATCAGTCGACTCAGCCTGATCACCAGTCGACTTGGCCTGATCACCAGTCGACTTAACCTGGAAAACACAAGTGTTATCAGATACCAACTTTTCAAATGCAGGTGCAAGCTTACCTGAATATGACTTTGGAGTTTCAAGGTGATGTACTGTCTCTGCAATCCTCCGATCATCATATTCCTGTTCAATATTAGATAAAGTTAGAGGGTGTGTAATTGTTTCTTGTACTGGATCAACACTATTTTCCTGAAATGTTTGGTCACAAATTTTCTGAACCACATCAACATTATAACATTCATGATCATCGTGTGGAAATTGTGGTGCATCAAACATTTTAAACTCAGTCTCTTCCTCTAGTGTTGTTCTTGATTGGAGCTGTTCTTGTCCTCTAGGGTTAGGTATGGTTTGTGATGGGAATTCTCCTGCCTTTCTTTCACTTAACTCCGTAGCAATTTGACCAATTTGAAATTTCAATTTTTGAATGGCCTGTCCTTGTTGATCGCTTGTTTGCTGTTGCTGTTGGAGTAGTTGAAGAATGGTGGTTTTGAAATCCAACTTATTCTTTTCTTGTGCTGGCCTATCGTACCCATTCCCACCCTGGAATTGCTGCGTATGCCCTGGTGTGAATTGATTGCCTTGATGGTTTTGCCACCCTGGGTTATACGTGTTTGAAAAAAAATTGTTTTGGGGCGGGTACATTCCCTGTTCTTCGTAGTTTGTGTGCTCCTGATCTGCGAAAGAAAACATGGGACATGAATTAGTTGTATGATTAGAATGAAAACAATTTGCACAAATTTCTTTTGGTTGGTTTTGTACGCCACCCAACGTTGAATTCACAAGCATATCGATTTTTTTGTTCATGGTTTTCATTTCTAATTGCATGTTATTATTATGAGAAATTTCGTATACTCCCTGTTTCTTCGAAAGACCCCTCCCTGTGGAGAATTGTTGTGAGTTCTCGCTGAGTTCTTCAAACAACTCTATGGCCTCCTCAGCACTCTTCCTCATCAACATTCCATTGCAACCTGCATCTACAATTGCTTTGTTAGCGTCATTTAAGCCCTCATAAAATGATTGTACCTGGTCATCCTTAGGTATGTTGTGCGTAGGACACTTGAAAAGCTTGTTTTTAAAGTCCTTCCATGCCTTGAAAAACAAATCGCCATCTTTTTGTTGGAAAAGTAGAATTTCCCTTTTTAGTTGTCTAGTTTTCTAGGCTGGAAAGAACTCTTTCAAGAATTTTGTCGCCAATTGCTCCCATGAATTAATTGATCCTGGTTCCAAAGAATTATACCACAACTTAGCATTAAGTTTTAAAGAAAAAAGAAACAAGATTAACCTGATCTGTTCAGGGGTAAGCCCTTGGATGCTTTGTGTCCTGCAAAGATCGAAGAAGTCTTGCAGATGTAGGTGCGGATCTTCATCTAGTCTACCATTGAAGTGGGGAACCATGCTGAGTAATTGAGGTGATAGATGCATATTCCCTGTGACATTAGGTTGAAAAGCTATGCAAGACGGTTGCTCAATATTCTTTGGAATGAAGTTGTCTTGCATTGGTACTCGATTCAATATTCTTTCACCCATTGTTGCTTTTGGAATTTCTTCGCTGTGCAGTCGACTGGTCCTTGGAGACAGTCGACTGGTCTGACCCTGTTTGTGCAGAAAGTAAACTAAAAGAAAATGTTAGAAAAGAAAATGAAGAAATAAAATAAACAGAAAAAGATTTTACTGATTTGTAAGTTAAAATACTAAACAATCCCCGGCAACGGCACCAAAAACTTGTTGTGCAATCTAGATACCTAAATAAATAGATAAACTAGACACAAATTAAAAACCTCGCAAGTGTACGAATCGTTTATAGAAGCGTAGCAATAGCAAGGGTCGATCCCACAGAGATTGTAGACTTTAACTTACCAACCAATAAAAAGAATAAGAATCAATAAGAGTTGATCTAAAAGTCTAAGGAAATAAAAGGATAAAAATCTAAATTAAATAGCATCACAAGTTGAGTCACAAATCTCTATTAAAGTAGTTGGGTTTTGATCTCCACCAATAGTCAGTAATGCTAAGTTATATACTACATCCTTTACTCATGTCTGTTATCTTCAAGGGCATGGTATCTACTCCTTAAAGTGATGTTTCCCTAAGCCAAGAATTAGGCATGGTATCTACTCTAATTCGTTTCTTTCATTAAGTATTTAGCATGGTATCTACTAAGTTGCACTTAAAGAAAGCGTAAGATCAATGGAAACGAACAAACACTTGAAGTTCTAGAAATTGGCATCAGATCTAGATCCCTCAAGTTGATTAAACCAAGAACCCCTAAAGATTCCCTTGTTACAAGATATGAACACGAGATACGGGTCGTCTCAATATGCTCATCTAACAGATTCAGATCTACACTGCACAAACTTATAATCCCATATTCGGACCAGTCGACTGGCTGTCACTTCAGTCGACTGCCCTTAGGATTCTGAACTGGTTTGATTATTATAAATCTATTCCAATTCACTCAGGTTTAATCAATAAGTAAGAGAGTAGCAAGCATTACATAACTATGGTCTCAATCTACCCAACTATGAAAGTCAGTTCCACATAATAAAACTTTTATTGATTAATATAATAGAGTTCATGACTACAATAGAAATAAAACTTAAAGGAAGAACAGAAGAACACTGATTTTTATGATGTTGACGTTGAGCCCAATCAGTAATCGTCTTGTTCCCCTTCTTGATGCTTACTGTCGACGATCGGTTCTTGATGATGGATCCGGCCTCCTCCAGTTAGTCCAGAGATCGATCCAGAGAGTCCTGCCGCTTGATTGTTATTTATAGAACAAGAGAATAGAATTAGGGTTTGCCACTTTTTCAGAGAAGTCCTCTTCTTTGTTATTTCTTTCCTTATCTTGATCTGCGTTTTTATATCTTTCTCTTTTTCTTCTTTCCTTCCTTATCTGCTCACCACATGCTCTTGCTTTGATTGTTTGAGAAGTTGTTATTCGCAGAAAACACCTGGGTTTGGATAACTTAATTTTGATTCGGATTTGGATAAGGATGCATCTGTTCTTATCTTCTGACTCGCCGCATACCAGTCGACTTGTCTTCGAACCAGTCGACTGTATCGAGACATGTAGATTTCATTATTGATCAGCCAAGTCGACTGGTGTGGAGTAAGTCGACTGTGCCGAGACATCTGCGTAAACTTGATTTCTCTGTCCAGTCGCCTGTGTGGACGAATCAGTCGACTGATGCTCTGTAATATTCTGAGTTCATCCTTAAAATCCTGAATCTGCTTCGTTTTGCTGTTTTAGGCTGTTTCCTATGGAAAAAGAGAAAAGAAGCGTAAATACCACATATAGAGCATTTAAATGTTCAATTGCCTTAAGATTATTGCTCCTAAAAGTGAATAATATTTGGTTCATCAACCTTGAAATCAAAGAGGATGCAGTTCAATACTGCGATCTATATAGTTTCGAGGCCGCAATACCTAACTACAGCCTCCTATTTTTTACATTTTACACTTGGGTAATTTTTTCCAAGTATTCGAGCCTTTTAGCAAAATATGTATGATATATACTTAGGCCACAGTTGTGAACTGCGGCATCGAAATCAAAGAGGTCGCAGTTCGGTACTGCGGCCTATGTAGTTTTGAGGCCGCAATACCCAACCGCGATCTCTTATTTTTCACATTTTACACTTGGGATTTTTTTTTTCAAGTCTCCGAGCCTATTAGCCAAATATGTACGATATATACTTAGGCCGCAGTTGTGAACTGCGGCCTCGAAATCAAAGTGGCCGCATTCGTTAATGCGTTTGTCTATTTTGGGAATTAATTTCAAAAGTGGCATATTTTGGAAAATAGTTTTAAAAAGTGATATATATATATATATATATATATATATATATATATATATATATATATATAAGGGAGTGATCATGTGAGAACTAGTTCTCATGATAAGCTTTGAGTGAACTTTTTACATAGCAATCACATGGATGATCTGAACCGTTCACATTGTTTAGAATGAAAAAATTAGACGATATATGCAAAATCAAGTTATTTGAAGTCCATTTATCCATCCATCACGTCATTATAAAAAATAACAATATTCAGCCATACAATTTGTAACACTTAAATGTATGGACAAACAAATCTCAACCCAATCAGCATCACAATATCCTTGAACAGACAAATAAGAACAAGCCTTATAGATTATTCCACGACCCAGAGCTTTCTTCAAGTACCTAAGAATACAAAATAACTTGATTTCTCATTCGTAGACTAATTTAGAAGTGTAGATCAAAATGAACGGTTTGGATTTTTCAATTTATATCTCAAAAAAAGTTCGCACTTGGTTCTCACCGAAGGAGTTCTCACATGATCATATCCCTATATAGTGATCATCTGAGAACTAGTTCTCACGATAAGCTTTGTGTGAACTTTTTACAGAGCCATAACATGGATGATCTGAACCGTTCACATTGTTTAGAATGACAAAATTAGTCGATATATGCAAAATCAAGTTATTTGAAGTTTATATATATATATATATATATATATATATATATATATATATAGAGAGAGAGAGAGAGAGAGAGAGAGAGAGAGAGAGAGTAATGCTCATTTTCAACCGGGTGTGAAAACAGTGATCTGAGCCGTTGGATTGCTCTTGATCGTGATCAACGGCTCAGATCGCTTCCAAACCAGACTGGAGCAGAGCTCCTTAGGGGCGGAGGGGCAATTTGGGTACTTCGCGCCAAATAACGATTCAGACTTAGCGTTATTTGGCGTGAAGTATTTTTTTGGGGAAAAAATACACTTAGGCTGTTGTTCCCAACAATGGCCTAGGTTGTTTTTTTAAAAAAACAAATTCAACCTAAGCCGTTGTTTCCAACAATGGCCTAGGTATGTACAAGCGTTTTACCAAATACTTGTACATACTCAGATCCCTCTCTCCCTCACTTCGCAGCCATCTCTCTCTCTCTCTCTCTTTCGCTCTCTCTCTCGATCTGGAGCTCGCGATACCCAAACCCAACACCTCCTCTAATGTTATCAACCTCCTTTTCTCGAAGCCTCTCTATCTCTCTCTCCTTCTCCCGAATACCCCAAACCCTAACCCTAGCCGAAATCCCAAATCACCCAAACCCTAGCCAAAATTTTCAAAACCATAGAGTCTACAACTACTTCATCTATAGCAGCGGATCCTATCAGCAGAAAATCTCCTTCCCGAATACCAACATTATGAAAGGTATTCAATTTTTCACAATTTAGTAGAATTAACTATGTTAATTTATTGATTTTTCTTTTCTTCCAATATTTGAGTTTTCAATTTTGTATTATGCGTAGTTAGTCTACAATTTAGAGAGTCTATAATTTTTGTATCATGTGTGTTGTATATATTTGTGGACATTTTTGCAGATGTAGTATTAGTTGTAGTTGTAGAACATAGGAAAAGCAAACAAACGAGATTCAAAAATTTCAAAATTTGATGAGTAGGTCGAACTCACCACACACAAGGAAACGCAACTTGTAGAGGCGATTTCCGACTCACGTTTTGCAAGATACGTCCGTGTATCGCTTTTATTCAATAAAATTGAAAAAAACAATACACGGTCGGACATTACAAACCGAGAGTTGGAACTCACCTCTGCAAGTTGCATTGGCTTGTGTTTGGTGTACCAGACGTAACAGTCAAATTTTGGAATTTTTGCATCTCGTTTGTGTTGTTTTCTCGCATATATCAAAGAACTACTATATATATCGAAACTTTTTTAGTACGGTCTCACTAGAAAACTGCTCAAACGAAGTCAAAAAAATACGAAACTGTGTGATTAGGCTGGGCTAACCACTCACAAGCCAACGCAACTTGTAGTTGCGAGTTCCGACCCACGGTTTGCGAGATACGCCAAATTATCGCTTTCCACTCTTTTTTCAAGAGTGAAAGCGATACACGGCCGTATCTTGCAAACCGTGGGTCGGAACTCGCAACTACAAGTTATGTTGACTTGTGTTTAGGGAGCCCGACCCAATCACAAAGTTTTGTTTTTTTTAGACTTCGTTTGTGAGGTTTTATCACGTGTTTTGTTATGTTTTGAGCGAGTTTTCAATAGAGAACCTACTCAAAAAATACGAAATTTTGCTAGTAGGTCGGTCGCATCACTCACAAGCCAAAGCAACTTGTAGTTGCGAGTTCTCACTCACGGTTTGCTATATGCGTCCGTGTATTGCATTCCGCTCTTTTTTCAAGAGTGAAAGCGATACACGACCGTATCTTGCAAACCGTGAGTCTAAACCCGCTTCTACAAGTTGCGTTGGCTTGTATGCGGCAAGCCCGACCCAATCGTAAAGTTTTGTATTTTTTGAACGTCATTTGTGCGGTATTTTTACGTATTTTGTTTCGTAACTATATATATGCCAATTTTTTTATAACAAATTATTTTATATATGCGAACTTTCTTACAAAGAAATGGTTAGAACGAGTGGAACCGGAAGGCCATCGGTAGTGGTCGGGGTGAACATTCCACAAAAGTAAGAGAATTGTTAATTTTCATTGTGAATTTTGTATAAAGTGGTATTGTTACTACACTAATAATAATTTGTTGTGTTGGTATAGGTTGGTGCATCCTCTTCAGCAGAAAATCAAGGTCCAGGACCATTAGATCCATATGTGCTCACTTTGCAAGACCGCCACAGATCTGCGTTTGTGTGGGGTGGGACGGCGCAGAGATGTAATTTCTGCACTCACGATACTTTGATGATGCACCCACGTACTGTTGAGTACCTAGTCCATGCCGGTTTTTACAGAATCAGTATGATGGGTCAGGTGAAACTCGACCGAGCACTTATTGCAGCCCTTGTCAAGCGATGGAGGCCAGAGACACACACCTTTCATCTACTGGTCGGAGAGATGACGGTGATGCTACAGGATATAGCGATGATCTCCAGTCTTCCAATAGATGGGATGGCTGTGATGGGTCATATAAATTTTGTTAAGAGAGAGCTGTGCAATGAACTCCTCGGTACAGAGATGGTTGAGGAGGATGAGGACCGTAGAGATATTTTTGTCGGTCAATCAATCTGACTCTCTTGGTTGAAGGAGAATTTTGAAGGGAGGTTGACTGATGAATTGACCGACCACCAAGTGCAGTGCTACACCAGAGCGTACATTTTAACGGTTCTTGGAGGTGTTATCTTGCCTAACTCATCTGAAGATACCGTACCGCTTATGTATCTACGATTGCTCGCAAACCTAGGCATAGCCGGCTGGTACAGCTGGGGAAACTGCACATTAGCAATGTTGCACAGAAAGTTATGTTCAATAGCGCTAGATGGAACCGAGATGACCAGTCTGATGGTCTTGTTACAGAAATGGTCATGGGGAGCGTCTACACTTGGGTCGTCCCCGAATTACGGGACTGGCGGACGATTGGATGGCGGATGCACCAAATGTGGATATGTTTGCACCTTTAGGGGTATATTGGGCAGGTAGACAGAGTTATAAAGACAACCCAACAGGTGTACTAACTTACTACAGAGACGAGATCGACCAACTACGAGAAGAGTTCGTGATTTGGGAGCCGTATACACCTGAGCGGGTCGGAAGACTACTACCGGTGTGCACAACCGGGCCGCAGTTGTGGTTGACGACGGCTCCACTCATCAACTTTGGTACAGTGGAGCATCAGTGGCCAGATAGAGTCCTTCGGCAATTCGGTCTTCAACAAGATGTACTCGATGAGAACTTCTCCCGATACAACTCTGAGTTACATGCTGTTAAGGGTTCTGGTCGTATGCCTACCCATGATTGGGCAGATTTCCACCGTGCTCATGTTGAAAATTGGAATTAGAAACGGTTTGAACTCGTACTTGATCAAGTTCCCCCGTACGATGGCATGAAACAAATTTTGTATATGGCTTAGTACAAGAATATAACACGTTTTTACATCTCTCCGCATACACAACTACCTTCTGGGATTCAACTACCAATTGAGGAGAGAGAGATAGAACCACCACCTGTATATCTAGTTCACAACCCATGTTCCAACCGAAGGCGTCATCTGTACGTGTGTTGGTGAGTAAACTTTGATTCACAATTTTTATTGAAATTTTGTTATTTATAAAATGATTAAATTTATTATAAATCGGATTGTGTTTAATATACTTGTTTTTGTGTTTTAGATCGATAATACGTGAGACATGGCAAAAGAATGTGCACAGGTAATTAATAGTAATGCCGCCAAACCTATGAAGGAGTTCGCTCGGAAGATGCTCTCTTCATTTCGGGGCTCGTTAGAAGGGTAGGAGAGGGCGCAGCCTTGAACCGTTATTTAACAATGACTGTACGTTCACAGCGCCGTAAGAGCGTAAGGGGTAGGCTATCTTGCCCGGTGCAACAACGACAGTATCATTCTCCATCTCCACCACAAGAAGAAGAGCAAGGAGAAGAGCATCAAGAAAGTGTTGTCCCAGAAAGATAAGAAATGAGAGAAGAAGAAGAAATTGTCGCGGAGTCACAATTCCAGCGGCGACAACCTTATCAGAAGAGGCGACCACCACATACTTACACGCCCGGTGGTTGAGTGTTTCCCGATGCTGTAGGAATTAAATTTTTTTGATGTTGTTGATTGTAATTGAAAGAAAGTGTTGTGGTTGTTGTTTATATATGGTGAGTTTTGTTGTTGTTATTGATGGTATTGATGTTAATTTTGTTGTTGTTGATGTTAGTTTTGTTGTTAATTATACATGTTATTGGGATTCAAGTGTTGTTGTTTTGTTGTTGCTAACGGTATTGTGTATATATATGTTGTTGGGATTGAAGTGTAGCAGCTATAACTGCTGTTTAAACTTGTCATTATTTATTATTATTGTTTTCTACTTAGGTCGTTGTCTCCAACAACGGCATACGTTGTATGAGAAAAATACCAATTTGAAGACTTGCTCTCTGTCTTGGGAAGGACAAGATGCTGGTTTTTTTAAAAAAAAATAAAAACAACCTAGGCCGTTGATATGACAGAAAGTGACGGTTTGAAGGGCTGCTGTTGGGTCTTTTTTTAAAATAACCTAGACCGTTGTTGGAGACGGCCTAAGTTATATGAAAAAAATCACATGCATTTTTTATAAAAAAGGTTCAATAACTAAGGCTGTTGGAAATTTCCAACAACGGCCTAGGTTGTTTTTTTTTTTTTTTTCTTTCTGTTGGCTGGCTCTCTGACTTGAGAGCATATTCACATGTATTTTTTTAAACAAAAAATCTATAACTAAGGCCATTGTTTAGGTTGTTATGAATTTTTTAGCTTTATGACGGCCGTTGAGTTTTTATTATTATTATTATTATTATTATTATTATTATTATTATTATTATTATTATTATTATTATTATTATTATTATTATTATTATTTTACATGTGTATTTGTTTTTGTGTAGTAAAGTCTGGTGGTAAACTCAACCAAGTTTTTTTGTATTTATTTAAAATTGTAAATCTCTTGACATCTTTTATTTCTGTGGTGAACACATCTATTGGCATCATATGTAACGTAAGAAACGATTTTTTGGGAACAATTTGAATTATTTTTCAATATGCTCTATTCTATTCATGTGATCCATATTCTATTCCCAACCATTATCGTTCCTTACTGAAGCAATCGATTCAAACAAGTTCTCATGTATTATCTAATAGATACAATCGTTTGTACATATATTATCCCTAACCCTACCCTAAGCCTGCCATAACCTTACACTAACCCTACGCTAACCCTACCATAACCCTCATTTACTTAGGTCATTGTTTCAACAACGGGCTAGGCTTATATATATTTTTTTCGACATGGACAAAAAACAAAAAAGTATTTTTGTAATTTTGTAATTTTGTTGTAATTGATATGTGTAAGATGTTCTAAAAGTGTTCTACAATATGAATAGTAGACTTACCACTAAGCTTACCCTAACCCTACCTTAACCCTCGTTAACCCTGGTTAGAGGGTTATGGGTTAGGGGAGGGTTAGGGGGGGAAGGGGGGGTATGGTTAGGGGTTAAGGTAGGGTTAGGGTAAGCTTAGTGGTATGCACTTCACTTGCTCTTCCAACAATGGCCTAGGTTGTTATGATTATTTTTGAAAATTTTATTGCCTTGCTCTCTTGTTTTTTTTAGGTGGAAAAGATAGAGAATATTTTTGTTTTTACAAAAAAAATATTTAAGTTATTTTCTAAAAAAATATTTAACTAGTTAACCTAACGATTATATTTTGGTCGTTTTGGTTGCTAAAAAATGAAATTAATAAAATATAGAGACGGTATACAAGAAAATGAATGTCTTTGGTGTAGAGTTCAAGAACCTATGTTCGTACAGATAGAAGAGAAAGTTGTAAAAAATCCTAAAAAAATTCCTATCAGCTTAGGCCGTTGTTCGCAACAACGACCTAACAAAACTTTGAATTATTTTTGTAATTTTATAATTTTGTTGTGATTGGTATGTATAAGATGTTCTAAAAGTATTCTAAAATATGAATAGTAGACTTACCACTAAGCCTATCCTAACCCTCATTAACACTAACTTTACCCTAACCCTAACCCTACCCAAACCCTTGGTTGGAGAGTTATGGGTTAGGGAAGGGTTATGTGCTAACAGGGATGTACTCTTTCATATTAACAATGCCTCCAAATTTATTTGTTCCAAAATATATTAAATTTATATATTATCAGTTGATATAGTATATTTTAGAAGTACTGCAAAATAATTCGCATTATAAATGAATAAAATTCTCCATAAGAAATTACAATTTAAGGGGGAAAAATATGGAATTTTTTTTGTTTTTACACAAAAGATGATGGAGTTATTTTCTATTAAATATTTAAGCATTTAACCTTAACGATTATATATTGTTAATTTAGGTTGCTAAAAAAGGAAATTTATAAAATATAGAGACGATATACAACAATATGAATATCTTTGGCATAGAGTTCAAGAGTCTCTGTTCGTATAGATAGAAGAGAAAGTTGTAAAAAACCCCAAAAAATTTGGACAGCTTAGGTCGTTGTCTCCTACAGCAGCCTAGGTTGTTATGATTACTTTTGTTGCTGTGGACTTGCTCTCTCTTGACAGAGAGCAACTCATCAAAATCCAATTTTCTCATATAAATTAGGCCGTTGTTGGAGGCCGTTATAAATTTTTTTTATTTTATTTTGAAGAGCTGCTGCTCCTTATGGCTTGGCCAAGACAGAGAGCAACTCATCAAAATTCAATTTCTTAGACAACGGCCTAGAAAAAAAATGGATTTTGAAGAGCTGTTGCTCCTTATGGCTTGGCCAAGACAGAGAGCAACTCATCAAAATCCAATTTTCTCATATAACATATGCCTCAACTTAAGTAGGAAACGTCATACCTAACTTTGTTTTTAGGTACTCTTCGACTAACAGCATGGAATCAACAATTTGTTCTACCCGCAAAAAATTATCGCCGGTAACCGAACTTTCCGTATCGTTGTTCATCTAAAAAAAAAATTATTAATACACACATCATATATAAAACAATTTGTCAACGAAAAATTGGCATATATATAGATACGAAACAAAAAATGTGAGAACACCGTACAAACGATGTTCAAAAAATATGAAACTTTGCGATTGGGTCGGGCTTGCCGCACACAAGCCAACGCAACTTGTAGAAGAGAGTTTGGACTCATGGTTTACAAGATACGACCGCATATCGCTTTCATTCTTAAAAAAAGAGCGGAATGTGATACACGGACGCATATAGAAAACCATGGTAGAGAACTCGCAACTACAAGTTGTTTTGGCTTGTGAGTGGTGAGACCGACCTACTCGCAAAATTTCGTATTTTTTGAGTGAGTTCTCTATTGAAAACTCGCTCAAAATATAACAAAATACGTGATAAAACTGCACAAACGAAGTTCAAAAAATATGAAACTTTGCAATTGGGTATGGCTCCCCGCACACAAGCCAACACAACTTGTAGTTGCAAGTTCCGACCCACGGTTGCAAGATATGGCTGCGTATTGTTAGAAAATGAGTGTTTTATACACCATTTACGAACCGATTTTTGAGCAATTTTTTGAGTAAGATCCTCAATAAATTATTGAGAGATCTTGATTGATTTGTGTTCTTCTTCGTGAGTAGATCAAAATCATATATTGGTTTGCTAAAATCGGTTAAGGGATGAATGAGAAATTGTCTCTCAAAGTGAGACGTTTTCATTCTTGAAATGGGTTAAGAGAACATAGTCCCACATTGGAAAAATCAAAGGAAATAGAAGAGGATATATAGTAATCTCCTTCTAAGCATTGTAAGATGGCTAGAAGAGAGGCTCTCTCTCGCACGCACAAGGGGGGGTGCAAATCACGGACCAGATTACATGCGACTTGTGTGTGCCCGCACGACCTGCGGACACAAATGCCGGACCAACTTGACCCCACCCCGTGCAGAGCCACTTTTTGCTACAGTTTTCTTTTTGTAACGGCTGCAATGAATGCAGAAACGGTTATGTCTGCCATTTCAGTGCTGTATTTAACGTTTTGTCTGCCGTTACACTGAAGACAGTAAATGATGTCTGTCGTTACAGTGTCGGCATTCAATTCGCTGTCTGCCATTACAATGAAGGCATTAACAGCCTTGTCTGCCGTTACGGTTTTAACCCAGGCTCTATAAATAGAGGCCTCCCCTCTACTTTCTTCCCTGCACAAAAACAGATCTTCTTTCTCTCCTTCTCTAAGTTTTCTTCTATACTTTTCTTCGGTTCTGGTTTTATTGGTTCTCAAGTTGTAATCTTCATTTGTTCTTGTGAGTTGTTTATTTAAATTTTTTCTTTCTTTTTGTTTCGGTTTACTTTCTCTTCTGTTCTCTTCTATGTTTTCTGTGCCTCTCTATCTTTTGATTATAAAACAAATTTTATAAATAATTTTTGTAACAACTTAAAACAGAATTTGGATTTCTTTGATTTCTGGTTTTGAGGCACGGTTTTTTCTTTTTATTTCTTTAATCTGGAAAACTTACACTCGTGTTGTGTAAATTTCAGAATCAAAATGACTACTGCATCGGACAATGCTGCTGTGTCTGAAACGGTCTACGTGTCGGTTGCTGATACGACGCAAGAACCGAATGTTGTTGCGGCACGAGTGCCAATGCCCACCGTTGTACCTATTTCAGTCTCTCATGGGGAGAAACCTGAGAAGTTCAACAGGCAGAACTTTAAAAGGTGGCAACAGAAGATGATGTTCTATCTGACCACACTGAATCTTGCAAGATTCTTGAACGAAGATGCTCCAAATCTTAAGAAAGATGAGCAAGATAACCAAGTCATTGCCGCTATGGATGCTTGGAAAAATGCTGATTACTTGTGTAGAAATTACATAATGAACGGATTAGCCGATTCTTTGTATAATGTATACATTGACAAAAGAACAGCTAAAGAACTTTGGGAATCACTAGACCATAAGTATAAAATTGAGGATGCCGGTGCCAAGAAATTCATTATGGGCCGCTTCCTAGACTATAAAATGGTAGATTCAAACAGTGATCAGTCAAGTTCAAGAACTACAACTAATCTTGCATGAGATTCATGCTGAAGGTATGAACTTAAGTGAAATTTTCCAAGTGGCATGTATAATTGAAAAATTACCACAAGGTTGGAAAGACTTTAAGAATTACCTAAAGCATACGCGAAAAGAAATGAGCATTGAAGATCTCATTGTCAGGCTTCGTATTGAAGAAGACAATAGAGGATCTGAAAAAGTTGGACTCATCAGTCATGCAGCTAAGGCAAATGTAATGGAACATAAACAACGTTCCAACAAGTACAACAACAAGGATCCTAAGTTGGGTCCTAAGGGAGGAATCTCTAAGAAGCCGAAGTTTCAAGGCAAGTGCTTCAATTGTGACAAAATGGGTTACAAGTCTACTGAATGCAGACTTCCCAAGAAGAACAGGAATAGAGAAGCAAACTTGATTCAAGGAATTGCTCAAGATGTTTCCGATATCAACCTCTCAGCTATGATATCAGAGGTGAATATGTTAGGTTCAAACCCGAAGGAATGGTGGATTGACACTGGAGCTACTTGACATGTGTGCTCCAATAGAAGTATGTTCTCCACTTTCGAACCATTAGAGAATGGGGAGAAAATGTTTATGGGGAACTCGGCTACTTCAGAAATAAAAGGCCAAGGCAAGGTGATCTTGAAGATGACTTCTGGATAGGAACTGACTCTGAAAAATGTTGCATATGTTCCTGAAATCCGTAAGAACCTGGTATCTGGTTCGTTGTTTAATAACCACGGTTTTCGTTTAGTGTTCGAGGCGAACAAATTTGTTTTGTCCAAAAGTGGAATGTATGTTGGTAGAGGATATATGAGTGGTGGAATGTTCAAACTCAATGTAATGACCATGGTCAAGAATATGAATAAAGCTAGCTCTTCTACTTATTTGCTTGAGTCTTCCAATTTATGGCATGGTAGACTAGGACATGTTAATTATGATACTTTGCGAAGGCTAATTAACTTGAATCACATACCAACATTCCAAATTGATTCCAAACATAAATGTGAAACTTGTGTTGAGTCAAAACTAACAAGATCATCGTTTAAAAGTGTTGAAAGAAACACCGAACCACTTGATCTAATTCACACTGATATTTGTGATTTGAAAATGATACAAATAAGAGGTGGTAATAAATATTTTATTACCTTCATTGATGATAGCATAAAATATTGCTATGTATACTTGCTTAAAAGCAAGGAAGAAGCTATAGAGAAAATTGTTCTCTATAAAAATTAGGTTGAAAATCAACTCAATAAGAAAATTAAGGCGCTAAGAAGCGACCGAGGTGGAGAGTATGAATCGTCATTTGCTGACACATGTGCTAAGCATGGTATTATACATGAAACCACAGCGCCTTATTCTCCTCAGTCCAACGGTGTTGCTGAGAGAAAGAATCGTACACTGAAAGAAATGATGAATGCAATGTTAATAAGTTCTGGTTTGCCACCAAACTTGTGGGGAGAAGCTATTCTTTCAGCTAACTACCTTTTGAATAAGGTGCCCAAAAAGAAAGAAGAGAAAACTCCATATGAATTATGGAAAGGAAGAAAGCCATCCTACAATTACTTGTGAATGTGGGGATGTCTTGCCAAGGTGGCAGTACCTCCACCTAAGAAAATGAAAATAGGACCAAAAACAATTGATTGTATTTTCATTGGCTATGCACTTAACAGTAGTGCCTATCGGTTCTTGGTGTACAAATCCGATATCACTGAGATATCAAAGAACACGATAATGGAATCTAGAAATGCATCGTTCTTTGAAGATGTATTTCCATGTAAGTCAAAGGAGGAACCAAGTTCTTCCAAACGAACACATGAGACTATCAGTGAAGATAGTGAAGACCAAGATGAAGAAGTTGAGGAGGAACCTCGACGCAGTAAAAGAACAAGAATGGAAAAATCTTTTGGCCTGGATTTCTTGACTTTTATGCTTGAAGGAGAACCCCAAATCTTCAAGGAAGCGGTGAACTCTAGTGATAGTCCTCAATGGAAAGAAGTCATCAAGAGTGAAATTGATTCTATCTTGCAAAATCATACTTTGGAACTAGTGGATCTTCCACCGGGTAGTAAACCTTTAGGTTCCAAATGGATCTTCAAGAGAAAAATAAAACCTGATGGATCAATTGATAAATACAAGGCAAGACTTGTAATTAAAGGTTATAAACAAAAGGAAGGTCTTGATTACTTTGATACATATTCTCCTGTGACGAGAATAAATTCTATTAGGATGGTACTTGCCGTAGCAGCTCTACGAAATCTTGAAGTACATCAAATTGATGTAAAAACAGCTTTTCTTAATGGAGATTTAGATGAAGAAATCTACATGGAACAACCTGAGGGTTTTTTAGCTCCAGGACATGAAAAGAAAGTGTGTAAACTGGTGAAGTCATTATATGGCTTGAAACAAGCTTCAAAATAGTGGCAAGAAAAATTTGACAATGTCATGATGACAAATGGCTTCAAGATCAATGAATGTGACAAATGTGTATATGTCAAAGACACAGAAGATGGATATGTCATTATATGTTTGTATGTAGATGACATGCTTATTATTGGAAGCAATGATCAGATAATTAAATCTGTTAAAAACATATTAAACTCGAGGTTTGACATGAAAGACATGGGACTAGCTGATGTTATATTGGGAATTAAAATCACAAGAACATCAGACGAGCTTATTTTAAGCCAGTCACATTATGTTGACAACATTCTTAGAAAATTTGATAAAGATAATTCTGAAATTGCCAGAACTCCAATAAATCTAACTTTACATTTATCCAAGAATAAAGAGGAGAGTATTTCTCAAGTAGAATACTCTAGAATCATAGGCAGTCTAATGTACTTAATGAGTTGTACAAGACCAGACATAGCCTATGCAGTAAGTAAACTAAGTAGATACACGAGTAATCCTGGAAGCGAGCATTGGCAAGCAATTATAAGAGTACTGAAGTACTTGCGTTTTACTCGTAACTACGGGCTGCACTATACAAGATACACGGCTGTACTTGAAGGATACAGTGATGCGAACTTGATATCAAGTGATAATTCAAAATCCGCTAGTGGCTATGTGTTTACACTAGTTGGTGCAGCAGTTTCTTGAAAATCCTCGAAACAAACAGTGATCGCTAAATCCACGATGGAATCAGAATTTATTGCATTGGACAAATATGGGGAAGAGGCTGAATGGTTACGCCACTTCCTTGAGGATATTCCAAGGTGGACGAAGCCTGTGCCTCCAATCTGCATACATTTAGATAGTCAATCTGCAATTTGTAGAGCACAGAGCAATATGTATAATGGTAAATCTAGACATATTCGTCGAAGACATAATACCATTAGACAACTACTCTCTACTGGGATTATCTCTGTGGACTATGTAAAGTCAAAGGATAACATTGCGGATCCGCTAACCAAAGGGTTAAATAGAGAGTTAGTTGATAAATCATCGAGGGGAATGGGACTAAAGCCCATAAAAGAATAAGTCGATACAATGGACACCCAACCTAGCTGACTGGATATCCCAAGATCTAGGTTCAAAGGGACAACTAAATTGTAAAGACCAAGTTGGATCACTGTGGGGATTTTCCCATGTCCATTCCTATGATGAAACAGTGATGCCCGTAAGGTAACAGGTTAAGCTAGGCTTTTAATGATTCTTATGCGTCGGATATCCGAGCAGAGTAATGCGGGTTACTCTTAAGTAAAAAATCACATATGTAAGAGGGAAGAAGAGTCGCTTTCAAGGAAATAATATAGGGCAATATTCCTGTTAAACTCTTGCAGAACCAGGCGTATGTTCATGGCCAAAACGAACATAACAGTGAGAACTAAAAATGCATTAGAAAGATTTCTGTGTGAGATATTTCATCGTTTACACAAATGACAGAACAGTTCAAAGACATCGCGTCTACTGTTTAGTTAGTAAAGTAAACATATTTTCATAAGGGAAGGTTCAAAGGGTAACACCTACCTATCCTAAGCAGGAATCAATCGTTGAATTCTATCACCAAGTCTGTCGTATCAGTCTGTCGTGTCAATCTGTCCTATCTGTGGTCGTCAATTTTCATTCATGTGGGGATTGTTAGAAAATGAGTGTTTTATACACCATTTACGAACCAATTTTTGAGCAATTTTTTGAGTAAGATCCTCAATGAATTATTGAAAGATCTTGATTGATTTGTGTTCTCCTTTGTGAGTAGATCAAAATCATATATTGGTTTGCTAAAATCGGTTAAGGGGTGAATGAGAAATTGTCTCTCAAAGTGAGACGTTTTCATTCTTGAAATGGGTTAAGGGAACATAGTCCCACATCGGAAAAATCAAAGGAAATTAAAGATGATATATAGTAATATCCTTCTAAGCATTGTAAGATGGCTAGAAGAGAGGCTCTCTCTCGTGCGCGCAGGGGGGGTGCAAATCACGGACCGGATTACATGCGACTTGTGTGCGCCCGCACGACCTGCGGACACAAATGCCGGACCAACTTGACCCCACCCCGTGCAGAGCCACTTTTTGCTACAGTTTTCTTTTTGTAACGGCTGAAATGAATGCAGAAATGGTTATGTCTGCCATTTCAGTGCTGTATTTAACGTTTTGTCTGCCGTTACACTGAAGGCAGTAAATGATGTCTGCCGTTACAGTGTCGGCATTCAATTCGTTGTCTGTCATTACAATGAAGGCATTAACAGCCTTGTCTGTCGTTAAATAGAGGCCTCCCCTTTACTTTCTTCCCTGCACAAAAACAGATCTTCTTTCTCTCCTTCTCTAAGTTTTCTTCTATACTGTTCTTCGGTTCTGGTTTTATTGGTAAGTCGGTGATAGGGTTCGAGCGCTTATACTCAGTTCGGGAGTGCTACGTGGTGCCTACGTGATCGCTCCAAGTCGTTGCATCCTGGGAGCCAGACGCCTTCGTTCATTCCGGCAACCGGAAGAGGCGAAATCTGTTTTAAGGACACAGTGTGATACACAGGCCTCGACTTCTCAAGTTGTAATCTTCATTTGTTCTTGTGAGTTGTTTATTTAAAATTTTCTTTTCTTTTTGTTTCGGTTTACTTTCTCTTCTGTTCTCTTCTATGTTTTCTGTGCCTCTCTATCTTTTGATTATAAAACAAATTTTATAAATAATTTTTGTAACATGTATCGCTTTCACTGTTGAAAAAAGAGCGGAAAGCGATAATTTGGCGTATCTCGCAAACCGTGGGTCGGAACTCGCAACTACAAGTTGTGTTGGCTTGTGAGTGGTTAGCTCGACCTAATCACACAGTTTTGTATTTTTTTGGGACTTCGTTTGAGCGGTTTTATAGTGAGATGAGACTGTACTCAAAAAGTTCCGACGTATATAGTAGTCTTTTTATAAACGCCAGAAAAAAATGTAAACGAGATGCAAAAAATCTGAAATTTTTTCGTCGTGTCTGGCACACCAAACACAAGCCAACACAACAATTAACGAGAATTTAAGATACACTTGAAAACCTTGTTGATAAACTTGAAACTGCAATTCCAAATTTTAATTTTAATTTTAATGGAACAAAAGCTGATACAACCAAATCCAAATAATATATATAGATATAAATTACAAAAAAATGGAATTACGTCAGAAGTAATCGAAGCCTTGACTAAACAGCTCAAGGATTCAAAACTTCATGTTCTAGAAGGAGAACCATCTACTGCTCCATCGGAATTTTGTGATGAAGAATAGGTTATACCTCTCCATGCACAAACATCTGGAATATCAGATGAAGAACCTATTAATTCAGATCAGATTTTAGACCCTGAGAATTAGTTTAAGGAGATCAATAAGATTTCTGAAAACAAACCTAGAACTCTTGGTAAATATGACTATATAAGACAAACACCAATGAATGTGTTGGTTGATCGAAGAGAATGAAGCCTTAATGTCAAAAGACTTTACTAGCTCTTCCATTTAAGAATGGAATATCGACAGTTTTGCTAAAAGCCAAATAATGAATGAAATACATCGAATGATGATGTATGCTACTGTCAGTACAGTAAGAGGAAATCTTGATAAGAAAACTGCTACTTTATTACCTATGTATTCATCAAAAACTGCTACTTTATTCATCAAAAAAAATTACCTATGTATTCACAAGTACCTTACGTGGATGGTGGTCTAACTACCTCAGTGAAGGAACTACACAAAAATTAATAATTCTGTCAAAATCGGAAATGAAAAGCAAAAAGAAGATATTGTTTACACCCTTGCACTTGCTATTCTCGATCACTTTGCCAGAGACATTGGTGACCGAGGATAAAAGGTCAAGGCATTATTGCAAAATTTACGATGCCCTACATTAACCCATTTTAGGTGGTATAAGGATACATTCCTATATACAGTAATGAATCTCAAAGATGCCAATAACATCCAATGGAAATCCAAATTTATTCATGGATTACCTAATCTTTTTGCAGACAGAGTAAGAACCCGTTTACTACTGTCTGGGGGAGGATTATTAGATTATGCAAAATACTCCCACAGAACATTAATAAATGATTGTGTAAAAGAAGGTTTATCCTTATGTAATGTTTGGATTTTGAATGGGTTGTAGATTGTTAGGGTTTTGAGAAGATGAAAATAAGAGAGGAAGAAGAAGGCAGCCGGCTATTTTGGAAGAAAAGATTAGCCAAAATTGTTGATTGATTATTTTTTTTGATTCAAAACTTACATATGTGAAGATACAAAGCCCAATGGGCCCAAAACAATTTGGGTCATAACATAACAATCTCCACCTTGAACCAAATTGCATCTAAAACAAACTAAAATATAAAGCAAATGCATAAAGCAAACATAACCTAAACAAAGGTAAACATAAAGATATACTAGCAACATGTTGGAAACAAAACTAGCTCAAACTAGCTAGAAACAAACCGACATCAAACTTGAACAAAGCTTGAACTTTGCAATTGGAAGAGGCTTTGTGAGCATATCGGCCGGATTTGATTCGGTACCAATCTTCTTCACGGCAACCTTGCCTTCCGAGATCACATCTCGAACAAAATGGTATCGAATGTCAATGTGCTTCGTCTTCTCATGGTACATGCGGTCCTTGGTCAAATGAATCGCGCTTTGGTTGTCACAAAACACCGTAATAGGACCTTCGAGTGAAGACATCTCACCAACAAATGCCTTGAGCCAAATAGCCTCCTTAATAGCCTCAGTAATTGCCATATATTCGGCCTCAGTACTTGAGAGTGCAACGGTGGCTTGAAGTGTAGACTTTCAACTAATTGCACAATTTCCAAGGGTAAAAACATAACCCGTCAAGGAACGCCTCTTATCCAAATCACCCGCAAAATCCGCATTCACAAAACCTGTCAGTTTCTTGCCATTACCAAACTCCAAACAAGCATCAATAGTATCTCTCAAATAGCGGAAGATCCACTTCACCGCTTCCCAATGCCCTTTCCCCGGACAAGAGAGATATCTGCTTACCACACTAACGACTTGAGCAATGTCGGGTCGAGTACACACCATCAAGTATATGAGACTCCCGACCGCACTCGAATATGGAACCTTTTCCATATATTTCTTCTCATCATCGGATTTTGGGCTTAAAGCGGTCGAAAGCTTGAAATGCGCCGCAAGAGGTGTTGAAACAACTTTCGCTTTCTCCATGCCAAAACGGCATAGCACTTTCTCGGCAAAACTCTTTTGTGAAAGAAACAACTTTCTTTTGGACCTATCCCTTGTGATCTCCATTCCGAGAATCCTTTTGACTGCCCCCAAATCTTTCATCTCAAATGCCGAACTTAGTTGCTCTTTTAACCTCCTAACTTCTTTCAAGTTTGAGAATGCAATCAACATGTCATCCACATAGGGCAACAAGTAAATGAAATTCTCATCATCCAACTTCTTGAAATAAACACAACTATCATAATTGGAATGATAGAAATTAATACTCACCATGAATGAGTCGAACTTCTTATACCATTGCCGCGGTGATTGCTTAAGGCCATAAAGGAACTTCTTCAAAAGACACACACGATCCTCCTTTCCCGCAACCTCAAAACCCTCCGGTTGGCTCATGTAAATTTGCTTCTCCAAATCACCATGCAAGAAGGCAGTTTTCACATCCATTTGCTCCAATTCCAAATCCTTCATTGCCACCAAAGAGAGCAAAACTTGAATGGAGGTGTGCTTAACTACAGGAGAGAACACATCATTGCAGTCCACACCTTGGACTTGACTATACCCTTTAGCCACTAGCCTTGCCTTGTATCGAAAATTCGCAGAATTTGAGCCATCAATCTTCCTCTTAAATACCCACTTGCAACCCACAATCCTCTTACCACTCGGAGGCTTCACAAGAGACCAAGTCTCATTTTGTTGCAAAGATTGTAACTCTTCATTCATAGAGGCAACCCAATTGGCCGCATCTTTAGAAGAAATGGCTTTCTTGTAGGAAGATGGCTCACAATACTCCACATCCTCTGCAATTGCCAAACAATAAGCAAAGTCAGAGTATCCATACCTTGTAGGTGGTCTTGTTTCTCTTCTAGCTCGGTCCCTTGCCAATGCATATGGTTGTGCCTCTTCTTGGGCTTCCTCCAAATTGACATCATCATGTGAGATCAAATCATCACCTTCTTGGACCGGCACCTCAAACTCCACCTTCTTCTCAACTGTCTCATTCTCCTTAATAGTCGGCTCGGGTGCAACATCATTTGCCTTCAACATGGCCGACTCATTGAAAATGACATCTCTTGAAATAAGGAACTTGGATGATTCGGGACACCACAACTTATATCCCTTCACATTTGTGGGATACCAAACAAAAATACACTTCTTCGATCTAAGCTTCAACTTTTCTTCATTCACATGTGTATAAGCGGGACAACCAAACACCCTCAAATTCGAATAATCGACTGTCTTACCCGACCACACTTCTTCGGGTGTCTTCAACTCAATTGAAGTGGTAGGAGATTGATTTACCAAATAGCAAGATGTGTTAATGGCTTTCGCCCAAAACTCCTTACCCAAACCCGCATTTGAAAGCATACTTCTAGACCTTTCAAGTAGTGTTCTATTCATTCTTTCTGCAACACCATTTTGTTGTGGAGTGTTGACCACCATCTTGTGCCGAACAATCCCTTCAGCCTTGCAAAAATTATCAAACTCACGGTTGCAAAACTTCAAACCATTATCGGTTCTCAACCTCTTAACTTTCCTTCCCGCTTGGTTCTCCAAAAGTGACTTTCATTCTTTGAAGGTGCGAAACACATCACTTTTCTCTTTCAAGAAATAAACCCAAACCTTCCTTGAGAAATCATCAATGAAAGTAAGCATGTAACGAGAACCATTACCTTTGGAAGGCTCACGAGAAGGTTCCCAAAGATCCGAATGGATGTAGTCAAGTGTTCCCTTGGTCGAATGAATGGCCGTGGAGAAGCTCAACCTCTTATGCTTGCCAAATACACAATGCTCACAAAACTCCAAGTTGCCCGTGCATTGGCCACACAACAAGCCTCTCTTGCTCAAAATGGTCATTCCTCGCTCGCTCATATGCCCCAATCTCATATGCCAGAGCCTAGTAGTATCCTCATCCGACATAGTACCCGAACGTGCAATGGCGGTCGAGCCCATGACCGTGGAACCTTGTAAGATATAAAGAGTTCCAATTCTCTTCGCCTTCATGATTGTGAGAGCCCCTTTAGAGACTCTAAGGACTCCACCTTCACTTTGGAACTTACACCCCTTTTCTTCAAGAGACCCCAAAGAAATCAAATTCTTAGACAAATCGGGTATATGCCTCACACCCGTCAACCTTCGGACCTTTCCATCATGGAACTTAATTGTCACCGAACCAATTCTGGCAACCTTATACATATTGTTGTTCCCCATTAGAACCTTACCATCCGTAGGCTCATAAGTCTCAAACCAATCTCTATTCGGAGTCATGTGTTGCGAAGCACCCGTATCCATCACCCAACAATGTATATCATCAACATTAGTATCTATCACACAAAGAGTATCAACCGTGTCACATTCGGCCACATTGGCCTCCTCCGAAGAAGAACCTTTACTATCCGCCTTTTGTTTATTTTTGAGCTTGAAATAATCGGCCTTAATGTGTCCCTTCTTCTTGCAATAGTTGCATGTCAAATTTTTGTGCCTAGACTTCGAACGGGTCATTGTATCTTTCGAGTTTCGGTCCCATGACCTACCTCGATCAACAACTAAACCAACACCTTGGCTCCCTTTCTCATTATTGGTCATTTCACTATCAATGTGCAACTTGGCTTGCAAATTGCTCTTAACGTCCTCTAGAGAAATTTTATCTCTACTATAAATCAACATGTCTCTAAAAGCCTTGTATGATGCTGGCAATGAGCATAATAACAAAAGGGCTTGGTCCTCATCCTCTACCTTAACATCAATCTTACTTAAGTCATTCAAAATAGATGCAAACTTCGTAATATGATCGGAAATTGATGTACCTTCAACCATGCGAAAAGTGTAGAGGCGCAATTTCAACCGCAGTCGATTTGTGAGGGACTTCTTCATGTAGATGTTCTCCAATTTCTCCCACAAAGCCTTAGCGGTCTTCTCCGATAGGACATCTTACAATGTCGAATCGCTCAAACACAATTGGATAATAGAGAGCGCTTTATCATCCATCTCTCTCCATTTCTTATCCGCCACCGCATCAATCAATTTTTCTCGACCAAAAATGGCATTCTTAACGCCTTGACTCGACAAAGTCGCTGCCATACGCACTTGCCATAATGCAAAACTCGTCTTCCCATCATACTTCTCAATATCATATTTTCCCGACATATCCATTCAAATTTCTGAACCCAATTCAACAAAACACCAAAATTTTCCTTCCAAAAAATTAATTACTCAAATCACAAAATCAAACCTTCCTTCTTGATATCTTTCTCCTCCGGTGCTCCCGACGACGAAGACCAAGAAACCCGACGAAAATCTGGACTGGAAGACCTCTACTGATCTGATCGGTCGGAGATCTGGACTGATCTGGGACGGCAGGGTCTGATCTGATCGGCAGGGTCTGATCTGGGACTGGAAGACCTGATCTGGACTGATCGGTCGGTGGTGCTCCGGACGGGAAGGGATCGGGAGAAGGTGTTTTTGGTGTAGGCTCTGATACCAGTTTGTTAGGATTTTGAATGGGTTGTGGATTGTTAGGGTTTTGAGAAGATGAAGAGAAGAGAGGAAGAAGAAGACAGCCGGCTATTTTGGAAGAGAAGATTAGCCAAAATTGTTGATTGATTATTTTCTTTGATTCAAAACTTACATATGTGAAGATACAAAGCCCAATGGGCCCAAAACAATTTGGATCATAACATAACATGTAATGATCTAAAATTGTGCAAACAGTTAAAACAGCAAAAGTTGTCTGAAAAATAACAGTTGGGAAATTCTACCAATAATTTGCATAAGATCAAGATTATACACCTAAGACCGAGCATAAAAATAAAAGTAAAAAAAAAACCGTATATTCCTTATAGGAAAAAGAAAAGAAAAAAGAAGATAATTATTATCCTAAAGAAAAACAATTTGTAAAGAAAAGGATTAATAATCATCGAAAAGCTAATTGCTTTTAATGTGGCAAAATTGGTCCCTATGCAAATAAATGTTATACTAAGAAAAAGATCGGTGAAATCAAAGACGAAGGTTTAAGAATATCTTTACATAAGATCCTGATAAACGATGAAATCGATTCAGATTTCTATGAAGAAAGTAATACTTCTTCTCTGATGAGTCTACTTATTCATGTCAATGAGCAGTTAATAATTGCAACACCAATAAATCAGATTATTGGAAAGCAATAGTTAAAATGAATGATTTATCCATTAATGTTATATCTTCTAAAAAAGATGACTGACAAAATATTATCTAATGATAATATATCATCAGAATTAAAAGGTAAACTTATAGGATCCCTTCTAAGAATGCTGCTCCTGACATTGATAATGTCTATAAAATCTCATACATTGAAAAGAAGAGAAGAAAGACAAGTAAAAACATTGCCATTATCTAATTTAAATAGAGAGATTAATAATCTCAAATAAAAAGTTAAACTTCTTAAACAAGAAAATAAATATATCATATCAAGATTAGATGAAAATGAAGAATATCCTGAAAGAATATTGGAAACAGGATATCCTTCTAAACCTCAGAATTCTGAGTTATTAACGATGTTACAACAATCAACATCTAAAAAGTGGTATATATCCTAAACTTTGGTAATAGCCAAAACCTATATTATACCGGGATCTTATAGCACTTGTTGATAGCGGTACTTATCAGAATTGTATAAGAGAAGGTATTGTTCCTTCTATATATTTTGAAAAAAAACACCCAGACACTTAGTGATGCCAGTAGTAAAAAATTCAATGTTAATTATAATTTAACAGATGCACATATTTGTAATAAGTAAATATGTATTCCTAATCCATTTTTATTGCTTAAAGATTTAACCCAACATGTCATACGGAAAAGCCCATTTTTACATGAGATTTTGCCTATAACACAGATAGATACTAGCGGTATAACAGCTACTTTCAAATAAAAACCAATTATCTTTGAATTTATCACAGATCCTCAAACTAGAATTCTGAATGAGATAAAAGGAATTTTGACCCTAAGTTTGGTGTGCAAAAAGCGTATTATGTTGAACTAATATTTTCAATTAAGATTTGCAGGAAATACAGGAAAAGAAAAATCAAACTAAAGATCCAAAATGATTTGAATCCAAGCAAAATAGGCATGAATTAAAATGATTGTAAAAATCAAAGAAGATTGCAACACAATAAACATGTGCTTCAAATCCTCAAGGAAACATGCAATAATTAATGATTCATTTCTATTTTTCTGAGAAAATGCTATAGGTCGTTGATTGATTGATTTATTTTTTGAATGAATATAAAGTGGATTCGCTAAATAAAAGTCGAATTTGCACGATAGTGGTTGACCGTACAAAATGTCGGTCGACCATTACAACAGTCGACCGCTCATCACAGTAGAAAAGATGAGTCAGTCGGCCAATCATCGCTCGACTTTCAAGTTGAAAGATCAACAGTCGACTGCTCACCTATGCGGTCGACCGTAAACATGCATACTTGACTATTTCGAAAATATCGTCTTATTTTTGGAAAGATACAGATTCTCTTTCTATAAATAGAGGCGAATTTACTGAGTATTCTTCATCTTTTGCTATTAATTCTTCTGAACAAATCATTCAATCAACGATCCGGTGTGAGAGCTTTTATTGTTTTCTTTAGTCAAAATCGTTTTAGATCTTGAGAGTTTTTCTTTTCTTCCACTTCGGTGAGTTTTTGCGGGCGGGACTTGTTTGTAGAAGCCCTGCGGGTGTAATAGGTCTCTCGGTCTGAATTCTGAGAATCACTGTACAAGGGTTTAAAGCATAGTGGATCACTTGTAGCGGAAAATTGCTACAAGTAGGTGATGTGGATGTAGTGTTGTGCGCGAATACAAATCAAACCAACTAATGCGGAAACAAAGAGAGAACCAGCGAGAAAACACAGAAAAGCAAGCAACACAAGAACACAAGATTTACGTGGTTCGGCAAAACGATGCCTACATCCACGGGGCGGTTGGGGTTTCTTCTTCTTCAAATTATCACCAATGGGCGAAAACAAACCCTTACAAATAATGACGGCTGCAAAACCGAAATAGGGATCTCTAATTTTCGTCACCGATTACAAAACCCTAACAAGTGTATTTATAGGGAAACTATTGGGCCTTTTCGAATTGGGCCTGATCTAGTTCAAAATCCCGTCGACCAGTCGACTGGTCGACTTACCAGTCGACTGGCAATCCTTCTGGCAGTCGACCGATCAGTCGCCTGATCCTCTGCTGCTGCTTGTATCTTTAGCCTTCGAAAACTCTCTGGACAGTCGCCTGATCCTTCTATCAGTCGACTGATACTGTAACTTTCATTTGCTGCAGATACTTCAAAACAATCTGAACCAGAATCGAGCCATTATCCTACAATCTCCACCTTGGCGAGATCTTCCACCAAGTATCCAACAATCTCCACCTTGGCAAGATCTTCCAAGTAGCCCAAGCAATCTCCACAAATACTCCAAATGCTCATCATCAAATGTAACAACAAATCCAAACTCCACCTTAGTATGATATCACATACTAGGCGAACAAATAGCGAAGCACTATTCCAACCGCCCATTCCAAATCATCAAACATGCAAAATATTAGCCAGGTTCATGCAATGCTTGAACTTGGCTGCCCCAACAACTTTGGTCAACATATCAGCAGGATTATCAGCTGTCCCAATCTTCACCAAATGAATATCACCATCCTTTATCAAATCACGCACAAAATGATAACGGACATCAATATGTTTGGTCCTCGAATGATGAACTTGGTTCTTCGCTAAATGAATAGCACTCTGACTGTCACAGTGTACCTCCACCTTCTCCCGATGAATCCCTAAGCTCTTCAAAAGTCCATGTATCCAAATGGCTTCCTTCATGGCCTCAGCAACTACCATGTATTCAGCCTCAGTAGTAGACAACGCTACAGTGGACTGCAAATTTGATCTCCAACTTATAGGTGCCCTAGCCATAGTAAACAAATAGCCTGTAGTAGACCGCCTCTTATCTAGATCACCTGCATAGTCAGAATCAACATACCCAACCAATAACCTGCTAATATTGTCATCCCTTTCAAATTTCAAACCCACATCTGTGGTGCCACTTATGTACCTCAAAATCCATTTAGCTGCTTGCCAATGCTCTTTGCCTGGATCATGCATATATCGACTAACCATACTCACCGCCTGAGAGATGTCTGGTCGAGTACAAACCATGGCATACATCAAACTGCCAACCACACTAGTGTAAGGTACATTTGCCATATACTGTCTCTCTTCATCTGTACTTGGAGACTGAGAAGCACTAATTCTGAAATGACTGGCTAAGGGTGTACTTACTGGTTTAGTCTTCTCATCTATACCGAACCGTTTCAGCACCTTCAAAAGATATTGCTTCTGTGTCAAACTCACTGTGCCCTTTGCCCTGTCTCTAGCTATCTCCATCCCAAGTATCTTCTTGGCTTCACCAAGATCCTTCATCTCGAACTCAGAACTCAACTGATTCTTCAAATTTTGAATCTCCTTAGCATTTTTAGAGGCAATCAACATGTCATCCACATATAACAACAGATATATGAAAGAGCCATCCTGCAACTTCCTGAAGTAAACACAATGATCAAACTCACTTCTGGAATATCTCTGCACCTTCATAAACTGATCAAACCTCAAATACCACTGCCTTGGAGATTGCTTCAAGCCATAGAGAGACTTCTTCAACCTGCAAACACAATTTTCCTTCCCAGCTGTCTTAAACCCATCTGGCTGCAACATATAAATTTCTTCATCTAGATCCCCATGTAAGAACGCAGTCTTCACATCCATCTGTGTCAATTCAAGATCAAACTGTGCTACCAATGCCAACAAAATCCGAATAGAAGGATGCTTCACAACCGGAGAGAACACTTCATTGTAGTCAATTCCTTCCTTTTGAGCATACCCCTTTGCAACTAGTCTAGCCTTGAACCGAACACTGCCTTTTGGACCTTCTTTCTTCGTATACACCCACTTGCAACCAATTGCTTTCTTCCCCTTTGGTAGTTGCACTAGATCCCAAGTCTTATTCTTATGAAGAGAGTTCATCTCTTCATCCATAGCAACTTTCCAATCTGCATTTTCTGAACTTCTAGTGGCTTCTTTGAAGTTGGAGGGAACTTCATCATCCACAATGGGAAGAGCAAATGCAACTGTATCTGTAAAACGAGACGGTCGTTTGATATCTCTTGTTTGCCTTCTTACTGCAATTGATTCTTCCTGCTGGATAGGAACTTCTTCATCATTCTCAGTATCAACCACATCATCTTCATCTTGGACAGGAACAGGATTTTCAACTGACAAATTTTCTAACTCCACCTGTTGGAAAACTCTCCTACCAGTCGACTGGTTATTGCCACCAGTCGACTGTCCCGAGCTCCCACAATTCTGCTGTTCTGGACCACCAGTCGACTGCTCCTGTACATCAGTCGACTGTCCCGAGCTTCTTCTACTCACCTGTTGAAGAACTGTCCCACTCTTCTGCTGCTCACCAGTCGACTGTCCCATACCACCAGTCGACTGTCCCGAGCTAATCATGCTGGTCTCATCAAAAGTCACGTCTCTGCTGATTACTAACTTCTTCTGTTCTGGACACCACAACCTGTAACCTTTGACACCAGTACTAAAACCAACAAATATAGCCTTTTTGGCTCTTGCATCAAGTTTAGTTTCAGTTACATGAAAATAAGCAGGACAACCAAATATATGCAAAAAACTATAATCAGATGCAGGTTTACCACTCCATACCTCAATAGGCGTTTTGCCTTCAAGTGCTGCTGATGGTAAACGGTTGACAATGTGGCTTGCATATATAACAGCTTCTGCCCAAAATGTCTTCTTCAACCCAGACTGTGCTAACATACATCTCACCTTCTCCAATAAGGTTCTATTCATCCTTTCTGCAACCCCATTTTGCTGTGGAGTCTTCCTAACTGTGAAGTGCCTTTGGATCCCTTCATCTTCACACAACTTCAGAAACGGATCATTCTTGTATTCCCCTCCATTATCTGACCTAAGAACCTTAATCTTCCTACCAGTCTGATTTTCAACTTTCTTCTTCCAACTTGTGAACAATGTCAAAACTTCATCTTTGTGCTTCATGGTATATACCCAAACTCGTCTGGAGTAATCATCCACAAAAGTAACAAACCAGTGTCTTCCACTCATAGAAGGTGTCTGAGTAGGGCCCCAAACATCTGTGTGCACATAATCGAGGATACCCTTTGTCTGATGTACAGCTGTACCAAATTTCATCCTAGTTTGCTTACCCAAAACACAATGTTCACAAAATTCCAACTTGCACCCTTTAGCATCTTTAAGCAATCCCTGCTTCACAAGTCCCTGCAAGGCCTTTTCTCCTGCATGCCCGAGTCGCATATGTCACAACCTAGTAGAGTCGGGAACAACCTGTTTAGGCCTTTCAGTTACACTGGCAGTCTCACCCAAATATGTTTTTCCCTGCAAGAAAAACAAGTTCCTTTTTCTTTGCCCTTTCATCACCACGAGTGATCCGCTAGTCACCTTCAGAATGCCACCTTCACTAGCAAATTTCAAACCACTGGCCTCCAAAGCACCTAGTGAAATCAGATTCTTTTTCAAATCTGGAACATACCATACATCTGAAAGCTCCCTAATAAGACCATCGTGCATTAGCAATTCAATCTTCCCGATTCCTACCTTCTTACAAGGTGCATCATTTCCCATCAAAACTACACCACCATCCATATACTCCAAAGAAGTAAACCACTCCTTTTTCCAAGACATATGATAGGAGGCTGCTGTATCAAGAAACCATACTTCTTGATAAAGTGAGGGACTAGAAGCAAGTGCAAAAGAAAAATCCTCGCCACTTTCTAAATTATCAACAGTCACATTTGCAGTCGAATTTCCCTTATTTCGTAGCTTTGGACAATCCTTTTTCCAATGCCCCCTTTCATGACAGAAAGCACATTCATCTTTGGCCGGTATTTTCCTGTCCTTCGAAACTCCTCTCGATTTGGAACGAGATTTGTTTCCCTTCTTCCCAGATTTGGACTCAGATCTGGTCTCAGTCCTGCCCCTTACAATCAACGCTTCAGAAGTTTCTCTATCAACCATTTTATCCCTTCTCCTAGTTTCATTATTCAACAAAGCATTTGCAACATCTTCATATTTCACAGTATCTTTTCCATATAATAAAGTAGTTGCTAAATGATCATAACTTTCAGGTAATGAATTCAACAGAATTAGGGCTTTATCTTCATCCTTAATTTGCTCATCCAAATTTAACAAATCAGCCAATAATTTATTAAATGATTCAACATGAGCATTCATAGACATACCTTCCGTATAGGTGAAGCGAAAAAGTCTCTTCTTCAAATACAGCCTATTCTCCAAACTTTTCCTCATGTATTTGTCTTCGAGCTTCTTCCACAACACCGCAGCAATGGTATCCCTCATCAAATCATACTTCTGAGCCTTCTCAATAAAGAGCCGAATAGTCCCACACGCAACTCGATTCAACTTCTTCCAATCTGCTTCGGACATATCCTTAGGTTTTTCAACTTCCAAAGCAACATCTTGTTCTTGTTGAACAAGAACATCCAAAACCTCACATTGCCACATCCCGAAATTGTTTGTCCCATCAAATTTTTCAATTTCAAATTTTGCGTTGTGAATCGTTGTTCTTGACGAACTTGATCCCACAACATCCTTGGTTGCATCTGCATCGCCCGCCATCTCCCTCTAGGTCGAACCAACAGCTCTGATACCACTTGTTGTGCGCGAATACAAATCAAACCAACTAATGCGGAAACAAAGAGAGAACCAGCGAGAAAACACAGAAAAGCAAGCAACACAAGAACACAAAATTTACGTGGTTCGGCAAAACGATGCCTACATCCACGGGGCGGTTGGGGTTTCTTCTTCTTCAAATTATCACCAATGGGCGAAAACAAACCCTTACAAATAATGATGGCTGCAAAACCGAAATAGGGATCTCTAATTTTCGTCACCGATTACAAAACCCTAACAAGTGTATTTATAGGGAAACTATTGGGCCTTTTCGAATTGGGCCTGATCTAGTTCAAAATCCCGTCGACCAGTCGACTGGTCGACTTACCAGTCGACTGGCAATCCTTCTGGCAGTCGACCGATCAGTCGCCTGATCCTCTGCTGCTGCTTGTATCTTTAGCCTTCGAAAACTCTCTGGACAGTCGCCTGATCCTTCTATCAATCGACTGATACTGTAACTTTCATTTGCTGCAGATACTTCAAAACAATCTGAACCAGAATCGAGCCATTATCCTACAATCTCCACCTTGGCGAGATCTTCCACCAAGTATCCAACATGTAGACCTGGGGGTTGAACCACGTTATATCGCTGTGTCTTGCTTGCTTATTTTGTTTGCTTTCTCTAACTTTTTTTCTTTACTTTACACATTTTATTCAAGTTTTAAATTTCCGCACAATCACCCTATCTCACAAGGAATACTTTTTAAAGAAAAGCAAATAAGCTATCTTAAATAATAACTTTCTTTTGCACAAATTGAAGAGCAATGAAAGAAAGAAAAAAACTAAAGAAAAAACTAATGAGTTAATAACTCAAACATTTGAAAAGTTTAAAATTTCTACTTGTAGTACTGAACCACATGCATTTTGGACAGAAAACAACACATTGTATCTCTTCCATATAAAGAGATTTTTGATGAAAAAACTATTCTGACTAAGGCAAGGCCTTGTCAAATGAATCAAGAATAACTTGATTTATGTAACAAAGAAATAGAAAATCTTTTAGAAAAGAAATTAATAAGGAATTCTTATTCTCCGTGGAGTTGTACGACATTTTATGTTAATAACAGTGCTGAAAAAGAAAACAGGAGTTCCTCAATTAGTTATAAACTATAAGCCCCTTAATAAGGTGCTTAAATGGACCAGGTATCCAATTCCTAATAAAAGAGATTTATTAAATCAGATTTATAATGCAAAGATATATTCAAAGTTTGATTTGAAATCTGGATACTGGCAAATTCATATTAATGAAAATGATAGATATAAGACAACATTTACTGTCCCTTTTGGGCATTTTGAATGGAATGGAATGTCATTCGGTCTTAAAAATGCTCCCTCTGAATTTCAGAACATCATAAATGAGGTTTTTACTTCATATACTGATTTCAACTTGTCATACATAGATGATATATTAGTTTTTTCTAATAATTTAGATCGACATTTCTAGCATCTTGAAATACCATGAAATTTAGTCATACACAATGGTTGGTTACATGTGAACCAAAAATAAAAGTATTTCAGAGGAAATGATGGTCCCCATTGACCGAAGCATTGAGTTTGCTTCCAAATTTCCAGAAGAAATCACTGATAAAAATACAGGTACAAAGGTTCCTAGAAGCTTTAAATAATGTAGCTGATTACTATAAGGATCTTGCAAAAGATACAGTTTTACTGTATAACAGATTAAGGAAGAATCCTTCCCCTTGGACTACTCAGCACACTGAGGTAGTCAAAAGAACTAAAGCAAATTTCATATATTTGTCATGCACACACTTAGCCAACCCAATGTGGTTCAAAATTGGGGGGGAGAGAAGAGGCAGTAATACTACCTCTAATAATACCAACCAGGCTAATTTAAAATTTTATGGAATTATCTCCATCAGTTGTGAGTAACACTCAAGAAACTCAGCAAATAAATAATGCTCCGACTTATATGTCGACCCTAGATTTCGTGTGCGAAAAACGTATTATTAAGACTAATATTTTCAGTTGAGATATACAAGATCTAAATAACAGGTAAATCAAAACAAAGAGTAAAGCAAAAGAGGAATGTATCAAATAAGATTGCTAATATCAAGAAGATTTTAACTCAAGAAACGTGTACTTTAAATCCTCAATAAATCCAACAAATATTGATTGTTTATTTCTGTTTATGTGAGGAAATATCATGTAAAGAATCGTTGATTGAATAATCAGTTTTGGAAAGAACATAAAGTGGATTCGCCAAATAAATATCAAGTTTGCATGATAGCGGTCGACTGTCACAACAGTCGACCACTCATCATATTGCAAAGATGAGTCAGTCGACCGGCCACCTCTCGACTTTTGAGTTAAAGGTGGACGGTCGACTGCTCAACAAAGCGGTCGACCTTACTCGTGCAATTTTGACTATTTTGAAAACATCTTTTCATTTTTGGAAAGATACGATTCAGCACTCTATAAATAGAGGTGAATTCATTGAGTATTCTTCAACCCTTGCGATCTTTATTCTTCTAAACTAACCATTCAATAAACGATCTGAGTGTGTGAGCTTTTATTGTTTTCTTTAGTCAATATCATTTTAGATCTTGAGAGTTTTTCTTTTCTTCCACTTCAGTGAGTATTACGGGGTTATTCATAGAAGTCATGTGGGTGTAATAGAACTCTCGGCCTGAATTCCAAGAATCATTGAACAAGGGTATTAAAGTATAGTGAAATGCTTGTGGAGAAGAATTGCTACAAGTAGGTGGTGTGGACGTAGACCTGGGATCGAACCACGTTATATCGTTGTGTCTTGCGTGCTTGCTTTGTTTGCTTTCTCTAACTCTATCTCCTTACTTTACGCATTTTATTTAAGTTTTTAATTTCCGCACAATCACCCTATTCACCTCCCTAGTGTGATTTACAGTGGTATCAGAGCGAGATGCTTATAAATAGCTTAAAAGCTAGAGCAAAATGTCCAATGGCCGAAATCCTCCTTCCGAAAACTTGTACACATCGAAGTAATTCATCTCCATTGGAATAAGTCTGACATGTTCATCTTATTTTGATGGAAAATGCTATAAAGTTTGGAAAGTTCGTATGTCTCACTTTTTGCAGATGCTTGGAGAAGAAGTATGGAACGTTTGTGTAAACCAAGTAGATATCCCTGTTAGTGACGGAAAGAGGACATTCACAGCAGCTGAACTAGCATTGAAAACTGCAAACTCCAAAGCTATGATAACACTTTATGTAGGTTTGAATAATGAAGAACTGATACAATGTGGGTGCAGCTGCAAAACAACCTATGAAATTTGGAACAACATGTTAAAACGTTATGAAGGAACTGCATCTGAGGTAAATGTCAAAGTTACTTTATGTTTTTATAAGTTTGATATTTTTCGTATAATTCCAGGAGAGAACGTAGATTAGATGCTAGCCTGCTTTGATATTATTGCACATGAGCTTAAGAGCTTAGGTAAGAGGTTACATGACGCCCGAAAGGTCGGAAAACTCCTAAGCTGTCTCACATCTGAATAGGATATTAAGGCTTCTGCAATGAGGGAGATACACGAAGAGAAATGATTCGACTACTACACATTTCAAGGCAAATTGAAAACGTATGAGATGGAGATGGCAGAAATAAAGAGGTACCGGCAGAACATTGAGATCATTCCCAAAATTGAACAAAAGATTATCACCTTAAAAGTAGCAACTTCACGAAAAACAAAATCAAAATCAAAATCAGATCATGAAGAATCTGACGAAGAAATCGCGCTGCTGTTCAAACAATTTTGTAAGTACCTCAAACTTAAAAAGTTATGGCAGGTCTCAAGAAGGAAGAGACAAAGACAAGGAGGGTGTATGTTACAAATGCAAGAAATCAGGACACATCCGTGCAAACTGCTGTCTCTCTCAAGGTAGGAACAGAGCTTATCACTCTAATCCAGGATTCAAAAAAAAGGCACTAAAAGCAACGTGGCTTGATTCAGACTCAAGTGATGAAGAACAAGGACTCAACAACTTTGGATTTATGGCTCTTGGAGATGGTGAGGGGCAACCACCACTCAAAGAGGAGGTAATCGAAGAACCTACCTATGATGAACTAGTAGACATAAGTAATGACTTAAAAGATTATGCAAAAAAAATAAGTCGTGAGTTGAAAAATATAAATAAATATCTAATGAATCACATGACTCTTGTACTGCCAAAAATAAAAAACTAAAAGACGCAAACTTGTTGATTATTGAAAATATTGAGTCATTTAGGAAGGATCGTGATTTATTGATAGAGGAAAATGATTATCTGAAACAACAGATTCAAAAATCTTTGGCAATAAATAATGAAAACCTAAAATATATTAATGAGAAACCTGTTTATATTGATAAACTCACCGACGACCTAAATGAATGCAAAAGAAAATTTGACGAGGTTGTGGAAGGTTGGAAAGAAGCACTCGAACAAAATATACAACTTGATGCTACTCTAGATACTCTTCGTTGGAACTTTAAGGACGATGATAAAACTAAAAAAAGACTTTGCAGTAGAATAAGTGAACTCGAAAAAGTTATTGAAAAATACGAAGGGAATGCAAGTGTCTGTAACACCCCGAACATTTCAAAACAGACTGAATTCGAAGTTCCATAGGATCTTTACACTTCTCTCGTACAATTTTACAAGGAATTAAAAACTTTTGTTAAATCAGAGTTACATTTACATTACATATTTATAGCAGAAGCAATTTACAATAAATTACATGATAGAAATGTATAACACTTGAATCATTCTTTAATCAGCATGCATTCTTTAGTCTTGTTAATCACTTTACCGTGCATAGAAACTGTGGGCGTGTCAGTTGCTTACAACCGACGAAATATTATACACGGCTATCCTCTCTATGCCGAACAGTATAACGATTCTCAAATACTTAAACAAACCACAAACTTGATCACAAATAAAACTACAAGGGACTATCCTATTGATGTCGTGTTGTGCGGTGCACTTAGTCCTTAATGTAGTTATGTTATATGACACTAATGCGCACTTGTTCAGATTCTATGCATCTCATACTACATAGGTCTGAGGGCAAGCCCTTAACCGTTCTTCATCTTGTAGGGTTCAATCCCTCGTCATGAATTAAACTACTACTGTAACTACGATAAGTATCCTAGATGTTCTATGAGTTACGAGCTCATGTCCAGACAGCCTGGAGGGGAATCCCACGTCATGTCACGACGTATCGTGAAGAACCTATGGACAATTCATCATCCGTTATGGGACATGACACCATCCGCAGTCACCAAACACCCCACGAGCGTCGCCTGTGGTACAGACTCCTGGAGACATATCCACGTCATGACACGACGCATCGTATAGACGGTGTAACCCCCATTCCCGTAAATACGTATTTTCTGAATATTTTCTGTATTTCAATTGTTTTGAATTTTATATTAAAGTATTTTTCCAATCGAAAATTTATTTATTTCGAATAACGATGTGTTTTGATTTTATTTTCTAGATCTTATTGATTAACTATTTGTATTTGAGTCCAAATTATATATATATATATATATATATATATATATATATATATATATATATATATATATATATATTGGGTCATTTTAGTAAATTGTTAAACCTGAATATTATTTTATTGTATGATTTTATTATTGTAATAATTAATTTTCGTTTCTTGATTATTTAATTAAAATTCATCTATTGAATTATTTTGTTATTGTACTAAACCTAGTTTTCTTGGCGAATTCCAACTTATTTTCAAGCCCAGTTTATATTCAATTCATTTGTATTATTTATTTATTTATTTGGATTTAAATTCTTGTTCATGAAACTCTTTGATCTTCTTGATTAATTATTTTCTTGTTAATCCTATTTTTCTTTTTTTTTATTGTGTGTATTTTTGATTTGAACCCTATTGATTTGGATTTACCTCTTATTGAACCCTAAAACCCAATTTCATTTGTTCTTGACCCAAATCCACTTTTATTGGACCCTAACCACTAACCCAGTACCCTAATTGTACCCTATAAATACAACCCTAATGCAAATCCTAATTTCTGCACACAAATCGAAACCATAGCCGTCCCCTATTCTCTTTCTTCTCTCTTTCTCTCCTCGTCGTTCTCTCTCTCTCCGTTTTCCCGCCTAAATCGCCAGCAGCACTGTAGCATCCCCTTCCCCGGCGAGCCATCCCACTATGGTGAGCCCCGACCGCCCGTCGAGCGCTGCCTCCTCCTCCCATCGACACCCCCCCCCGACCTCCCCTTTTCCTTACTCCGATCGAAAGCAGCAACCAAGAACCCAAACCCAAGCTCTGCTCCCTTCACCCTGTTTCGATCGCCGACCAGCCACCAGCACCGCCCACCATTGCGCTCGACCTCACCGTCGACATCGCGCCTCCAGCGCCATCACCGAAACCCCCTATGGCGACCTTTCCTCCTTTGTCCTCGTCTTCGACGGCAGCACCAGAACCCCCAAACACTGCTGCTGCTGTGGTCATCCTTCTTCCCCGACGGCGCTATCGAAGTCGTCGATGCCACCACGACGCCAGTCCCGAGGTCTCCTTTGTTGTAGCTGCTGCCATGCTGTGTCTTTGAGTTGCTACTGTCATTGATCTTGCTGTTAATTGCTTTTGGCTCTTTGTGTGCACGTATATTGCACGTGCTACTGAGGTTTGTGCTAGTTCGTGAGTTCGTTGCTTCGGGATCCTCATCCCATTATTTTTGGTATTCATTTTTACCATCTAACAGGCAAGTAACTTGTATTAAATTCCTTTGCATATACAAGTACAAAATACCACTTGTAGTGTAGTTGGGTTCTAGAGACAATTCGTGTGTGAAACCCTTTGTTGATATTGTCTCTATAGTGATGATTTGATCATAGTTGCCTCATGACATATATGACATGAATTAAGCTATGGTTGACCACTTTTGATGTATATGTTCATGCTATTTTGAGATATCTGTGTTTGATGTGTTATTCGTGTTATACCTATCGAATACTTGTAAAATACCCTATACCATGTTGCTTGGACATCTAGTACACCATATTCCATGTTATCATCCTATTGTTTCCCTATTGTTATTATCGTTCATCTCATATCACAAATTGCACATTGTATTGTTGCATTAATAAAATAATTAACAATCCGGGGTTTAAGGGTTGACTTTTAGTAGTGGACAATATAGAGACTGTACTCAGAGGAGGGGCCCGTGTTTCCCTATTTACCGGTCTATCGGTCTATCGGTCATATCGGTCATCGATTAATTGTATATTACTGACTACAGTATCCAATTGATTCGGTCATTGGTCATTATTGAATATTGTTGCCGTGTACATGATCTATAGAATCTTCTACTTAAGTCTAAAACGGAATTGATTGTATGCATCGAACCTGTGGTACGGAACACATGAGTCACAGTAGTACATGCATTAGTTAGGATTAAAATGAATAATAGACTTAAGAATTAACACAATATCGACATTACATATTGTTCATCATTGTTCTTATTGATATTGAATATTACATGATACTTGTTCACTCGATACTCATTACTTGCTACTTACACTTGTTTATCTTGCCATGCTAGTTATTATATTTTGTTATCATATCTATTCCATGTTATTAGTTATCGTTTTTTCCATGTACTTGTGTCTGCACTACTAGCGGCCCGTAACTTGCATTGAGGGGCATTTTGTTTTCTTTTTCTCTTCCTGCAATTTATTAAATTGCAGATTTTGGAGAACAGTTGCCTGCTGGAGTCGGAGAACAACAGCTTGAAGACTAATTGATGCTGTTTATTTCTGGGAGACGTGTGGATGCACCAGGTGTGAGTTCGGACTCAATTTGTATTGAAGGAGAATGCCGCTCATCTGCCGACCTTCGGTTGACCTTCAGGGACCTACGATGAGCTCGGAAAGATGTTGAAGGCTGGGCTCGGATCGGAAGGGTCAGATCCGAGGTCTTGTGTACCTGCAGACGGTCCTGAAACACCGGGGTTTGTCCCGGTGGCGGACCCTCCGACGCTCTAGTCAGTCTCTGTGAGAGAGTAGCAATAACTAGGTATATTTAAGTGGCAAAAGATTGATTACCTCAAAAGGTGGGTGTGGGTCTAGTATTTATAGAGAATCCCAACCGGGTTTGGTTCCACTTGGGGGCCGGGTCTGGATCCGAAAGCCCGTGGGCCTGACGTGGCAGAAGGCCCAGGGGGTTTAGGGCGGACGTGGCAATACCAGGAGTGGTATAGGGCTGACGTGGCGAAACCCTTGGCGGTATTTGGAGTTGACGTGGCTGATCGTGGGTCTCCTGCGCTTTGGGGGGGAATCGGAGGGCCTAGGCTGCGCCAGGTCATCCTTCTGCTTCGCCGGAGAGGGGGGACGGCCTGTGGTACTGTCACGGGTCGGACTCCGAGGACTACCAAGGCTCGTCGGCATGAGGAGGCCAGTACTGTGAGGGCAAACAGGATGTTCGGCACCGACCCTGAAGTGGTTCGGGGCCGAGCTAGATAGCTATTTTTACCTTTTCGAGTGAGAATTGTATTGGGCCCTGGTTGGGCCTCAGGCCATTTTTACCCTATCACACAAGCCCCCCACTCCTGCGGGGGTGCGGGAGCAAGCCTTGGGGAAATGTTCATGGTTGTGGAAAAAATGGGAGGACGACTCACAGGGCCTTCTTGGTGGGGTTGTCCTGAGGCTTTGACCGGACCTCGAGCTTGTCGAGGGTTTATGGGTAGGTGAAGGCGATGGCGAACCGTTTGTATCTTCCGGAGAAGAGTACCCTGGTGCCTGCCAGAACCTCGAGAGGACGAGGGTTTATGCGTTGACAAGGGTGATGGCGAGCCGTTGTTTCTTCCTGAGAAGAGTACCCGGGTGCCAGACCGGACCTCGAGCTGGCGAGGGATTACGGGCCGGTAAGGGGGTGCCCTGGTGCCAGACCGGACCTCGAGCTGGCGAGGGAATTATAGGTCGGGCCGTTTGTGGGCGAACCGTTGTGCCTTGGGGCTGTTTGAGTAGGGTAGTCTGTTGTTTTCGCGGAGCATTTGGGGGCGCCCTGGGATCTGTGCAAGGTTCCCATTTCCTAGGTGCGTTAATGGCGCCGCCTAATAAATGTATGGCGCATGGTCTTCCGTCGTTTGGTTTTCCCCATGTCATAAAGGCCGGCCCCTGGGGGAGGCTATAAGTACCCCCCCCCCCCCTCTTTCTCGTAGTGGTTCAGATCAAAGCAAGGGTGGTCTGTTTGGCCCTTAGAGGTGTCTGCTTCGGCGGATGCCTGTCTCTTGATAATTTTTACCCCCGGTTGTGTCGGAGAGGTAGTTTCTTTGTCGCCCGGATCTTCTCTTGGATCTGATGGCCCTGATGTGGCGGCCAGATCCAGGGGGGATCCGGGCGAGAGGGACAACGACCGAACTTCGAAGGGTGAGCAGTTTGCAACAGGGGAGATGAAGGGCGTTCCGGGCCGGTTGTTTGCAACTGTGAAGGTTTCGTTGCTGGAGTAGGTTGGACTTTTGCAGTTGCATCAACTGGCTCGGAATGGTGCACTTCTTTCGACCTCTGGGTGTTGATCTGCTTTCGACCGGGGTGCTTGCCGAGGGGGGCGTTTTGAAGCTTTGGGCCCCGGGTAGATGAGTCGTTCTCCGATTGGAGGCTGACTACTCTGCGTCCCAATAGGGCTCCAGGTTGAGGCGGTTTCTGTCTCACCCGGGAACAGTTCGGGTCTTCGGCCGATGACGCTGTAAGCCCCGAGCTGCTCACGGGTGAAAGGGGAACCGACCCAGTCTCGGAGCCCGGGGCGTCTGTCTGAGGACGGCGCCTTAAATCTTAAAAATAAAAATGTTCCCTCCTCCGAATACTTCTTCCGTGCTGACCTCCTCGTCTGGCTGCCAGCCTGTCAATGGATGATGTCAGCATCGCACGTTTTGAGGATGTGGCGCGAATTTCTAGGCGGCAGTTGCATGTCAGATAGGTGAACAGTACTCGCGGAAATCGAGGAGTCGCTTTTATCTCCTATAAATATTCCCCCCTCTCCCCTATCTGTCCACTCCTTTCTCTTTCAAAAAAAAAAAATTTTCAACACTTCAACGCTCATCTTTGCATCTTGCTGTACCAGGCTCGCCCTTCCAAAGTAACCCCAGGTGAGTTGGCAAGTCTACTTAGTTTAGGCATAGATGGACAGGGCTCGGTCTGGCTCATCAGCGTCGACGTCTAGGGGGGAAGTGGAGCCTATCTCTGACTCGACGTCCTGGGAGGAGCCCGTACTCGAGGAGGAGTCAGTGTATGTTGATGAGTCTTCTGACACGGTTTCGTGGGAGGAACCGGTGGTTGAGGAGGAGGTACATGGTGCGAGGCTGTCGCGCTCTCGTCGTCCCTTCGTGGTGGAGAGCAGTGAGTCGGAGGAAGCGACTGATGGTTCGGACGACGTCCATGTTTTGGAGTTGGCTACCGAGGGAGAGAGAGGCGAGGGCGGCATTGTAAGGAGATCCACGGTTCAGGGGGCAGGTTCGAGTTCCATGCTGACTGGTCGGGGGCCCTTATTCACTCCCTCGCCGGAGCGAACCGAGAAGAGGAAGAAGGCTCCGAGGAAGGTAGGGTTGGGGACTGGTGGTTCGAGCCAGGGGACAGGTTCGCCCGTGCAGCCGAAGCATTTCCGTCAATATCCTGACGACCTGTCCGGCCAGGAGCTCTTTGGTGTGCAGGCCTCTTCGCCGAGTCGGACGAGAGTGTTGATGGACGCGATTCTGACCGTCTTGGATGGCGGGGACTTGGAGGTTTTGCAGCTGGCGTACCACATAGGTCCTAGTTACGAATTGATGCTGCCGAGCTCTACTCTTCGCCCAACCGATCCCCTGTCTGCTTGGTATTGTGTCTTCCCCGTGGACGCGTTTATTTCTGGACTGAGGCTGCCGGTCCATCCGTTTGTTCGGGAAGTGTTGAACTGGGCCTCCTTGGCGCCGATGCAGTATGGGCCGAACTCTTGGAAGCAGATAATCAGTTTTGTACTGATGTGCGAGGAACAACGGGTACCCCTGCGCTTGAACGTGTTCCGAGCGACGCTGATGATTAGTTCGGCGGCCGAGGGGGTTTACTATATCTCCCCCCGGAGCAGGAGGAAGGTTGTTCATAGCCACCCGGACTCTATCAAGGATTGGAAGAAAAAATATCTGGTGATCCGGAGTGAAGAGCCCTGGGACATTCCGACTCGATGGAACTACTCCAAGCCGAGTTATCCTGCGCCGGGGCAGGGGGATCTGACGGTCGAGGAGTGGGGGTTTGTCGAGCGCCTCCGTTTGTCCCCTAGTATTAATTGGACGAAGGTGACGGAGGTTCGCCTGGCGAGCGTTGGACTGAGCCCAGCCGTTCTCCGTATGTAGTTGTTTCTTTTCCCTCGATCCTTTCGTACATTCTTGCTCATTGCTCTTAATGGTTTTTTCTGCAGATATGGACGAGGCATCGATCCAAGCAAGGAGGCTCGCTATGAAGAAGGAAAATGCCGAGAAGAAGAAGGGGGAGGCGGCGAAGAGGCCGAGGGAGCCGCCCCTTGTTATCTCGGAGGTACCGCTCGAGCCGAGGGTTAAGAGGTCTCGTTCGGAGACGGGCAAGGGGGGTGCCCCTTTGAGGGGTAAGGGCCCGGCGAGGGCATCCGATCTTGATAAGGGGAAAGGTCCCTTGGCAGGGGTCGAGGAGGAGGACCCGGTGGTGGAGTTGTTGCGGCAGCGGTGGGCGCCGGACTGGTCGGTTCGGATGGGCGACTGTCTGACCGAGGAAGCCCAGGTCGTAGAGGGGGTGGAGAAGCTGGCAACGCCTCGTGATCGCCAGATGATGGAGAACGAGCCCGTGGAGGTGGCATTCACGCGCCTGGCGCAGGCCACCGTGTCGGTAAGCTTGTCGACCTCCTCCTTTCTGTTTGGTCTTGCTTCAGGAGTTTTCTTCTTATCTGCGTCTTTCGGTTGCAGGCTTGTATGCAGGGAGCTAATGTGAAGAATCTCTACGAAGCGTCCCTGTTACAAGAGCGTGCTCGGGCGGACAAGAGCGGACGAGAGACGAAGGAGATGCGGATCGAGCTCGAGGGTTCGCGTCAGAGGGAGCAGCAGATGAAGCTGGAGCTCGAGGCCAAGGACACCGAGTGGGGGAAGAGGGTGGCCTCCTTGAAGAGGAAGTTTGCCAAGGAGAAGGGGGAGTTGACAGCTGCGTTCGCCAATGAGAGGAAAGAGCTGACGGATGCGGGCCAGCGGATGGTGATAGCCGCCCAGGATGAGTGCTACGCGAAGGCGCTCAGCCACGTGAGGCATTTCTATCCGACCCTCGATCTGTCGAACTTCGAGTACGACATGGAGATTGATGGGACCCCGAAGATTCCTGCCGGAGAGGGGCTCGTTGACAACCCGGCCGTCGATCGTCCTGTGAACCCGATCGACGCCGAGGAGGGAAATCGAGTTGTATAGTTTTGTCTTTCTTTCTTCTTTCCTCCTTTCGATTGTATTTGCCTCCCGCGGACTGGCCCCCGCCTTTTTGTGTATATATAAAAAGTAATTCGGACTTGCCAAGGGTTTTGACGCCGGTCGTTTCCGGATCTCCCCGCTTATGTGCTTCGAGTAGGTTGTGGCTTCCCTTCCCGAGGTGGGCCCCCGTCGTTCCGACGTGGCGTGCCGCTCGAGACGAGGGGAGTATTTCTGTAACGGCCTTTGCCCCGGTTGACAGTATATAAAGTGATGAAGGGGGTGCGGCTCGGCCTTATTGTCTCGCGAGGAATCGGAGTGGGGCGAGGTGACGCCTTGGGGGTCGACCCCCTAACCGGGTATTAGGTCGGGTCTGCCGAGGCGTTTGGAGTATGATACACCGAGATTTCCTTAGTATAAGATAGGGGGGCCGCTAAAACGGTCCTATACAAAGGAAAGCTTTACAAAAGGTTTACTTCTAGCTAAGTTAAAGTCTAGGCTTGCTCTTTGCAGGAGTTCACTGGGTGCTAGGCGTCAAGGGGGAACCTCTCTGGCTCGACGGTAGGTCCGGGGGTAGGGCCGTCCTTCTTAGGTTTGAACATGACGGCGTTGAGGGGGAACATTCCTCCTCCGACGGTGGTCATGTAGCACGATCGCGCTGCTTCTTGGCTGCCTCGGACGACGCCGACCCCTTGTGGGGTGGAAAATTCGAGCTCCGGATGGTAGGCTGAAGGCACCGTTTGGAGGGAGCATAACCTGGATCGGCCGAGTATGGCGTTGTAAGCCGTCTTGGCGTTGGTCACCATGAAGTCCATAGGCTCGGTCCTCTTGGCGGGAGCCGATCCCGCGGTAACATCGGGGGGTGACAATCCCTTCTAGCACGACAGGGACGCCGTAGAACCCATGTAAGGTGTATCCGGCCGGTTGGAGCTTGCCTCTAGGTAACTTCAGTTTCTCGAAGGCTTTGAGGAAAAGAATGTTCACCGAGCTGCCGTTGTCGACAAGGATTCGGCGAACTTCACACTTAGCCATGCGGAGGCTAATGACGAGGGGCGTCGCAGTGGGGGAGGCGAACGCCTTCGAGGTCCTCCCCTGAGAATGAGACTGGCGCGGTTTGTAGCTCGGGAGAGGGATCGCCTTGGACAGCATTCATCTCTCGGATGAAGGCTTTTCGGAAAGTATTGGATTCCCCTCCTATTAGCCCTCCATGGACTCAATGTAAGATAAATGGTGTGTCCGCGGCTCCCTCGGACTCGGGATCCCGACCCGGTATGCGGCTCGGAGGGGGGTTCGGGGGCGAGTGTATCCCGCTCCTAGTATCTCGTCGACCCCGCGGGACTTCTCGGGTGAATTCTCGGAGGTATCCTCTGGAGATGAGTTCCTCAATCTCGTCTTTTAGGGCCCGGCATTGATCTGTGTCGTGTCCATGGTCTTGGTGGAAGCGGCAGTAGAAGCGCTGATCTCGGTTCTTGCCGTTGTTAGGTCGGAGAGGTAGTCGAACAATGCCTTTGTCTTCGATTTCTAGGAGGATGGTGGATACGTTGTGCATCAAGGGAGTGTATCTCTCGAAGCGGGGGACCGGCGGGACCTTCTTCATGGCCCCCGGGTCCCTTGGAGCTTTCTTTGATGGTTCGACTTCTTCGGTCTTCCGTTTTCCCTTCCCGGTGGCCTCCCTGGTATCTTCGGGGTTAAGGGCCTCTTCTGCCCTAATGTATTTCTCGACCCTACTGAGGAGGTCGGGGAAGTTGACGGGGGGTTTCTTCGCCAGAGAAGCCTTCAGCTGTCCGTGACGGACGTTGTGTCGGAATGCCGCTGAAGCGACGCCCGGGTCGAGGGAGGAGACCGACCTTGCCTCAGCAGTAAATCTCCGGACGAACACTCTGAGTGATTCCCCCTCTAACTGTTTGAGTCCGAGTAACGAGGCGCTGGTCCTTTCAGTCTTCCGGCTGGTGACGAAGTGGGCGAGAAAATTGCCCTCGAGTTGGTCGAAGGAGTAAACGGAGCCAGGGGCGAGCTTCGAGAACCACTCACGAGCGGGACCCCGAAGGGTGGCAGGGAAGGCTCGGCATAGCAGGGGATCCGAGGCGGTGTGAATCATCATGAGGGTTTTGAAACCCCCCATGTGATCAGCAGGATCTCCCTCGCCGTCGTAGGTCTCGAACTGAGGGGGTCGGAAATTCCTGGGTATTTCCGCTTGGAGGATGGGGGTGGAGAAGGGAGGACGGACAGGTCTGTACCCCTGAGTCGCTCTTTGGCCGCCGTCCCCTATGTGATCGAGGCGATCCTCCATCCCTTGTAGGCGCCTTAGGAGAACGCCATCGTCCTCAGGCTGGATTATTGAAGGGCGGGACGCGCTGGCTTCGGCGTCCGACCCTGTTTGGGAATGGGGGGTTTCTTCCCTGGGGGTCCGTCGGAGGGCTCCCAGAATTTCTCTTCGGAAGTCTTGGAACTCCTTGTGAGTGACGGGGGCTCCCTCGACTTGGTTTGGTTGGTCCGAGGGTTGTCTTCCGACTCGGCTGAGCGCGGATCTTCGTACCTCGGGCGGCGGTCTCGGACGGTTCGGGACCGGGTTGGAAGCGGCCCTTCCCCTGCTGCGGGTAATCCTGCGGTTGAGGATTATTCCCCGGAGGTCGGGCTGGGCTGGCCGGCCGACGCTCCTTTGGGACTCCCGAGGGAGAGCCTTGTGTTTCGACGTGCGTGGCCTGGCTTTATCAGTGGGTGGTGGCGAGTCTCGTTGGTTGACGGAGGAAGCAGCCCCCTTGCCTTTGGAGGCCATGAGGGTTCGGCTGTCGAGGTCTTTTGAGGGTCTGGATTGGATCGGCTTCTGGAGCAGCTGTTCCCACAGACGGCGCCAACCTGATGCTGTTTATTTCTGGGAGACGTGTGGATGCACCAGGTGTGAGTTCGGACTCAATTTGTATTGAAGGAGAATGCCGCTCGTCTGCCGACCTTCGGTTGACCTTCAGGGACCTACGATGAGCTCGGAAAGATGTTGAAGGCTGGGCTCGGATCGGAAGGGTCGGATCCGAGGTCTTGTGTACCTGCAGACGGTCCTGAAACACCGGGGTTTGTCCCGGTGGCGGACCCTCCGACGCTCTAGTCAGTCTCTGTGAGAGAGTAGCAATAACTAGGTATATTTAAGTGGCAAAAGATTGATTACCTCAAAAGGTGGGTGTGGGTCTAGTATTTATAGAGAATCCCAACCGGGTTTGGTTCCACTTGGGGGCCGGGTCTGGATCCGAAAGCCCGTGGGCCTGACGTGGCAGAAGGCCCAGGGGGTTTAGGGCGGACGTGGCAATACCAGGAGTGGTATAGGGCTGACGTGGCGAAACCCTTGGCGGTATTTGGAGTTGACGTGGCTGATCGTGGGTCTCCTGCGCTTTGGGGGGAATCGGAGGGCCTAGGCTGCGCCAGGTCATCCTTCTGCTTCGCCGGAGAGGGGGGACGACCTGTGGTACTGTCACGGGTCGGACTCCGAGGACTACCAAGGCTCGTCGGCACGAGGAGGCCAGTACTGTGAGGGCAAACAGGAGGTTCGGCACCGACCCTGAAGTGGTTCGGGGTCGAGCTAGATAGCTATTTTTACCTTTTCGAGTGAGAATTGTATTGGGCCCTGGTTGGGCCTCAGGCCATTTTTACCCTATCACACTAATGCTTTCTAATTGTTTATTGTTTTAATAAACTTTATGTATTGAGACTTATTATTATTTGGATTGTATTTATTATTGTTTTGGACTTATGTCCCGAATATTGTTATTTGTTTCCCGGCGTTGGATTATTATTGTACTTGGATATTTTATATTGCTTCAATTCAAGTATTATTGTTCATGAGATTATTATTATTGCCTGCGCAATTATTCTGTATTTTTATATTGTTGAGTTGATCGGATAAACAGCTTATGGGTGACGTTAGTCAGTCGCTGGGCCAATGTCATGTGCTCGTATTCCGTATTTTTTGGAAGCGGGGCATGACAGACAGCCAGTGAATATTCTCACACCGTAGCTCCGATGACCTCATACTCGTGTTTTTCTCGTATTTTCGTTACGTCTTCACTATGTATCTAGTCCTTAGTTATTTGAATCATGAACAAAATCAATTCTCTAGAGTTAGCCCTACCACTATACTGGTCTTAACAATTTATATAACACAACCCAAATCTTGGTCTTTTCATTTCAACATATTTCTTTCCAATACCGGTATGAGGCTTAGCTACACTCTAGTTCTCAATTTCACTTCATAATCACAAAATTTGAGTCTTCATACTCATAAGTTCTTTTTCACAATTATCATGATTTCCATTCTTTTCTATGAATCAAATCTCATATATAAGGTTCAACTTTAATTCATGTATTTCACACTCAAAATTTATCCCAATAAACACATAGGTTTTTCACTTGTTATTTCTTCTCTTTACTTGATTCAAACTACAAGGTCGTATTTTTCATTCATATACAATACCCAAATTAGGCAATAAAAGTCCATAAATAACACACTTAAATTTTCTTTCATTCAAAATCCTCTTTTATAACTTAGTATGATCTTCTCATGAAAAATAATCGCTTTTCATATTTATATAAATGTCAATTTCATGCACTTCTACTAAATTTTCACTTCTAAATCACCTTTATTTTAGTCAAATCATGCACAAATATTTTTCATTGAATCCACATAATTTTAGAACAATTATAGTATTTTTTCCAAATTTTTACAAGCCAAAATTCAATTTTAAAACCCAAAAAAAAAATCAAAAGTTTTAATTCCTGCCGAAGCCAGGAATCGAACCCACGACCTGCTAGTCGCTACAGTGTAGTGCACTGTGGCGCCTGCGCTAACCAGAAAGCCAGAGCGCAAGGATGTTATAAGGTGAGGGTTAATTAAATATATAGTTGGTTTTCGGGTTTCGGGTTTTATTCAAAAACGAAAACAAAAGGGCAGAGTCCAGTTTCGAACCCATGACCACAGACACCCTCAAGCTATAGTAAGCGCCCAAAGCACCCATTAACCAATTGGTCTAAGTGACCGAACTGATACAGTGTGGGGTTTTTAGGGGTTTAGGTCCGAGTCTCTGTTATTTCGATTTTTTACAACAAATTGAATGTTTTTGAGTTCTCTTCTTCTCCAAATTTATCCAAAAACTTTAGATTTTATTTTTTTTAATCTTATTACAGTATTTCAGTATAATAAAATTTGATTTTTGATATAAAAACATAATTTTGCTCTCTATTTGCATATTGTTCTTCAATTGTCGAAACTTTGGGAAATGAACATATTCTTTTTATAAAATGCACTTAAAATTTTCCCAAATCCCTTATACAATTTTTCATTAATGTTACACGTTTATTTCAGTAATAAATTTCCTTTTTCATTCCATTTAACAATCAAGTAGTTAAAATCACATTTTCCCATGGTTCTTATTTCAATTATTTAACATACAAGCATATCTTCTTAATTTAGCATATAACAAACAGATAAAGCATGGTAGTATGGTCGATTCTAAACTAACAATCACAATTTTTGCAATTTATTAACATTCTTTTAGCATACATTCAAATCAATAGCAATTTGTCTCATTTTCTTAACACATGGCTAAATTAGTTAAAGTTTCTTCTTAATTTATCAACCATATCCTAGCATGATGTCTAATTAGAAGTTTAAGAGAACCACCCACCTTAAATGGAGAGAAAATCAAATAAACTCCTAGAGATCTCCTACAACGACAAGTGAAGCCTTCTCCTCCTAGATCAAGCCACCAAAAGCCACCTCCTCCTTGATGCTAGATAGAACCCGAGCCTCCCTTCTTGATCCTTGGAACAAATCCGGCCACCTCCTTAGTTGAAGAACACACACTAACACTCAATCTTTTCAACTCACAAACTTCTCAATATTTTGTCTCACTAACTTGTATTTCTTTTCTCTCTTTCTTTTTTCAATTTTAGGTGTAAGGAGAACTAGTGTAGGGGGGGGGGGGTATTTATACAAATTTTTAGGGCAAATGGAAGGCTAGGATTAGATCATATGGTTAAGGATCAAGGGCCAAGATGAAGTAGAGAGTTGTAATAACTTCCCATGATGAAAGTAACCACCCCACTATCTCATCCACTCACCCTCCTTTCCATGCACAATCCGGCCTACAAGAGTGTGCACATTGCACATGCTAGTGCATGCACGTGTCATTCTAGTGTCCCCCATTTACAAATTTGTTCATGTGAAAAAGATTAATTGTTCATGAAATGAGTCTACACTACAAGTTAGGATATTTTAAAAGATGATTAAGTTAAATGGGCTCACTAATGGGCCAATTTAACCATGGGCTCTAATAATTAAATTAATTAATTAATTAAGAGTGGGCTTAAAAGAGACAAATAGGCTTAGAATTTAATTAGGCTTTTAAAATTAGTCTTTTTGGAAAATAAAGAGGACAAGAAATATTTTTATAAAAGAAATTATACATATGAAATTATACGTGCAAAACACGTAAAATCACAAACTCTTCATAAATAAAATTTAGGGTGTTACAATGTCAGTCCTAGGTTCATAATTAGTATTTTATTATCTTGTCTAGTGCACGTAATACTGCGTCCCATACCACAGGTTCAGTGCATACAAATAGTGAACATTTAGACTATAGTGTTGTACTCAACAGATCATGTACTTGGCATAATAAACAATCATTTAACAATCAATAATCCACGATCAATAATCCACAATTCATGATAATAAACAATCGAGAACAAATGGCCCATTCCGAGTACAGTCTCCGATTGTTCACTACTAAGTTGACCCTTAATACTCCAGCTTGTTATTATTTTATTACACACAAATGTGGATATGCACTGGGTAAAGAAGTTTCGAAAAGATGTCAAGGAGATGTCAAGACTATGCAATGCATGATATAACTAATTCTATTCACTAGATGTAAAATCAAACATGAATATGCTTTAAAACACAAAATACACATGCATATGACTTCCAAGAAATTATACTCGGTCATAAGGGTGGAATTCTACTATTAGCAAGACAAATTATTATTATCAACACAACATGAACATCATATCCAGTCAAAAAGCATTCAATCATCATTCTTTCATATTCCATGTTTCTATTCTATGTATTCGTATAGTGTATGCATATGACGATGTATAACAAGGCTTGGGTTTGAATCAAGGAAAGTGGCACGAGAAGATGACTACTACTTGATTTTGCCAATAAATCCATAATAGTCTCTTCGAATGGTATCGCGCAATTAAAATATGATAATTGAAAGAGAAACTACTTGCGGAGATCAAAGAATTCTTGAACAAGAAAAATAAACTAGTTCAAGTGAAACTTGCCTTATAGACGACTACTCTGAATACGAAAGAATAACAAGACGAGAGTCCCTATGGCAATGGAGATGGCAACAACAACGATGACATGGGCAACACATAAGACAACAGCAACCACGATAAGAGCAACAACAATAATAGTAAGGCAACATCGGCAACGAAGCAACGATGCAAGGGTAGGGGGCGATGGAAGTGTGCGGAAATGAGATGGTGTAGCGAGGGAGAGAGGGTCGCTGTTGTCGTGGCTGCGGTGAGGCAGGGGTGGTCGAGGGGGCAACAAGGCAGGGTGGTGCACTGGCGGTGGTTGGGGTGATGCAGGGACGCCGAGGAGGATTGCAGGGGTGCTGTTGATGGTTAGCAGCAAGGCAGGGGAAACATAGGCTTGCGATGGCGGGACTGGGTGGTAGTCGGAGAATGCAAGGGGGTGAACAGGGGCTGGTGATAGAGTGATGGGGGTGCTGCAGGTGGATGACGACGGGGCAACGAGGAGGAGAGGTGGAAGGCGAGGGCGGTGAGGGGTAGGCTGGAGTGGGGCATTGAGGCGCGCGCAAGGTGCAGGGGCGACAGTGGTTGGCAGAAGCTGTTGGTGGTGCTGCAGTAATGGTGGTCGGGTGAGTTGCGACTCAACGGGGATGGGTTTGAAGGCAGGGGCTTCGAGCAGAGGAAGACGGTGGTCGAGGAGACTGTAGGAGTGGAGGGAGGCAGACGAAAACGAGGGCATTGGAGGTGGCGACTACAGTGGAAGGCGAAAATGGCGACGGGGAGGAAGAAGACGAGAGGGAAGGTCGGGGGTGTCGAGGTGGATGGCGACGGGGAGAAAGAAGACGAGAAGGAAGGTCGGGGGTGTCGAGGTGGATGGCGACGAGCGGGATGAGTTTCGAAAGGTGGGAGATGGTGATAGGGCAATGAGGTGAAGGAGAGGGTGGCGAGGTCGTGAGGTGGTGCTGCAGTTGGTTGCAGGGGTGAGGGTCGACGTCGACGGCCGTTCGGGATGGAGTGCAGGTCGGCGCTGCGACGGTTGCACGAGGGCTGCAGGGGCTGCCGTGGTTGGCGGTGCTGGAGTGGGTTGAGCGTCGAGTAAGATGGCTGCAAGGGGCAGGGAAGAGGTGAGCGGGATCAAAGCAGAGGAAGGAGAAGAAGAGCGGGGGAGATGATTAGGCGGCTAATGTGAAGGATTAGGGTTAAGATAATGTAACACCCCGAATTCCAAATAAGTCTGAATTCGAAGTTGCACAGAATCTTTACACTTCACTTCGTACAATTTTATAAGGAATTTAAAACTTTTATACAACAATGTTTACATCGACGCAGCGGAATTATAATTACAACATGATACATGAAATAAATAACAATTTGAACATTTTTTTAAGTAGCATTCCTTCTTTAGTCATTTCATTCATTTTATCCTACATGGAAACTCTGGGCACGTCAGTTGCATACAACTGACACTAGGATATAATACATCAATTTCTCTTACTTGGAAAACACACACTTGATCACAAACAAAGCTAAGGGGGACTACCTTATCGATGTCGTGTGTGAATGTGCACTTAGTCTTAATGCAATTATTTATTATTTCATGAGACTAATGCGCACTTGTTCGAACTTATGCATCTCATTCTACATAAATCCGAGGGCAAGCCCTTAACCGTTCTTCATCTTGTAGGATTGGATCCCTCGTTATGAGTTAAACTACTATGGTAACTACAGTAAGTATCCTAGATTCTTTATGAATTACGAGCCCATGTCCAGACAGCCTGGAGGGGAATCCTACGTCATGACATGACGCATCATGCAGACAACCTATAGAAAATTTGCCTTCGTCATGGAACGATGGCACTACGTAGTCACCAAGCACCCCACAAGCGTGCCATGGTCCCGATAATTCCGGAGATGTATCCACGTCATGACATGACGCATCATGCAGACAGCTTGTGAACACTCTCACACCGTAGATCCGAGGCCATCATACCTGTATTTTTTTCTTACTTTCCTCACATCTTCTGTCACGCCCCGCTTCCCACTATACGGAAATACAGGCACGCAACTGAGGCCCAGCGAATGATATACATCATCCATAAGCTGTACAATTATAAGCTCAACAAGATCTTTATAACACAATCACGCAGTCAAATATAATAATCACATGAGCTGAAAATAGAGTAACCATCATTTGGATAATACATCAACATTGGGTCAAGATGCCCGAGAGTACAATGTGCCAGAATTAAAATAATATGATAAGCAGTTCGCTATAACAACTAGATAAAATAGCGACTGAAAGAAAACAACATGAAGTAGTAAGGAAGCAGCAACGATCATCTAGAGAGTCTGCTCGTCGGGTCCATCAGTACCTGTATAATTATTAACTCAAAAGAAAAATAGAAAAGTTCCCGTTAGAGCAAGTTTCGGGCAGCAAGTAGCAACAAGCAGAAAAAGGGGTAATATAACAAGATATAACATGGAAGAAATAAGAAGTAGAAGTACAAATACAATATGGAAGTAAGCAAGGAATTGGGACAATATGATCATATAAGTAATAACTATAACTAGTGTATTCTAGACTTCAAGATATAAGTAATTGATAACCTAGGCTCAGTTAATCGATAATCATGTAATCAAGGATCGAGAGTCATGTAATCAAGAGTCATGTAACGAGGGTCTTGTAATCAAGAGTCATGTAATCAAGAGTCATGTAATCAAGAATCATGTAATCAAGAGTCATGCTTAGTGGAAATCTCAAGTTTATCTGTGTTATTAACTTATCTAATGCACGCAATTCTGTGTCCCATACCACAAGTTCGGTGCATATCAATCATGTGACGTTTAGACTTAAGTAGTGAATTCTATAGGATTATGTACTCGGGTCTTCCAGTGATAGTATCAAGACATGTAATCATGAATCATGTAATCGAGAATTATGTAATCAAGAATTGTGTAATCAAGAATCAAGAATCAAGAATCACTATTTCGGGAAACACGGGCCCCCTTCCGAGTATATTCCCCTATATTGTCCACTATTAAGTCGTACCCTTATAACCCCGACTTGTTATTCTTTTATAATTAATTAGAAACATGCAGTTGGTACGACTAGTGGAACGGTGTAATCAAATAGTTTAGTCAAGAAAAATATCAAGGGCAGTAATCATGGACATGAGACGTGAAACGAGTACATATATCGATAGTAGTTATTATAAATTATCAAGTGGTATAAAATGCATTCTATCAACCTATTATATCTATGCAAGTTATTATTACAAGAACAATAATACATTCAGTTCATTAAATATGAAAAATAACGGGTTTATATGCAAAAATGTAGAGATGAATTTTTAGACAACTTGACATATCTGCATTCAAATTCATTTTCCCGTTGTTACAGAAAAGCAAATCCAATTCCGTCAGAGATTCTAGAAAGTAGACTCTCTTTCGGTTCCAACGCATATTCACACGATACATTCTAAAGACAGTAGATATGCGTACAAATTCATTCTTCGCTGGTTTCGATGTTTCGCGCGCATTCTGGAAATTCGGAGTCACAATACTAAAACTACGATATCTCACAATCCATACATCCGATTGAGAAACTGTAGGATGTTTCGGATATCTAGACTCGAAGGGCTATGATTTTCATGTACAAAGTTTTTCGATCCAGTATCGGGAAGATGGTCAAATTCTCAGTACAAGATACCGTTCGTAATCCCGTGCAGGTTCAGAAATTCATGATATGTCAGTACTAAAATCGCGATATCTCACAATCTATACATCCGATTGAGAAACCGTCAGATGTTCTGGATTCGGAGCTCGATGGGCTACGATTTCCACGTAGAAAATCTTCAATCCAGTATTGGGAACATGGTCGAATTTTTAGTGCAAGGTCAAGAAATTTTAGAGATAATAAGGTTGAATATTCGATATTCGATAACACGATTCGAAATGTGTTAACGGTTCACTCTTGAGTTGATATAGTATGGAACCAGTGACTAGAATGGAGTTTGCCAATAAAACATGATGATAACTAGACTACTTGCCACGAGTCCAAGGAAAATGCTTGTACGAGAACAAAAATGGTGTACAGGGTACTTGCCTTATAACGTGACGATTACGGTGGTAGTGTTAACCACGGAAAGAAGCGACGTCGGCAACGGACGGCAGCACAACGGCGGTAAGAATGGCAGCAAGACGGTAGCTAACGGTAGCAACGGTGAGCGATGACAACAACAAGGTGGCGCGGCGTCGGGTTATTTTTCGGGGTTCACACGATCGTAGAAGCGGAGTCGTTGGCTTGAAGGTGGAATGTGAAGTGGAGCTTGGGCGTTGCTTGCTCTCGGATGTGAAGGAGGCAGAGGAAGAGAAGAAGGGAAAATGAAGAAGAATGTGATGTAGAGAGTGAGGTGTGTGTGTGTATATATAGAAGGGAAGGGCAAGGTGTATGCATGCATGTGTGTAGAAAAATCATGTGCAGGGGTGTAGAAAATAGGAGTGCTACATGTGGGGGTGTAGAAAAATTCAACAAAGTGGTGTAGAAAAATCAACAAAGTGGTGTAGAAAAATCAACAAAGGGGTGTGGTGGTGTAGAAAAATGTGGAGAGGTGTTGAAAAATGTGGTGGAGATGTAGAAAAATGTGGAGAAGGGGGTTGACGGATTGGAGAGGATTAGGAGTAGTAGGGTGGTGGAAAATAAGGTGTAGGGTTAGGCAGGATTAGGATTAGGATTAGTATTAGGATTAAGATTAATCACGGTTTAAAATTTGTATTTAAACTCTAATCGAAAAATCACAAAATTATAGAATTGATCAGAAAATATTCTGGCTTTAGATAAAGAGTCCAAAGAGAAAAACTGATCTGAAAATTGAAGTACAAAAATTTACGTAGTAAAATACGTACTATTGGAACAGGGAGTTACAATCCTACCCACCTTACAAAAAAATTTCGTCCTCGAAATTTACTTAGGCGGGATATAGGATAGCTAAGAATGCAATACTCTTCAATCGAGAGTACAACAAAAGATAAAAGAAACAAAGAGTACAAAGGCACGAATACAACTAAAGACAAATTGTGCATCCTCAACTGGAGGACTCAACAATTTAATGTCTAGGCTCAGAATCTGAACCACCGATATCGCTAACATCCCAGTTCAGCTGAGTCACAAGCTCATCTCTCTCCGGCACATACTCCTCCAATTTTCTGAGTAATTCCTGGGGCGATAAAGCTGAAATCAAGATGCGTCTGGTCTTACTGGATATAAACTCCTCGGCCATAGCTGAATCTACGAAGGATAGCAATGAGTCGTAATATCCATCAACATTTAAAAAACCCACCGGTTTGCTGTGGATCCCCAGTTGAGCCCAAGTGATCACCTCGAACAATTTCTCAAGTGTTCCATAACCTCCGGGTAAGGCTATGAAAGCATCAGCAGCACGAGCCATTTCAGCCTTTCTCTCATGCATGTTAGAGACAACTCTAACATCTCCCACAGTTTTCCCAGTAATCTCTTTCGGCAATGACTTGGGAATCACTCCCAAAACGTGTCGGCCACCAGCACGAACAGCGTCGGAAACCAGGCCCATCAATCCTATGCTCCCACCACCGTAGACAAGATCAATATTCCTCTCTACAAGCTCCTTGCCGAGCTCGATCGCGGCTTCTTGGTAGCTAGCTCTTTTGCCAGAGCTACTGCCACAAAATACACAAATCCTACCAAATCTCGGTGAAGATGAATAAAGCTTCATCTTCTTCCCTGCTTCACCTTCTTCTTCCACCGATTTTCTCTTCATCCCCGCTACCGATTCTTGATCTCTTCTTTCCATTTGCCAAGAAAATCTGAGCTCCTACTCTCTCTCTTGCTTTCTTGCTCCGGCCTCGGCTACCGGCTTCTCACACTTTCTCTTCTCCGAAGCTTGCTCCCGAGTTGTCTTCTTCTTTCTCTTCTTCCCTTTCTTCCCCGGCTTCTCTCTCATTTTTTTTTTCTTCTCCGACTTCTCTCTCTCTCTCTTTCTTCTCCGACTTCTCTCTCTTTCTTCTTCCTCTTTCTTTCTCTTTTCCTTTCTTTCTCTTCTTCTTTCTTCTTTCTTTGACTTCTCTCTCTCTCTCTTTCTCTTCTTTTTATTTCTTCTTCTTCTTGTCTTTTCTTCATTAATGCACCGCCCCCTATAACCGACCTATGATCAGTATTTGCACTTCGGCCCCTATCAATTCCAAATATAATATCGAACCTTGAGTTGTTGATGACGATGAAGTTTGCTTTGAAATTCATTCCATCAATCAGTATGGGACTCTACTATGTTTTTGCTGCGCCACTCTGATGGTGATGCTTCTCGCTGCTGATACCAAGTGATAGCGATCGACGAATTTAGAAGAATTAAGAGATTTGTAACACGAAGATATTGGTTGTCAAACTTATTTGGTAAAGTGGGCCACACCACCAAACAATGTTGAAAAATTATGGCAAGATTGGTGCCGCAAAGAAAAATGGGAGAAACAGGAATGAATAATTTGTCAGTTACTCATTTCTCATTCCTATAAATGAGAGGTTTAAGAAGAAGAAAAATTTAAGCAAGATAAGAACAAGAAACAAGCAGAAAAGAAGAAAAGGAATAGAGTGCTGTAGCTCCATCATTTGTTGCATCTCCTGGAGGATGGCGACGATCTCCGATAGTTCATCCCAGGGTGTAGAAGTCGAGGAGCCTCCGTGAACCATAGTCTGAAATGCATATTCGAATGGGGTAAATCTCCAGATTTGAAGTTGGTTATTAACATTCATGTGATCCACGTGATGTGTATATTGTTGAGCTTAGCATGGTTCGAGCCTAGGCTCTGATACCACTAAAAACCTGTCACGCCCCGCTTCCCACTATACGGAAATACAGGCACGCAACTGAGGCCCAGCGAATGATATACATCATCCATAAGCTGTACAATTATAAGCTCAACAAGATCTTTATAACACAATCACGCAGTCAAATATAATAATCACATGAGCTGAAAATAGAGTAACCATCATTTGGATAATACATCAACATCGGGTCAAGATGTCCGAGAGTACAAGGTGCCAGAATTAAAATAATATGATAAGCAGTTCGCTATAACAACTAGATAAAATAGCGACTGAAAGAAAACAACATGAAGTAGTAAGGAAGCAGCAACGATCATCTAGAGAGTCTGCTCGTCGGGTCCATCAGTACCTGTATAATTATTAACTCAAAAGAAAAATAGAAAAGTTCCCGTTAGAGCAAGTTTCGGGCAGCAAGTAGCAACAAGCAGAAAAAGGGGTAATATAACAAGATATAACATGGAAGAAACAAGAAGTAGAAGTACAAATACAATATGGAAGTAAGCAAGGAATTGGGACAATATGATCATGTAAGTAATAACTATAACTAGTGTATTCTAGACTTCAAGATATAAGTAATTGATAACCTAGGCTCAGTTAATCGATAATCATGTAATCAAGGATCGAGAGTCATGTAATCTAGAGTCATGTAACGAGGGTCTTGTAATCAAGAGTCATGTAATCAAGAGTCATGTAATCAAGAATCATGTAATCAAGAGTCATGCTTAGTGGAAATCTCAAGTTTATCTGTGTTATTAACTTATCTAATGCACGCAATCCTGTGTCCCATTCCACAAGTTCGGTGCATATCAATCATGTGACGTTTAGACTTAAGTAGTGAATTCTATAGGATTATGTACTCGGGTCTTCCAGTGATAGTATCAAGACATGTAATCATGAATCATGTAATCGAGAATTATGTAATCAAGAATTGTGTAATCAAGAATCAAGAATCAAGAATCACTATTTCGGGAAACACGGGCCCCCTTCCGAGTATATTCCCCTATATTGTCCACTATTAAGTCGTACCCTTATAACCCCGACTTGTTATTCTTTTATAATTAATTAGAAACATGCAGTTGGTACGACTAGTGGAACGGTGTAATCAAATAGTTTAGTCAAGAAAAATATCAAGGGCAGTAATCATGGACATGAGACGTGAAACGAGTACATATATCGATAGTAGTTATTATAAATTATCAAGTGGTATAAAATGCATTCTATCAACCTATTATATCTATGCAAGTTATTATTACAAGAACAATAATACATTCAGTTCATTAAATATGAAAAATAACGGGTTTATATGCAAAAATGTAGAGATGAATTTTTAGACAACTTGACATATCTGCATTCAAATTCATTTTCCCGTTGTTACAGAAAAGCAAATCCAATTCCGTCAGAGATTCTAGAAAGTAGACTCTCTTTCGGTTCCAACGCATATTCACACGATACATTCTAAAGACAGTAGATATGCGTACAAATTTATTCTTCGCTGGTTTCGATGTTTCGCGCGCATTCTGGAAATTCAGAGTCACAATACTAAAACTACGATATCTCACAATTCATACATCCGATTGAGAAACTGTAGGATGTTTCGGATATCTAGACTCGAAGGGCTATGATTTTCATGTACAAAGTTTTTCGATCCAGTATCGGGAAGATGGTAAAATTCTCAGTACAAGATACCGTTCGTAATCCCGTGCAGGTTCAGAAATTCATGATATGTCAGTACTAAAATCGCGATATCTCACAATCTATACATCCGATTGAGAAACCGTTAGATGTTCTGGATTCGGGGCTCGATGGGCTACGATTTCCACGTAGAAAATCTTCAATCCAGTATTGGGAACATGGTCGAATTTTTAGTGCAAGGTCAAGAAATTTTAGAGATAATAAGGTTGAATATTCGATATTCGATAACACAATTCGAAATGTGTTAACGGTTCACTCTTGAGTTGATATAGTATGGAACCAGTGACTAGAATGGAGTTTGCCAATAAAACATGATGATAACTAGACTACTTGCCACGAGTCCAAGGAAAATGCTTGTACGAGAACAAAAATGGTGTATAAGGTACTTGCCTTATAACGTGACGATTACGGTGGTAGTGTTAACCACGGAAAGAAGCAACGTCGGCAACGGACGGCGGCACAACGGCGGTAAGAATGGCAGCAAGACGGTAGCTAACGGTAGCAACGGTGAGCGATGACAACAACAAGGTGGCGCGGCGTCGGGTTATTTTTTGGGGTTCACACGATCGTAGAAGCGGAGTCGTTGGCTTGAAGGTGGAATGTGAAGTGGAGCTTGGGCGTTGCTTGCTCTCGGATGTGATGGAGGCAGAGGAAGAGAAGAAGGGAAAATGAAGAAGAATGTGATGTAGAGAGTGAGGTGTGTGTGTGTATATATAGAAGGGAAGGGCAAGGTGTATGCATGCATGTGTGTAGAAAAATCATGTGCAGGGGTGTAGAAAATAGGAGTGCTACATGTGGGGGTGTAGAAAAATTCAACAAAGTGGTGTAGAAAAATCAACAAAGGGGTGTGGTGGTGTAGAAAAATGTGGAGAGGTGTTGAAAAATGTGGTGGAGATGTAGAAAAATGTGGAGAGGGGGTTGACGGATTGGAGAGGATTAGGAGTAGTAGGGTGGTGGAAAATAAGGTGTAGGGTTAGGCAGGATTAGGATTAGGATTAGTATTAGGATTAAGATTAATCACGGTTTAAAATTTGTATTTAAACTCTAATCGAAAAATCACAAAATTATAGAATTGATCAGAAAATATTCTGGCTTTAGATAAAGAGTCCAAAGAGAAAAACTGATCTGAAAATTGAAGTACAAAAATTTACGTAGTAAAATACGTACTACTGGAACAGGGAGTTACAATCCTACCCACCTTACAAAAAAATTTCGTCCTCGAAATTTACTTAGGCGGGATATAGGATAGCTAAGAATGCAATACTCTTCAATCGAGAGTACAACAAAAGATAAAAGAAACAAAGAGTACAAAGGCACGAATACAACTAAAGACAAATTGTGCATCCTCAACTGGAGGACTCAACAATTTAATGTCTAGGCTCAGAATCTGAACCACCGACATCGCTAACATCCCAGTTCAGCTGAGTCACAAGCTCATCTCTCTCCGGCACATTCTCCTCCAAATTTCTGAGTAATTCCTGGGGCGATGAAGCTGAAATCAAGATGCGTCTGGCCTTACTGGATATAAACTCCTCGGCCATAGCTGAATCTACGAAGGATAGCAGTGAGTCGTAATATCCATCAACATTTAAAAGACCCACCGGTTTGCTGTGGATCCCCAGTTGAGCCCAAGTGATCACCTCGAACAATTCCTCAAGTGTTCCATAACCTCCGGGTAAGGCTATGAAAGCATCAGCAGCACGAGCCATTTCAGCCTTTCTCTCATGCATGTTAGAGACAACTCTAACATCTCCCACAGTTCCCCCAGTAATCTCTTTCGGCATCAGTGACTTGGGAATCACTCCCAAAACGTGTCGGCCACCAGCACGAACAGCGTCGGAAATCAGGCCCATCAATCCTATGCTCCCACCACCGTAGACAAGATCAATATTCCTCTCTACAAGCTCCTTGCCGAGCTCGATCGCGGCTTCTTGGTAGCTAGCTCTTTTGCCAGAGCTACTGCCAAAAAATACACAAATCCTACCAAATCTCGGTGAAGATGAATAAAGCTTCATCTTCTTCCCTGCTTCACCTTCTTCTTCCACCGATTTTCTCTTCATCCCCGCTACCGATTCTTGATCTCTTCTTTCCATTTGCCAAGAAAATCTGAGCTCCTACTCTCTCTCTTGCTTTCTTGCTCCGGCCTCGGCTACCGGCTTCTCACACTTTCTCTTCTCCGAAGCTTGCTCCCGAGTTGTCTTCTTCTTTCTCTTCTTCCCTTTCTTCCCCGGCTTCTCTCTCCTTTTTTTTTCTTCTCCGACTTCTCTCTCTCTCTCTTTCTTCTCCGACTTCTCTCTCTTTCTTCTTCCTCTTTCTTTCTCTTTTCCTTTCTTTCTCTTCTTCTTTCTTCTTTCTTTGACTTCTCTCTCTCTCTCTCTTTCTCTTCTTTTTATTTCTTCTTCTTCTTGTCTTTTCTTCATTAATGCACCGCCCCCTATAACCGGCCTATGATCAGTATTTGCACTTCGGCCCCTATCCATTCCAAATATAACATCGAACCTTGAGTTGTTGATGACGATGAAGTTTGCTTTGAAATTCATTCCATCAATCAGTATGGGACTCTACTATGTTTTTGCTGCGCCACTCTGATGGTGATGCTTCTCGCTGCTGATACCAAGTGATACCAAGTGATAGCAATCACATGGCAATTTTAATTAGTTTCCCTAACTTGTTCATGAAATTAAAATCCTAGCATGGTAACTACATTAGAAGTAGAGAAATCATCCACCTTCTTGGAGAAACAAAGAAAACTTCCAAAACAAACTCCTTGAAAGCACGATTGCCTCCCCTTCTCCTCCTAGCTTGTGCAAAATCCGAGCCTCCTCCTTGTACAAAATCCGAGCCTTCTCCTCCTCTTGCTTGTTGGCCTCCAATGGAAAGGAACACACACTCTCTTTCTTTCTCTCACACAATTTTTTTTCTTCTCACTCAATCTTTTCCTCACAAAGCCTTTTTCTTTCTTTTTCTCTTTAAAATTTTCTAAATGTAAGTGATAAAGAAAGACAAGGGAGGGATATTTATACACATCTCAAGAGCAAATGAAGGGTTGAGATGAGTTTGGATGAAGGGCTAGGATACAATTAGGAGTTAGAAGAACCACCCATCATCAAGCAACCAACTCTCCACTCTCTCCATTCCTCCCATTCCATGAATGGCCAGCCACCCCCCTTGTTCCATTGCACGTGCCATTACATGCACACTTGTTGTTTGTTCATTTAATTGTTAATTAATTAGTTACTTGATCATGTCTACCATACAAGTTGTTTTAATTAATATTAGAATTAACTAGTGGGCTAATTTAGTGGGCTAAAATCCATGTGCTCTTAATTAATTAATTTATTTTATTTTAAGTGGGCTAGAATTAAACTATTTGGCCTAAGAATTAATAATAAATAATAATTGGCTTTTTAAAAGAGAATGAAAATATTTGTTTATGACATTAAAATAATTTTTAAAGCCAAAAACACACATTAATTTGCACGTGCGAAACACGTGAAAACAAATAAAAATTTTATATTTAATTATTTGAAAATTCAGGATGTTACAGATAATTAGGATATATATAAGGGTTTAGGATGTTGGGTTAATGAGTTATAGGGTTAGGATCCAATAAGAAGGCTATTGGGTTTAAAAATAAATAAATAAATAAAAATGGGATATTAGGTTAACGGGTTTGGGCTTAGGATTATAGGGTTTATAAAATTGGGTTAAACAAATAAACGATCAATAATAATAGAATGAAGTTTCGAGCTTTATAAAAATAATCAATAATAAATATTAGTTAAATTATCGATTACTTTTAAAATATAATTTATGGATTCTAAAAATAATTGAGTGAGCCTATGGATGCAATTGAGTTTAAGAGAACAAGGTTTATTTGAGTTTCAAAATAATGATCAGGTAAAAAATATATATAACGGATTTAAAAATAGAGTTTCTGGTCTCACACTTTATAAATAGTCAAATAATACGAATTGGACTTGGTTTGGGCTAGAATATAAGTTAAGAAAAAATAATGATTTTAGAATGCAATATAATATGTGTTAAGAATACATTATCAAGAAAAAAGAAAGAATTAAGATTATAGAATGGAATATAATTCGGGTTAAAATCTATAATTATATGAAAATAGCTACAAATACAAATGATAATCAGGGAGGATTTAAATAAGGATTGAATATCAGATTGTATACAATTGGGTTCAAAGAATAGCAGAATTTATAGAAAATTCAAATCCAAGAATACAGGGAAAATTTTGTATAGACGAAAACTGGGGTTACAACAGACACTGCTTCCACTCAGAAATACCTTCGCTAGCAGTTTCATACGAAAGACATTGGCAGACTACACTACTTTATGGGTCTAGAGATTGCCATAGATTTCGGGGGATACTCATTTCTCAACAGAAATACACATCAGACATTATCTCCGCTGCATGTCTCTCTGACAGTCGATCGGCCGATACTCCCTTAGAGCTTCATAGGAAGCTTCGTCCCACAGAGTACAGATGGTGAGCTCATTCCCGATCTCACTAGATACAGGTAGATTATTGGACAGCTTGTCTACTTATGCATGACCAGACCCGATATTGCTCATGTAGTCAATATTGTCAGTCATTTTGTTTATGCTCCTACATCAGTTCACTATAGTGCTCTTTTTCAGATCCTTAGATATCTTCGTGGCACTATCACTCACTCATTATTTATGCATTCTACATCTAAATTGGAGCTTAGTGCATTATCTAATTCAGTTGGACCGGTGATCCTACTACCAGACTATCTACCACATGTTTCTATCTATTCCTTGGTGACTTGCTGATCTCACAGAGAAGCAAGAAACATGCAGTTGTTGCATGTTCTTCCACAGAAGCTGGGTACAGAGCGATGACAGTTACTATTAGAGAAATTGTTCATATTTGTTGGCTGTTATTAGATATGAGTATTACTCATACAGGACCTACTCCTCTTCATTGTGATAACCGAAGTGCATTGCACATTGCACGCAACCCAACCTTTCATGAACGAATGAAGCACATAGAGATTGATACCACTAGGTTCGTGAGCGTTTTGAAGCGGTGACCATTTCACTTAATTCTGTTATCTCTTCACAACAGACAACAGACTTCTTCACCGAATCCCACACTGTTAAGAGATTTCAATACTTGGTGGGCAAACTCACATCGTGATCCACTGTGAGTTTGAGAGGGGGTGTTAGATATTATCATATATATTAGTTCAATATCAGGTTATGTACTAGTTTAGTATTTGGTTCCCTCCTATATATATGAGATTGTACTCACTTATTATCAATCCAATTTTTTTTCCTTCAAATCTCTCTGTTAACATTAACAGTAATGACCACCATTGAGAGGTGTGTGAGTAATTCAACTGCGAGTTTTCCATTGTGAACATCAGAATTTCTTCTAGTGAGGCTTAAAAGATAGATAGTTTTTTTTGTGAGAATATTGTAACTCTTGTATGTTCTCTAGATAAATAATATCTCGGTTATTTCTCCTCCGGATTGGGTTTATCGAACCGGTGCAAAATTGTGTGCTTGTGTGTTTGCTTTGTTCTACTTACTTAACTGATTTGTTGTGATCGATTGTCGCCTTTCGTCATATCCTTGCAATAATAACTTACTTCCCAAAAATAAAAACATTAAAAAACCAAAAGTAAAAAAAATAAAAAAAAATAAAATCAATTACATGGGCAGTCGCTTAGAGCTGGTATCGGGTCCTATTGGGTCGGATCCTCCACTACCATGACCCAAACCCGGACTCGGTACCTCACAGGGTCAAAAAACTGGACCCGGACCCGGACTTGCAAGAACCGGGTCCGGGTCCGGGTCCGGGTTCGGGTTCGGGTCCGGGTCTGGGTCCTGGTCATAGTTAAAAAATTAACCCATTGGGCCCGGTAGCGGGGAATAAATATGTGCACTTAAGTATTTTGCACCCGATACTCTACGGTTCCAATATTTTTTACACTTAAGTATATGAATAAATATTATATTTACAAATCTATCTTCAACAAATACTATTTTTATGTATATCCCTACCATTCTATTATTCAAATTCCATATTTTTTAGGGTATTTTTTAACGGATCCGGATCGGTTCTATTTTAAGTGGACTCGGATTCGGAAGTCATCGAGTCTTATTTTAGGACCCGGATCCGGATCCGTATATATCTGATCGGATCCGGGTTGGGACCGGATTAGGTCCGAATAACAGATAAATATGACAGTGCTACAGTCGCTGTTCTACAGACACGTCTCACGATAGATCTCCAAATTATCATTTTTAAATTCTTAAATATTCGCCCAATCCATTTTGGTGGGACCCACGCCTCCCCCAATATGATATCATCCTCTTCGTTCTCTCCCACTCCCACTCCCACTTCAACTTCCCCAAATATCCACCTCCCACTTCCTTTAAATATTTGCTTCTTTTGGCAAATTAAACCCAAACCCATTTTTTATTTTTTATTTTCTTCTACCAAAACCAATCAAGATATAGACCATGTATTTTTGATTGCAAGAAACATAATGGATATTACTCAAGTTTCGACCATACACCATATCGGTATAGTGCTTTTGGTGCTGTGGATCCTTACATGGATTGGGTGGGCCCACCCTGTTGTCTTCTTCATCTCTCTGGTCTACCTCTGCATGGTGAGTCTCTATTTACTTTCTTTAATTTGTATATGTGGTTATATTTTGAATGGAATTTAATTTGTTGGTGTTTAATTACTAGACCCAACTTGGTAGTTTGTGTTTTTATTCATGGAGAGTAGGTTTGTTTTTGCGCACATTTGTTGCACATTGTTAGATATATATTATAATCCCACATTGGGTAGTTGGCTGGTTTTGTATTTGGTTTCTCCTATATATATATATGAGATATTGTACTCAGTTATTTCTCAATTCATTATTTAGTATTGTCTTCATATTTCTCTGATTTATCTTAACATGGTATCAGAGCCAATTACTCAAAATTTTCTTCTCTTAAAATTTTGCCATCCAAAAATCCTCAAATTTCAATGGCCATAGTTATACAAATTTCTTTCCAAAATCCAAAAAATAAAAAAATATAAAAAATCACCAAAGTCATCTTCTTCGGCAAACCCATCTTCAACTTTTCAACAACCGAACCGAAGCCATCTTCAACTTCGTCATCAGATCATCACCGAAGTCATCTTCTCCGGCAAACCCATCTTCAACTTCTCAACAACCGAAGCCATCTTCAACTTCGCCATCAGATTCCGCCGCCATCTCCAACTCCAGATCGAACTTCAAAATCCCGTCGCCATCAGATTCAAACTTCAACTTCGTCATTAGATCCCAACTCCAGATCCGAACTTCAACTCCAGATCAGATCTCCAGCTCCAGATCCGAACTTCAACTTCGTCATCAAATCCAGCGTCCTCGTCCGGCATCCTCGTCGCGCCGCCAACTTCCAACGAAATCCCTTCGCCTTTCGAAGTTCCTCGACCGGTCCGCATTGCGAGGCCTATCACTTCGCCTCGAACGAAATCCTCCTCCTCTGTCCTCGTCGTCACTAGCCGCCCCTCACAAACCCTAGCCGCCTCCTCTCCTCTCCCACCTCGACTTTTGTAACCCTACTCCAGTAAAAAAAAATTAAAAAAAATAATAAAAAAAACCGAATATTTTTTTTTCTCGCAGGTACTTGAATCTCTCATGGAGCCTCAATTTCGTCAGTACCTTCCAGTCTCCACTGATTTCCTTCTTTCCTCTGCTAAGGATTGGACTGATTGGTCTGCTTCTGTTGAGGCCACTCTTCTCGGCCATTCTTTATGGGGTCACGTTGATGGTTCTACGGTTCGCTCCAAAGATCCTGATACTACCGCTTTCGCTACCGATAAGCAATTGATTCACACATCTCAAATCACTTGGGATGATCATGACCATCGAGTTATTTTCTTCCTCATATCCTCTGTTGACCGTAGTCTTCGTGCTGATCTTCTTCGAGTTCGACCTGCCAAGGCTCTTTGGAAACACTTGGTTACCCAGTATGTTCAGAATAATGGGGCTCGTGAGTATCAGCTCCTTGTTCAGTCCGTTCTTGATCGGCAGGGTGATCGCAGTATTCAGGAACATTACACAGCCATGCGCAATATCTGGCACGAATTACAGCAACTAGAGAACAGTGAGGTGCATGTCACTCGTGAACGTCGTCAGTTGATGTTCTTCATGATGGGTCTTCGACCAGAATATCAGTCTTTATGCAGTCTATTGATCCATCGAGATCCGGTCCTTCGTCTTGAAGCTGCTATTGCTGAGCTTGTTGCTGAAGAAACCCGGTTACGTGCTCTCCCAACTCCTACTTCTCACTCATCCTCTACCAGTGAAAGTGTCCTTGCCGTTGCTCATCGTCCATCCTTCTCACGCAAGCTTCGCCCCAGCTCTACACCTACTCCTTTTGTCCATCGCAGTGTTCCTAATCGTCGTTCCCATTGCACCCACTGTCAGCGGGATGGTCATACTCATAGTAACTGCTTTATTCTTCATCCTCAGCTCCTAGCTCAAGCACAACAGCGCAGACAGCAACAGGGTTTACCTCCTCTCCGCACACCTGGTGCGATGGTCGTCACTCCAGCCATGCCTTCTCCTACTCCCTATGATATTCCACAACACTGTCTAGCTCAGCTGGATCTTCAAAATTCGGATCAGTCTATTAGTGCTAGTTCATCTGTCCCTGCTTTCTCTGTCACTCCTGGTATGTCTTCTTCCTGGCATTTAGATTCTGGTGCTTCACATCATCTCACTAGCAATTGTACATTACTCACCACTCGCACTCCACTTACCTCTCATTCACCGTCACTTGACACTGCCGATGGTTCACTACTTCTCACTACACACTCGGGATCTATTAACACTCCAACTCTCACTTTACCTTTCGTCCTTTATGCCCCTCGTTTATCTACGAACCTTATTTCCATTAGTGCTTTATGTGATAGTGGCCTTACCGTTACCTTTACTTTTTTGGACTGTACCATACAGGATCCTTAGACTGGTCATATAATTGGATGTGCTAGCAGAATGGATGTCTATATCATCTAGATTTTCTTCATGCTCATGATTCCACTTCTAGTTTTGCTGGTGTTGTCAGTTCTGATGCCGATTTGTGGCACAGACGCTGAGGTCACATTAGTGCGTCTCGTTTGAAAGATTTGGTTCGTAGTGGTGCTCTTGGTCATTTTAATTTTACTTTATTATCTGTTTGTCAGGGTTGTAAGTTGGCAAAACACTTAGCCCTCCCTTTTAACAATAAAAGCACTTCTCATTCTACTCATGCTTTTCAACTTATTCACTCTGACATATGGGGTCCATTTCCCACACCTTCTCAAAAAGGTTATCTCTATTATGTTAGTTTCATCGATGATTTCGCTAGACACACATGGGTATTTCTTATGCGCCAACGTTCTGAGATACCTGACATTTACCGATTCTTTACGACCATGGTTCACACCTAGTTTGGGGTTCGTATCAAAACTTTTCGCTCAGATGGTGCTCGTGAGTATACCTCTGCTACTATGCGATCGATTCTTCAGTCCCATGACACTTTTTCAGCAATCATGCCTCCACACCCATGAGCAGAATGGTATAGCTGAACGCAAGCATCGTCACATCCTTAAGACGGCTCGCGCTCTTTTACTCTCCTCTTCTGTTCCTCGCTCTTTCTGGGCTGAAGCTGTCATGAATTCCGTCAGTCTCATTAACATTACTCCTTTGTCTGTCCTCTCTGGCATCACTCCTTATGAGGCCCTCTATCACTCATCCCCTGACTACAACATGCTTTGTATTTTTGGTTGCACATGTTATGTCCTTCTCCCTCCCACTGAGCGCACGAAACTCACTGCTCGCGCCGCTAAGTGTGTTCATCTAGATCTCAGTCCTGAACATAAAGGTTATCGTTGTTTTGATCATGCGGCAGGTCGTATTCGTATTTCTCGACATGTCTCTTTTGTAGAAGACACTCCCTACTACTTAACCTCTCCTCAGGACACTAGTTTTCTCGATCCTTCACCTATTGGGCCTACTTCCACTCCACTTATTCCTTTTGATCCCACTCCTTTGGCTCCTTTCGCTCCTGCAATAGACAGTCTCCCCATTATTCCTACAGAGACACCTCCTGTTTCTCCACTACCTGCATCCCCACAGTTGCCTACACCCACGCCACCTAACTCACCTCCACATACTGCCCTTCCACCACCAGTGCGTCAGTCTGCACGTTCGACTGCGGGCGTCCCATCACCCCGCTACACACCTGATGCCACTGGTCCCTCTGACCAATTTGGTTTTGCCACACTAGCTTCTTACTCACCCCAGTTTCATGTATATCTCACTGCTATACACTCTACACGTGAGTCCAGAATCTATAAGGAAGCCGTTCAATACCCCGAGTGGCGGAAAGCTATTGCAGAGGAGTTCAGTGCCTTTGATCAGACTGGTACTTGGGATGTTGTTCTACTGCCTATGGGTGTTCAGCCTGTTAGCTGGAAGTGGATCTTTAAGGTTAAATATCGACCTGATGGCTCTATTGAGCGGCACAAGGCTCGTCTAGTTGTCCGGGGATTTACTCAGGAGCATGTCATTGATTATGATGAGACTTTTACCCCAGTGGCTCAGATGACTACAGTTCGCACTCTTCTTGCTGTTGCCGCCGTTCGTCAGTGGCTGCTATACCAGTTGGACGTGAAGATTGCTTTTCTTTATGGTACCTTATCTAAAGTAGTTTATATGCATCATCCTCTTGGCCTTACTACTCATCATGTTTGTAAACTTCGTCGTGCTATATATGGTCTGAAACAGGCCCCTTGAGCCTGGTTTGAGTGTTTTCGGTTTGTCATCACCAAGGCTGGCTTTCGTCAGAATTCACAGGACCATTCTATGTTTATACGGTCATTACCGCAGGGGAGGGTACTTCTACTATATGTTGATGATATGATCATTACTGGGGATGACTCCGTCGGCATTGCATCCACCCAGAAATACCTTTACCAGCAGTTTCATATGAAAGACCTTGGTAAGCTACGTTACTTTCTGGGTTTAGAGATTGCTCATGGATCTCAGGGGATACTCATTTCTCAGCAAAAATACACATCAGCTATTATTTCCATTGCATGTCTCTCTGACAGTCGATCAGCTGATACACCCTTAGAGCTTCGTGTGAAGCTTCATCCCACAGATGGTGAGTTCCTTCCTGATCCCACTAGATACAGGCAGATTGTTAGACAGCTTGTCTACTTATGCATGACCAGACCCGATATTGCTCATGTAGTTAGTATTGTCAATTAGTTTGTTTCCGCTCCTACATCAGTTCACTACGGTGCTCTTCTTTGGATCCTCAGATATCTTCGGGGCACTATCACTCGCTCATTATTCATGCCTTCTACATCCAAACTAGAGCTCGGTGCATATTCTGATTCAGATTGGGCAGGTGATCCGACTACCAGAAGGTCTACCACAGGTTTCTGTCTATTTCTTGGTGATTCACTGATCTCATGGCGGAGCAAGAAACAAGCAGTTGTTGCATGTTCTTCCACCGAGGCCGAGTACAGAGCAATGGCAGCTACTACTAGAGATTGTTCATGTTCGTTGGCTGTTATCAGATATGGGTGTCACTCTTACAGGAGCTACTCCACTTTATTGTGATAACCGGAGTGCATTGCACATTGCAAGCAATCCGGTTTCATAAGCGAACGAAGCATATTGAGATTGATTGTCATTATGTTCGCGAGCGTTTTGAGGCAGGGACCATCTCTCTTCATTCTGTTACCTCTTTCCAGCAGACTGCAGACTTCACCAAATCCCATACTGTTCAGAGATTCCGACATTTAGTAGGCAAACTCACATTGTTTGACCCATCGTGAGTTTGAGAGGGGGTGTTAGATATTATAGTCCCACATTGGGTAGTTGGCTGGTTTTGTATTTGGTTCCTCCTATATATAGGAGATATTGTACTCAGTTATTTCTCAATTCAATATTCAGTATTGTCTTCATATCTCTCTGATTTATCTTAACACACATTTTTATGGAATAAGGAGGTGGGCAAATTGTTTAAATGGGTTGAGATCCCCATTTTTTGGCCATATTTTTTCTTGGGTAGGCGTTGAGGTTGATTTTTGACTTTCAAAGTCGCAAACTCATGTCAAATTTTTTGTGGAGTTTAATAGTTTGTGCTCCATTGTTGATTATATATCGTGAGATAAGGCTTTGATGTTGATGACATAATACGTTTCAGTAAAATTTGGTTTTAGGATGATAACATGAACAGTTTAAGATGATTGTTTTTTTCTTCTAATTTTATTATAGTAAAGATGAAATTGTTATCCTCTAGGAAGTACGGGTACTTCCAAATGGCCAGCGTACCCGTGTCAGGTACGTATCGAGTGCCGATACTCCTTGGGTACTCTCAGGTGCATACCAAAGGAGTCTATTTTTTTTATTACATTTTTACAACTTTTGGACACAATTATGTTTAGATAAATATTTGGGGACCTAGTTTAATTTCAAGAACTTGATGTTTCAAGTTATGCTTAAGCACAACATAAGTATATCCTAAGTTTGATAGTTAGATTGTCATTTTTTCCTCTGAAAATGCTCATAATTATAATGTATTCACATAGTTATACGAAATGGTTCAACTATTTACATTTTTAACAAGACAAATATTATTTATCTGTATATATAATATCAGATATATTAGATTTAACGTACCCACCAACACACCCGTATCCTACTTTTTTGTAAAATCACGTATCCCTGTACCTGTGTCGTGTCGTACCCGCACTCGTTTCCGTACATGTGCTTCATAAGTTATCCCTATGAAGCATTGATATGGGTATGGTGATACGCGTACGATGACACGGGTATAAAGGATACGAAAATTTTCAAAAAAGTAAGATACGACATACGGCTATATATATATATATATATATATATATATATATATATATATATATATATATATATGGGAAAAAGGGGTATGAGCAACTTGCTCATTTAGTAAATAAGCAATTGATAATGTGGCATACATGTAATTGGAAAATCATTAAAATGGTTAGTTGTCTAATGTATCACATACATGCCACATAATCAATTGCTCATTTACTAAATGAGCAAGTTGCTCATATCCCTTTTACCCTATATATATATATACGGCTATATGGGAAGTCTTCTGTTGTGCACCACCTATGGTGCACACGGCGTGTGCACTCGGCTTTCCTACCTTCGTATCGACGATCCGAACCGTTCACATTGATCCGAACATCTAAATTAGTTTAAATATGTAAAATCAAATAATTTGGAATTCATTTGCCCATCCATCATGTGACTATAAAAAACAATGATTTTCAGCCATACAATTTTGTAACACTTCAATGGATGGGCAAATGAATTCCAAATGATTTTATTTTACATATTTAGACTAATTTAAATGTGTAGATTAATGTGAACAGTTCGGATCGTCGATACGAAGGCGGGAAGGCCGAGTGCACACGCCGTGTGCACCAAAGGTGGTGCACAACGGAAGACTTCCCATATAGCCGTATGCACTATATATATATATATATATATATATATATATATATGGGTAAAAGGGATATGAGCAACTTGCTCATTTAGTAAATGAGCAATTGATTATGTGGCATGCATGTGATACATTGGACAACTAACCCTTTTAAGGCTTTTCCAATCACATGTATGCCACATCATCAATTACTTATTTACTAAATGAGCAAGTTGCTCATACCCCCTTTTCCCTATATATATATATATATATATATATATATATATATATATATATATAATTACACATAACTAAATAATATCTCTTGTTAATAAGAAAATGGTAAATATCTTTCATTTAACATAAATAAGATAATCCATAAAGGCTACAATAATTGTTTATAAGCATAAGCAATCACATAAGTAAACAAAGCAAGTTCATAAGCAATATAACATAAGCAGACAAATCAAATAGTGAGACAAGTCTGAAAATATAGCAAAGGCTCCTCCATCACTTCATGCCTATCCAAGTTGGATAATATCATCATCATCACCAATTTCCTCAGGAGATGGAGACTTGGTCGTCGGCGTTGCCATTGCCATGATGGATTGCAGCCGACTGGAGGTGGGAGCTGATTTGAGTTGAGCAAGAATTGATTTCAGTTCTTCTTCGAATAAGGTAAGAAAACCCTAACTTATCTTTTCTTATTTCTTCAAATTAACCACCAAATTCGATTTTTTTTAATGTTTTAAACCCAAAAATTATTTCATTCTAACAATTTTAACCCCGAGCCGTATTCCCACCGTGTCCGATGTATCCCCACCGTGTCTGTCGCGTATCCTCGCCGTATCTATTTAATAAAAAAATACAGGACACGTTTCAGCCGTATCCTGTACGTATCCAGCCGTGTCCCATATCAGATATGTACATGATACGGGGACGACACCCTCCGTGAAGTATCCGTGCTTCATAGGGTTATCCTTATTAATTATAAAAGTTTTCATAATCGTAGTTTTCAAAATATTCAGTGTAGCTAAATTGCAAATGTTAAGTTTCTAACTTGTTGAACGATATTGGAAGTGTGACAGTTTTTGCAATTGACGACAGTTATGAGGAACTTTTAAAGGTGGTCACTATTGTATCAGAATGCACAATAGAGGCTGGGGGTGGTTCTGAAACGGAAAGGAGCTTCTTTTTATGTACAAAAATGGCAATTAGGTGTATTGTATAGAAGTTATTGGAGACGTTTCGGTTAAGTGTTCTGTGGCAGTGGGAATTTTGCTTTAACAAGTTTTCTTAAGGGTTCGCTTTCTCATGCCATATAGTGGGTCAGGTGCTTCATGATCATGGCTTTGCTTATGAGGTTCATAGGTAACAATTATGGAATCTGGGCCATTAGTTCTTAATTAACTAGGCCTATTTGACACGAAATAAAGTTATGGAAGAGTGCTGTTTGGTGCATGCACTGTTGTTAAACTTTTATGGAAATGGTTGCTGGTTCCTTAATGGCATGTACTAAAGAAAAATATTTTTTGTCAATGTCTAGTTTGATTTTAGATGTAAATGTTTATTTTTTATCAGTGTTCAATATGTTTCATTACTTGGATTTGTGTTTGATTGTCTAACTGTTATTCATATAATGGCAAGTCGTACATGTGTACCTTTAACTACTATGATCTGTTAAGAACTCTATTTAAGCCTTAAGAATTGCATTTACACATCAGTTCTTGTAATATTTAGTCCACTTTATCGCTTTCTTCTTTATTTCTTCCACTTTATTTATCTTGTTCTCTATGTTTATTGCAAATAGCAGGTTGGTTGTTTCTTCTTCTTTGAGATTCCTACTCTCCAACGCTGTTACTTTCTCATTTTCTCCCTTTCTTCTCTTGTCCAATTTTTTTCCCCGGTTAATTTATATATTTTCTTAGGCTATTTTCTGACACAATTTCAAGTCCTTTTTTTACAGGTAAGCTTTTTCTCTTAGAAAAATAAGCTTTAGCAATAAATTTGAGTTATTAGTTACATCATACGATTCTTGAGAAATCAGTTTTAGGTTTTTAAATAAATGGTGCATTATTAATAATTTTAGTTCTATTAAGCTCGTATTCTCATATTTTGTGCTAGTTTTTATTCTCCTATAATAGTACGGTCTTTAATATAGAGTAGATGACTGTATGTAATATGTCTACATCACATAAATAGTGCCATACACATATATGCAAATCCTTTAGTAGTAGAGCATACTAGTGTATCAGCTATACATTAATAAGTTTTAAAATCTAGTTTACGTTATCAGGAATTAAGGATCATAAAAAATGTAATATTTTGGATCAATGTAAAGTTTTTCTTTTTAACGTGTTAAGATTTTTGGTAACTCGATAGTGAACGGGTATATCCTTATCTCCCTTTAAAGTCATTGGTTTACCTATATTTTGTTGAATTATGATAAAAAAAATTGATGCATCGTTGATTGCTTGACAGTTGTACATGCGTTAATTTATCTTACGATACGATACACGATACGATATAAAATATGATATTCAAGGAATATATATACGATATGTGTCATGATTTGACTACTATGGATGGAAGAGTATTATAATGCTTTATCTTGATGGATCCACAAACACAGTTTGTAGTTTGTAGTCTCTTATCTGGTAAAGATAGATATTTTTGGTAGCCCCTCATATCAGGGTCATATTTTAATATTTATTGCAAATAACTTGGAGAAGGTTGGACTTGTGAATTACCATTGAGGAACTTGTCATTATTTTAGAACAACTTCCAATTTGGTAGAGTATTTCACAATTCTTTTTCGCTTACACAGTATTTCTCAATTGGTATCTAAATTTGCATATATTTTGAAAGTGGTAGATTTTTCTTTTATAAAATTAGGTCAATGAAAAATATTCCCTACGACTGCGGAGGAGATTGCAGTTTGAGGAAAGAAAATCTGCGAATCAGAGAAGGGTAAGTCATATGTCATCTGCTTCATCTAATTTTGTTTTTATCCATGATGATTTTATAATTGCCAGATAATGTAGTTCTCTCTTTTTGGTAACGTCAATGGCTATTGACTAAGTTGAGCAGTTTTTCTGGTTGTAATTTATTTTGCAGCTTCTGTCTGATTCGGAAACAGTAAGGTGGTTAAATCATGCAGTTGAAAAGATTTGGCCTATTTGCATGGAACAGATTGCATCCCAACAATTTCTCTTGCCCGTCATTCCATGGTTCTTGGAGAAGTTCAAGCCCTGGGCTGCTGTATGTATATTCCTTACTGCTTTATTTTCTATATCATGGCTTTAGGATCGCTACATTTTGAATTCTTCTTGCTCCTTGTATATTCATATTCACCACTGTGAGTACTAGACGGACTTTTCTTTTGGTCAAGTTATTACTAAAGTTTGGTTGGAGAATTTTAAACCGTGAACAGTGGGTTGGCCGTTCGTGTAGAGCTACAACCGTATGGCTACAGTTCAAAGTACACACTTAACACATCGATTAATATGGTTAGAGAGAAATGGAGGAACTAATGAAGTGGGAATATAATAGAGCAAAAGTATATAGGTGATTAGTGTTGAAGTGAGTCAACATTTGCTTGCTCCACCATTTGCGCCATGTTTCACTCTTCCTTGTTCTCCACAAAACACTCCACCATTTCCTCCTCCACCTTGTCCTCCACTCCCCCATTCACTCCACTAATCTCTCCATCATTTCCTCCACCTTGTCCTCCAAGAGAATGTATAAATAGATGTAGATTTCATATGTTGTAGAGTGAAGAACAAAAGTGTCCATTGTATTCATTCTCCTCTTCTATCAAATACAAATTATATATTTTAACTTGGTATCAGAGCAAAGATTTGTAAAGACTGTCTTTTTTTACTCTGATTACTTCTTAGATCAGTTTCTTATCAAGAACGTTTTACACCCATAAGTTGGGATTTCAAGGGTTCCGTTCATTGCCGAAATTTCTGCACGCAGCTGCAGAAAAACTATTTTTCCCGAAGCTACAGAACTCGGTTCGTGGAGTTTAACCACCAATTTTGAAGGCGACTCGACGACCTAAAACTTTCATTTAGAGCTCGGGTCCAGATTCTTTCATCTTCGGGGTCAGAACAACGCTCCAAGTTTCTGGCTGGGTGTTGGTGCGGCTGTTTTTGGGTTCGTCAAATTTCGTATATTTCGTTGTTTCCACTGCAATTTCTTCAACAATGAGTATGACTTTACATATCTTTGTTGGTTCTGATAATTGGACTATTGATTCAGGTGCCTTGGAACATATGACTTATAAAAAATCTTATTTTATGAATTTATCTCATCCACCATTTATAGTGTTACTAATGCCAATGGTGAAGCTTTTCCAATATTAGGAACAGGATCAATTCGTATTACCCCTACCTTAGAACTCCATAATATTTTATATGTTCCTGATCTGTCTCACCATTTAATATTTGTTCCACATTTGAATACTGAATCTCAGTGCTCTGTAACCTTTTATCCTATGCATGTCACTATTCAGAATCTTCTAACTAGGGAGATAATCGGTAGGGGGTATCTGTGGGGCAGGGTGTTTCGTTTGGATCGGATATATGTGGGGGAGAAACCAAGAGCACAGTCGTCTTGACTTTGAGTTCTGACAAGCTGAAAGAGGTATGGTTGTGGCATCGTCGTTTAGGACATCCATCTCTTAGTGTTATAAAAAAATCCATGCCTACTTTGTTTATTGGAGTAGATGAGTCTGTTATCCATTGTGAGACATGTAGTTTGGCCAAAAATCATCGTACTACTTAGACCATCTCCAACCACGCTAGCCATTTTGGCTCCCTAGAATAGGCAAAATAGATAACAATTAGATAATTTGGCTAGCAAAAAAAATCAACAATCCAACCATACTAGTTATTTTAGCTATCCATACATATTTTAAAGCCCAAAATAAAATATAAAAAAAATATAAAACCCAAGCCCAAAAGAAAGTATACTGTAGCATCCATCGCGAACAGATCGCGATTTCGTGATCTTGTGATCACGATTTCGCGATCTGAACGCGATTTCGCGATCATTAATCGTGATTTTGTTTGCAATCGCAAGTTTAGGAGGATGATTTCTTTGATCGCGAGTTCAAGTTTTGATTTTTTTAAAAAAATTTTTTAAAATTTTTTTTGTTGGTGTTTTGATAGACAGGAAAAGCGGAAGGGAAGTTTAGCGAGCGATACAAACTTGCCACATCTGGCGAGCGAATCTGAGAAATCTATTTTAGCGAGTAGTTTGGCTAGTTCCGTTGGAGCATATTTTTGTTCGTAAATTAGCTATTTTGGCTAAAATTGGTAAATGGCTAGTGTGGTTGGAGATGGTCTTATTCTCCTAGTATTTCAAACAAACGTTTCATTCCTTTTGAATTAATACATTTTGATGTTTGGGGACTTTCTAAAGAGCCTACTGTGTCGAGTATGCGATATTTTGTGTTGTTTATTGATGATTGTTCATTGTTGTCATGGGTAGCCCTTCTTAAAACCAAAGATGAAGTCTTTCTTGCGTTCCAAGTTTTTCGTACATGTATCCAAACACAATACAATAGCACCATGAAAAATCTTCGTTCCGATAATGGGGGTATGTGAATCATGTTTTTAGAGAGTTCTTCCAAACTCATGGGATTGTCCCATGGTTTTAAATCTCGGATTTTGGACACGTCTTGGCAAGGGGTGTTTCGTCTCGGATTGGATATATCGGAGGAGATCTCGGGGAAATGTGATCATATCGGATGTTCATTTTCTATGCTCAATAAAAAAAAATGTTACTAAATAAAATATTATGTCCTACATGTCTTTTATCATATAAAATATTGTATAATGTAACTAATGACATGAATCGGGTACGGTAAATCTTCGCATAATTTAACAATAACATAGAAGAGAATATAATATAAGTATATAACTAAATTGAATTTGCATTGATTAGAAAAAATATATTAGTTAATAAACTTACTTGACTTCGCATATATACGAACAATAGCGATACGAAATCCTCACATTATTTTAGCTTAAGGTCCTATATTGAAAGACATTGCAAAAAGTAAAACAAATTTTAAAAATATATTCACAATAACATTTGTCTATTTTGGCTGATATTTCGCCAATTTCAGCAATATTTCGGCCAATATTTCGATAATTTCGGCTGAAATCTACACATTCGGTCCAAAACGATGTAGAGCATAAAATATGTGATTTTGTATCGGCAAGCTAGCCGAAATTTCGGCCGTATCGGAAGAAATTTAAAACAGTGGATTGTCCACCAAACCACTAGTCCGCAAACACCATAACAAAATGGGGTGTCTGAAAGAAAAAACTGTCATCTTCTTGATATGAGTCGTTACATTCTTTTTAGTGCTAATATGCCTAAGTATCTCTGGGGGGGATGTTGTACAAGCTTCTGCCCATCTAATCAATCGTCTCCCATCTAGTGTTCTCCAGGGTAAAATTCCTTTTAAGGTCCTTGCATTGCATGTTTCCATACCATCCTTCCATAATCTTCTTGCCTGTGTCTTTAGTTGTGTTGTTTTTGTCCATTTACCTAAGAACCAGAGATCTAAGTTGGATGTACGAGTAATTAAGTGTATTTTTGATGGCTATGGAGGCTATCAGAAGGGGTACAACTGCTTCCATCCACCAACCCGAGAATATTATGTCACTATGGATGTGATATTCTATGAAGACATGAGCTATTTTTCATTCATTGATACCACTCTTTAGGGGGAGGTTCATTTTTTGAAGAATGGTATCATGGTGAAGAAGATGAAGTCCAGGCGGAAGAAGGAATACACACAAGAAGTATTTCGACGGGTCGGATGGAAATTCTCGCCACATCAAACCAAAACACAAAAGCTGCAGGCGTCCAGACGTCAAATTCATATTCAACCGAGAATGAATCGACCAGTCAAATTGCTAGTCTCGACCAGTCGACTGTTGTTGCTGAAGATACTACTGCCTCCTCATTCAACACTCACACTCCTACCCCTGACCCCTAGCTCCCTGGTACTGAAGACCATCCTTCTGAGGTATGTACACACACTCATGATAGCAAATCTAGGGTTGAAAAATCTGTATTGCCTAGAAGGTCTACTCGTGGTCAACCAACCAAAAAGTATGAACCCACTGTTCATGCAAAGTCAAAATATCCAGTAACCAACTGTGTGTGTACCCAGAGATTGTCTAAGTCATATGAATCATTTGTGAATCAAATGTCAGCTATATTAGTACCTAACAAAGTGCAAAATGCAATGGGAGATCCGAAGTGGTCAAAGGCGATGGAGGAAGAAATGGAGGCATTGCAGAAGAGTAATACTTGGGAACTTGTACCTCTTTCGTGGGGAAAGAAAGTGGTTGGTTGTCGTTGGGTGTTTAGAATAAAACATAATGCAGATGGGTCAGTGAACAGGTATAAGGCACGCCTTGTGGCAAAGGGATTCACTCAAACGTATGGTGTAGACTATTTGATGAGACATTTGCACCGGTGGCCAAAATGAAGACTATCCATGTCTTGTTTTCCCTTGCTGCTAATTTGAATTGGCCTCTCCGACAGTTTGGATTGAAGAATGCCTTCATGGCAAGTTGAATGAAGAGGTGTATATGAGTCTTCCTCCTGGATATGTAAATACTTCCTCTGGTAACGTTGTGTGTAGATTGCACAAATCATTGTATGGTCTCAAACAGTCACCTCATGCCTGGTTTGGGAGGTTTACATAGTCCATACTCAGGTTCGGGTATAAACAGAGTAACTCAGATCATACTCTGTTTTTCAAGCATCAACAGGGGAAGGTAAGTATTCTGATTATATATGTTGATGATATGGTGATTACTGGCAATGATACTATTGAGATTGACAAGCTACAGTTACAGTTAGTTTCTGAGTTTGAGATGAAAGACTTGGATGACCTCAAATACTTAGGAATTGAGGTGGCCAGGGGGAGAGAAGGAATCTTCTTGTGTCAACGGAAATACATACTTGATTTGCTAACCGAAGCATGTATGTTGGACTGTAAACTTATTGATACTCCTACTGAGCAGAATCATTACCTAGTAGAGTACCCAGATCTTGTTCCTACTAATCGAGCTCATTATCAGAGGTTAGTCGGGCGTTTGATTTATTTAGCTCATACTAGACCAGATATTGCATATGCAGTAAGTGTAAGTCAGTTTATGCATAATCCTAGTGAGAGCCATATGGATGCTGTTGTGAGAATTTTTGAAATATTTGAAGGCAGCCCCAAGAAGAGGAGTAATGTTTTCTAGGCACAATAATATCTTGATGGTGTGTGGTTTTACAGAAGCAGATTGGGCTAGTTGTATCACAGATAGAAGATCGACATTTGGCTATTTCACCTTTGTAGGAGGTAATCTTGTGACATGGAAGACTAAAAAGCAGAAGGTTGTAGCAAGGTCAAGTGTTGAGGCTGGGTACAGAGGTATGGCTCATGGGGTTTGTGAACTTTTGTGGTTAAAAAATCTCTTACAAGATTTGGGATTTGAACTTAAAGATGCAATGCAGTTATACTGTGACAATCAGGCAGCTATTAAGATATCACAGAATTCGGTGCAACATGATCGAACTAAGCATGTGGAGGTTGATCATCATTTCATAAGGAAAAAACTAGATGCACAGCTTATTAGCTTTCCTTTTGTTTATTGAAGAGCAGCTGGCACAGCTGACTAATGTTCTTACACTTGGGCATGGTCGATGTTTATGCTCCAACTTGAGGGGGAGTGTTGAAATGAGTCAACATGTGCTGGCTCCACCATTTGCTCCATGTTTCACTCCACCCTGTTCTCCACAAAACACTCCACCATTTTCTCCTCCACCTTGTCCTCCACTCCACCATTCGCTCCACTAATCTCTCCATCATTTCCTCCACCTTGTCCTCCAAGAGAATATATAAATAGATGTATATTTCATATGTTGTAACTAAGAAAGAGTGAAGAACAAAAATGTCCATTGTATTCATTCTTCTCTTCTATCAAATACAAATTATATATTTTAACTATTAGGAATTTAACTGTAGTCGGCAGTTGAGTGTAGTCGGCATTTGAGTATCTCTGAAAAATAGTTGGTAAAATGGGTTTTAGATTTCGTGGTAGTGACACTTCACTCTCTCCATTGTAGCAAGTGTCTGGCCAAGGACATAATGAACATGATGAGTTGATGTTATCCTCCTTGTCCTGGAGCACATGCATTGCTGAGGGCATAAAGAGTGCCTTTGGCGATGGGTTTCAAATTTAATCTTGGCCACTAAATACAAGAGTAGTGGTCGTTCCGAAAAATGCTTCTTCCTCTTCATTAATTTTTAAAGCAATTAATTTTAGTATTGAAAAGAGTAATAAGGTTTGAAGTTTGAGTTCAATTTCTGCATATATATGAAGTGCTAACCTATCTCATGTACATAAGCAATCTACGAAGTCAAAGCGGAGATTCACTACAAAGAAAGAAATTCTTGTTAATAGATGTTCACCTCAACTATTTTTTATCGATACCCCTATTGTTGAAGGACTTAACTAAAATGTCAGTAGTATTGGAGCAAGGATTTGTACTTAGATACACACTCTTTACTATATAGTAAGTGCATCATTATGGAGTTAAATTCAGTGGACAAGGTTTTCTTAGCCTTATATCATTGTATTGGTACCCACTACCAGGAATGAGATGCAGTGGAGACAAAACATGAAACTCATCTCTGTTGCAAAGTGGAGCGTCATTTTTTTTCTATCTTTCTGCTGATTTTATGCTAATTATGTTTCTTTGTAGAAAGAAGCAGTTGTTCAGCACCTTTATTTGGGTAGAAGAGCACCTATGTTTACTGAAATTAGGGTCCTCGGCGAATCGTCTGATGATGACCACTTGGTTTGTATTACTATATTCCAGTGTTTTTTTGGATTACTCTTTTTTGTCACTAGATTTTTTAATCTTGCTAGTTAATTTGAATTCTTCAGGTACTAGAGTTAGGAATGAATTTCCTATCTGCAGATGACTTGAGCGTAATACTGGCAGTGAAGCCAAGATTAGGCTTAGGCATGTCAGCAAGCATGCATGTGACCGGCATGCACATCGAAGGGAAGGTAAAGGAACACCATGATACATTTCTTGTATTTATATGAAAGTTTGATGATTCTCTTTAGCTATAAGATTAATATTATTAATGAAGGTTTTGAAGTACAACTCTATTGGTCCATATAATTAAACGCTGGACAATATTTAAATGGTTCACAATTAGAAATATATTGTTTTTCATCTTTGCATGCTTGGATAAAGAAAATTCATAACTCACATTTACTTGCTTGTAATAAGAATATACACGAATACTTATCCCTAACAAGTAGAAAAATATGCAGGTTCTAGTTGGTGTTAAGTTTCTTCGGAACTGGCCATATATTAGTCGTGTGAGAGTATGCTTTGTTGAACCACCATATTTTCAGATGACTGTAAAACCCATAATTAATCATGGAGTTGATTGGACTGAACTTCCCGGAATTGCAGGATGGCTGGTAATATTTATCATACATAACTAAAATACTTTCCCGTCTCTCTCTCCACCTTTTGGTTGGAACTAAGCAAAGAGCTAATTTTTTTTCTTAATGCTTTTCTGTGTGTTTTCAGGATAATATGCTAGCAGTAGCCTTTGAGCAGACATTAGTAGAGGTAAGCTCTTGTTGGCATATCAATATTATTGCTTGATATGATAGAGAATCATTACTTGCATCTTCTTGTTTTTCTATTTATATGCTGACAGGGAAATAATTTAAGGAATACTACCAATCTGTGTATACATGTATAGAACCCTAAAGGCTAAAAGTGCAGGAAATATATAAGGTTTCATGTACTTCTAATGTAAATTAGCATTTCCTTGTTGCATTTTTTTTTTCCTTCTCATTTCTGAGCTCATTTAAACATTTTATTTCAGCCTAATATGTTGGTGGTTGATGTGGAAAAGTTTGCTTCATCTCCGACAGGTAAATAGAATTGAGTTCCTTGCTTTACTGGTAGAAGTGTTTTTTGTCAATGTTATAAAGTGCAAGATAAACATAATGTATCTGGTTACTTAGAATTTACTCTGGATTCCTTATCTTGCTTCAAGTGTGAGTTATCAAAACTAGGCTGGGTTCAGTTATTTTGGAACTTACTGTATAAATAACTAACTTCGAGGTGACACGATCTGAATAATCAATGTCTTAAAGTGCAGGTGCGATGTAAAATACTATGGATTTAACAAATCTCGAATGATAGCATGCTAACATGTAAAGAAAAGGTAACAATTCAAATATAAAAGAGAGGGGTGAGAAAGATCAAACCAGAGGGTGAATCGGACGGACAAACTCTGCTCCTCTTGGTGATGAAGAAATGAATTAAATTCCAAAAAAAAATAATAAGAAGAAAAAAAAAGTTCCCTCGCTTTACTGATATAATCACTTCTTTACCTTTACCCTTTTTATTTGTCAATGTTATTAAAGTACAAAGAGAAACAGAAGTTTTGGGTTTCTTACTGTATCACGCTTGATTGCCTATCTTGCCTTTAGTGTATGAGTCCTCACCACTGTGTGGTGTTAGGGAAACAAGCGGTACAACGACACCATTTTTTAAGGAATTAGAGGTACTGATGAGGACATCCATTCTATTTAGTTTAGTATTTTATTTCAGTACCATATTTGTTTTTGGCAATTATAGCCATATGTAATCTTTTTTTTATGCATTATAATATTTCTGAGATTTTAGAATATTTTGAGATTTGTATTAAGATTTGTTTTGAGCCTATATATAGGCCTTGAGATTAATGAGAACATATGTCATTCTTGATTAAAAATTTATTGTGTTGAATTTTGCTCTTTATCTCTCCTTTGTGTGATACAATTGAGATCCAACTTATTAGGGTTTGTGATAAATTCTAATAAAATTTTAGGGTTTGTGATAAACTCTAAAACTATCCCAAATTCAATACAAATTTCTAAATCCTAACCCTAATCCCCAAATTAACCCACCCTAATTAACCCCTACCCTCCTTCCTCTTCTCTGGATCCCGCAACCCCAAAACCCACGACCCCGCTCAATCTCCAACATCGCCAGCACCATCCCCACCGTCGACCTTCGTCACCATCTTCTCTACCAGCCGCCTTCTCTACCCCATCCCCTGTGATCTCGACCTCCCATCTCCCTGCCCCTACTCCTGTGCTTGCCTCACCCCGGCACCAGACAACCCCTCGCCAGTCACCCTGTGCTCCTCTGCCTCTCTCCTACCTTCCTGTCGCGATCTCCACAGCGACAGCCAGACCCCTCCGTTGTGTGCCTCCAGCCCGACACCAACGTCGCCCAACACCTCCACAGCGACAGCCAGACCCCTCCGCTGTGTGCCTCCAGCCCGACACCAACGTCGCCCAACACCTCCACAGCAACCCGTCCGCCCTGTCTCCCCTCCGTCGAAGCCCCGCATCGCCGCGCCGCTCTACACCCCTAACGCGTCGTCAGCCACCGCCAGATCCAGCCTCCCGCCATTCCAACAGTAGCTTCCTCCTCGATTGTCGCAATTGTTCTTCGAACTCTTGGTATACTCTTTTCACAGTTCAAATATTTGTGTTATACTGCTTTATCATCTCTATTATATTATCTGATTTATCTATCGTCCACAAATACTGAGATTGAGTGTTCCACTTGCCTAATTAGAGTATGAATCAATATTACATCTTTTACTTGCTAAGAACGCTTAGGGTTTTAATTATTGATTGTTAGAACTGAATTATTAATTGGGCTTGTTATACTTAATTCAATTTTAGAAAATCCATCAAACCGATTAATTATTTAAAATTCTAACTTTGATCCGCATTACATGTTGGTAAAATTAATCCTTTAAGATCCTTGGAAATTCTCTATTTAGGGTTAGTTTTACATCATTTTGGTATCAGAGCGAAGGTTCTTAAAACCCTAGTTCTTGCATCATTTAGGCATCAATTTCTGCATTCATTTAGGATCGTATAGTCTTTTATTTTTCTTTATTTTAGATCATTTCATATTCATTTAAAATAAAATAAAATAAAATAAAATAAAACTAGCACACACGACCCCATTTTTCCTTTTTGGTGAATGCGTTTTCGCAGCACCATCATAGATCCTGACGAGCCTTTCTTATCCCTCCCACATCACCCAATTAGAAACCCTAGACCTTCCCGACCTGAAATGAACAACTCTGATATTTCCGCTATCCTAGCTGCCATTCAAGCAACTCTTGCCAATATCAATCAAAGACTTGAGAAAGTGGAAATAAATCAAACTGTTGCCCCTGAGCTTCATGCTAATTGTCGGATCCCTCAAGAATGTTCGCGATGATCGACGTCAAGAACGTGATCCTAATGAACAATATAAGAATGTTAAGGCTGATGTTCCCCATTTTGAAGGCCACATGGAACCCCAAGTTTATCTCGATTGGATCCGTGCCATGGCCATTACTTTGTGTGGTTTGACATGAGCAAAGCCCTGAAGGTTAAATTTGACACAATGAAATTGACGGGTAAAGCTCAACAACACTGGACCAACCTTGAACACGCCCACAGAGGCCGAGGCCTGGCACCCATAGCCACTTGGGAAGCCATGAAAGAGAAGCTCACTGAGAGATATGTACCGTTATCGTTCCACACCCGATTGCTAGATTCGTGGAACCAACTTTATCGAGGAAGTAAATCCACACAGTAATTTGTTGATAAGTTCGATGACTTCCTTATTCGGTGCAATGCATTAGGTAAAGAGAGTGAAGAACAAACTCTCTCTAGGTTCAGAGCTGGAGTACGAGCCGACCTTAGGAACGAGCTAATTGATAGAAATGTGGACTCACTAGCGGCAGCCTATGCCCTTGTCCTCAATATGGATTCCCTTAAAGCTAGTTCTCATTCTAAGTCTAGCAATTCGAGAGATCATTCCTCTAGAATGACCTCTACTGATCCGTCTAGGTCTAAGCCTCTTTCTCAGCACCCCAACAAATCTTACCCCAGCAAACCTAACTCAAATTTCAATTCACATAGAGATGAACATAAGGGTAAGAACACCGAAAGAGACTACTCTAAGATTGACCCACTCACTAAGTGCTATAAGTGTAAGGGATATGGCCATGTTGCGGGCAACTGTCCCAGCCCCAGTAGGATCAATATAGTAGAGGGTACCGCTGTCATTGCTGATGAGCCCGACAATGAGTTTACCTATGAACCTAATGTAGGCATGACTTTGATAAAAAGGGGGATGACCAGTCTCTCAATTGTATTCAATCTGTTCAGTCACCTCCATTGAGTGTACCTGAGTCACCCATTCTTTCCCAAGTAACTTGGCAGCCTATAGATTTTATCCATGTGTTAGAACATCCTAGAGTCACAGAGTCTGCACCCACAATTGTATATCACATTCATGACTTGCATAGAGAAATTTTCTAGAAAATTAACAAGAATAATTTTAACTACATGTTAATAGCAGATACTAGAAGGAAATTTATAACTCTTGTTGCTGGTGACGAAGAGATGGTTCGGATTCGTCCGGAACGGTTTCCAGCTGGATCTGTTAAGAACTTGAACATTCGTACTGCAGGCCCATTTAGGATTCTTCATACAATCAATGATAATACCTATGTCGTTGACCTTTCTGAAGGCTTTGGCATAAGTAAGACTTTCAATATTGAGGATCTAGTACTCTATGAAGGCTCAAAATTCTACTCTAGAAATTTTCTTATAGATGAGCCTACCCTACAGCCTAATGGTGAGATTCTCACATTTACTCCTCTACCTAATACTATTTACCCACCGACAGAAGAATTGAATAATATTTTAGATGATCCGATCATCTCTACAAGAGATGGTGGTATGCACAAGTATTTGGTGAGGTGGAAGAACAAGCCGAAGTCGGATGACACTTACAGTGATCGTGAGGAGCTCCCGCAACTGGATCCAAATCTTTTGGTGCACCATGACAGGATCACTGGTTTTGATTCGACTGGGTCGAACTCTCTCCCACCCGGAGAGAATGATGAGGACATCCATTCTATTTAGTTTAGTATTTTATTTCAGTATCATATTTATTTTTGGCAATTATAGCCATATGTAATCTTTTTTAATGCATTAGAATATTTCTGAGATTTTTGAATATTTTGATATTTGTATCAAGATTTATTTTGAGCCTATATATAGGCCTTGAGATTAATAAGAAAGTATGTCATTCTTGATTAAAAATTTATTGTGTTGACTTTTGCTCTTCATCTCTCCTTTGTGTGATACAATTGAGATCCAACTTATTAGGGTTTGTAATAAATCCTAATAAAATTTTAGGGTTTGTGATAAACTCTAAAATTACTCCAAATCCAATACAAATTTCTAAACCCTAACCCTAATCCCCAAATTAACCCACCCTAATTAACCCCTACCCTCCTTCCTCTTCTCTGGATCCCGCAACCCCAAAACCCATGACCCCGCTCGATCTCCAACATCGCCAGCACCATCCCCACCGTCGACCTCCGTCACCATCTTCCCTACCAGCCGCCTTCTCTACCCCATCCCCCTCGATCCCTAGCTCCTATCTCCCTGCCCCTACCCCCGTGCTTGCCTCACCCCGGCACCAGACAACCCCTCGCCAGTCACCCTGTGCTCCTCCGCCTTTCTCCCACCTTCCTGTCGCGATCTCCACAGCGACAGCCAGACCCCTCCGATGTGTGCCTCTAGCCCGACGCCAACGTTGCCCAACACCTCCACAGCAACCCGTCCGCCCTGTTTCCCGTCCGTCGAAGCCCCTCATCGCCGTGCCGCTCTACACCCTTAACGCATCGTCAGCCACCACCAGATCCAGCCTCCCGCCATTCCAACAGTAGCTTCCTCCTCGATTGTCGCAATTGTTCTTCGAACTCTCGGTATACTCTTTCCACTGTTTAAATATTTGTGTTATACTGCTTTATCATCTCTATTATATTATCTGATTTATCTGTCGTCCACAAATACTGAGATTGAGTGTACCACTTGCCTAATTAGAGTACGAATCAATATTGCATCTTTTACTTGTTAAGAACGCTTAGGGATTTAATTGTTGATTGTTAGAATTGAATTATTACTTGGGCTTGTTAAACTTAATTCAATTCTTGAAAATCCATCAAACCGATTAATTGTTTAAAATTCTAACTTTGATCCGCATTACATGTTGATAAAATTAATCCTTTAAGATTCATGGAAATTCTCTATTTAGGATTAGTTTTACATCAGGAACTCTTTCCTTTCGAGGATCTTATTGAGTTATACTATGCAGTCAACATAAATCATCAAGCAAATAGAAGATCATACCAAAGAGCACAAATTTGCACCGGTTGGGACTTTCGCCTTAATCCAGAGAAGAAGAAACCCGAGATGTTATTCAACTAGAGAAGATACAGGAATATTGCAATTCTTACCACGACCCTCTCTCAAGCTTCACCAACAAGTACTAGTTGTTTACAATTAGAAAATCACTTAATCTCTCTTTCAATGAAGTACTCTCTTGGCTCTCAATGGAGGCCAATAACAACAATATATATAGATCTAGAGAAATCCTAGTTTGATAACTTGATACAATAGTCATTAGATATTACAGAAGAGATAATCCTACAATAAGAGCACACAATCTGACCTGAAAAGCAAGTTCGGACTTCAGCGAAATCGCCCAGATCCGCACCCGAAATCTGCATCAGCCACATACGGTCGACTGCACCGCACTTGCGCTCGACTGCCCCCCTCTCAGGAAAGCCTGTACTGTCGACGGTCGATCGGTCTGGAACGGTCTACCGCAACTGCTCTGCTGCTGTTGATGTTGCTGTTTCATCTTGCTTTCACTATGTCTCCAATCATCTCGATCCCATTATTGTCTCATCGTCTTCGTATCCAACATAGTATGCAAAATATAAACTCAACAATTTCCACCTTGGATTGCATACTCATGAATCCACAACTGTGTGATTTAAAACTTTCTAGACTCCTTTTATTCTCCTCTTGCAACCAACTCGGTTCTGTGGCTTCCTTTGCTAGTTGAATCTACCTTCACCTATTTTTCTCACGTTGTATGCCCTTCTTCAAGGGCACATCCCAGTAGATGTTATCATGAAGGTGCCATCCTCCGCACGAACTCCATCTACCTCAAGGCTATCTTCACCTTTCGATGGTATTTGAACATCGCAGTCTTGCTCGGATGATTCTAGTGACGACAAACTAGATAGTGCTTTAGGAACATATGGCTTTGAAGCACTTGTGCAAGTTTTCACGTTCCCACAAAGCTTGTGGAGGTTGTGCTTAATACCCCTCTTTTCTTTCATCACCTCACGACAACCTTCCCAAACTGATAGAGCTCCATCTTGAGCTATGTACTTGCAGTCCCGTGTTTCAAGAGTTCTCAAGGATACACGATTCCGATTCAACTGAGGAATTTGCACAACATTCTCTAGTGTGTAACTCTTCCCATCTAGTGTCTCTAATTCGACTGTTTCCTCACCCACTATCTCACAAATATCACCAACTACCGTTCTCACACAACACGATCTCTAACGAACTTGTAAGTAGAAAACATGTCCCTCTCGGAGCATATATGAGAAGAACTTCCCGAATCAAGAAACCAGCTAGAATGTACATCCCTAAAATTTGAAATATGATTATTGTCTAAACTATCACCTGATTCAGCGGTACTGGATTTGACGTCCCTCTGACTCAATCACTTATAACAATCCTTCTTGTAATGCCCAAACTCCTCTGCAATGATGGCAACGAATCCTACCCTTATGTGCACTTTTTCTTCTATTCGAAGTACCATCCACCTCCAAGCAACTCATAGAAGTAGACGCCGATTTCTGACTCTCCTTCCTAAGTGCATCATCTTCCAACCCCTTGATCATACCTGCTACAGAAACTTCTCCTTGGTAGATTTCTCGTCGAGCATGGTTATCATGTTGATGAATTTTGTAGTGAATCTGTCAAGTTAGAAGAATTTAGATCATCTGCATTGATCGCCCTCGGTTGAGATGACCCTATATTGAACTCCACTATATGATCTAGAAGAGCGGTACTTTCCTTTATTGAAAAACCCAACAACTTTCTTTTCTGGTACATCTGATCCTGTAATGGTGATTCCGAGTAGTCAGTTATGAGTCTTGCCCACAGACACGTCGCGCTTCGCTCCTCCATAAGGTTCCACCTGACTTCGCTAGTCAATGACATTCAGATTAAACAATGTGTTATACATATCTCCTCCCAATTTTTCTGTTTCATACCGATTGGTTTCCCTTTATCTCCTTCTAGGGCTAACTTCAAACCCTTTAAAACCAATGTGTTATACATATTCACCTTCCAAAGATTAAAGTTAATCTTACCGTCGAACTGCTTGATCTTCGTGATATGATATGTCATCTTCTTCAGGGAACCCGAACAAACCCACGAACGTGAAGCTCTCGTACCAATTGTTAGGGAAACAAGCGGTATAATGACACAACTTGTTAGGGAATTAGCAGAACTCTTTCATTTCGAGGATCTTGTTGAGTTATACTATGCAATCAACACAAACCACCAAGCAAATAGAAGATCACACCAAAGCACACAAATTTTTCCTGGTTGGGGCTATCGCCTTAATCTCAGGGGAGAAGAAACCCAAAATGTTATTCAACTAGAGAAGATACAAGAATATTATAATTATCATCACGACCCTCTCTCAAGCTTCACCTGCAAATACTAGTTGTTTACAATTAGAGAATTACTCAATCTCTCTTTCAATATAGTAATCTCTCTCTTGACTCTTAATGGAGGCTAATAACAATAATATATAGAGATCTAGAGAAATCCTAGTTTGATATCTTAATACGATAGTCATTGGATATTACAGAAGAGATAACCCTACGATAGGAGCCACACGATCTGACCTGAAGAGCAAGTTCGGACTTCAGCGAAATCACCCAGACCCGCACTCGAACCCCTCTCGGGAAAGCATGTACAGTCGGAAGGCCGACCGTTCTCCAGACCGGTCGATCGCAACTACTTTGCTGTTGCTGTTGCTGTTTTCTCTTGCTTTCACTCTGTCTCCAATCGTCTCGATCCCTCCCATGGTTTTAATTCTCGGATTTCGGATTCGTCTCGGCAAGGGGTGTTTTGTCTCGGATTAGAGATATCAGAGGAGATCTCGGGGAAATGTGATCATATCGGATGTTCATTTCCCATACTCAATAAATATTTTTTTTGTTACCAAATAAGATATTATATGTCCTATATGTCATTTATCATATAAAATACTATATAATGTAACTAATGACATGAATCAATTACGGTAAATCTTCGCATAATTTAACAATAATATAGAAGAGAATGTAATATAAGTATATAACTAAATTGAATTTGCATTGATTAAAAAAAATGTATTAGTTAATAAACTTACTTGACTTTGCATATATACAAACAATAGCGATACGAAATCCTCACATTATTTTAGTTTAAGGTTCTATATTGAAAGACATATAAGCAAAAAGTAAAACAAAATTTTTAAATATATTCACAATAACATTTGTGTCTATTTTGGCTGATATTTTGCCAATTTCAACAATATTTCGACCGTTATTTCGGTAATTTCGGTCCAAAACGATGTAGAGAATAAAATATGTGATTTCGTATCGGCATGCTAGCCCAGACGAAATTTTAGCCGTATCGGAGGAAATTTAAAACAGTGTTCCCTCAATCGTCTCATCGTCTTCGTATCCAATATAGTATGCAAAACATAAACCCAACAGGTGGTGGGGTTTGATTTCTTTTGGAACTTGCACTTTACATAACTAACCCCATGGCATGATTTGAACATATAAAATTGACTAAATCTTTCCATTCAGTGTTAACTCGATACACATCCTTTGAGTGAGAGCCAAATTCTTGACAAGGTATAAGGGAAATTAGTTGATTTCGAAACCTACCTTATTACCTCACTTAGTTTCAGCTCACTGCCAAGTGCTAACATAGTCAGGAGAATCTCCTAAATTTTCTTAGACTAATGAAGATTATAGAAGGTGAAAGATGATAGGTTGTTTGTTGGAAATTACTTCAACTCGAAGACAAAAAAAAGTAGAAAAAAGAGTCATTTTACAACCTTTCTAGAAAAGGAAGAGAACAAAGAAAAAAAACGCTCTTTAACCAAATTAAATTAAATTGGGGAGGCTGATACGCATATATTTTAGGTCTCCATTGCAATGTTCTCCATGTCAGCGCTGTGCTTAAAATATTGTAGGCTTCACCTTATGTCATGAACTAGGAAAGGAGTTAAATTAAGTTGGATCAATATATGATGAATCATAAAGAGTACTTGTTGGGGTACCCAAGAAGTTGGCCCTTAAAAAAGCTGAATGGAGAACAAGTTACCAAACCTGAACATTTGGGGGTGAAGAATTTGTTATCATTTTATTTTATGAGGAAACCTTCGTCACCAACAACTGCTCCTAAGTATTGTGGTTTCTTTAATTCAAGAAAACTGTATTGTCGCATTGATTCAACAGTTTAAAGCTGCTATAGTTTACTATGTTATATTGGTCTTTAATGCGATTGTTGGAGCATTCTCTGCATAGCTATTTGTTGATTATATAATTAAATTACTGACAGATTTTTTCGGGCTAGGTAGTAACTTTGTAATAGTTCTAGGGAATGGAAAAGAATGCATCGGATACCCCAAATTGTGAAAATTATTGCAATTCAACATGAGCTGAAAGATTACTGCTAGCATATTGCACACTTCATCTGATTTACAGTGGTGCCATTTGTATTTCTGAGGACCGCATTAATGTTCTCAAACATGTTATTTTAATATTTTAGAAAGCTGGTTCACTATGGATGAGAAAGCTCCTCTTGCACATGTTAAACTGGAGATTGTCGAGGCAGCTGACCTCCAACCTTCGGATTTAAATGGTATAAGTTTCACTTGCCTTTTCTTTCTTGTTTTTGAATCATGCGATCTTCTTCTTCTTCTTCTTTTTATTTTATCTTTTGGATTTTTGATGCTTGAGAATTTTAATAACATTGTACAAAATTGAATGGTTCACTGCAGGACGTTCTGACCCATATGTAAAAGGACATCTTGGTCAGTACAGATTCCATACGAAGATTCAGAAGAAGACATTGTCTCCAAAATGGCTAGAGGAATTCAAGATCCCTATCACTTCATGGGAAGCACCTAACTTGCTAATTCTTGAGCTACGTGATAAGGACCACATCTTTGATGACGTGCTCGGGTTGGTTCCCCTGTCGAATCTTTTAACTTCAAACCTAATGCCTTACTCTCAACTACATTGTAACATTATGCTTATTTGTTGATTGCCTTCCTCTAATTTCATCTCATCTGCATTATACTTCGACACACTTCTATGTTCTTTACGCTCTTCGGGGGTATATTTTGTTGTTATTGACACGTAGTAAGAGTTAATATAACCCGCAGATCTTTTTTTTATTGCAATTTTGCAGAAATTGCGCAATAAGCATCAATGAGCTTAGGGGTGGACAAAGGCATGACAAGTGGTTGCCATTGTTGAACATCAAGACCGGAAGGATACGATTAGCAATTACCGTACTTGAAGGAGAAGATAACAAGGTATGGTGATAAAATATAGTTTTTACCTAGACTAATTATTGTTTCCTTTATAATCTATCTTTTTCAAAAGCATATATTTTGTTAGGTGGAGAAGGTCGAATGTCTGAATGGTGACAAGGATAACAAAGCCAACGAAATGGTCTCACCAAGGTCGAATTTGACATCCCAAAACCAAAATCCTGAAGAAGTGAATGAAGAAAGTCAACATCACATGGTCGATAAGTTTGAGCCCATAGACATCGAAGGGCAAGATAAGACCGGGGTGTGGGTCCACCGCCCAGGGAGTCATGTCTCTCACTCATGGGAACCCAGAAAAGGGCATGCTCGTCATCCTGAAATGAAACTCCAATGTGAGAGCAATAAAGGCCCTGACAGCCCAAAATCCACAGGATCAGGGTCTAACTATAGCGAGACCAATAGTAACCATAAGGATGGAACAAAAGTTCACCGATTAAGCACAATAAAGAGAGGCTTTCACAAGATTGGTTCAATGTTTCACCCAAGTCCAAAGGATGGGAGCCCGAGAAAGAATGAGGACGAGTATCTTCTTCCTACTCCACGACCTAACATTCATCCAGTTGAAGAAAAGGGGACCTCTGTTAGGGTCATTTGCGACGATGGTGGCAATGTGAGTCCTGGAGATGCCAAGTTAAATAAGGATGGGGGCAGCCAGGTGAAGGTGAACACACAAAAAGAGGACATGTGAAGGGAATTGCGAAGAACATTATAAAGCAGGCTGGTAAGTCTGCTCATAGTTTGAAGAGTGTGTTGAGTAGGAAAGGTTCAGGTTCTTTCAGTATAGGTTAGGATCATGAGCCAGAAATGGAAGTGAAAGAAGAGAGCTCACTGGCTGATTCCCCCTCTTTTAATAGGAAAGAATCTACCATTCGAGAAGAGGGAGATAAGAAACATACTCCTGATACAATTGAAGATGCACGAAATCTGTGAGGCTCGGCGAGAATATTGAAGTGGGAAAATCTAAAATTAGTTAAGTGCATCTGAATAGTGTACAGATAGAGTGAGTTTGTTGTTGGTTTGTTATTTCTGTTGTCATAGAAATTTGATTTTGTATTCGACATTCTGTATTCTTTAGTTGTAATTTACTGTTGATATTTCAATCAGTGGGAAAAAAAAAAGAACAAAAATAAAATGAACAAAAATATCGGATTGTCATAAACAGTTTTGACATGTGGTTGTTGCATCTAGGGGTGGGCATCGGTCGATATCCGACCTAATATGGACCATCTACCACCAATTCAAAGAAGACCGATTTTTTAATTTTTTCATCCGCAACCAATCCGAGCCTTAATTGGATCGGTTTCCATCCAAGCCGATTAAGCTCCAAGTCGATTAAGCTCGGTTTGGATTGAATTGGATGGTCGGTTTGGCGTGCTACTTTTCAGTTTTCACCTCCAACATCATTCACAATTTCGTTGAAATTTAAAAGATTAACTTCAATCAAATTTAAGGAACAACCTGTTATTTGTTGTTCAGAAATGAATTTAAAATGAAGATTCATAAAATCACAAGTTGCTAATGAATTTTACACTAATTGTTTGAGATGATGATGTTTAAATGAGTGAGGTACACTGCTTTTTCATATGCATACTTCTGTAATCTTAGTTTATTCTCATAAAATGAACATCAGTTACCATAGCTAATTGACTTTCAGGTACAGTAAAAAAGATTTAGAAAATAATTTCTGCTTAACTTGATTAAAGTAACTACTAAATGTTACATCAACTTCATGATTTTATTAAGCTGGACCACATTGTAAATCAAGCATTTCTCAACAACATAATACACAGGATTATGGAGAATCAAAACATAGGTAGAACAACTGCTCGGTTTGTATTAAAGAAATTAAAGGAGACTGTTTGTATCTCCAAGAAAATGAGAAATGATTGTTTGTGTATTCAAGAAATTAAAGAAGAACTAGATTTTTTATGAACTAATGCATAGAGATACGGTCGGTTCGATTTCATTGGTTATTTGAAAACCCCATCTAATATTCGAACCGGTCTAGTTGGTTATTGAAGATCAAGAACCGGGTTAATCCAGACCTCTAATTGGTTCGGTTAAAAACCGATCGATCCGGATTGGATTGGTTCGGATTGGTCGGTTCAAATAATAGTTGTCCACCCACTTGCATCCACTTTGGAAAATTTTCATTTTGGTGGGATCTTTGAGGAGATTAAATCAGGAGTGCGCATTTAAAGATATAGATTTTTAGTGTATTTGTATGTTTTTGCTATCTACTCATTTGGTGATGATGACACAAGTGGTTCACAGAACTAATATATCCAGGCAGAGCACAGTTTTGTATAGAATTAACCCACTTATTTCATGACAAGAGATGAGAAACGTGATCCATATGATTTATGATTGAATAGCAATCTCTAATCTCTATCTTCTCTATCTCTATCTCTCTCTATATATAATGGGAATGGGAGGGTTGGAGTTGGAATTTATCAATATACAAATCCGTGCATTGTATGTGCAACTCAAACTCTTCCATTAATTACAATAAAAACTAACAAACATAAAAATTTCACCTATTTAAAACGTGCAAAATAAATTTTTAACATTTTTTAATACCAAACATACGCATATGTTGCACGTACAACTCCAATTCTACTTATGAACACGTGCATTGAACGTATAAATCAGAACTTTTTCTTCAAAATATTTTTCTTAATTATGAGCCACGCACGTCCAACTCAAAAATTTCTTAACACATATATCGCACGTAAAAATCCTTCAACTTTTATCAAAACGTGCATCGCACGTGAAAAATACTATTATTAATAATGGGAGAGTTGAGGCTGTCATTTGTAGACAACCATTTATTTTAAAGTGAGAGTTATATTAATCATTTATTTACTTAACTGTTGTTAGTTAACATAATACCCTAAAAGTTTAAATTTATTCACGACATAATTATTTACAAAAGTGTCACACATATAAAATAAAAGTTTGCGCCGCTAAGGATAATTTGTAAAGAGTATGTGATGAGTAAAGGCAGGTCTCATGTTCGAGGTCAGATTACGTCTTATTATTTATAATATTAAAAAAATAATTATAACGTGCATTGCACGTGTAGATTATTAGCATCATTTGATTGAACAGTTGCCTCAGCTCCTTATTGTTTGAAGAAATCCGTCCTTTTAATTGGTCTTTTTTTCACAAATAGTAGGCATGAGATAACAAATCAAGTCTTAAAAGTTTTGCCGTACTGACCCACTTTTTGAAAATATTTGGCGCTCTGACCCACTTCCGAAAATAATTAGTGATCTGACCCAGTCTTGGACACGTCATCATAAACCGTTATTGGAAATAACGGCATAGGTTATTTATGTGCCGTTATTTTCAATAACGACATCTATTTTACAATTTTTTACCATGCCGTTATTTGGAATCATCGGTATATTTTTCTTACAAGTGTGAATCTTCTAACTTTAAAAAATGCTAAGTGTGAAAAAAACTTATAAATAATGCTGTTATCCCCAATAACGGCATTCGAATGACTGATGCCGTTATTGGAGATAACGACATCAGTTATATATAAATGGACTGTTGCCGTTGTTTGGAAACAGAGATGATGAATAATAAGTTGATTTTTTTTATAAAAAAAAATTAACTTATTCGTCAGATAGGATGAATAATAAGTTACTTTTTATATAAAAAAATTATAACTGATGCCGTTATTCCAAATAACGGCATCAGTATTGAGAATGCCGTTATTTGAAATAACGGCATCTATTATAAGCTTTTCACACTTGCAATTTTTTCTCTAAGGAGACTTCAAGCTGTCAAAAAACAAAATAACCTATGCCGTTACTCCAAATAACGACATGACACTTTTTTTAAATATAGATGTCGTTATTGGAAATAACGGCACGTAAATAACCTATGCCGTTATTTCCAATAACGGTTTATGCTGACGTGTCCAAAACTGGGTCAGATCGCTAATTATTTTTGGAAGTGGGTCAGAGCGCCAAATATTTTCAAAAAGTGGGTCAGTACGGCAAAATTTTTTCAAGTCTTTCCCTAAGATCTATTCTGAATTTAAGTTGATTAAGTTTCTCTTCGTCCTCGGAGAAGGACGATCAAACAATTTCCAATAGCGGTCCTTGTGGATCAGATAATCCATATAGGATTAAAAAAGAAACTCCAGATAAGGAAGTTTTTTTTTTTTTTTAGGGAAAAGGTGGAATAAGGCCATCTTGTTTCATTAAAAAGAGTTTAACGAAACAAACCCAGAGTACTGGGCTCAAGTACAACCTACTAACAGAAAATAAAACATACATGAAGCAACATAAAGCGTACAAACAATAACTCCCTCCAACAACCCTAGAGGATGGGCCGACAAACCATATCGACCAGCTAAATGTAAGTACGTCAGTTAGCTTCGTATAGTGTCTCCACGGCACATGCACACCCACCTGAAACACGTCTGGCAGGATTTTTCACCCGTTGATCCCTGCCTTCACCTCGCTGGGGGGACCCCATCTTTGGGCCCAAGCCCCGCAAGTCGAAAACTGACCCCACGACACCTGCACTGCGATCGCACCCACCCACCATCTCCACCACTCATCCTACAAACGTTTCAATCGCTCCCACAGCCACTACCAGAAAGAAAGCCGTGAAGGGATATCTTTACCTCTCACACGATTGTGCTTTCTCAGGCGATTTCTCACCAAACAACTATCTCGCTCACTCCACCAAACACCACGCTTCAGGAAAGAGCCGTGGAGAGGATACCTTCACATCTCTCACGCACAAGCTCTCTCCGGCGATTTCTCACCACACAGACTTATCTCGACTCAAACTCCCAAACGGAGGGAAGAAGCGACGCTGTCTCGAGCCAGTGGCCTAAGCTGGAGGAAGCTCAATAGTCTGACAGTAGGCGCTGTGAAGATTGCACCGACGACATCGTAATACACTCCGGATCAACCATACTCCAATCCCACACCCCCTCACTCCCAACACAAACCCACTACCGCCCTGGCCCCACGGGCCCCGAACCAAAACACCAACCTCACACACTTGAATTGAGACAAGTGGGCGCACATCACGGAGGGACCCCGTCTTTGGGTCTAAGCTCCATAAACGTGCAGGCCAGCCAAATTACCGATATCTTCACATGCGCTACCTACCCTCGCAGATCGCCATGATTGGCCCCGAGAGTGTGGACATGGTGGTAAGGGCGCATAACATCCGGGCAAATGTAGCAAATGGAGGGACCACATCAATTCCAACCCCACAATCGCATAATCGCACAATACTACATGCTTCACACCCCCAACCACAACAAAAGCAAGCACAACCCCATGCCGAATCACCGGTCTCTGGGCAAAACAGATCTGGGTTGGGGGGGGGGGGTGTTGTAGTCCTCCCCGCCACTGGGTTCACCGCTGGCAAAGCCTCCCCGCCACTGGGATCGACTCACGTGGAGAAGCCGCCTAGGAATGTGGTCCAGATAAGGAAGTTGTCGAGCTCTTCTTGTTAAATGCCAACAACAAAATCGGTGTGGTTTCTTAGTATGTAATGAGGAGGTTGGTAATTTGCGCAATCCACACAACTAAACCCAACAAGAGGACAGCCAAACATGTAGGGCGCGTTTGGGAACCCAAAAAATTAGGGAAAGGAATGGAATACTAGGGATAAGTCCATCTTATCCTATTCCACAGCCTGTTTGTTTTGAAAAAGAAAACAAAGGAAACAACTAAATTTCATTCCCTAGAGAAAGATCTTAACCGATTTCTATTCCGACTCCACCCCCCTCGGAAAGCTGGGTAAAGGAATGGAGAATCTAGCTTGATCAAAATAATAGCGCAATCTTGAAAACTATTTCTAATTAAAATAAATAAAATAAAAAATAAAAATATTTATTCTACGAGGAATGCTTCTTGAAATAATGATTAATTCAACCTTTCAAATCATGATTTGTTATGGTCCTGTAAAAAACCTATTCTGTATAAGTCTTGTATATGTGCACGATATATCTATGTTGCACGCTTAAAACTTGAGGGCGTTTTGAATGACTCGAGGATGCTATGGGTATATACGGATTACATACAAAATATCTAATGAAATTAATTGTTCTATAAACATAGAAATATATTTACGAATAATATTAATGATTAGAATTTATTTAATGTTATTATAGGATAGATAGTATCCTGGAGAAGCATATGTATGCAAAATAACCTAAAAGCACAAGGATATACTTGAAAACGTTTAAAAGCAAGGAGAAATATGTAATTTTATTAAAATGCAACAATATATATGCTAAAACACTAGGGATACAGGGATCTTCAATGAAGTCGATCAGTAAATGTCCACGACTTGAATTGTTGCAGAGTGACAGTTCAGAGAGGATCAGGTCTGCTACACTTGAGGATGCAGTGGTGGTGAAATGGATGGCACTTTCTTAATTATCATCAATAACAAAGGTCTGATTGCAGAAGCCAAATACTGTTACATGGTTGTTGATGGAACCTGCAGTGCTAAAAAAGGCAGCCAACTCTGCTGCCAAGATAGAGGGCTATAAGACAGTTGACAATCAATCTGTTTATGTTGCTACTGAAGCCAGTGATTTTCTCTTTCAATTTTATTCAGGTGGACACTGGGAAATGTGGTGCTGCTTTCATATCTCAGTATGATTGCAGTGGGATATGGAATATAGGTTTTTTAAAATGTCGTTTTCCATTGCATTCCATTGTTTGCCAAACAAGACTAGGGAATGGAAACAAAAAAAAGTCAATTCCATTCCACCAGTTGCCAAACACACACAACTTATAAAGTTAATTCATTCCTTTCCCTTTCTTTCCATTCCTCTCCATTCATTTTCATTCCATTCCTTTCCATTCCCCAACTTAAATGTTTCCAAACAGACCCGTAAAGTATCATGCAAAGGGCAGAGCAAACCACGTACCAAAGCATGTGCACGTGATCAAGGCACCTGGAAAGCTCGTGACTGATACTATAGCCCAGAAGTGAGAATATCCAAAGCTTTGAAGAATTCAAACACAACTGTTATCAAATAACTTCGAGCACAGAGGTGGGGAGTCCCGAACCAAGTCAAGTGGGTAGTTGCAATTTGATCAAGAGTAATTTTTTTCTTTCAAACAACGCAATCATTTGTATCTTATTCTACCTCACTGTAGGACAGCGGAATGTATCTTAAGAAGAATTCGTAAACAGTAATACTGTTTAACGGGTTGATCTTTGAGGCGGTTTAGGGCTAGGACCTTTAACAGTTTTAGGAATATCTATGAAAAAACTTTTGTTTCTCTGTGGAAGAATTTCTCATTTTACAGTCAGTCCTCATCCCGTGTACAACCGTCATTTTACAGGCAGTCCTCATCCCCCAAGTAAATTCTAAAAGATAAACATAAACCGATATGGGACTAAATAATCCCTAACACAATTAGGAAGTTGGCAGTGTAGTCTCCGGCACAAAGCAGGAAGGTCGACTACATGAGGGCGGAGTGGGAAGGTCGACGGATCTGGAGACCTATTGCTCACCGGAGATCCCTGGGTCTGGGCTGTGGGGCAGAGGGCGGAGCAGGGAGGCTGGATCTAGATTGGGGGCCGATGTCGGGTGTCAGATTGGCCAGGGCTAGTGTCCCAGGTAGGCCGAGGAGACAAGAAGGTAGGTGGCACCAGGCTAGGTTGCAGCTGCCGCTGCTCTTGCTGTGTTGTTTGGATTAGGGATGTGGAGAATGAGAGATCTGGATTTGATGATTTGGGATCCCAAATCAAAATAAAAGATTTTTTTTTTTTCAAGGCCGTAGATCTAGATCTATGATTTTTTTTTTTTTGGATCTGATACCATGTGAGGAAATGAGAGACTGAATGTATAAATTAGAAATGCAACAAATACATTGACAATAGCCTCGTATGTATATATATATATATATATATATATATATATATATATATATATATATATATATATATATATATATATAGAAAAGTGAGCCTCATATTTGTATGAGGAAATTTCCTCATACAAAGTGATGTGGCAAAATAAGAGCCCTTAGATCAACCTTTTAATCAAAGGGCTCATTTGCAAAAATAAGATTTACAATTATTTGTTAACTTTCCAAAACTAAAATTTACAATTATTTCTTAACTCTCTTAAAATTAATTGATTTTCTCTCTCCAATCCTTCTTCCTCCCCCTCTTTCTCACGCCGCATCCCCTCCTCCTCTAACCCTCACAACCAACGCCGGATCCCTCCTCCCACGTCGCCGCCCTCCTCTCTCACGATCGCCTCCCACGCCGCCGCCCTCCTCCTTCACGATCGCCTCCCACGCCGCCGCCCCCCTCCCTCACGATCTCCTCCCACGCCGCCTGCCTCGCCGCCCTCCTCCCACGCTGCTCCCTCACGAAGGCCGCCGCCCTCCTCCCTCACGAACGCTGCCGCACCCTCACGACCAACGCCGCCTCCCTCCTCCTTCACGAACACCGCAGGGTCCATGGTGGTTCTTGCATCGCGATGTTCATGTCCGAGGTTTACAGGAATAAACTTCACTAATCGCATTATGATAGTATGATCGCATTTTCAGAATCTGAATCAATTGCACAAGTTGTCAACTGTCTATAAGAAAGTGTAGCTCTCTATCATTTGCACTGAACAATGCCAAGTCGTCAAAGCTAGATGGAAATTTGACCTGCTTCAAAGTTCTTCCCATCCGGTGTTGCGCCTACTGGTTTATTTGTTACAATATATATATATTTTTACCAAGAGGTGCTACTCAATGAAGATTACTAAAAGTTTTTGTTAGCTTGAATGTGTATTTTGATCACTAGTTGGCTGGAATTGCCAATTTCCCAAGTTTCTTTGGGATTTGTAACGTCAAAATTATCTTCTGATCACCATATCTTGTATCATTTATTTTAAAGAATAGGTCTATTTGATTCATTGGAAAGTCGGTATTTTTTGTTGACTCATCTAAATTTTTAAGCGGTGACAAGAATGATTTGAGAATGTTATCTAAATTTTTAAGCGGTGACAAGAATGGTTTGAGAATGTTCTACAACAGCAGGTCAAATTTCAGATACTGCGACCGTGCTACAGAGCAGACCAATCTGTTCTCATAAGAAGTCAATGAATCCATGCAGTTCAGTTGCAATTTACAAACCCAAGTATATTTGATAAAAAGGAGATCTGTTCGTCCTAATTTGTGATTTTTTTGCATAATTGTTGATGACTTTTTACTGAGCTCCAGAGAGCTTCAAGGGGGGTTCTTTTTATGCTTTAATATTTCATTCATTACTTGTACACAGAATTCTCGACAGTGTTTTATTATTATTATTTTCTTCTTTCTGGAGAGATGTTTCTGATCATGATTTTTATTTATTTTTGTTAATCTTCTATGCATCTTTTCTACCCATTTGAGCCAAGATTTTGTCAGGGGTGAAAATTCTATTGCAACATTTGTACTACTAGTTCTTACGAGTATTTGATGCATGCCCATTCCATACAAACCTATACTCAGCTACATACTTATGAATTATCTCTTCCTTTCCCTTCTTTTCGGAGTTTGAAGGTAAAGGACTATATGTAATGATAATTCCTAGTTCTTTTCATGCCTTTTGATTTTTTGACAGAAATTCGGGTGCAAATTTATGCAGCCCAAAGTTCAGATTTTGCTGTTGTAATCTCAACCGGAATTTGGTATTCACTAGGAATAAGCTGTAGATAGACCTTTGTTAGCTAAATCTCTCTGATGCTCAAATCAGCGGCTAACCACACTCCACCTTCTCTTCAAATGTGTATTCATCTCTCAGCACTCTGACTTATGAAGCCACGGAACAAGCGAAGGATCTACATGTTTAAAAAGATGTATTTCAAACATATTCTTTCTGCTTCACAAGTATTAATCGATTGCATGATACCCCTAAAAAAGCACTTTTATCGGAGAATACATATGGACTTACTCTTTAACTGATGCTATTCATGCTTTAACTGGGAATACATATGGAGAATACATATGGAGTTACAAATAGAAAAAAAAAACTGGGAAAAAACAGAATGCTTTAACTGATGCTATTCATGCAGCTACGCAAGTAATTTTCTCAAAAAATATTTTGTTACAACAGAAAGTGTTTTCCGAAATAATTTGGATGACTGTAACTGTCTATCGATGTTTAGGCCACTTTTGACATAAATATATATACGTGCTAACGCATGCACATCTTTTATTAGTACACTGCCCAATAGAACTGCAGAAAATTTTGGTGAAAACAGAGAACTCACACGGAATGAGATACAGAAACTGAAACAGAGAAATCACAAAACTTCCTATTATTCATTTCTGAAACAGAGAAATCACAAAACTGAAATGAAGAAGTAACATTCAAATGACATGTAAAAAATGTATATGGCTTAGATACACATCAGCATCATAAACATTATTCTCGGATTACATTCCCACATATTTCTTGATATGCAAAGCAAACAACAAAGCCCCACAGATTTCTTGATATGCAAAGCAAACAACAAAAGCGGCAGACAAAAGCGGCACAGATTTCTTGATAGAGAACTTTGCTTTTCATCATTTGTTCCATTAGATCCATAAACGATAACTCGTAAAGTCAACAAAATCTGCCCTGTATACAATAAGCAAAATATAAATTATCAACCAGCTATAGAGGAGATGCAACAAGAAAATGCTTTATATATGAGAACTTTTATTTCATTCACCTTTTCAACAAGATGATTTAACTAACTACCACTACAGTTAATGTATGTAAACAGAACAGCTTAGAGACATAATATAAGGTTAGGGGCGCATGAGGTAAATTGACAGGATCATATTGTAACAGTCGATGCATGACAGATTTCCGTTTCACATCAACTAGTTAATAATCGAACACCTGAGGTGGAAATTTTGAGGTTTCGATCTCTATTTCTTCTGCGGGCAATCACTGTCTTCTGCTTATACGGGCATCTTGCAGCCTCCACTGATCCTGTCAATTTGTAAATTTGATATCTTTTACACTTATACTGGTATATTCTTCACTTCCAAGGAAATTACAACTAACAAGAGTTCAGTCAATTTGATATCTTTTACACTTATACTGGTATATTCTTCACTTCCAAGGAAATTAATATTGTCTTCTCAAAGGCCTTAATGCACAAAGAAGTAGAAGACGAAGGTGCCAGTTTGTTGGCAGTTTGTTGGCAGTTGGCATATTGAGATCAAAGTATATATTGAAATGAAGAAAATAAATATATTTTGGCAGGCATCAATGAATGTGTATTTAGTATCTTTGAATATCCATAATGTGTATCATGTCAATGTACAAACACAATTCTACTCTAAGCCTAACACCACCACCCCCATTCTCCACCCACACGGGTCACACAACTAAAATTCGAAGAGTATGATTGAGTAAAGAAAAAATATGAAAATAGAATTTATGTTTTAACCCAAAAATTAAAACCACAAAGGTTTTTACTTACCAAGTCAGTTGATGGAAACATATAACTAAAAAAAAAATGTATACAGTTTCAATTATTTAGAAAATATCTACATGTACAGTAATAGTACGTAGCTAGTTAGAACTTACCACCACAACAATAGGAATAAGTGTGACTTTATGTTCACCATTTACTTCCAATAGCTGAGCTGTAAAATGGAAAACCATATAATAAGGACATGATTTATTTAAGTAATATAATTTAATAATAAGTTAAGCATCTAAACTTCAAAATCACTGTCGGTAAACTGAGAAACTTGAACACATTGGACCTTCATGGCAACATTTAAGATTGAATGCTAATTTATTGTCATCGAAAATTCCTGAAAGTTTATGGACTCTGACTGGCCTTATTACACTAGATTTATCAGAAAACGTTCTCGCTGGACTCTTTCTCAGCATTTAGTGTGAAGACCTCCAAACATGTTTTTACTAACTATGAGAACTAGATCTTTCATTCTCTTTACACTTCCAGCCAATAAGAATCTGTAGTTTGTAGACTGTCATTTTCCCACAGATATGGATTACTCTATTCAAGGACAAAATTCTTATATCTCAGCTGTAGATTGGCTGAAGAAGAATAAGGGGGCCAACTAATTTCTTTTCTTTTCCAAACTGTTCTATAATTTGAACATAGTTCTCTGCAATAATGGAAAACTTACCTTATTAATGGAAAAACTTACCTTGATGCAACTGCATATAGTTTGAACCTAAATAAATACATAAACCAAATGAAGAGAGCTAACAGTTAGAAACTTATGTAACAAACAAAAAGAAATGAATCATTTATAGAGATGCATCAAGAAGTAGAATTCTCATCCTTTGTGATAATTAATTTAGTACATTTCAGGACATGATAGACCTTACGGAAGATCAGAAACAATAGGCGAAAAAAAAAGTCTGCTAGTAAATTCTCTCTGTAAAATGAGTAGAACAAATTAAAACAACACAAACTCCCAGATAATCTTTATATGCCTTAAACTCTGAACTCACAAGCATTTATAGATGTGCGTCGTCTAAAAGAAACATCTAAATCAAGGGTGGGAAATAGAAATATGACCCTACAAGAAAAGCTTTAGTTGATGATTCATTAGAAGACAATATATTGAAGCAGAATTTATTCACCGACTATATGTAGAACAGCTAGTCGAAATTCAATGGAGTGACTTACACAAACACACACAAAGTTTTGAGCAGAAACAGATACTGGAGAATACATTTTCAGCATTGGTATATCATGAGACGTGAAAAACCAATAAGATTATAATATTGTGTGAAAAAATAGAGACAACCAAAAATGTCAAGTTCTTTACAAAATTTCAGAGTATAACTTCGCATAGCCATCCAATCTGAGTTCGCAGAGTATAACTTCACTTTTATCTCAAAATGATAAAATTCTACCAAATGAGAATTAACTTTTTATTAGATTGAAATTTAAAAACTAACTACTGCAGAGCTTCCTTCTTTGCACTAACTACTGCACATACGTAACACTACTCTTCAAAGATTGCACTTTCTATGCAACTCTACTCTTCATTGCCTTGATTGCTTTGATTGCCATTATTCACTTCTTCCTGTCGTTGAAACACCCAAAATATCTTAGTAGTGTATCATTATGAGCTTTGATAAAAATTAAATAAAATAAGCATGAAACTAAGTCAATTAAAACTAATTATTACCCGAGGTGCAGTCGTACTGGCATTTTCTTTACCCTTACAACTGGTACTATAATGACCCTTCTCTCCACATTTTTTACAAGTGCGTCGCTTTTTCCCATTATTTCTCAGCTGTGATTCCTCCAATCCTGAGATGTATCTAGAAGCCTTCTTTGGACGACCCTTAGTTTTGACTGGTCCTTCAGGATCCCGTACTGAAGCCTCAGGAATTTGAGACAATAGTAGGGTTGCATTACTAGTTCCAACTTGACTATTATCAACAAGTTGATGTTGAACTTGTTTTTCACTAATCTCTTTCTCAGCATTTAGTGTGAAGACCTCCAAACATTTTTCAAGCATGTGCATGAGTTTTCTATCTCCTTGTGAAATGTCCAATGCCATACGGAATTTTGTTGTCAGAACCCAAGAATACAGAGTGCTTGACTGATTCACAGTGCTTGCATTATTTCTTACAGTAGAAATATTATTAAGCGCAATGCTTCTATGTCTGGCAGATCTTGTCTACCTTGGCAATATATAATGCTCAGGAATGACTTCCATCATGTAGTGAAACATCATAATATGCAAGATATGCTTGCAAAGGATCCCAAATGTCTCAAAAAGTGCACATGAACATGTCATTTTCAACTCTTCAGTTATCTCAAATGTTACCTGATCCCACTTACTTCTGTCATCAGAAGATAAACCAACTCTGAATAGAGTAACTAACCCTTCTGAATTCACCACCTCGCGTTGAACGCTCATTGTACCAATTAGTTCCAACTGAAATAGCTTCAAGATTTCTCTAGTGTAAACTTTTCCAACTTGAAGCTCTAGCTTATTTGAGAAATGCAATACGGGTTCATGGTTTAGAGTCATGAAATCTTCCCGTGCTTCTTTTCTACGTCGATCTGCTATTGCTTTATCATATTGCTTCACAAAATCATTTATTTGTGTCTTCGCATTAACATATCCATCGAAAAATGCATTGATACTCTCACTCCTCTGACTTGTTGTCATTCCTGCCCAAAACACATCCTTCAAATAAGCATTGACCCAATATTCTCGTTCCCTGTACATAGTTTGTAGCCATCCATTTCCTTCTTCCTTCACACCAAATATTTCCTTAATATCCTTCCAATATTGCTCACAATGTTCAACATTTTTTCCGTGATACCATTTTGAAAAGTAGTCAGGAAACTTTTCACCGTAAAGGCTTTGCAATGCTAGTGTATGTTCCGCAATATGCTTTGCAATATGCCAAGAACAATACCGATGACGAGTGTTTTGTAATACATTTTTAATAGCTCCTCGCATCCCTTTATCCTGATCTGTGATAATAGTCTTCGGCGGAATTCCGTGCATGCATTTCAACCACTGGGTGAATAACCAAGTAAATGTTTCTTCATCCTCATCTGCAAGTAATGCACAACCAAAAAGAGTCGATTGCATATGGTGATTAACTCCAGTGAATGGAGCAAATGGAAGATTCCAATTGTTCGTTTTGTATGTAACGTCGAACACGACAACATCCCCAAACCTCAAATAAGATGATCTTGCTCATCCATCTGCCCAAAATACGCTTCTCATTGTTCCCATATAATCAATCTCTACTGCAAAATAAAAATCAGGATCAAATTCCTTCCTGTCCTGAAACATCCTAATGAGTGTCATACACTCATGTCCTATGTTGTTTTCCTTCACATGTCTAATTTGATCTTGACACTGCCTTCCTGTAATTATATCCCCTTCACTATGATTTATAACATTCAAAACTCGAGCAACTTTTGATGGAGCTATACCTTCTGTATGCAATTCATACATGAGTTGTTTATTAGCCTTCGAGCGATGCGCTTGCTTATGGGAATAATGATGAATCACCTTGTCCGGACTTGTTATCAGATCATGACTGTTATGTTTCTCCTCAAACTTGCTCACAGACCAAATACCGTCATTTTTCAATTTAATTCTCAACCTGGCCTTACAACCCACTCGTGTATCACCCCGACGATTAACATTTTTCCCTGCTTCTCTTTTGTCATTTTCCCGTTTTCTCCCTGCCTTGTTGCAAACAAAAAGTGAAGAAATATACTTTCCATCTAGCTTTGACGACTTGGCACGTGCCTCTCTTCTAATTCCAAATCCCGTCTTCAGAGCATAAGAATTATAATGAATAAACGCAGCATCAACAGTTGGAAATTCCATTCCAACCCATGGAGTCTCAACCACAGTTTTGTTCGAAGAGTCTATCTCCATCATTCCTTATGAAATAAATAATTTATTAATTAGTGTACAGTTTAAGTCGTCTTAAACAAAGATTAATAGCATGAAAATGTAAATTAAAAATTTATAAGGATGAAGATAATTACCATTTACTATGGATTCTTGGAACTCTTGTTGAGATGATATATTTAATTCTTCTTCATCAGAATCTTCATCGATGGATTCTATTCCACAAGGTTCCAACACATAGGGTTCAATCTCACCGAGGTGTTCCATTCTTATGTTGAGTGCACGAGAAGGAGAGAGAGAGATGACTATCAGATTATACGTAAGGTAAATTTTAATCTAAAATAAAGTCAGGCTCTACAAATATGCTTTAGTTACCTCTCGGCTCCCTGCATCTGCAAAATACAGAAGTTCAAGTGTACGCCCAACTGCTACACGATCACTATCAGAAAAAAAAAGAAAAAGAACTGTAAGGGATGACTATAACATTTTTGAGGAATTGTAATGTTTGTTTGGGAAGATGCAAGTTAAACAATTTTGCAATCTCACTTGAAATTTTTAAAAACGGCCACTGTACTCCGACTAAAGACCTGATAAGATTTGGTTATGGCTATCCTTTTGCAGTTAAAGTTGATTGGGACATTAATATGGAATACAAGTTACGACTTCAATTATAATATTACCATCAAATTCTTAGTTATAGCTATCACTTACAATTTAACTTTGAAATCATATAAACATCCTAATGCTGTGCAGACTACATATATCACAAATTTGAAGATAGATCACAACAATAAGTCATACAACATAAATTTAAGGGCATTGTAATGCAAAGGTGGGCATAGAGTATCAACATAATTATCTGGACAAAATTCGAACAATTTGTTCACGAAATCATTCTCAGTGTGGCTTTAATTTGAGCAGCAAAAAATACCTTGAGGGATCGGCGGGAGGAGGGAGGCGGCGGCGTTCGTGAGGGAGCGGCGGCGTTCGTGAAAGAGGAGGGCGGCGGCGTCGGAGGAGGGCGTGGGAGGAGGGCGGCGGCGTTCGTGAGGGAGCGGCGTTGGAGGAGGGCGGCGGCGTGGGAGTAGGGAGAAAGACGTGTGCGGGTGGGTTAGAGGAGGAGGGGATGCGGCGTGAGAAAGAGGGGGAGGAAGAAGGATTGGAGAGAGAAAATCAATTAATTTTAAGAGAGTTAAGAAATAATTGTAAATTTTATTTTTGGAAAGTTAACAAATAATTGTAAATCTTATTTTTGCAAATGAGCCCTTTGATTAAAAGGTTGATCTAAGGGCTCTTATTTTGCCACATCACTTTGTATGAGGAAATTTCCTCATACAAATACGAGGCTCACTTTTCTCATATATATATATATATATATACTAGTATTATACACGTGCGTTGCACGTGGGAAAAATGGGGAGGGAAATAAAAGGACCAAAAAAAATCTAGTATTATACACGTGCGTAGCACGTGGAAAAAATGGGGAGGGGAATGAAAAGGACAAAAAAAATCTACCAACACGTGCGCTGCACGTGTTGACAAAATGACACAATGACAAATGACACTAAGGCCTTCTCCCATTATAATATTAGATATATATATATATATATATATATATATATATATATATACAGACACGTGCACACGTGCACGTGGAAACAATTGAAGGATAATGAAAAGGGTAAGAAGAAAATAATTTCCAAACCGATCCACTTTTGAAAATATTTACAAAACAGGTCTACGTTCGAAAATATTTACCCAAGTTAGTCCATAAGTAACAAAAATAATTTTCAAACTGATCCACCTTTCGAAAATATTTACCAAACAGGTCAACTTCCGAAAATATTTACCAAAGTAACCCAACCCGTGCGTTGCACGGGTTGGGTTACTCTCTAAGGCCTTCTCCCATTATAGTATTAGAGAGATATATATATATATATATATATATATAAAAGCAAAGCCTATGACAACTTACAATATAGACCCTCAACAATCTCAATGTTACACCCATACATACTCACCAGATAATAGTTAAATCAAATAAAAAGCTTAATAGCAACCATCAAACCGATAATACGAAATATCCTCTGACTGAAAATTTGAAATTTAAGATATCCAATTCTGTTAGACAATAAATTAATGGTCAGAGAGAATGGAAAAATATTATTGTATCATACAATTGGGTTATTCGTGAACGGATATGGCAGTTCAATCGATTCAGTTTATGAGGTTAAACTACCAACCTGTTAGGATTGTAGTCTCAAATACACGTAGGTACGGAGTACTTGAAATTGGAAAAGAAGAGGAGAAAACGAACACAGTAAGAGAAGGCAACATCAGCTAGATGAAGTGCAACTGGAGGAGTTGCGGTCGACTATCCTGGGGTGTGGAAGACCGACCGCAACTAGGCTGCTAGGTATCTTCGAGTGTACAGGATTCAACAGAGAGCGAGACAGTCGACTATGCAGTCGACCGACCAGGGCTTCAGGAGTGGACTCAACACGTTGCAGTCGACCGATCGGGTGTGTAGTCGACCATCAGCGACGCTGTGTGTGATTTGCGCTGACGAGTTTAAGCCCAATAAGTGGATTTATGTTTATCTTTTAGAATTTACTTGGGGGCTATATGGCAATAGACTCTAAGGTTTGTATTGATGAGATCAAAAGGCGAGCCGTTATCATTGTTCATCTTCAAGAGGAGATTGAGAGAGAGAGAGAGAGAGAGATTAAGAGTTGTTAACTCTTTGTAATCTTTGTATTTCTTGAGGAATAAGAAGTATTGGTTATCTCTGCATATCGATTGTGTTCTTGTAAGATCTTGCATATATCGGGATGGTTTGTTCTTGGTTTATCTAGTTCTTAGGAAGTTTTCTATTGCTTATGGTGTGTTTCCGCTATCAGTATTACGAGTTATTTGTAGATTACGCAACACAACCAATGCTTTTCTTCTTCAAATTTTGTAGTGTTCCTCGCCACCCCCATCCTATAAACACGCGGCCACGCGGATTTTGAGCAAAATATACAGTTTGATTTCCCAAAATAGGGAATACTTTGGGTCAGGCTCAGGGGAGTTCCCATAATTGAAACAGTTCGATGATCAATATTGTTTCATCATGTGAAAACAGTTCGATGATCAAAGTTCGATGATCTTTACCAAAACTGTTAACTAAAAATTCGCAAATTCTTTTGCTCCTATAAATAGTTTAGTAAGTTCCCAACATTTGGTTACGAAGTTCCACAAAAAAGGAATAATTGTGCAAAATAGTATGGCTGAATGTTCCGTTTATTAATAAAATTCGCAAATTTTTTTGCTTGACGAGTCCATTTGAGATCGGGGACCGAAATCACTTGACTTGACTCCAATAAATTGAACATTAAATTTTGAAACTCGGATATAAAGGTTTTTTAAAATTTGACGACCATGCAAAAAAACAAGTTCCAGTTTCAGTTTCCAATTTAACTTGAATAGTCAACCTTCTACCTTTTAAAGTCAAAAAGTCACCTTTTAATAGGAGAATCAGATTTGAATAATTTCAAAATTACTGGAAAGACTGTCTCGAATAGAATGCAAGAGTGTAAGTCTCGGTCAACGAATCAAAGAGATGGTATGGAAAAAAAAGAAACAGAGGCCAATGTTGAGATTTTGAATTACTGAAGTCAAAATTCTCTGGAATGGGGGTGATTTGGAGCAAGGAGCATCTAAAAGGGGCACCATCAATTCCAGGGGATAGTTGTTCTCATATAAAACTTGCCGGTGCAAAAAAGTTGGGAAAAGAATGGATAATTTGGAAGATAAACTCACGTATCAATTCCGGCATGTCGGAATCACAACTGCGTTATGAATGGAAATGGAGCTAGAAAAGAGCCATCCAAAACATTTTACACTTCCTGGAAAGCTTCTTTTTTTCCGAATAAAACTACAAGTGAATACGGATTAAATTTAGATGAACAATTTGGGTTATATGCCTTTTATATCAGTTTTAATGAGTATCAATATCATGAAGACTGATACGCGGGAAGATATGGAGCTAGGAGTAAGCCATTGGTGTGACTGCAGATCCGTTGGAAAGTGTGTTCCAGAAGGAAACTAATGTCATATACAAATAGCCAAAATTCCTTCTGGTTTGGGAGATACACATATGTATCAGCTTTAAGCTAATTTGGTATCAGAAAAGTGGGAAATAGGCAGAACGGGAGCTAGGAAAGTCTGTTTGGGGTCATTCAAACATCCACACAAAGATTACCCTTTATTCAAAGAGGCAAAGAGATTTGGACAAATTCAGAGAGAACGACTATGAACTGAAATAGAAAACCAAAATGATCCAAGATTAGAAACATCCAAATAAAGTGATTTTAGACTTGAAATGATAGTAATATGACAAGGAAGATGTTCCATTTAGACAAGTCTGAGCAGAAAACGAAAGGAAACAAGAGTTATGACTGAAGTTGCATCTTTACTATAATAAGTTATATACCGAGTTAGAAAGAGATCTTGAGCTACAAGTTCGGAAATGGATGACTCCAAGGCCGTTTAAAACTTATCTTGAATACAAAGCGGTGGCACAAAATACAACTTGAAAATGGGGGTCTGAGTCAGTGTCGTGATTTTGATTGCGGACGGTGAAGATATCATAAAATAAGTTGAGTTGAGCTAGGAATCTCCAATTTGGATGATTCAAAATTCATCTGAAAGTTAATTCTAAGTACTTATCGATGGTAAAGGGCAATGCAAGCAGGGAGAAAGAAAAGTGCTAGGTGTCAAAGCAAAAGGACAATTTTGTGTGTGAATGAGTAAAAATTAGAAAATTAGATTTGATGACATGAAAAGGGGAAGAACTAGACAAACATCCTTACACAAAACCACTGAGTTGTAACTCACATGTAAATGGTTGGAATGGTAAATAGAGGTCTCAGATTCGAAACAAGACTAACAAGTAGCCCTTTATTCCAAAAGAAGAAGAAGAAGAAAAAAAATAAAAGCAGCACTCACACTGTGGGACATAGTAAATTATTTACTCTGTCAATTTTTTGTTAATGTAAACCTAGTTACCTCCCAACCTAGGTTATCAGAATACCTTTCTACCCTCTTCTTCCTCTCTATTAGATTTGTGAGAAGAAAGTAGTTGTAGTTCTCATTATTTTTTTATTTTCTTGATATTGATTGCTAAGGGTTCATAGTCAATTTATACAAGTAGATAGTCTCTACATAAATGAAAAGTCTTACAGGAGAATAAAATACAATAGAAGGAAATACTTTCCTAGAAATAAAATATAAAAGAGGAATTAAATTAAATAAGAGAAATAAATGAGAGACACGGATTGGAAAATTTCTAGGAATAAAAGGATTCCCGGGAATGTGAGGGTGGGAATGAAGATTCCCGGGAATGTTGCATTATCGCGTTTGGTATAGTACATTGCATTTCCGGGAATCATTTATTATTGTAATTTTTTATTCTAGTTTTTTGGGTTTTTTTTAATGTTTGTTATGAAAATCACATGAGAATGCTTAAATCCTAGGGGTGGCGAACGGGTCGAGTGGGCCGGGCCGGGCCCAACCCGTAAGGGTTGGCATGTAGAATTATACGGGCCGGGCCGGGTTGCATTCTTATCCGGGCCGGGCCGGGTTTTTTTTTCGTTTGGGTGGCCCGCCCAACCTGTGAACCTTTTAGGGTTCAACCCGGGTTGGGCCGGGTCGACCCCCGGGTTGGCACGTTTAATAATTTTTTTTTTTTGGTAGCTTAAATTAAAATAATAATTATAATTGTAATACTAAGTAAGTAATAATACTAATAAACAATAAAAATCGTAATAATAATAATAAGATTGAAAGAGTGAAATTGACAACAAATTTTGAAATATTATTCATATGAATTTAAGTTATACAATTTTAACAATTTATAACGAAATGAAGAATTCAATTCACAAATAAGTTTTATACAATAACATATTTCTTATATACAATTTTAATTGAGTACAAGTTTTCTAATTTGACACAACAAGCAAAGCTATTGTTGTTGTTGTTGTTGTTGTTGTTGTTCTTCGGGCGAGTTGCTCCCACTTGTGGAACTTGATAGTGCTTTCCCTTGCGTCCTATCTTCAGCCTTCAGCCAGTCTTCTGTGCAAACAAGCATCTCTAACGCCTCGGGCTTCAACCGATTCCTGTAATCAGATAGAACTCTGCCACTTGTAGAAAATGCACTCTCAGAAGCAACTGTAGAGACAGAAGGAGTTAGCAAATCTTTAACCATAATTGACAGAATACTAAAAGTGTGTTCATGTTCTTTCCACCATTGTAAAATATCTAGTGCAGAAAGAGTAGGCTCAGTATCCTGTTGGTTATACCAATTTAATTCATTTGGTTGATTAGTCCTAGGTTTTTTAGATTGAATTTGTTCAAGTAAACTAAATGTTCTATCACCAATTCTACTTTTACCCTTACCTTTAGAACTACTAGAAGAAGAACTAACTACAGAAGTTGTACTACTAGAAGCAAAACGTCTATCATAATAATCATACAAGTTATTTAACGTAGATTCAAACTGAACTAAAAAAGTAGCGCAATCAGTTGTTAATTCTACATTGTCTTCTAAATATCCAAAAAATATTTCTATCAAATTCTTCGTACCTTCTAATTTGATACGGGGATCCATAACAGTAGCAACACAAATCAACATAGGAGGAGGTAAATAATACTTTAAAATTTTTTGAAATGCAGGTATTACAATGTCACTAATATAGGGATCATTTAACATTTCGTTAAATATTTGCATCATGCTAACTAATTCAATAAAAATGCTACTAGAAGTAGATTCATATGTTTTTGAAAATTTTAAAGTTGCGGTTTTAAAAGGTTCTAAAAATTTCAACAAAGATTCGACAAAAAACCAATCGGGGGGAGTCATTTCAAAATTGTGCATATTTTTTGCGATATAAAAATCATTTACTACTGCTTTATAATCGATGACAACATTTAGTAAATCAAAAGTAGAATTCCATCGGTGTCTAACATCCTTTGGAAATTTTCTAAAAGGAACATTTCTAACCCTACACCAAGCTTTCCATTCTTGTAAAATATTTGGACTTAATGCAATGAAATGTACACAATTTCTAATTTTAACTATATATGGATCAACTATTCTTAATGCATCTTGAACACATAAATTTATAATATGACATGCACATCTAACATGAAAAATATTGTCAGATGGAGGGTTTAATATAGATTTTAAAGTAATAATTGCTACATTGTTGTTAGATGCATTATCAAAACTAATAGCCATAATTTTATCGCGAATATGAAAAACATCACAAATTTCTATAATACGGTTTGCTATTTCAGCGCCACTATGGAGATACGGCAACGCCGCAAGTGATATGATTCTTTTTTGAAGAATCCAATCATTGTCGATCCAATGACAGGTTATTCCCATTGTTGGAATATTGTTGATACCCGTCCAACAATCCGAAGTTAAACTAACCCTACAAGTTAAACTCCATAAAATTGCAATCAACGCATCCTTCATTTCAACATACATTTTAAAACAATCTGATTTGCAAGTATTTCTCGGAGTTCTTTTAAAATGAGGGTTTAAGGCCGTATGATTAAAATTTTCCAAGTGCCTACTCTCGGGATAGGAAAATGACAACTCTTCCTTAATGACTAATCGGGCCATTTCCCGACGAACAAGTTCGGGATCATAAGGGTGGCTATCTACTTGACCGGTCCTAGGGTTGATTTTTTGTTGGCCTTGTATTTGATCAAGAAGTTCTTTATGATTATGTTGTATGTGCCTACTAATTGTACCGGTGCCGTCACCCCTCTTGAATTTGTATGTTTTACTACATGTTTTACACACTTTCAAACCTATACCCGGAGTATGTTCGTCCGGGATATAATCATAAAACTTATGCCAATCGCTAGTTTCTCCTCTACTTTTCCTACTACTACGGGGTTGTGTGGTTTCGGGTTGTTGTTGTTGTTCTTCTTCTAATTGTATGTCACCTACAACATCCATGTCGTGTGTACCCCATTGTTCCATAGTAGGATCAATGTAATCTTGGGTGAGCTCACTAGTTGGACAATTGGTGGCCTACGTGAAGAGGAAGAGAAATCTTGTCCGCTACGACCGCTACCGCGTGATCTAGACATAATGTAGTAATGTGCTAAAGTAAAGTATGTAAGAAAAAATATACAGTGTAGGAGCGGTGAATTATACAAAAAAAAATCTAAAAAACAAGAGGGTTGAGATAGAGAAGTTAAAAAAACGAACAATAATTTTAACTACAACGCAAAAAAAAAATTAACGAGAGAGATAGAGATATTTTGATACCGTTCACCATGGAATACGCGTATGTAAAAAAAACCGTTAAAATAAGAACAGAATAGAAAAGATGGAGGAGCGCTTTGCCGATTCCACAATTGAAGAGTTGAGAAGAGGTTGAAGTAGATTTGATGAGGGTTAAAAGAGTTGAAGACGGTGAAGACGTTGAATTTTGATTCCGATACGACCGAAATTTGATCGTGTATATGCCTCCTTGTACACTTGTTTGATGAATACTACAATTGTTCAAAAATTCATTACAAATGATGTATAATAGTAGAAAGAGTAAGAGAGTGAGGTGTGATTTTTTATGAGATTTTTGGGGGTATTTATAGGCTAAATAAGTGGGAAAAAACAAAAACAAAAACAAAAAAAATTGCAACGGCTCAAAGAGCCGTTCACAACGGCTCTGTCCCAAGACAGAGCCATCAGCAGCGCAACGGCCCCATTTTCGACCGTTCGACCCGCGGGTCAACGGTCGACCGGTCACGGGTCGAACCGCGGGTTTGCGGGTCCAACTCGCGAATTGGGCCGGGTTCGTGGGCCGGGTTTCGTGAATTTAATTCGCGTAAATTGCGACCCGGGTCGACCCGGTACTGTTCACCGGGTTCGACCCGAACCCGCGGAGCAAATTAACGGGCCGGTTTGGCGGGCCGGGTTGCGGGTGGGTCGTCGGTTGACCCGGCCCAGTTGCCATCCCTATTAAATCCCATGATTTTAAGGAGGAATATATTTTTTTATTCTAGTTTTTTTTTGTTGTTTTATTGTTTGTTATGAAAATTCCATGGGAATCCTCAAATCCTATGGTTTTTGGGGGGAATGGAAATCCTTCCCAACAAAGGATTTTGATTCCCTTGGGAATCTATCATTTCTTCCAAAACTATGTTTGCCACATACCAAACAAGGTAATCTAAGAGGGAATATGGAATTCCCTTGTACATTCCCACGTACCAAACTCCCCCTATATGTAGACGCATCCCTATATGTTAACACTCCCCTAACCATTGCCTTCACTAGTCACTGCCACCATCTTTATCCCTCTCTTCCTTCGCTCCCTCATCCCCCACCCTCTTCCTTTCTTCTTCCAATCATCTAGAGTTTGGGGTTAGGGTACAATTAGAGTTAGGGTCAGGATTAGAAGATTGAGAGAAATAGACCGTGATGGTAATTTGGTCCTTTTATCCCCCATTCTGTGAACTGCAACATTCCATGCAATTTTATGGCTATTAACCACAGGGAGCTTTATTGGAATGTGCACCACATTATGAGTATATGAAAATAGCGAATTATATAGAATAAGAACATTTGTTAGTGAATAATGTGGAAAAAAGTCATGCAATTAATATGTCAAATGCTTAAAGGGAGTGAGAAAAACATAAAAAATACAAGGTGTCAACATAAATCTCCAAGGAAACGAGTGCAATAGAACAGCAACTAAAGCACCACATACAAAAATGAGAAGGAAGACCAGGTCCAGACACAAAAGCAGATTTATAAATTGACATCTCTCTTTGTTTATATATACCAACAGATAAAATACAATATACTACGTCAAAAGAACCTTACATATCTCTCTCTCTTTCTCACTAACAGACATATGCACAGCCAGCTCTCGATCCAGTTTGTGCGCTCAGACAAACACACACTGACGATACACACACAACTAGCACTCAATCCAGGTTCCCTTGCGTTTACGAATTGCTACTTTGTGGTCAATTTGATACATGCTTCTTGTTGGCCAGTCAGGATTACTCAAACTCTGCAACCAAAAACAGGACAAAATTATAACATTATTATGATGAAATTCCTTGAACATAGTTTCTAGGACAATTTAAAAAGGAGGGGCATATTCTTGGAATAAAATCGTGCACTCATTTGGGCATATAATTATGATTGTGAGATGGTTAGTTGTATCTTCTTGAGACACATGTGCCTCGTGCATTATATCCTCGAAAATTAGAAATATCATGGAAGGAGGCACCAATTTTTAAAAGATATATATTTAGTTTCATAGCAACTTCATATGTAATCATATGCCATTGCAGGAATATAATTTCTTAATTTGTACATATGCAGGTGCATTGTTTCTTCGAGCAGAAGACACCTTTTTCTCCTTGGATTGAGTACATACATGACCAGCACGTGCACTTGCACATGTAGGCAAATTTCCAAATCGACTCAGCCAATTTATCTCAGTATCATCTGAGATGATATCCATGTTCCCAATAGATAATAAATAAAAATCCACAAACACAGCTGCTGTTGAGCCATGATAATTCTTCTGAAGTATCCATTTTTTGTGATACTTACTGCACTGTATAGCTGACAAGGGTTCGTGGAGTTATTTCTTTCAGTAATATCTTAAAAGAAACAATAAATGCAGTGTGATTTGCCTCCAAAAGCCCCCTGTTTGGGGACAAAATAAATCCCCAATTATACCAATTCCATGTCGCTAAAAATAGTGCAAACAGAGCAGCCCACACAGTTGCTAATTCGAATAGTCAGCATCTAAGAAAACACAAACAGGCGCAACAGAACAGCAGTAGAACCACCATGAACAAAAAGTACAGAAGAGGAAAAGAAAAAACCAGGTCCATAAACAAAAACACAAAATAAAACTTTGGTGCTGATTTACATTTTGATGTACATTTGTGTATAATCACAGATAAAATATGATGTACATATTTATATAAAGATGTAGCAATAGAGATACGTACACAAGGCTTCCTCCTCATTGAACGAACTTCAGCACCACCACAATTGCTCATTTCTCTGTAACAACACCAAATAACCCATATAAGAACTAGGTAAACCACATGTGACTTAATAGCAAATACATCATGATGTAAAGCATTATTGTATCAGTATTAAATTTTTAGACTTACCTTGTTGGAGCAGCAAACATCATATGAGGGTAACCTGTATATGGAAAGGTCAGGATTCCGTTCCGGAATGGGTAAACAGAAGATGGATAAAAAGGCATCATCCAAGCTGCATTTACGCAAAAGGGAAAATGAACGAAATTAGAATAAATATGAACCAAAAAAAGTTTCCTTAAGCGTTGTAATGAGTTTTATACAAAAAGCGAAAGATTATTTAGGTAATGAGAGGAAATGGAAATTCAGATCAATATTCACCGTAAACATTTCTTCTAAAATAAAAATATAATATCCATGTAACTCTCACTGTTACTATATAATAAGATACCAAAAATGTAAATCCATATACTCTAAGATATCTTTGAACATATCTTCAACATCGTAAATTCAAACTCCAAAAGATCATAATAACAAACGATCATTCATAAAATGATAAAATTGCTCCTTTGCAAGAAAGGTTGAGGATGGTATGGATTATTAAAAAAGAATAAACAGACAAGAGAAACATATGAATTAAACAGCAGCGGGGATAGCACACCTTGTCCTCCTGCCCATTCTTCTTCACTAGCCTGTTGATCTGGTAAACCCACTTGGCTGTTTTGTTTGATCTTCTTTTTCAAATGAGCCCTTTGCTTAATCCTAACCGAATTTCCTTCAACCACGTCACCAAATGAGCTGGTCGATTCTAGTTTTGCGTCAGATGCATCGGTTTTTGCTTCTTCAGTGACATTGGCATCAGGTTCCTTCACATCTGGAGGATGATCGGTGAGAGTGGGCTTACTTTCATCATTGGAAGCAGGGACCTGAGCAAGTGGAGGAATATTGGGAAGAGTGTCTCCATCTGAAAGAAGCCAACAAGTATAAGGTGACCTAAAAATTGGAAGATTAAAAGAATAAAAGAAAGAAATTTAAGTCATTGTTTTTATACCTTGAACATGTACTAGGCTTCCTGTGCTACTAGTTGATGACTCTAGAACGCGATTGATGGTACATCTAAGAGTTATGTTAGGAATAAGATCATCTGCTACAATATTGGAGGCTCCACATGCACACTTTTGCTTGGTAATTAGGTACTCCCGAATGCCTGATATGAATCGTAAATTAGATATGACAGTAAGTTTATTGAAGTAATTAATAAGCATACGTTACATTACAAGTAAAAGGTTCTAAAGAAAAAGATTGACAGGACATCTAATCAAGTTGGAACATCACGAAACTTACACTTATCACAAAAGCTCCCGAAACAACACTTAGTTAAGACAGCATCTTTCATTGCTTCTTTACACATTGGGCAGTACAATTCTGGTGGAATATCAACCAAAGGTCGAGTGGAAGGTAGCCCCTCCATCCCCTTTGCAGGAATTGTCGTTAACATTGACCCTGGAATGCCAGTTTGTGGTCTCACCCTTTTAACATCATAATTAGGATCACCGTTTGTGGGGCAGTGCTGAATAAAATGTCCTGAACAAAAAAGTTTTCAAATAAATAAATAAATTGAAGTTAACATGTCAAATAGTTAATTAAACGGAACGGCAATGCAGCCAACAGAATGTATAAACTTACCAGGCTTTCCGCACCTATGACAAATGTAGCCGGTTGGAGGTGTATTCCTTTCAAGCACAGCTTGACCTTCAAGTAACCAGTCAAGATGTCAGAGAGAATCTCGATAAACAACATCAACATGCAAGAGTGGCAGTGTGAAAAAAGGTATTAAAAACAGACAATGCAATCATCCTATTAAATATATATATGTAGAGAGGATATGCATAAAGGTACATGTGATGAGTTACAACTATTTCTTTAGGGGAAAAGATGGTTATAACTATAGAAATAGAAAACCAAATATGGAAAGCTAAACAATCACAAAGCCTCCTACAAGATATATATAACTGCAAGCACAATCCCAATGATCGAGAGATTCCAATAGTATAAACAACACAGTATAGGCAGCAATTATATATATATATATATGTCCATAACTGCATTATGAGAGAAGTATGCAAAACAAATTATTCACAGCAAAAAGGAAATTGTGCATTGTCAAATTCTGAGAACCATGCATGATACAGAAAGAAAGTAAAAATTAAAGATGACAATGAGAAGGGAAAGATTAAGTGAGGGATTACCAATTAAACCATGATCTGAAAGCCCACCCAAGCCTCTTCCAAAGCTTTGTGCACCACCAACTTGGGAAACAACTTCTGCTGGCTTACTCGACTGGTAATTAAGAAGAACATCGAGAAACATAATCCAACATAATATCATTATTAAAACATGACCAAGAGATACTTGATCGATCCATAAAATTTACTCTGAAATTGAAGAATTTGACTTACGTACATTTGATGAATCACTAACCACTGTGCTACTTGGAGGTGTAACGCACTCCACCTTACCCACGACAACTTTAAGAGGCCTGCAAAAAGGTGCACAGGTAAAAAGCCAATCCTCATAAATTCTCTCAACTATTTTTACATCTAAATATCGAAACAGAAACATATACATCAAATAATAACAAAAGATTAAAGGTGGGCAAATATATTACTTTTCTTGCTCAACAAGAATAGGCTTCATAGGCAATCCCGCCATCCTCCTAATCACTACAGACGTATTTTTGAATATCAGATCATCATCACCAACATAATCTGGGGGGAAAAAGAAAAACAAAAAACAAAAAACAAAAAACAAAAGCAAGTTCGTCAGCATTAAATAATGCAAACCCATATCCCGAAAATTTAACACAATTTCAAAGATCCACCCATATCTACTCGACAAAAAAAAAATACTAAAATAACAACGAACGAACCTTCGTTGGTATCTGCATTGGAGATGATAATGTCGAAATCGCGACCCTTCTTGAGATGTTTACTGAAAATCCTCTGCTTAAAAGAATAAACAGTAACGTAGGGGCTTTCCAACGGCATTGTCGAAAAATCTTTGGAACTCTTGAATTTGTAGTACACAGCCATAGTCACTGAAAATTACAAGAAATATTCAGTTCAAAAATCGAAATCGACAAATTATTTCTACTCAAGAATTGAAACAAAAAAGACTGACTGCTTCTTTAGAATAGAGATTGAAATTAAAACCCTAGAATGCAATGTTTGGAGACGACCGATTGGAATTTACCTCTGAAAAAACTTAGCGGCGCTCGCAAACCCTAACACAAAAATCCGATCCGATCCGATCGAATAAACCCTACAATTCTTCGAATCGATCAGATAATGATGTTCGAAATCTTTCGTCGGGGATATATAAGGATCAAATCAAATGGGTCGGGTATGGATTTTCATGGGAGGACCCAAACCGAGTTACAATCAGATTGGTTTGAAAGTCTGGGCTAATGGGCTGATATGGGCCGGTGGGCCTGAGCTGAGAGTTAGAGTTAAATATATAAAAGAAAGGTGTTTTTTCTTTCTTTCTTTTTTTTTCCATAATAACACTTGAAATAGTTGATATTTCCAAATAACACATGTAGTTTTCATATTTCCAAAATAGCATCAGATATATACCAAAAAAACCACCCACCTTTTTTTGGATGGAAATTGTTTAAAACAACTATTTAACCCTTATTTTTTCACTTGTTTGCTAACTATTTTATCTCATCTCTCTTTAGGTAGGTTTAAGGTTTTAAAAAAGATTTTCAAGAACGAGAAAAACAAGAGGAAGTGGGTTTGGTGAGAAGGTGAGTAGAAATAGAATGGATTTACGTTTAGGTAATATAATGGATGAAGTTTACGTTTTATCGAGGAAATAGGGAAATGAGTAAATAAGATGGGAATGAGAAGAGAAACTTTTAAAGAAGAAGATTGCACTTTTGTTATTTTAGAAGTTTCTTATCAAAAAGAATATTTTAGGAATATTCTTGTGACTTAACGGATCCAATAACATCGAGCGATTTTTTGGAATATATCAAATACTTACAGTTGCTATTTTAGAAATATGAAAACTACTGGTGCTATTTTAAAAGTATCAAATATTTCGAGTGTTATTATGGATAAAACCCTAAAAGAAAACTGATTACTCAAGTTAATATAAACAATAGTTTAGTATCATTATTTAATCTAGTTATCTGCACGTGTTCGATGCACACCCTAAACTCGTGCCGATATCATAATATCAAACCAACCCATAAACCCTAAAAATTGACCAGTACCACCTCTAATCCCCAATCTAAACTAAACTTATCCAAATAAGAACCTTAATCATCCAATCAAGTCTAAACCAACACCAAAACTCGAAACAATACACAAAATCACATATAGTCATAAACCCTAAACTCTAAACCTTAATCTCAATATTAAACAATCTCAACCGCAACCACATCACAACACACAAAAGAAAAACCTGACTTTTTCTTATTCAAATCCTCAATTTGATGCCAACGTAACATAATCATAAAATTAGCATGCAATCAATAGAACCACCTTAATTAATCCCCAATTGAAAATCCCCCAATGAACAACAACAACAAAGCCTTTTTCCCAACTAGTTGGGGTCGGCTACATGAATCTTGGTTTTCCATTCTGTTCGGTTTCGCGCAATATCTTCTGTAAGGTCACAAGCTATCATATATTTTCTCACTGTTTTCACCCAAGTAAGTTTAGGTCTTCCCATATCCCTAACTCTACCCTCAATACTTATCAAATCACTATTTCTGATGGGAGCATTACTAGGTCTACGTGTGACATGTCCAAACCACCTGAGGTGATTCTCTCTTAACTTATCTTGCATAGGAGCTATCTTTAGCATGTTTCTTATATGCTCGTTTCTAATTCTATTCTTCCTATTTTTACCACACATCCATCTTAGCATCCTCATCTCTGCTACACTCATCTTTTGGATATGTTGTTTCTTTGTTGCCCAACACTCTGCTCCATCCATTATTGATTGTCTAATAGTCGTCCTATATAATTTTTTCTTCAACTTCAAAAGTATAAGTTTTGTCACACAAAACACCACTGTCACTTATCCACTTAAGCCACCCTGCTTGGATCCTATATATAACATCTTCACAATTCTCCCCATCTCTTTGTATAATCGAGCATAAATATCGAAAACGGTCTCTCTTAGGTATCTCTCGACCATCAAGTTTTACTACTTCCTCAGTTGTGTTTTGAACATCACTAAACTTATACACCATATACTTTGTTTTAGTTCTTCTTATTCTAAAGTCTCCAGCTTCCAAAGTTTCTCTCCACAATTTTAATTTAGCATTGACTCTTGTCATAGTCTCGTCCATTAAGACGACGTCATCGGCAAAAAGCATACACCAAAGCACCTCATCTTATATTCCTCGCGTCAATTCATCCAACTTAAAGCCGAATCTTGATGTAAACCTACTGTAATAGGAAAATCACTGGTCTCTCCTGCGGTTATTCTAATTGTGGTTTTTGCCCCTTCATACATATCCGTAATTACCTCAATATACCGAATAGTTGTTCTTTTATTATTTAACACCCACCATACTATGTCTCTAGGGACTTTATCATATGCTTTTTCTATATTCATAAACACCATATGTAGATGTTTCTTATTCTCCCTATATTTTTTCTTAAGTCTCCTCAGTACATAAATTGCTTCCATTGTTGTCCTCCCATACACAAATCCAAATTGATTCTCAGACACTGTGGTTTCTAGTCTCAGTTTATGTTCAATCACTCTCTCCTAAATTTTTATCGTATGGCTCATTAATTTAATCCTTCGGTAGTTTGAGCAACTTTGTATATCTCCTTTATTTTTATATATAGGTACTAAAATACTCTTTATCCATTCATCAGGCATCTTCTTAGTCCTCAAAATTTCATTAAATAATCTTGTTAGCCAACACACTCTTACATCCCTAAGACACTTCTGAACTTCAATAGGTATACCATCCGTTTCTAAAGTTTTTCCTATTTTCATCCTTCCTAGAGCATTTTTAAACTTCTGAGTTTCTAATTCTATGGAAAACATATGATCACGACTCTCCCTCGAGTCGTCTATATTTAAGTTGCGCACAACATTTTCATTTAATAACTTCTCAAAGTAATTTCGTCATCTTTTCTTAATTTTCTCATCTTTTACTAAGACTCTTGAATCCTCGCTCTTAATACAGCTAATTGTATCAAAATCTTTTATTTTTCTATCCCTTTATTTAGCGAGCTTATAAATTATATTTTCTCTTTTTTTGTTCCAAATTTTGTGTATAAATCATCATAAACCTTTTCCTTTGCATCTCTTACCGCTCTTTTAACTTCCTTTCTAACAGTCTTATATCTCTCCAAATCCTTTTTATTTTTACTTTTTTGCCATATTTTGAAGGTTGATTTTTTTTTCTCACAATATTTTGGACATCTTCTTGCCATCACAATGTTTCTTTAGTTAGCAAACCTTTAACTTTTGGTCCTTTAAGTACCTCATTTAAAAATTTTCTTATGTACGTAACCATTTTAGTCCACATCATATTTGTCTTCCCTTCCCAGTTGCATGATACTTCTTTAAGGACTTTATCTCTTAAAACTTCTAGTTTCTCTCCTTTCAAGTTACACTACCTAATTTTTGGGTTGATAGTCGCCTTTCTCGCACATATGTGTTTTCAAATCTTAATATCCAACACCATTAATCTATATTGTGAGGTTAAACACTCTCCCGTGGTATAACTTTACAATCTTTACATGTCAAGTGATCCATTTTTTTAGTGATGAAAAAGTCAATCTAGCTCTTATTTGTCCCACTTTTAAAGGTTATCAAATATCTATCCATCTTCCTAAAATAAGTATTTGCTAGTATAAGATACAACGAAGTCGCAAAATCTAATAGAGCCTCTCCATCATCGTTCTTATGACCAAATTCATGTCCTCCATGCACCCTCTCATATCTCATGTTATCTTCTCCTACATGTCCATTGAAATCTCATTCTATAAATAATTTCTCATCTAAGGGTACTCCTTAAATTATCTCATTCATTTCTTCTCAAAATTTAATTTTAGCTTGTGCATCTAATCCTACTTGGGGTACATAAGTACTAATGATATTAATTATGTTTACCCCTAATACAAGCTTAATTTGTATTATTCTATTTCCTTTCCTATTAACACCTACTACATCTCCTTTGAATTTCTTATCTACTAAAATTCCTATTCCATTTCTATTTCTAATTTTACCTGTATAATATAATTAAAAATCATCTATTTCTTTAGCTTTCTCCCCTACCCACTTTGTTTCTTGTAAACAACTATATTAATATTCTTTCTAATCATGGCATCTACTAAATCTATGCATTTTCCTGTCAAAGTTCCTATATTCCACGTCACTAACTTAAGTCTATTTTCCTAGAATAGCTTCTTTACTCGCACACGTCCAGAATGGTGCGGGAACCCTTGCCCATTATTTACCGCACCCGAGCGCTGGTGTGATGCCCTTGCACATTTTTTGAAGTACCCAGAGGCAGGCACAACGCATCGCTTGTAGGGAATGCCCTAGCATTTACGCATATATTATTAGGATTCATGTTCATAGGATTTGACAAAGTTTTGTGTTGGCTGTCAACTGCCTAACACAAGCCTCCTCCTTACCTGGTTTGTGGCCGGATTCCTGGCTTGAGACAAGCAATGACGAAGTTGAAGATCCCCTAATAAAAAGACAAAAATTGATTCAAGAAAAGCCATAAAAAACCAAGCTTTTTCCTTGTTGATGTCATCCCTCCTCATTTTCCGATGTCGGACCTAGTCGGTGAGGGTGCTGAACCCCTCGCCATCCGATTAGGTGTCAGCAGTGCCAGCGACGATCTCAATCCGCAAAACCTAATCAGAGAAGTTGTTGGAGTTGAGTGCAAACTCGAAGTTGTGACTACTATGATCACTGCTTTTGCTCGGATCCATCGTTACCACTGCCACCCATCCTCGATGCTCTTGTCGGCGGTCGTTGCAATTTGCCCTCATCCGCTTCCCTCTGTTATCTCATCAACTCACAACAACCAAAATAACAAAACAAGATTCCTATATCATACCCTAACCTTAACCCTAATTTGTTAATTTGATATGAAATTTAAAGTGGTGCTTTTGGGACGACGAATGGGAATGGGAAGCGAAGAAGGGTATTGCATGAAATGGATCCATTGTTAAGGATTGGGGATTGGGGATTTAGATTTGTTCTGGGGTTTGTGGGATGATTGGGGATTTGGATTTGGATTAGAAAATGGGGGAGGAGTTTGATCTAGATTTGAGATGGATTTGGATCCAGGGTTAGATATTTTTTATACCCCCTGTGACACAAACTTTTATTATATATGAATGCCACTTTTGTAGATAATTATGTCAAAAATAAACTTGACCTTTGAGGGTATTATAGTGAAATAGGTAAAAATAGAACAAAATCAGGACCGTTCAAATTGGGCACGAATCTTAAAGCTCTCAGGGGTAAAACGGTAAATTCCACTAGAAACGGGTCCGTAAACGAAAGTCTGGCCTATTTCAAGCCCAACAACCCATAACAGATTTGTCAAACTGGGTTGTCATAATAGCCCAACATGAATGAGTACATGATTATCTAAAAATTATTTTAAACCCATAATTATCTATAAGAGACGGTTTAAAAAACCATATCTCTTTACAAGAGAAGAGTTCTAACTATATCTCCACATCCACTTCTATCTCTTCATGAGAAAGAGTCAACTAACCCTATCTCTTTATCGAGAGAAGGGTAACCGCCCTAAGAGAATAACCAATTTTATCAAAACACCTGGAAGTATAGATAGATCAATATCTTGAAACTGATTACCAAAGCGACTATAAATACCCTATGACCTCCACAAGAACTAGGTAGTCAGTATTTTGCCCCTAAAAACCTCCCATATCTTTCTAAGATCTGACTTGAGCGTCGGAGGTTCTGTTACCGGAGCCAACCCCGGTGTTTCAGAATTTGATCAATTAGAGTGATGTTACCATCCATATCAGATCGTTCAAACAAGTCAGATTCAGGAGTCAAGATCAGCAAAAACTAAAATGCTAGTTCTTTTTATTGTTTCTAAAGGAATTCACAATATATGTTTGCTCCCACGCAGAAAAAAGCAGTAACATATTGGCGCCGTCTATAGGCAACAGAAGAAGCGATCTGACCAAAATTCGCAGGTAAAAATTGTTTTCAGCTATGCCTCTAAAAGGGAAAGAGAAGGCGGCAGCCTCAAGCCGACGAACCAACCATCTTCCTCCACCTCCCCCTCATGAGGAAGTCCTTCCTACCTTTTAGCAAGATCAACTTCTTCAACCGGATCAACATATTCAGTCGAAATAGCCCCCAACAGCCTACCCATCCTCCCTCCATAGAGGCTCCACTAGGGCGGTCTACACCTCCACACCATCCCCGGTGCACCCTGCAATGCCTCAAGCACAGCAGGACCTCCACTAGACCATAATCTCTAGACAGCATGGGTCTGACCATTGAGACCATTGAGTTGACTGCGAGCCCGGGACGAGCTCCCTCATCTAGCATATCAAGAAGGCACAAGGGGCCCCTCTCCTCAAAGTCAGGGATGCAGAAGAACCTTCTCTTCCACAGGGAGAAAAAGCCATCGCTATCCAAGGGGCCAAAGAAGGACTCCTCCTCATGAGAGAAGGAACTCAACTCCAACAAGCCGATCAACCCCCAAGGGAGGTAAAGAGGAAGAAGCACCCATCACCAGAGTAGAGTTCCAGAACATCAAAGACAAGATCCTTCAAGCCCTCAACATCGTTCCTACCAGGACCCAACTGGCCTTCACCGCTCCACTCCTCCACGACGTGAGGAGTCTCATGGGTCCAATAAATTCGAAGAACAAGACAACGTCATCCTCTAGCACCTCCAAAAGATAGATGACTGCCTAGCACTGCTGAAACAAGAAGATGGAAGACCGCCTCATCTGACCTCCCTTCTCCAGAAAAATCATCGAGGCTCCTGTTCCAGTCAACTTCAAAATTCCAACATTTGAGTCATACAACGGAGAGTTCGACCTGGTAGACCACATTGAGAGTTTCAAAACCCTCATGGTGATCCACCAAGCATCCGACTCCCTCCACTGCAAGACTTTCCCAGTAACCCTGAAGGGATCAGCACAGGAGTGATTCTCTCATCTCTCTCCATGGTCCATCTTCTCCTTTGATCAGCTTGAGGAACTCTTCATCACACACTTTATCACTAGTCGCAGGACAGAGAAGACGAGGGCCTCATTACGTGACTTTAAGCAAAGGGATAAGGAGTCCTCAAGAGTTATGTTCGGCGTTTCACAACCGAGTCCCGTTCTATCCCCTCACTTGATTATGCCATAGCCATGGCCGCCTTAAGTTACAAAGAGCACCAATGAAGATGGACCCATGAAGATGCAGAAGGATGCAACAGGCCAATGTTGTCCACTCCCAGTGCATTATTTTGACAAATACACTCCAATTAATGCTAGCATCTCTGAAATTCTCATGGAAGTTGATAAGGAGAGACTCCTTCAACCTCCTCCTAAAATGAAAACTTCAAGCAGAAGAAGGGGCATGAACAAGTGGTTCGTAATTCACAAAGATCACGGACATCTCTCAGATGACTGTCTGGCCCTCAAAGACGAGCTTGAACCCTGCTCTGACGAGGATACCTAGCAAAGTTCGCCCAAAGAAACAACACCGAACCTCCTCCCGTAAGAGGACCCAACAAGCAACCAGATAGGCTTTCTGAGTCCCAAGACTCGGGACGCATGAAGTTATTCCACTCCATCTATGGGGGGCTATGGGGGGATTGTCTAACTCCTCAAGGAAAGCATTTATCTCTGAACATCCTCCCTCCCAAGAGCTCGGGGGTTCCGATCATATTATCAAACCAAGACCTCGAAGGTGTTCAAACACCTCACTATGACGCACTTGTAATCAGCATATGTATGGTCAATCATGAGGTGCACTGTTTCTTGGTAGATAACGACAGCTCATTCAACATCCTCTTCCTGAATGTATTCGAGGAAGCGCAAGCGAGATCGTCTCAAACTGTCGGGTACACCCTCCATGGATTCTCTTGAGCCCCAGTTCATATCGAAGGATTAGTCACCCTTGATGTAACTATAGCGAAAGCTCCAGCACCCGCACTGAAGCACTTCAATTATGGTTGTCGAGATGAAGTCCGCCTATAATGTCATCTTTGGTCCCCCGGGAATAGCAGCCCTTCACACGGTTGTCTCGACCTACCATATAAAGATAAAGTTCCATACGACAGCAGGGATAGGGGAAGCCAAAGAAAGCCAATAAGCTGCTCGAGCGTGTTACACCGCCATAATGGGGGGCTCGATCCTCTCCCTCGTTGCTATGAAACTCCCCCAAGATAGGGGACAAGCCAGCTCTAAACCCGTAGACGAACTAGCAGCAATCCCCTTTCCCAAGAGGATCAAGCTAAGCATTTTCTTGTAAGCAAGGCAATCCCCCACCAAGTCAAGAAGCAACTCAGCACTGCATCAAGGAGAACCAAGATCTCTTCACTTGGACAGTCTTAAACATGCCGGGCATATCCAAATATCTAATCATGCACCGGTTAAGTGTGAACCTAGAAGTCAGAACCATCTAATAGAAGCATCGTAAGTTTGCCCCTGAAAGACAACAAGAAGTCAAGAAAGAATCTAATAGAAGCACCGTAAGTTTGCCCCTGAAAGCCAAAAAGAAGTCAAGGAAGAAGTCAAGAAACTCCTAGCTGCCTGCTTCATTCAAAAAGTTAGCTACCCCGAGTGGCTAGCGAATGTGGTAATGGTCAAGAAAGCCAATGACAATTGGAGAATCTGCATAGACTTCACCGACCTTAACAAAGGATCTCCAAAGGATCATTTTCCTCTATTAATCATAGATGCCTTGATCGACGCCTCTTCAGGACATGAGCTTTTAAGCTTCATTGATGCCTTCTCAGGATATAACCAGACCCGAATATTTTCACAAGACATCCCGAAAACGTCCTTCATCCCCGATGAATCTACTTCAATCGAGTCATGCCCTTCGGGCTAAAAAATGTTGGAGCCACATATCAGCGCTTGGTGAACCAAGTCTTCAAGAAGCAAATCAGCTGAAACATGGAGATATATGTGGATGATATGCTCTTGAAGAGCCTCAGGATAGAAGATCATGTGGCCGACCTCCAAGAAGCTTTTGATGTACTGCAGAGATAAAACATTAGACGGAATCCCTCGAAGTGTGCCTTCGGGATCTCCTCGGAGCATTTTTTAGGGCTCATGGTAAGCCACAGAGGAATCGAAGCAAACCCTGGAAAGATCAGGGTCATACTCGACATGTCTTCCCCAACTACCATAAAGAAGTCCAGAAGCTCACCGGCCACCTCACTGTTATTGGGTGCTTTCTCTCCAAGTCTGGGGAGAAGTGCATCCCGTTCTTCAAAGCCCTCCGAGGAATGAAGAATTTTGAGTGGGGAGAAGAACAACAAGTAGCCTTCGAACATTTCAGAGCACATTTTGTCAATCCCCCACTCTTTAGCAAGCCCAAGTCGGGAGACGTCCTCTACATCTACTTGGCAACTTCAGAAGACCCTCAGTCTTGTCTTGGTAAGGGAAGAAGACAGGGCCCAGAAGTCAATCTACTATGTAAGCAGGTACTCCACAATGCTAAACTTCGATACTCGAGGATGGAGAAGATGGCTTATTCACTAGTTAGAGCTGCCCGAAAGCTCCGACTATATTTTCAAGCCACTCCATCTTGGTCCTTATCAATCAGCTACTCAGACAAGTCCTCTACAAGCCAAAAAGTTCCAGGAGATTTATGAAGTGGTCCATTGAGTTTAAGTCAACATGATATATCTTATTAATCGAGAACATCAATCAAGGCCCAAGCCTTGGCCGAATTCATTGTTGGAAGCACCATTCATGATCCCCCCCGAGGAAGGAGACAACCCCACACTTTGGAGTGTCTACGTGGATGGGTCCTCTTGCCTTGAAGGGAGTGGAGTCGAAGTCATTTTGCTTGGTCCCGACGAGTTCACCCTCCAATACTCGTTGCGCCTTAACTTCCCAGCTGCCAATAATGAGGCCGAGTGTGAAGCCCTCATTGTCGGGCTCCTCTTAGCACCAAAAGCAGGGGTGCGATGAGTTGGGGTGTTCGGCGGCTCTCAGCTAATAGTGAACCAAATCTAGTGTGAATATGAAGCCAGAGATTACCACATGGTCAAGTATTTTGCTTATGTAAAGAAACTTATGCCCACTTTCAAAGAAGTCGAAGTCACTCGCATCCCATGTGTGGAAAACAAACAAGCAGATGCCCTCTCCAAGCAACCCTCCTCATCGTTCGATGGACCCGACCACACTATGCTCAATGAGGTCCTACTTATGCCAAGCAACGAAGAAAAGACATTGGAGCTCATGTCCATCACCCCTTAAACACCCAGAGATTGCTGGATGAAATCATTGATCGACTTTCTCGACAAGAGAGTCCTCCCTACGGACCCAAAAGAAGCAAGAAAGATCCGGGTAAGGGCTGAATGATATACACTCGTCGAAGGAGTCCTCTACAAGCGCTCCTACACCCAAGTTAATGGGCGAACTTACCAACGACGCCTCTCTCCCGAAGAGGTCAATTATGATCTCAAAGAGGTACATGAAGGAACAGGAGGTAGTCACTTAGGCATAAGGTCCCCTACGCGAAAAATTCTCAACCATTAATACTATTGACCCACTTTCCTCAACTGCCCAAGCATATATCCGTCGATGCATTCCCTATCAGAAGTACTCCTCCATCAAGCGGATACCTCAAGCCAACCTCAGCTCGGTGTCAAGACCCATCCCCTTTGCAATGTAGGGAATGGACTTGCTCAGACAATTTCCTCCCACCACAGCACAACGAATCTTCCTAGTGGTAGCCATCGACTAGTTCACAAAGTGGGTCAAGGCGGAACCACTAGCAACAATTACACAACATAAGGTATAGAAATTATCCTGAAAGAACATAGTATGCAGGTTCGGGATTCCCCGCACACTAGCCACCGACAATGGAGCTCAATTTGCTAGCAAGGGGTTCCGCAAGTTTTGTACCGATATGGGGGTTGAACAACGCTTCTCTTCTATGTCGCACCCCTGACAAACGGCCAAGCCGAGAACGCCAATCAGCAAATCTTACATGACCTCCAGAAAAGACTTGGTGAAGCACGAAGGGGCTATGGGTCAAAGAACCTCCAAGCATGCTCTGGTCCTACAGAACCACAAAGAGAATTCCAACAGGAGAATCCCCATTCAACCTCACCTTCAACACAGAAGCACTCATCCCTCTGGAAGGAGGATTACCTTACCCTTGCAATCTCTCCTTTAACGAAGAGCAGAACTAAAATAACCTCCAGGCAATTAGATCTCGTTGAAGAAGTCCGAGAGAAGTCTATCATGTGAGGCATATCTACCAGGAGAGGGTAGAGAAATTCTACAACAAGAAGGTCCGCCCGGCCAACCTCAAAGAGGAGGACCTAGTCGTTCGAAAGCTTGAGATATCCAACCTGCACAAGAAGGGAAAGCTCGCCCCTAGCTGGGAGGGACCATACGAGGTCTCACAAGTGGTCCGCCCAGGAGCTTACTGACTTGAAGACCTGGAGGGGGAGAAGATATCAAGGACTTGGAATGCTGAGCACCTAATAATGTACAACGAGGGAACTTAACGCCATCCCTAGTAGTTAGCTTATGTAATAAAGGCTTGCAATTAAAGCTCCTGCTTAGTTTTATTCTTCAAATAAAAATTAGTCTTTTCTTTTACAATTTCATCGGATGTAAACAGTGAGTCAAACACATGGTCCACCCCTGAGCAACACTATCTACTCACTAAGCACATCAACAGATGAGTGCGAAGTCCATGGTTCATAGAGTCGCTCTAGCCACTTGACACTGAGTAAGTGTGCGGGGAACACCTCACCATTCTATTACTCCCAAAACTCGTCGTCAACCAGTTCGAAGTCCATATTTATGGTTCTTAGAGTCACTCTAGCCACTTGCCACAGAAAAATGGTAAGGCACTCCTCGCAATTCGATCAGCTCCCAAATCAACCCCCGGACAAGTGCATAGTTCATACTCATGGTTCATATAGTTGCTCTAGTCACTTGTCACCGATTAAGTGTGCGGGACACGCCTCGCCATTTGATTGCTCCCAAAACTCGTCGTCAACCTGTTCAAGGTCCATACTCATGTTTCTTAAAGTTGCTCTAGCCACTTTCCACAGAGCAAGGGCAGGACTCGACTCGTCATTTGATTTGCTCCTAAAACAACCATCGAAAAAGTACAGAGTCTATACTCTTGGTTCTTAGAGTCGCTTTAGCCACTTTCCACTGGGTAAGTGTGTGGGGCACTCCTCGCCATTCTATTGCTCCTGAAATTATTCGTCAACCTATTCGAAGTCTATATTCATGGTTCTTAGAGTTACTCTAGCCATTTACCATCGAGCAAGGGTAGGGCACTCGCCATTCGATCTGATCCCAAAACAACCCTCAGACAAGTGCAGAGTTCATACTCATGGCTCTCAAAGTCGCTCTTGGCATTGCCACCAAGTAGGTGTGTGGGGCACGCTTCACCATTCGATTGCTTCCAATACTCGTCGTCAACATGTTAGGAGTCCATACTCATGGTTCTTAGAGTCGCTCAATTCACTTGTCACCGAGCAAGGGCAAGGCACACCTCGCCAATTTATCTGCTCCTAAAACAACTAAACAAGGGCGGGCACTCCTCGCTATTCGATATGCTCCCAAAGCTTGTCTTCAACCTGTTCGGAGTCTATGCTCGTAATTCATAGAGTTGGTCTGGTATCACGTACCCAAGCAAGCTCAAAGACTCAACTCGCCACTCGATCTGCTCCTAAAATGCTTTAAAAACAAGTCCAGAGTTTATACCCTTAGCACGAAGTTGCTTTAGCAACGTACAACTGATCGAGTTAGAGTCTAACTCGCCATTCAGAGCAAGCTATCGCAACGCGATAGCCACCCCAGTAAACAAAAATGGGGTCAAGCCTTTCCCGAAGAATACTCCCGAAATTTGCTACAACAAGAATACAAGAGGTCCAACCATTTACTAAAGTTGCCACAACTACTCGAAACACAAAGAGATACTACTCAAAGAGACAAAACTTGAACACTTAGAAATTTTTTATTTCGCATAACATCTCAATACAAGTTCAAAAGAAGCAGCAAATAAGAGTACAAGTCTCTCTCTGAGTCATCTATACCCCTTCGTGGAAAGAGGATATTCCTGTTAAGGGACATGCGTAGCCTACGGCCCCCTCTGGCTACTGAAACACCACCTCGATCTCTCAAACGATCTGAAGGGAAGACCAAAACCACAGATTGAGTTTGAGCCGTGTGGCCCTCAACACACGCCGCCTCTCCAACCGAGGCAACACTTGATGAACCGGCTAGTTCGCTTTGGGCATCTCCCGGATTCCTCGAAATCCCCATGCAGACGTAAAGCCAATTCATGAAATGACCTCCCTTGATTTATCTTATCGCGAGAGCAAGAAGTGCTCTTGGTTCTAGTCCCCTCAAGAAGACATTTAAATCGATGGATCTCCACCTCTTACTCGACAAGCCTCTCCTTGAGGTGGGAATCCTTCACCCTAATCTTTCAAAGAATGTGCACCGAACAGTCCAGATGAATCTCTCCCGAGAACTCGAGGACGACCTCTTTCAGATGAGAAACTTTTAAGATTTTCTCAAGCACCACGTTCTTCAACTCACCCCTCTCGGTTGTAGCTGCGAGCAAAGAACGACGAAGAGATTTAATCTCTAAGTCCCTCTCGATGACCGTCTCAGTAAGAGGAATCTCATCATTGCGTAAGCGCCCCTCCACATTGGGCAGAGACGCTCCTCGCGGACAGTCATTAAAATGTTGTGCTTCGATATTCCTCCTGGCCAACACTCTCCTCAAGTAGCCAAGCTCCACTTCCACCTTGAAAAGCGTCTCCCGTAAGGAAGTAAGCCCAACTCTGCCACGCGGAACCTGGTACGGAGATGGGCAATCTCGCCATCGCGGGGATCGCTCCCAATATACACAACAACCTGCTAGTAGGAAATAGTAGGGGGTCACTACAATGGTGTTAATCAAAGCTACTAGATACATAAAGACTTAAGAGTTCAAATCCAACACACCAAAAACGGTTGTTGGCAAAAAAGAACACAAGTATCAAATACCAAAAAAAGTTTTCATTGCAATTCAAAGAGTTGAAATACATCAAGCAGTGATCAGTCAGCTATTAGGCACATACAATGAGTAACTAAACAAAAACTGCTACAAAACAAAGAAGAGTAGTCAATGATCCACCTTGGTAGACGGAGCTGGAGGGAAGAGGTCCCGACGACCTCCTTCTGCTTCGCTCCTACTCCCCCTACGGGGGCCTCCGCCTCCACACTAGCAGTCTCTTCCTCCACCATATCCTCATCCTCTTCCTCCTCATCCCCTGGTACCAGCTCCTCTCCTGGCTGTAAGCCTAGATGGTATCTCCTCCCGTCAAAGTGGGAGGCACTCTCGATTACATTGTCGATGGCATTGTGGTAGGAATTCTTCATGTTAGTAACATGTGGTTCTCCGCCTCCATCCTGACACGAGCAACCACCTTCTCTGTCACCTTGATCGCATCCTCCTCCTTCCTTTTCAACTTTATTTCAAGCCGAGCAACCCTCTCGCCAAAGGCCTTTAACCAAATATCAGCCGTATCCCAGGCCTTCACGGCCTTCGCCATCTCCGAATTGGCCTTGTGGACCTCCGACCTCCAGCGCTTCTCATCCTCTGTAACCTGTATGAACAAGTTTCTAAGATGGCAGGTGATCTACAAAAAGAAGACAAGATAACTTAAGAACATGGGATATGCATACAAAAACTACAAGTACAAAGGAACGAAAGCAAAATAGCAACACATAACGACATGTTGGCCTGAGCCAACTCCATGGCAGAGGTACCGGGCCCCTCTGTGGCCATCCTAGTCATGTCCTTCTGAGTCAGGAGACACCGAACCACCTCCATACAACTATCTCCGTCCCCGAGAAAATCATCGTGCAGCTTGATGGTCCAGTTCGGGGTGTAGATCGACTTCAACCGATCAGAGAGAGTCGTGTCAGCAAATGTGGTGAAGGGCGGCACTCCCTCTTGAGCAAAGATGTCATAGAAGCAACCCCGGGAGCGAGACTCCTAGAAGATGCCTGAGGTGAGCCCAGGTTTGCAGCGGGTGAAGAGGGCAATGAGCTCCTAGCCGTCAACCCACCCCCAGGCCTTGTCACTGTCTAATCATCTTCTGTCTATCGGGTGCTTTTGAACTAAGATCGGTGTGCTTTGTCATGATCGTCGCAAAGTCCATACCCGCTATAACTGCCAGTGGGAAACAAGGAGAGACATCAAAATAAGAAGTAAAATTTGGATTAAAAAAGACACTAAAATACTTAAGCAAATAAAGAGCTAAAGTCGTACTAAGGTCTATCAGGCTCAAATCCCCAAGAAAGACAACCTCATATATGACCTGCCTCCACCTCATCAACTTCCACCTAAGGAGGTCTTCACACAACTTCTTATCCACCTCCCCTAACACCGGCTCCACCCTAACTCACTTTGGCACCGCCATCTGCTATTTAGTGGGGATCCCCCATGGCTCCGAACTACACACTACAATGAACTTCTCTTTCCAATTCTTGATAGAGTCCGAGACATCAATCAGTTTCACCCCAGCACGAGGAGTGACGTAGAAGCAGAACTCTAATTTGCTCTTTTGATGAAGTGTAAAAAGCGCCCGAAGCACCGCTAAGCTTGGCTTAGCTTCCACTGCCCGACATTGTAGAATGAAGGCGCTCACCTGACTTCATATCTTCGGCACAAACTATACTAGGCTGAACGTGTACCACCTCAAAACCTCCCCGATGAAGGGGTGTATCGAGAAACGAAGGCTGGCATGAAGAGCATCGAAAGAGAAGAAATATTACTCGTTGGGGAGTGTCATGCACACCCTAGCTCCGTGAGAAGGCAAAAGAAGCTTAAACTGAGAAGGGATCGTGAAACTTTCTTTGATAGTATGAAGATCCACCTTTGATAAAATACTCTGAAATGAGTCGGCCTTGCTCACATCACAAAACTCGGGCTCCTTGTATAGTAGATCGTGCTTCACCAGATCCCCCAATTCATTGGGGTACTGACGAACACGGGTGATACCTGTTAGAGGGCACGGGAGTCTCCTAAACTCGCCAAATCTCCTATTAACCTCTACAATTTCCTCTACCTTCACAGAAGATCACTTCGCTATCCCCTTCCCTTTCTCTCTTCTACTGGGTTGAGAGGTGGACACTTCTTCAACAAATCGATCCGAAGAGGAGTCGTCACCCTCTTCTGCCCTAGACATCTTAATAAAATATTATATATTACCTAAAGTGACTCGTACGGTCAGAATAGTTCACCGGATTAGCAAAAATTTGTAGGAGTTTTTTGAAAGAGAGAATTGGTCGGAGAGAGAAGGAGAAATTGAGAAGAAAGGAGAAGGGGTAGGGGGTTTTTAAACCCCCAGACCCCGACTTAGTGAGCCCCCTCTTCAAAATATTTTTTTTCTTTTTTTTACTTGGGCCCCCACACGGGAAAGTCCATTGAAAAACAAAAAAAAAGGAGAAGAAAAAGAGAGGAAAAATGCCCAAAAGCCCAAGAAAGGGAAAACAAAATGAGGGCGAAGCACGTGCCCAAGCAACACATGTCGCCATAAAAAAAGACCGAGTCAACGTAGCGCCACCCCGGCATGCCACATGGCACGGTACCTGATGCCACACCGGGTAACTACGACACCAGGTAACACACGCAAATAGCGCCATGTGGACCGTTCGATCGCCCCGATGTTCGCGCTTTTGATGATCGACGAGACTAATTTCCTACTGAGCGTACCCGGTGCTTCGCACCCGGTATTTACACCACCGGGTAACGCCAGGCACCCACACCACCATACTATCTCCTCATTGTGCACCGATCATGACCAACGGTCTAGATTCAATCGGATAATTTCTTTTTATTTTAATTCCCTTATTTAATTCTTAATTCGGATTTAATATTAAAAATTCCCAAAAAATAATTAAAATTTGAATTAATTAATTAAAAAAATTAAAAATAATTTTAATTCGGAAATTATTTTAATATTCTGAAAAGCAATTATCAATTTAGAATAATTAATTTAAAATTCAAAAATTAATTATTAAAATCAGGAATTGAATAAAAAATCTGACAAATTATTAAAAATTGGAAAATAAATCAGAAAATCTGGATAATCACAAAAAATTTAGAAAATTCTAAAAATAATTCTGGGTATTTTATAAACTCAGAATAACACTGTTACAACCCGAGCAAGGTTCAAACGTCCCTGAAAACATCGATAAGTTCTGTAAACCATTAAAAATGGACGAATTACTCCTTAAAAGCTATGAAGCTCGGTCTTCGGGATTGGGGGGCTGTGATATGAGTAAAAATAGAACAAAATCAGGATCGTTCAAATCGAGCATGAATCTAAAATCTCTCAGGAGTAAAACGATAAATTCTGTTAGAAATGGATCCGTAAATAGGAATCGGGCCTCTTTCTAGCCCAACAACCTAAAACAGATGTCACGCCCCGCTTTCCAAAAATATGGAATACGAGCACGTGACGAAGCCCAGCGAATGATTTTTTACATCATCCATAAGCTGTAGGATCGACCCAGCATCATAACAAGAATATACAAGATGAATATATATAACCAAGCATGCATGAATAATTATTAAGCAACAGGAAACAATTTAAACAAATAATAATATTCAAATAGTTCCCATGTCTGAATCAAGTGTAACTCGGAAACAAGTCTTAAACAGCAGAAGAAATAAATACCTTAAGGAAAGCAACCATTTAAACAGGTCCTTGCTCCAAGCAAAACCTGAAATGCCTGCTCGCCAATCCCAGCAGGAAGCTTGTCTCCCAAGTCTGTTTAGTAATATAAACAGGAAACAAAGGGGGAAACAAGGGAAAATGCCCTTAGTGCAAGCTAGGGCCACAAATAGTGAAAGCAAGTACAAGTAAGGAAAAGACAAGAGTTGGAATCAAGAATATAGCAAGAATTATGAGAAGTAGTAGGCAAATTCAAGACTAGCTAGCAAGAGGGAACATCTTAATAACTAGGTTGGTTAACAACTTCTAGTGGTGAAACACAAGTCAGGTACACCTATAAGGGTAATTAATATCAAGTGTCAAGCTCAAGTCTAGTGTCATATGTTATTTAAATGTCAGGTTTCAAATGTCAAGTCCAAATGTCAAATCTAAATGTCAAGTCCAAATGTCAAGTCGTCTAGCTCAAGTTATCAAGTTATCTAGTCTCAAGTTATCAAGTTCAAGTCTAGTTCAAGTTATCAAGTTCAAGTCTAGTAGTGATTACTATCTAGGTAGCACGACATGCATCCATTATACTACATGGTTGCTACAGTCAAACAATTTCGTTTAGACCTAGTAATGGAGTTTATAGGGCGGCGTACTCAGGTATCAAGTATCAAGCAAGCCTTGGTTCATGAATCGAAAATTAAATAACAAGTTCACGAAGCAAGTTCGCGAATCCACAAGCAAGTTCAAGAACCGCACAATGCGTTCATGAATCAAACAAGTTCATGAGCCGAGTAACCGACTCCATGAATCAAACAAGATACAACAAGTTCATGAACCAAGTATTGGGAAACACGGGCCCCCTTCCGAGTACACTTATCTATATTGTCCATTCTATAGTCTTTCCCATAACCCCGGCTTGTTATTGTTATTAACTCTTATCAAGCAAGCACACCTAAGTAAATGTTGTAAATTAATTCTAGAAAAATTTAGGGATGTCCTAGATGATGTCCAGCAGCTACACACAAAATTTGGGGTCAAACGCACGCTGTTTGTACAGCTAAAATAATTCGCAAAGTCAATATATACAGCAGTTTTTACAAAACTGCGCCTACTGATACAGCTGCAGTATAACAGCCATATCTCCTAGACCGTAACTCCAAATTCAATCATTCTGGAGTCTATCGACATCTACACATCCTGATCTACGTTTCATATTCAGGCCTCGGGCCCAAATTCCAAAGTTAAAAGGGTCGAAACCTCAAAAGAAAATCCAGACAGCAACATAGGGAAATAATTCACTAATGTAGATTTCATAGAATTATGTAATTTGGTGTCTAACATCATTATGTGGCACAAATACATGGTAATGGGAATCAAACAGCGAATAATAATATTTTTCAAGTCATAATAATCACAAATTTGCCAAAACACTAAATTTATATGCGTCTACAATTTCTAGGGGTCCTTAATTCATATGTCCATGTGATTCACAAGTTCAAGGGGATAAAGGAGTCCAATTGAATTATTATTTAATGCGAGGAAGTTTTGTGACTCTTAGATTGGTGAGTTTGAAGGTTCAAATTGATATACTATGATATTCAAAGGGAGTCACAAACTAACTACATGTGGTATTTCAAGGAGACTTGTACTAGGACAATAAGATGTACAAGGTTACTTGCCTTAAATCGACGGTTGAAATCTCCGCTTGTTGAAGCAAATAGAGTAGAAAAATCCCCGGAAATGTCCTCGAAATGCGCGTCCAAAAACTGATCTGAGATCGAGCTTTCCTTGCACACACGATCGGCCCAGAACAGCAAATTGCGATCTGGGATTTGCTGCGCCCAAAACAGCAAAACAGCCGAACGATCCAATGGGACGCCTCCTATGCAGCGGATCTGGACGAACAGGAAACAGCCACTTCGGATTCGCTGTGGGTGAAACAGGGTACGGCGATCAGATCGCACGGATCTTGAAGCGATCCAAGGGCCGAGATTGGATCCCGCCCTAATCGCTGCTCTTCTTCTTCGATCTTCTTCTTCGATCTTCGTTCGGCTGAGTCGAGCTCGAGAGAGAGCGACGGCGTGGCTGCTTCGCTGGCGGCGACTGCGGCAACGACGGAGGCGACGACGGTGGCGACGACGTCGAGAAGCGACGTGCGGCGAGTGCTCTGTTCGTGGTTTCGAACAGGGGAGAGAGCGAGAGCGGCGTTAGGGTGTTGGCGAGGCGGCGAGGGGCTGACGAGGTGATGGGGAATCTGTCGAAGTCGAGAGTGAGGGTGAGGGAGACGTCGAGTTGGAGCAGTGGTCGAGAATTTGGGTTCGAAGGTGGATTGGGTAATGGCGGAAGTTGGGTTTGGAGTTGGGTTAATGGCGACGGTGAAGGAGATGGGGGTGGTGGTGGTGGTGCTGTGGAGGTCGACGAGGTGGATTAGGGGCGAGCGAAAGTGATCGGAGAGGCCGAGGGAGGTTGGGTTGATGCAGTTGCGAAGATGGAGGAGAAGATGATTTGGGGAGGTGATAAGCGGCGGTGAGTAATTAGGTTAAAACAGTAGAGATTTAATTAGGGTTAGGGTTGGGTTTAAATACTAGGTTGGCGGGTTTGCGGGTTTGAGAGTCTAGGGGATCCGTTTCAAAAAGAGCCCAACAGAAGAAATGGTCAAAAAGCACAATAATGGGGATTAGAAAGATAAACGAGAAGAATCGGGCTATTTCTCATGAAGAACGGTGCAAGATGGCACACAATCGAATTTGACAAAAGAACCCACAAATTCGAGTTGAGACAAAAATAATGATTTTATTCGAATAGAAATAAAATACGAAATCTCAAATAGACAAAAGAGTACAATTGAGAGAAATACCGTATAAAATACGAATACGAGGTAACAGGAGTTACAAATCCTACCCACCTTACACAAAAATTTCGTCCTCGAAATTTGCTTAGGCGGTACATAGGACAGGGTAAAAACAATTTAGGAGGGTAACAAAACAAAGGGTTAAAAGGAGTGGAATCAAAGCATTGGAAACACCAGAAAACAAGGAGTGGATAACAGAGAGGTCCAACGGAAGGCATGGAAGAGAATAAATAGCATCAAAGAAATGAAATAACACAAGATAACAAATATGATAAAGAAGTAAGCAGAACTGGAATCGGGGAGATGGAAGACAGGAAAGGATTGAATCCAATAATGAATGAGTATATGATGGCAGGAGGGAAAGCAAGACGAAAATAACTGGTATCAAAACGAAGAAGAACACTGAACACCACGAGACTTGCAAGATAACAAGGCAAGGAGGTGAACGAATAGAAAGAGCTGGAATCAAAGAAAGATTGACCATGAAGAGATGAATCAATTGATGAGCCAATGGACGAGAACATATGCAAGAGAGAGAGAATAGCAAGCAATGCAAGGAAGGAGAAGCTGCAATAGATCCTGGGACCTGTGGGTTATGGGCCGACCACGCATCCGCTGCGCTACTCTGATGGTGACACTCCAAGCTCCAGACATGTTGTAGACCACGTGACACCAAGCGACGATCCGAGCAGGAAGAAAAGAATGAGGCACCAGATCAAAGAGTATGGGTTCATGATAGATATAAACAAGGATGCAAAGAATATAAAATTGAGCTTCAATTCAAATAATCAAAATATATAGTATACATCAAAACTAATGACTTTAACAGGAATACTAATAGTAACAATATCCATGATAATAATATCAACAGTAATAGAAAATAATAATGACAATAAAAACTAATAATAACAATAATAATAACAAAATTAGCAATATTAGTAACAAAATAATAATAATAATATCAATAATAATAACAGAAATAAAAACCGTCATAATCATACAGGTAATAATAATACGATGAAATAAAAATATCAACAATACTAATAATAACGATAATACATACATGACAAAGTAGAATTCAACACATTCATGAAAATAACGCAATAATAATAATAATAGCATTAAAAATAATATCAATAATGATAATAATAATATAACAATAGCAAAAATAACAATGATATCAATAAAGCAACAGTAATAATAATAAAAAATAATAACAGTAGTAAAGGTGATGAAACGATAATAATAACATCAATTGAAATGACAGTAATATTAATAATACCAATAATAACGAAAGTATTCTTTTACCATCAGTTTCATGATATAAGTAACGAGTCTTGAAAAATAAATTAGTAATAGGTAGAAAATCTTGCCTCCTTAACATCAAGTTACATATTTGCCTCCACGACATCAGGTTTCAAATTGCCGTCCAAATATTCGGCTGCACATTTTGCCTCGCCGATATCTAGTTGCAATTTGCCTCCATTGACATCGAGTTGCATATTTGCCATCTCGACATTAGGTTGCAATGAAGTGGTGAAATGTATATAAAATTGAGCATGCTTAGGCTCGAAATAAATTAATAACAATAATAGTAACAATAAAAATAATAGTACCAATAACAATAAAAATAATAAAATATCGATACTAATAACAATAAAAATAACAATGCTAATAATAATGATTATAACAGTAAAAATAACAGTAATCGCGAAAAGAATCATAACAATAATAACAATATCAACAATACTAGTAAAAATAATAATGCAAGACAATATATAATTTGTGCCCAACATTTTTGTGGAAGCAATTTAATATTAGTAATAATAATAAAATAACGAAAACAACAATAAGAATATCATTGGTAGTAACAATAATAATAATAATACTAGTAATGATAGTGAAAATAATAGTAATAATACTAATGGTAGTAAAAATAGCGTTATACAACGAAATAAGAATTTGTCTTATCTAATAACAATTTAGTAGAAATATATAGTCGATTGAAAATGAAAAGTGAGTTAAAATACATCATCGTTCGAAATAACAAAATCCTTGTTTAGAAACATCTTTATAGAAAATCGAAAATAAATATAATAATTAATAATCAAAATATAGAAAGTATTCGAAAAAATAATTATAAAGAGAAAAAAATAAGTAGAGAAAAATGAAGCTACATCCAATAAGGAGTTAAAGAGAATGATGACTAGAAGGGGCGAAAGAAAATTAAGGAATTGAATACGAAGGAAGAGGTACGATGAGCAAAATCGAAATTGAAGAGAATATAGCGGGAAGAAATAATCAACATGATACTCAAAATGAATCAACAAATAAAAGTGAATGCAAGGCAGGGAAAGAAGGGATCAACGAGGTAAGCTGAAATAAGAGATCACTTGCACCGGAATCAAAAGAATATGGGTACGGAAAGAATAAATTGTACCCAATAAGGAATCAACAAATCAGGATGACTATAAGAGATGGAAAGAAGCAATGAATCAAAGAATTGAAAATGAAGGGATCAAATGAATGAGATAAGACTTGTATCCAGATCGAGTTGACTATTAAATTATTCATGTGGTTGCATGGCCTGTTTAATGTTGAGTTAATCCTGACTGAGTCAAGCCTGTCTAATGTATTAGCCAAACTAACACATTAGCCAAAACCTGAGCTCTGATACCACTAAAAACCTTGTCACGCCCCGCTTTCCAAAAATATGGAATACGAGCACGTGACGAAGCCCAGCGAATGATTTTTTACATCATCCATAAGCTGTAGGATCGACCCAGCATCATAACAAGAATATACAAGATGAATATATATAACCAAGCATGCATGAATAATTATTAAGCAACAGGAAACAATTTAAACAAATAATAATATTCAAATAGTTCCCATGTCTGAATCAAGTGTAACTCGGAAACAAGTCTTAAACAGCAGAAGAAATAAATACCTTAAGGAAAGCAACCATTTAAACAGGTCCTTGCTCCAAGCAAAACCTGAAATGCCTGCTCGCCAATCCCAGCAGGAAGCTTGTCTCCCAAGTCTGTTTAGTAATATAAACAGGAAACAAAGGGGGAAACAAGGGAAAATGCCCTTAGTGCAAGCTAGGGCCACAAATAGTGAAAGCAAGTACAAGTAAGGAAAAGACAAGAGTTGGAATCAAGAATATAGCAAGAATTATGAGAAGTAGTAGGCAAATTCAAGACTAGCTAGCAAGAGGGAACATCTTAATAACTAGGTTGGTTAACAACTTCTAGTGGTGAAACACAAGTCAGGTACACCTATAAGGGTAATTAATATCAAGTGTCAAGCTCAAGTCTAGTGTCATATGTTATTTAAATGTCAGGTTTCAAATGTCAAGTCCAAATGTCAAATCTAAATGTCAAGTCCAAATGTCAAGTCGTCTAGCTCAAGTTATCAAGTTATCTAGTCTCAAGTTATCAAGTTCAAGTCTAGTTCAAGTTATCAAGTTCAAGTCTAGTAGTGATTACTATCTAGGTAGCACGACATGCATCCATTATACTACATGGTTGCTACAGTCAAACAATTTCGTTTAGACCTAGTAATGGAGTTTATAGGGCGGCGTACTCAGGTATCAAGTATCAAGCAAGCCTTGGTTCATGAATCGAAAATTAAATAACAAGTTCACGAAGCAAGTTCGCGAATCCACAAGCAAGTTCAAGAACCGCACAATGCGTTCATGAATCAAACAAGTTCATGAGCCGAGTAACCGACTCCATGAATCAAACAAGATACAACAAGTTCATGAACCAAGTATTGGGAAACACGGGCCCCCTTCCGAGTACACTTATCTATATTGTCCATTCTATAGTCTTTCCCATAACCCCGGCTTGTTATTGTTATTAACTCTTATCAAGCAAGCACACCTAAGTAAATGTTGTAAATTAATTCTAGAAAAATTTAGGGATGTCCTAGATGATGTCCAGCAGCTACACACAAAATTTGGGGTCAAACGCACGCTGTTTGTACAGCTAAAATAATTCGCAAAGTCAATATATACAGCAGTTTTTACAAAACTGCGCCTACTGATACAGCTGCAGTATAACAGCCATATCTCCTAGACCGTAACTCCAAATTCAATCATTCTGGAGTCTATCGACATCTACACATCCTGATCTACGTTTCATATTCAGGCCTCGGGCCCAAATTCCAAAGTTAAAAGGGTCGAAACCTCAAAAGAAAATCCAGACAGCAACATAGGGAAATAATTCACTAATGTAGATTTCATAGAATTATGTAATTTGGTGTCTAACATCATTATGTGGCACAAATACATGGTAATGGGAATCAAACAGCGAATAATAATATTTTTCAAGTCATAATAATCACAAATTTGCCAAAACACTATATTTATATGCGTCTACAATTTCTAGGGGTCCTTAATTCATATGTCCATGTGATTCACAAGTTCAAGGGGATAAAGGAGTCCAATTGAATTATTATTTAATGCGAGGAAGTTTTGTGACTCTTAGATTGGTGAGTTTGAAGGTTCAAATTGATATACTATGATATTCAAAGGGAGTCACAAACTAACTACATGTGGTATTTCAAGGAGACTTGTACTAGGACAATAAGATGTACAAGGTTACTTGCCTTAAATCGACGGTTGAAATCTCCGCTTGTTGAAGCAAATAGAGTAGAAAAATCCCCGGAAATGTCCTCGAAATGCGCGTCCAAAAACTGATCTGAGATCGAGCTTTCCTTGCACACACGATCGGCCCAGAACAGCAAATTGCGATCTGGGATTTGCTGCGCCCAAAACAGCAAAACAGCCGAACGATCCAATGGGACGCCTCCTATGCAGCGGATCTGGACGAACAGGAAACAGCCACTTCGGATTCGCTGTGGGTGAAACAGGGTACGGCGATCAGATCGCACGGATCTTGAAGCGATCCAAGGGCCGAGATTGGATCCCGCCCTAATCGCTGCTCTTCTTCTTCGATCTTCTTCTTCGATCTTCGTTCGGCTGAGTCGAGCTCGAGAGAGAGCGACGGCGTGGCTGCTTCGCTGGCGGCGACTGCGGCAACGACGGAGGCGACGACGGTGGCGACGACGTCGAGAAGCGACGTGCGGCGAGTGCTCTGTTCGTGGTTTCGAACAGGGGAGAGAGCGAGAGCGGCGTTAGGGTGTTGGCGAGGCGGCGAGGGGCTGACGAGGTGATGGGGAATCTGTCGAAGTCGAGAGTGAGGGTGAGGGAGACGTCGAGTTGGAGCAGTGGTCGAGAATTTGGGTTCGAAGGTGGATTGGGTAATGGCGGAAGTTGGGTTTGGAGTTGGGTTAATGGCGACGGTGAAGGAGATGGGGGTGGTGGTGGTGGTGCTGTGGAGGTCGACGAGGTGGATTAGGGGCGAGCGAAAGTGATCGGAGAGGCCGAGGGAGGTTGGGTTGATGCAGTTGCGAAGATGGAGGAGAAGATGATTTGGGGAGGTGATAAGCGGCGGTGAGTAATTAGGTTAAAACAGTAGAGATTTAATTAGGGTTAGGGTTGGGTTTAAATACTAGGTTGGCGGGTTTGCGGGTTTGAGAGTCTAGGGGATCCGTTTCAAAAAGAGCCCAACAGAAGAAATGGTCAAAAAGCACAATAATGGGGATTAGAAAGATAAACGAGAAGAATCGGGCTATTTCTCATGAAGAACGGTGCAAGATGGCACACAATCGAATTTGACAAAAGAACCCACAAATTCGAGTTGAGACAAAAATAATGATTTTATTCGAATAGAAATAAAATACGAAATCTCAAATAGACAAAAGAGTACAATTGAGAGAAATACCGTATAAAATACGAATACGAGGTAACAGGAGTTACAAATCCTACCCACCTTACACAAAAATTTCGTCCTCGAAATTTGCTTAGGCGGTACATAGGACAGGGTAAAAAACAATTTAGGAGGGTAACAAAACAAAGGGTTAAAAGGAGTGGAATCAAAGCATTGGAAACACCAGAAAACAAGGAGTGGATAACAGAGAGGTCCAACGGAAGGCATGGAAGAGAATAAACAGCATCAAAGAAATGAAATAACACAAGATAACAAATATGATAAAGAAGTAAGCAGAACTGGAATCGGGGAGATGGAAGACAGGAAAGGATTGAATCCAATAATGAATGAGTATATGATGGCAGGAGGGAAAGCAAGACGAAAATAACTGGTATCAAAACGAAGAAGAACACTGAACACCACGAGACTTGCAAGATAACAAGGCAAGGAGGTGAACGAATAGAAAGAGCTGGAATCAAAGAAAGATTGACCATGAAGAGATGAATCAATTGATGAGCCAATGGACGAGAACATATGCAAGAGAGAGAGAATAGCAAGCAATGCAAGGAAGGAGAAGCTGCAATAGATCCTGGGACCTGTGGGTTATGGGCCGACCACGCATCCGCTGCGCTACTCTGATGGTGACACTCCAAGCTCCAGACATGTTGTAGACCACGTGACACCAAGCGACGATCCGAGCAGGAAGAAAAGAATGAGGCACCAGATCAAAGAGTATGGGTTCATGATAGATATAAACAAGGATGCAAAGAATATAAAATTGAGCTTCAATTCAAATAATCAAAATATATAGTATACATCAAAACTAATGACTTTAACAGGAATACTAATAGTAACAATATCCATGATAATAATATCAACAGTAATAGAAAATAATAATGACAATAAAAACTAATAATAACAATAATAATAACAAAATTAGCAATATTAGTAACAAAATAATAATAATAATATCAATAATAATAACAGAAATAAAAACCGTCATAATCATACAGGTAATAATAATACGATGAAATAAAAATATCAACAATACTAATAATAACGATAATACATACATGACAAAGTAGAATTCAACACATTCATGAAAATAACGCAATAATAATAATAATAGCATTAAAAATAATATCAATAATGATAATAATAATATAACAATAGCAAAAATAACAATGATATCAATAAAGCAACAGTAATAATAATAAAAAATAATAACAGTAGTAAAGGTGATGAAACGATAATAATAACATCAATTGAAATGACAGTAATATTAATAATACCAATAATAACGAAAGTATTCTTTTACCATCAGTTTCATGATATAAGTAACGAGTCTTGAAAAATAAATTAGTAATAGGTAGAAAATCTTGCCTCCTTAACATCAAGTTACATATTTGCCTCCACGACATCAGGTTTCAAATTGCCGTCCAAATATTCGGCTGCACATTTTGCCTCGCCGATATCTAGTTGCAATTTGCCTCCATTGACATCGAGTTGCATATTTGCCATCTCGACATTAGGTTGCAATGAAGTGGTGAAATGTATATAAAATTGAGCATGCTTAGGCTCGAAATAAATTAATAACAATAATAGTAACAATAAAAATAATAGTACCAATAACAATAAAAATAATAAAATATCGATACTAATAACAATAAAAATAACAATGCTAATAATAATGATTATAACAGTAAAAATAACAGTAATCGCGAAAAGAATCATAACAATAATAACAATATCAACAATACTAGTAAAAATAATAATGCAAGACAATATATAATTTGTGCCCAACATTTTTGTGGAAGCAATTTAATATTAGTAATAATAATAAAATAACGAAAACAACAATAAGAATATCATTGGTAGTAACAATAATAATAATAATACTAGTAATGATAGTGAAAATAATAGTAATAATACTAATGGTAGTAAAAATAGCGTTATACAACGAAATAAGAATTTGTCTTATCTAATAACAATTTAGTAGAAATATATAGTCGATTGAAAATGAAAAGTGAGTTAAAATACATCATCGTTCGAAATAACAAAATCCTTGTTTAGAAACATCTTTATAGAAAATCGAAAATAAATATAATAATTAATAATCAAAATATAGAAAGTATTCGAAAAAATAATTATAAAGAGAAAAAAATAAGTAGAGAAAAATGAAGCTACATCCAATAAGGAGTTAAAGAGAATGATGACTAGAAGGGGCGAAAGAAAATTAAGGAATTGAATACGAAGGAAGAGGTACGATGAGCAAAATCGAAATTGAAGAGAATATAGCGGGAAGAAATAATCAACATGATACTCAAAATGAATCAACAAATAAAAGTGAATGCAAGGCAGGGAAAGAAGGGATCAACGAGGTAAGCTGAAATAAGAGATCACTTGCACCGGAATCAAAAGAATATGGGTACGGAAAGAATAAATTGTACCCAATAAGGAATCAACAAATCAGGATGACTATAAGAGATGGAAAGAAGCAATGAATCAAAGAATTGAAAATGAAGGGATCAAATGAATGAGATAAGACTTGTATCCAGATCGAGTTGACTATTAAATTATTCATGTGGTTGCATGGCCTGTTTAATGTTGAGTTAATCCTGACTGAGTCAAGCCTGTCTAATGTATTAGCCAAACTAACACATTAGCCAAAACCTGAGCTCTGATACCACTAAAAACCTTGTCACGCCCCGCTTTCCAAAAATATGGAATACGAGCACGTGACGAAGCCCAGCGAATGATTTTTTACATCATCCATAAGCTGTAGGATCGACCCAGCATCATAACAAGAATATACAAGATGAATATATATAACCAAGCATGCATGAATAATTATTAAGCAACAGGAAACAATTTAAACAAATAATAATATTCAAATAGTTCCCATGTCTGAATCAAGTGTAACTCGGAAACAAGTCTTAAACAGCAGAAGAAATAAATACCTTAAGGAAAGCAACCATTTAAACAGGTCCTTGCTCCAAGCAAAACCTGAAATGCCTGCTCGCCAATCCCAGCAGGAAGCTTGTCTCCCAAGTCTGTTTAGTAATATAAACAGGAAACAAAGGGGGAAACAAGGGAAAATGCCCTTAGTGCAAGCTAGGGCCACAAATAGTGAAAGCAAGTACAAGTAAGGAAAAGACAAGAGTTGGAATCAAGAATATAGCAAGAATTATGAGAAGTAGTAGGCAAATTCAAGACTAGCTAGCAAGAGGGAACATCTTAATAACTAGGTTGGTTAACAACTTCTAGTGGTGAAACACAAGTCAGGTACACCTATAAGGGTAATTAATATCAAGTGTCAAGCTCAAGTCTAGTGTCATATGTTATTTAAATGTCAGGTTTCAAATGTCAAGTCCAAATGTCAAATCTAAATGTCAAGTCCAAATGTCAAGTCGTCTAGCTCAAGTTATCAAGTTATCTAGTCTCAAGTTATCAAGTTCAAGTCTAGTTCAAGTTATCAAGTTCAAGTCTAGTAGTGATTACTATCTAGGTAGCACGACATGCATCCATTATACTACATGGTTGCTACAGTCAAACAATTTCGTTTAGACCTAGTAATGGAGTTTATAGGGCGGCGTACTCAGGTATCAAGTATCAAGCAAGCCTTGGTTCATGAATCGAAAATTAAATAACAAGTTCACGAAGCAAGTTCGCGAATCCACAAGCAAGTTCAAGAACCGCACAATGCGTTCATGAATCAAACAAGTTCATGAGCCGAGTAACCGACTCCATGAATCAAACAAGATACAACAAGTTCATGAACCAAGTATTGGGAAACACGGGCCCCCTTCCGAGTACACTTATCTATATTGTCCATTCTATAGTCTTTCCCATAACCCCGGCTTGTTATTGTTATTAACTCTTATCAAGCAAGCACACCTAAGTAAATGTTGTAAATTAATTCTAGAAAAATTTAGGGATGTCCTAGATGATGTCCAGCAGCTACACACAAAATTTGGGGTCAAACGCACGCTGTTTGTACAGCTAAAATAATTCGCAAAGTCAATATATACAGCAGTTTTTACAAAACTGCGCCTACTGATACAGCTGCAGTATAACAGCCATATCTCCTAGACCGTAACTCCAAATTCAATCATTCTGGAGTCTATCGACATCTACACATCCTGATCTACGTTTCATATTCAGGCCTCGGGCCCAAATTCCAAAGTTAAAAGGGTCGAAACCTCAAAAGAAAATCCAGACAGCAACATAGGGAAATAATTCACTAATGTAGATTTCATAGAATTATGTAATTTGGTGTCTAACATCATTATGTGGCACAAATACATGGTAATGGGAATCAAACAGCGAATAATAATATTTTTCAAGTCATAATAATCACAAATTTGCCAAAACACTAAATTTATATGCGTCTACAATTTCTAGGGGTCCTTAATTCATATGTCCATGTGATTCACAAGTTCAAGGGGATAAAGGAGTCCAATTGAATTATTATTTAATGCGAGGAAGTTTTGTGACTCTTAGATTGGTGAGTTTGAAGGTTCAAATTGATATACTATGATATTCAAAGGGAGTCACAAACTAACTACATGTGGTATTTCAAGGAGACTTGTACTAGGACAATAAGATGTACAAGGTTACTTGCCTTAAATCGACGGTTGAAATCTCCGCTTGTTGAAGCAAATAGAGTAGAAAAATCCCCGGAAATGTCCTCGAAATGCGCGTCCAAAAACTGATCTGAGATCGAGCTTTCCTTGCACACACGATCGGCCCAGAACAGCAAATTGCGATCTGGGATTTGCTGCGCCCAAAACAGCAAAACAGCCGAACGATCCAATGGGACGCCTCCTATGCAGCGGATCTGGACGAACAGGAAACAGCCACTTCGGATTCGCTGTGGGTGAAACAGGGTACGGCGATCAGATCGCACGGATCTTGAAGCGATCCAAGGGCCGAGATTGGATCCCGCCCTAATCGCTGCTCTTCTTCTTCGATCTTCTTCTTCGATCTTCGTTCGGCTGAGTCGAGCTCGAGAGAGAGCGACGGCGTGGCTGCTTCGCTGGCGGCGACTGCGGCAACGACGGAGGCGACGACGGTGGCGACGACGTCGAGAAGCGACGTGCGGCGAGTGCTCTGTTCGTGGTTTCGAACAGGGGAGAGAGCGAGAGCGGCGTTAGGGTGTTGGCGAGGCGGCGAGGGGCTGACGAGGTGATGGGGAATCTGTCGAAGTCGAGAGTGAGGGTGAGGGAGACGTCGAGTTGGAGCAGTGGTCGAGAATTTGGGTTCGAAGGTGGATTGGGTAATGGCGGAAGTTGGGTTTGGAGTTGGGTTAATGGCGACGGTGAAGGAGATGGGGGTGGTGGTGGTGGTGCTGTGGAGGTCGACGAGGTGGATTAGGGGCGAGCGAAAGTGATCGGAGAGGCCGAGGGAGGTTGGGTTGATGCAGTTGCGAAGATGGAGGAGAAGATGATTTGGGGAGGTGATAAGCGGCGGTGAGTAATTAGGTTAAAACAGTAGAGATTTAATTAGGGTTAGGGTTGGGTTTAAATACTAGGTTGGCGGGTTTGCGGGTTTGAGAGTCTAGGGGATCCGTTTCAAAAAGAGCCCAACAGAAGAAATGGTCAAAAAGCACAATAATGGGGATTAGAAAGATAAACGAGAAGAATCGGGCTATTTCTCATGAAGAACGGTGCAAGATGGCACACAATCGAATTTGACAAAAGAACCCACAAATTCGAGTTGAGACAAAAATAATGATTTTATTCGAATAGAAATAAAATACGAAATCTCAAATAGACAAAAGAGTACAATTGAGAGAAATACCGTATAAAATACGAATACGAGGTAACAGGAGTTACAACAGATTTGTCAAACTAGGTTGTTATAACAGCCTAACATGAAAGAGTCCATGATTATTTAAAAATCATTTTAAACTCATAATTATGCATAACAAACGGTTCAAAAACCATATCTCTTTACATGAGAAGAGTTTTAACTCTCTCTTCATGTAGACTAGAGTCAACTAACCATATATCTTTATCAAGAGATGGGTAACCGACCCTATCTCTTCATGAAGAAGAGAATAAACCAACTCTATTAAAACACATAGAAGTAGAGATAGATCAATATCTTGATACTAGTCCCCAAAGCAACTATAAATACTCCATGACTTCCACAAAAACCAGGTAATCAGTATTTTGCTACTAAAGGGCCAGTTCTTTTTATTGTTTCTAAAAGAATTCACGATATTTGTTTGCTCCAACACAGAAAAAAACAGCAACATATGGTAATTGACAACAGTAGAGCAAATAGATTGTTAATATAACTCCCACCTAAAACTGCGTGGTTGAGATTAGATCAATCAAGTTGGTATGTCTACAAATTGAGTTAGTTTGTCTACAAATTGAGTTAGTTTTTCTACAAATGACATAACTCCAACTCTCCCATTATAATATTAGAGATTAGAGATTTATATAAATATAAATCATTATTCAAATTGTTACAAATAAAGGCTCATTCGAAACATTTTTTTTAATTTTTTATAAAACATACTTCTTTTAGTCTTCTGATGATACAGATATATTTAGAACAATATTGGTTATCAGTATTAATAAAGTTTATTTTTAACTATTAAAAAAAAAGTAAAAAAAAAGGCCCTAGAGTTTCACCTATTTACTACTGAAGCATATGCTAATAATGATATTTATGCTTCATTTTACGGACCAAATTTCCCTTTCAATATATATTTTGTTTTGCCAAATACTCTCTATATAGTGTTATATGTGAGATATTATATTAATTTCATACCAGAATATGTATTTTGTTTCTCTCATATATAGGAGATATTGCACTCAGTTATAATCAATCAATCAATCCAATAATCCAAAAAAACCAATAATCCAATAAAGTATTGTTTTCTATCTCTGGATCAAATAGTAAAAAAAAGCCCTATAGTTTCACCTATTTAATACTTAAGCATTGCTAATAATGATATTTATGCTTCATTTTACAGACCAAATTTCCCTTTCAATATATCTTTTGTTTTAGCAAAAACTCTCTATATCAGAAAAAAGAAGGAAAAAAATGCCTTATAGTTTCACCTATTTACTACAGAAGCATATGCTAATCATGATATTATTGATATTTATGCTTCATTTTACAGACCAAATTTCCCTTTTAATATATCTTTTGTTTTACCAAAAACTCTCTATATCAGAAAGAAGAAAAAAAAGAAATCTCTAAAGTGCTCTCTTTAAAACAACAAACTAAGGAAGACAAGAACAGTTGAGTGAGCAGAAAGTGATGTTGCGGCTGCAACTTCGGAATGAAATACAGTGGCAAGTGCCTTCTTCAATCTGGAAATTGAAATCACGGAAAACCTAGTCAAGAAAGAGGAATTTAACACACTGGATGTTAAAAGCAGTTCTTGATTCATGAATATGAAATGTGTTTATAAGTGATATGCTAGACAATTCGATGTTTCTTGGCCATACAATCAGTCACAGTTTGAATCTGGAGAGGCCTCCTATTGGCTTCGGAGTTGGGCCCCGCAAAGCTGGTGTTACTACTAAGAACTCAACCTAAGGACTCAATTACAGGATTCACAAAACTGATGTCAATATAAACAGATACGGAGACAATGATTGATACGAGGATTGATACAGATACAGTCAGAAACTGGATCAAAGTTAAGGAAGAAAAAATAGTTGAGAGATAGCAGAAAGTGATGGCAACAGAATCAAATATTAGAGACACAGAGTTGGAGAGAGAGAGAGAACTTAGAGAACTTATGGATGAGAGGTTTTGTGACTTGTTTGTTTTAACATTGCAGTTTTTTTTATTTCTTTGCGGAATTTGTGTTCTGAATTAGCTATTAACTGATGTTGTAGCATTTGTTAGTTGAAAAACTAAAACTGATGGAATTTATATCATGCATTAAGTTGTTTCTGTAATGATTTTCAGATTTTATTTCACTCTATAGAACTGAATTATGAATTGCTTTCAGCTTTGCTTTTACTTGTCTGCAGAAGGTCTATATTTTGATTCAGTGAGTGCAGTGCTAACCAGATAGTCTCTGTAGCGTTGCAGTTACATATCAAATGATTCAAATTACGGCAGAAAATACAGAGATCTATCTGGTAATGCTATTCTCGAACCGAGAAACAAGCATGAGATCTAATATACATTGAATTGGTCTAAACCCATCAAAAGAGAATTGGTAAACAAGTATATATATATATATATATATATATATATATATATATATATATATATATATATATATATATACTTGTTTACCAATTCTTGGTTGTGCACTGGGGTAGGGAAACTTTCGGTTGTGCACTGGGGTAGTGCACACAGCAGTGTGCACTCGTGCTTGGTCGTTCGATCTGAGCTTTTGATCATCATCCCCATCCAACGGTTCCTCAAACTTCCTGCTCATCTGGCTAAGATGGGGGGTAAAACCATCATTTCATACCCCCCATCCCCAAAATCCCGTCTTCTTCCCGCTCTCATGCGTCTTGTTCCCTCTCTCACGCTTGAGCCTCAAATCCTCGCGTTCAGATCTGAAAAACCCTAGCCCCCCAAAAAATCGAACCACATCCACCTCATCCCCAAATCTCCATCTCATCCCTCTCGAACGCTCTTATTTCCTCCACGCCTTCATCAGCTCCCTCAGATCTGAAAACCCTAGCCCCCAAAATCCTCGAACCCACAAATCAGTACCCAATCTCCTCCTCGTGATGCTCTCATGATCCTCTTCCCCCAATCGTCGCATCTCTCACGCTCGATTTCCTCAGCCTAAAAAATTCAGTCGTCTTCGACGCCAACTCGAAACCCTAGCTTCCAACCAAAGCTCATCCCCAAATCTATATTTTCTCTCCTCCGAATCCATTGAACTCACGGAAAGAGACCTCAGGTATTATTTTTTTTCCCTTTACTTCATCTTGTTGAAAAAATACACCTTTACTTGATCTTCAAAAAAAATTTCACATTCCAGGTTTGAACTTTGCTATCTTTTATCAATTTTTTTTAGAGAACAAAGACAACAACATCTGTATTGCACAAAAATTCAGTTGAAATATACACACGATCTCACATTTCACATTTGAAATGATTCTCCAGTGCATTAGTGAATTAAATGTCATAATAAGAAATTGAAGTAAACTATTGTAGCATATTAGCACTAATTTCTCCAAATTTGGTAAATATTTAGTTGTTGATGCATCATGCTCCATATTAGATATGTTGATGCATCATGCTCCATACTATATAGTTTATTGCAAGACAAATTCTTCTTTGACTAATGTGAAAAATCTAACCCCTGAAGCATAATTAGTAGGTACTAATTTGAATCACTTGATATTAATATATACTATGATAACTAATTGATTATATATTCCAATTTGTAATAGGTATGGAGATTGGTGAATGTTGCTCACAATTTGGGGTCAATTTTTTTGTATGTTCAAGAAGGTGATTTTACACCCTACTGACGATAGTTCCGAGGACGGTAATGATTATATGGACTGAGGGAAGTATTTGATTCACAAACAATTTGGTAAATATGATGCCTTAGTTTATTTTATTTTAGGGGAAGAATTGATAGGCAGTGATGAGTGCATGGTATTGTCTCAGGTTGAATTTATTATTTTTCCCACCTACCAAGTCAAATATATTTCTTTCCATCTCTGTTTTGAGGTAGTTAGTGGGCTGATGCACCCACTTGATTTGATCATGGCATATACTTACTTGATTTTGGCTGAAACTTGACTTTTTTTTAGAGTGACAGATACTTTGTATGCTTTATATATTCACTTACACTTAATATATCATTGCATATGCTTGATTTTGGCTCAGACTTGATTTTTTCTAATACAATTATGTGATTTTTGAGCTCTGTTTCACATGGAGCTCTGTTAGTTTTTTCCCTTCTGATCTGTTTCAACAATGAGATCCTGTTGGTTTTTTTTAAGTTTACAGTTAAGTGCTCCCAAATTTAGGTACTAATTTGTGAGTTCAAATTATTTGGAGGGTAGGGTTTTCAGATCTGAGGTCGATGATGAAGGTGTGAGGGAAATCAAGCGTGAAAGAGGGGAGGAGTTGGAGCTTTGGGGATGAGGGGGGGTTTCACATGAAATGACTCTTCTTTTTCTGATACAATTACCCGTCTTTGGGCTGATGCACATAGCTGTGTAGCTGTATTTCCCCTTCGAGTCTGTTTCACAGTGAGATTCTGTTGGTTTGTTTAAGTTTGTATTTGAGCTGTGTTTCACAGTTGAGCTCTGTTTGATAGTGAGCTCCGTTTCACAGTTCAGCTATGTATACTTTGGCTCATAGTATGCTTTGTACACTTGAATTTTTCGGATACAATTAACTGATTTTTTCTGATCCAATTACACTTCTTTCAGCTGATACAATTAAGTGATTTGGGGATGAGGAAATGCATATATTTGATTTTGGAAGAGGTAGGGGTTTGTGATGGTAATTTGTCTATTTGGGCATGGCAGATCTACTGCAGCCATAGTACTACACCAACACACTTATGCTTGATACATTTATGCTCCCCCCACTCAAGATGTTGTGCTCATTTGAGAACCTTGTCTTGTGAAAGAATGTAATTTCTGAGCCTACTTAAGTTCATCTCATGAACATAATCATCCTTTATGTTATCTTTGCCTTTTGTTATCTAATAAATCTGAGGTAAATTCATCTAACTTTTTGTATTTTTTACTAGTGTGCGATCTACAAACTCATCTAACTTTATGTAATTTTTGTAGGGGGTTCGCTCATTTTGCTACTTCACAGAGCTTCAACAGCAGTGTCATTTTGGTAAATATGAGGTTCGAGTTTGTATAATGATATTCGAGTGTATAATGTAATATGAGATTCTATTTGTCTAGTGTAAATTTTTTGTATACTAGTTTGTACTACAAGTGTCGAATTTGTATAATGATATTCGAGTGTATAATGTAATATGAGGTTTGAGTGTGTAATGTTGTAGTGTGTGTTTTGTATCCAGAAGTCATGTAATACTTTCCTTTGATGTGAAATAATGTACTTCTTGATTTTGTGTACATGTTTCCATCTGAGGTGTTTGAGTTTGGTCTTGTTTATGACCGAAACTTTGGGATCTATTAGTTTTGCTCCTCCATTATCTTTAGTGCATTCTGTGGCTTTGAGTTTTCCAGTGAAACGGGTAATGCATTCAAATTTCTAATATGTATAATGTGACTTCTATCTGGATAATAAGAGTCTGTTATTTTCTGATATGTATATGGTGGACTTCAATCTGGATAATAAGAGTCTGTTATCTGAGAAGGATTCACGTTTTCAGTTTACCATGTTACACAGTAAGAGTGATTTCTTGATGTGTGATTCCATTGTACTAGCTGCTGGTTTATAGCCGATTGGCTCTCATGTAGACACTAATCTTTGATCTAGCATTGCCTTTTGCAGAACAAGGAATATAATCATGGTAAAATTTTTGTATCAAAGTTTTTTTCCATGCTGAAACAATCTGAAACAATCTGATGCTCAAACATACAAATCTGAAGCTGAACCAAACTTTTTTAATCAAACCTAAACCCGAAACAATCTGAAGCTGAACCAAAATTTTTGCGTATGAACCAAAAACTGAAACAAACTGAAACAATCTGAAACAGAAACAATATGCATATGAACAACAAGAACTGAAACTGAAACAATCTTCAAATGTATAATGAACATTCTTCAAATGTACAAAATTTCTTCAAAATCTGAAACTGAACCGAGAACCAAGAACTGAACAACAGTAGTATAATGAACAGACTCAAATATATTACATACAGTCCTGAAATGTACAGAGTTAAATAAAATACAGAGCTCATTTTGCCGTAGCACATTTTCAGTAACACACCTTCGGTCACCTTCAGTCACTGTACAAACTGCAAGCAATAAGAAAAAAAGGGTTTAGATAGATGATTTGTATTTATTTATCTTAGATATCAATACAACTAATCTCAAAATATTTTCAGTAAATGTAACCCCCGTTCCCGTAGATACTTACTTTCCAAATATTTTCAGTATTTTAATCATTTATAAATTTATTTTGTATTAAATTCGTTTTGAGATTTTCTATTTAAATATTTTCCAATCGAAAATTTTATTATTTCCAGTAATGGCGTATTTTAAACTTGTTTTATAATCTTAATTTATCGGTTAATTGTATTTGAGCCCAAATCATATATATTATTATTATTGGAGTGTTTTAATAAAGTTGTTAAACCCGAATATTATTTTATTATACGGTTTTATTATTATTATGATTATAATTACTAATTGTTATTTCTTGATTTCTTTAATTAAAAATTCATCTATCGAAATATTTTATTTTTATACCCGATCTGATTTTCTTAGCGAGTTCCATTTTATTTTAAGCCCAATTCTTATTATTTCAATTGTGTTAATTAATTATTTAATTGGGTTGAAATTTTCGTTCATGAACAATTTTTCTCTTTTATTGGGTTATCTATCTTGTAGATTTTATTTATTTGAATTGTGGGTATTTTTATTTGAACCGTGTTGATTTTGATCTATCTCTTGTTTGAACCCTAAAACCCAATTCCATTGTTCTTGACCCAAATTTGCTCTTAATGGACCCTAATTCACCAACCCAGTACCCTAATTGTACCCTATAAATACAACTCTACTGTAAACCCTAATTTCTGCACACAAATCGAAACCCTAGCCGCCTATTCTCTCTCCTATCTTCTCTTTCCTCCCTGTTTTCTCTCTCCCCGTCCAAACAACCCAAACCCATCTTCCCCGTTCACCATCTCCGGCGCTCCTCACCTCCGGCCACCCATCGTCGCCCTTCCCAGCGCCGCCTCCTGGCGCCACCCCCGAAACCCCCAACTCCGACCTCCCTCTCCACTGACCTCGACATTAACACACCCAAAGCCCTTTCCTTTCTCTCTCTGTTCGATCGCCGACCAGCGCGACCCCCGTGCGCCCACGACCGCCGGCGTCGTACCTCGCCGTCGATGCCGCCCCCGCTCGCCGTCAACCCCGCCGTTAGCCTGACCGAAGCCCACAGCTGCTGCCATTGATCTTGCTGTTATTTGCTTTTGGCTATTTGTGTGCACGTATTTTGCACGTATTATTGGTAGGTTGATCTAGTTCGTGAGTTCGTTGCATCGGGATTCTTATCCCGTTATTCTTGGTATTCGTTCTCACCGATTAACAGACAAGTCACCGTCCTCTTGAATTTCTAATTGTATCAAATTCAAGTTTTATTGAAATTCTTACAAGTAGATCTCTTTGTTATCATATTATTCTTTGTCATCTCTTTCGTTGGGTCTATTGAAGGTTTACACGATCTAACCCCAATATTATTGACATCGTGCCACTTTGACTCTAACGTTTGGATCTTTCATGAATGCATATAGAATTATAAATAAGGTTATCCATACAAGTCACAACACAAATAAATTATTGTAGAGACAATTGTTAGGTTATATGTTGTTCGATCGTTTGATGATTGATTGATGTTAGACTTGTATGCGTGTGTGGTTCTAATTTTTATTTATCATATTTGGACATCTATCATTCTAGTTACACAACTATAGAATCGATACCCGACATGTTTAATTAATTTTATTTTCAAGAAAAATACCCTAAGAACTGTACATGCATGTACCTGAATTTTGACTGCTGTTTTCGAACCAGTAAACAAACTTAAAATGAAATAATTTCTAAATATGAAATGTAGCCCCGAGTATCTAGTTGCCAAAAACATTCAGAATTTTTGAAATCCGAGTTTTGTAGCAGAAGTTATGCCCATTTTACTACAGCTGTGTTTTTACATTCCAGATTTTCAGATTCTTGTACCTTTCATGTTCAAACAGTAAAAAGGTTGATCAAATGATAAAATTTTCCTATGAAAATTTTTAGATTGTTGTTTAACATGTTTGGGAGTCTAGATTATATTTTTACTGAATTTAATATTGAGTTTTTGCTGACTCAAAAATTAAAACGACAAGATGTCGAATTTCTGCCTGAACATAGAACCTGAAAAGAAACATGTGTTTGATCTAGCTAATATTGTCGGAATTTGAACTTTAAGTATGCGTTGGAACCGTATGGAAGTCTAGTTTCCATATTTTCTGACTGATTCAACTTTCGGTTTCTGAGTCAGCAGGAAACTGTATTTCTATACAGACTGCGCGTGCTGTCCAGAAATTTAGATTCCACTTTTTTAATAGACAAATAATTCCTATGTTGTATTATTGCATGAATTAATAAATGTATGTTGCATTACATGTTCCCAATGAGTTATTATCACTATTTTAACCGTCCTATCCATGTTATCAACCTATTGTTCCCCTATTGATACTATCGTTCACCGAAATGCCCACATTGCATATTGTGTTGTTGCAATGATAAATAATTAACAAGCCGGGGTTTAAAGGTTGACTTTAGTAGTGGACAATATAGAGACTGTACTCGGAGGAGGAGCCCGTGTTTTCCTATTTATTGGTCTGTTGGTCTATTGGTCTATTGGTCTATTGGTCATATCGGTCATCCATTAATTGTAGATTACTGACTATAGTATCTCGATTGATTCGGTCATCGGTCACTATTGAATATTGATTACCGTTGCCGAGTACATGAACTATAGAATCCACCACTTAAGTCTAAAATGAAATTGATTGTATGCATCGAACCTGTGGTACGGCACACATGTGACACAGTAGTACATGCATTAGGTAAGAGTTAAAATGATTAATATATAAGGATTGACACGTCACCAACACTGCATATTGTTCATCACTGTTCTTATTGATATTGAATATTGTCTAAGTGTTACCGTTATTGATCATTGATTATTATTACCGAATATTGAATCATTGTTTATATCCATTATATCGATTATTATGATTATTGTCTCATGTTATTGATTCCTATTGATCCATTGATTCATTGTTATACCGTTATTCTATTGTTCCCTGCTTTCTCTACTTGCTGTCCATGACTTGCTCTAAGGATAATTTTTCTCCTCTTTTTAGATGAAGTGCTTACAGGTATTGATGGAGAATTACCTAATGGATTCGGAGAACAACCTTGGTGAAGAAATTGATTGCATCACAGCTTAATAATTATTGCTTTGTTATGGAGATTTAATTATTGAACTATTTTTTTCATTTTATTGGGCTTATGACCCGTATATTGTTATTTATTTCCACACATTGGATTATTATTGTACTTGAATATTTTATATTGTTTCAATTCAAGTATTATTGTTCATGAGATTATTATTGTCTGCGCAATTGTTTTGTGTTGTTTATACTGTTGAGTTAATCGGATAAACAGCTTATGGGTGACGTTAGTCATTTGCTGGACCAATGTTACGTGCTCATATTCTGTATTTTTGGAAAGCGGGTCGTGACAGTAAATGTAGGCTCAGGCTCAAAACACAACATAGTATATAACATGTTTTTAGAAAATTATCAATTGAATCAAGCATGACTCTCAAAAGCATCATAATTTTGTTCACACTCGGACTGCAATACTATGCCATGCAAACAAGTTGATCCATAATTTGATCAATATTATACCATGTCATGCCAAAAACATAAACAGAACCAGCAAACTTCATACAAATGTCGACTATGATAGAAGGGCTCAATATGCAAATGAACAAATCAGAGCTCAATATGCATATGAACAACATAAACAAAGAACATTTCAAGCCTGTACAAAGAGCTCAACATGCCTGAAAACTCAATATGCATATGAACAATATAAACAAAGAACATGGTAAGCCTATACAAAGAGTACATAAACTTGCCTGAAAACTCAGTATGCATATGAACATAAACAAAGAACATGGGAAGCCTGTACAAAGAGTACATAAACAGAGCACACAAATAAACAAATGCATGTTCCATTTCTTATTTTCAGCCCAGGTATTTGTTATAAGTGCTCTACTCATTCTTGATTCTTGATTCAACATGCCTGAAAACTCAATATGCATATGAACATAAACAAACTTGTTATAAGTGCTATACTCATTCTTGATTCTATTTGATCAATTTACAAACTGGTTATGTACAAGGTAATTCAATGCCTACAAGATCTTCAATTATTTTGAAAGAGCTTTAAACAACATAAACAGAGCTCATTATGCCTGGAACAACATAAGTGCTATACTTATGCTTGATTTAAATGTGACAATCAGCAATGAAAAGAGTTAAGTTTAATCTGAAACTTAACCAAAACTTGTTAAGTACAAGGTAAATCAATGCCTATAGGTACAAAGTGCTATACTCAATCTTGATTCTATTATAGCTTCGGGCAGTTTTGGAGTTTACAAAATTTTTTTAAGCTAAACCAGAAATTGAGCTTCATCTGATACTGAAACAAATTTTTTTGAAGCTGAACCAAATTTTCAAACATACATGCTGAACTGAAAAAATTTTGGTTTCAGTTTCAGATTAAGTTCTTGGTTCTTAGTCAATCAGCAATGAAAAGAGAAATACTAGTATAGCACTTATTCATAACCATGAACTCTTTGTACAAATGCTTGTAAAGTATACCAACTGAAGTATACAAACAGAAGAACCAGCTAAAACTTTATACAAATGCTTGTAAATTGTAGATTGTCATCACTGCCTATACCAACATGCAATAAAGTAAGCAATTAAATTTTAAAAAAGGAATAGTGAGAATCAAACACTTCCCTCAATTGATATCAAGCATCAGTGTATTGGCAAAAATATATCCATGGTCGGAATCAAGCCACGAAGAAAGACTCGGTGAAGCTCAAATGCCACCTACAAATTCAAACAAAACAATAGTTTTCTCTTAACAAAGCAATAGTTTTACCCCATATTAAATTATAACTTATAATATGCAATCCAAATTTCAAAAGTTATAATTTTTTTCCCTTTACCCTAATTTTTTTAAACTACTGATCATTGAAGAAATTAGGGTTTCCATTGAACTCAAATAAAGGGAAAGTTTTTATACCTGAGATTGATTGGAGATGGTGAAAGCAAGCGAGCAGCGGTGAAGGGAAAACGAGGAGGTAGGGTTTCGTCGATTTCCCAAATTGTTGGAGTAGGAGAGGAGAATTGATTGAGGCTGAGAGGGTGGTCGATGAGGTGGGGGGATTTGGCTATTTTTCAGAGCTAGGGTTTCGAGTTGGCATCGAAAAGGACTAAATTTTTGGCCTGAGGAAATCGAGCGTGAGAGATGCGACAATTGGGGGATGAGGATGATGAGAGCGTCACGAGGAAGAGAGCGCGAGCTGATTTGGGTATTGATTTGTGGGTTCGAGGATTTTAGGGTCTAGGGTTTTCAGATCTGAGGGAGCTGATGAAGGCGTGGAGGAAATAAGAGCATTCGAGAGGGACGAGATGGAGATTTGGGGATGATGAGGATGTGGTTCGATTTTTTTGTAGGGCTAGGATTTTCAGATCTGAGGGAGCTGATGAAGGCATGGAGGAAATAAGAGCGTTCGAGAGGGACGAGATGGAGATTTGGGGATGATGAGGATGTGGTTCGATTTTTTTGGGGGGGCTAGGGTTTTTCAGATATGAATGCAAGGATTTGAGGCTCGAGCGTGAGAGAGGGAAGAAGACGCGTAAGAGAGGGAAGAAGACGGGATTTTGGGGACGGGGGGTATGAAATGGTGGTTTTACCCCCCCCCCCCCCCATCTTAGCCAGATGAGCGGGAAGTGTGAGGAACCGTTGGATTGGGATGATGATCAAAAGCTCAGATCGAACGGCCAAGCACGAGTGCACACCGCTGTGTGCACTACCCCAGTGAACAACCGAAAGTTTCCCTATATATATATATATATATATATATATATAGAGAGAGAGAGAGAGAGAGAGAGAGAGAGAGAGAGAGAGAAATGTTCTGTTGTACACTAGGCCTCCATGTGCACTCGTGTGCACTCGGCCTTCTTTCCTTCGTATCGACGATCCGAACCGTTCACATTGATCAACATATCTAAATTAGTCTAAATATGTAAAATCAAATAATTTGAAATTCATTTGCCCATCTATTGAAGTGTTACAAAATTGTATGGCTGAAAATCGTTGTTTTTTATAGACACATGATAGATGGGCAAATAAATTTCAAATAATTTGATTTTACATATTTAAACTAATTTAGACGTGATCCATTACTCTCTCTCTCTCTCTCTCTCTCTCTCTCTCTCTCTCTCTCTCTATATATATATATATATATATATATATATATATATATATATATAGAGAGAGAGAGAGAGAGAGAGAGAGAGAGAGAGAGAGAGAGAGAGAGAGAGAGAGAGATTTCTTCCATTGCAAACGAGTATGTTTGCACGGACCCGTTACGAACGGCTCAGATCCGTTTGCATTTTTTTGTTATTATTTTTCCTTAGACCGTCGTTCTTAACGACGGGTTAAGTTATAATTTTTTATTTTAAAAAAAATTATAACTTAGCCCGTCGTTGGCAACGACAAGCTAAGGAAAAATATCCCTTTTTAAAAAAAAAAATGTATCTTCTCTCTCACTCTCTTCCTTCTCTATCTATCTTCTTCCCCGATCTAAAGCCTCGAAACCCAACCGAATCCGCCCCCCTCTCACTCCGGCGACTCCTCCTCTCTCACTTTACTCTGTTACTCACTCTCTCCCTCTCTTCATCTTTCGAAGCACCTCGCAAAACCCAAAAAACCCTAATCCTAACCATCTCCCAATCTCCTCCTCCCCCGCCACCACTGTTGCTGCACCTCTATTCACTATCTTTCTCTCACTCCCAATCTCTCCTCCAATTTTCGATACCTGTCCTCCTCCGATCTTCGAACACAAATCGGGAAGTGGAAACCCTAATTCTTTGACAACACCTACATTGGAGAAATTCGCAGTTGTGCATGGTAATGACTTAATCCATGGCCTCGTAGTTATATATTTATGTTGTTTTTTTTATGTTTTTTATGTCTCTTTCTATTTAATTGAATTAATTATTGTGATGCGTAATTTTGTAGATGTAGTAGTTTGTACGTAGTATTTTGATGATTTTAGACTGTGGAATTTTAGTCGTAGTTGTTGTTATTCGCTCGTCGAAATTGAAGATTGAGTCAGATTTATAACTGTTCGATATTAGTAAATCCGCCCAAACGGTAAAAACAAATTCTGAAACTCTGCGAGTGGGTTGAAATAACGAGACACAAGATAAAAAAATATGTAGGAGTGAGTTTCGACTCACAGCTTCCAAGGTACGGCCATGTATCACTTTTGGTAAATAAAAACCCAAAAAAGCGATACACGACCGTATCTCGCAAACCATGAGTCGAAACTCACTTCTACAAGTTGTGGTGGCTTGTGTTACGTAAATTTGACCAAGTTGCAAAGATTTTAAATTTTTGATGCCATCTGTAGGGTTTTGTCACGTTTCTCGAATAAGAACAAAAAAAGTTAGAATTTTTTAGTACGGTTACACTAGAAAATCCTACAAACGATCTCCAAAAATTACGAAACTTTGCGAGTATGTTGGACTCACGTAACACAAGTCATCAAAACTTATAGAAGTGATTTTCAACTCACGGTTTGGTGGATACGACCGTGTATCGATTTTAGTGAACAAGAACTAAAATAAAGCGGTAAACGGCCGTATCTCGCAAACCATGAGTCGAAACTCATTTCTACAAGTTGTGGTGGCTTGTGTTACGTAAATTCAACCAAGTTGCAAAGTTTTTTTAAATTTTTAATGCCGCTTGTGGGGATATGTCACGTTTCTCGAACAATAACCAAAAAAGTTAGAATTTTTTTAGTATGGTTACACTAGAAAACCATACAAACGACCTCCAAAAATTACGAAACTTTGCAAGTATGTTGGACTCACGTAATACTAACCACTGCAACTTGTAAAAGTGATTTCGGCCCACGGTTTGAGAGATATGCCTGTGTATCATTTTTGGTGAACAAGAACTAAAATAAAGCGGTACACGGCCGTATCTCGCAAACCGTGAGTCGAAACTCACTTCTACACATTGTGGTGGCTTATGTTACATGAATTCGACTAAGTTGCAAAGTTTTTAAATTTTTGATGCCGTTTCTAGGTTTTGTCACGTTTCTCGAACAATAAACAAAAAAGTTAGAATGTTTTTAGTACGGTTACACTTGAAAACCTTACAAACGACCTCCAAAAATTATGAAACTTTACGAGTAGGTTGGACTCACGTAACACAAGTCACTGCAATTTATAGAAGTGATTTTTGACTCACGATTTGGCGGATACGGTCGTATATCGCTTTTGGTTAACAAGAACAAAAATAAAGCGGTATACGGTCGTATCTCGCAATAATAATAATAGGGTTGAAATAATAATAATAATAATAATAATAATAATAATAATAATAATAATAAAACACAAAGAAAGCTATCAAGTGGCTCTCATTCAATAGGGTTGAAATCAATGGTCCAGATCTAACCCCACAAAACATATTTTTCCGCCCAAAAGTTTTCCCCCAAAACTCAAATTTAAATCCATCCAAAACAACACCTTTATTTATTTATTTATCTCTCTCTCATTCTCTCTCCCTCTTTCTCTCTCTCCCTCATTCTCTCTCTATTTACTCAGAAATTTATATTTTCAGATTTCATATTTGTAAATTTTCAGATTTTTTATGCATTTTTTTATTGCTCATGTTACATTGAAAATAGTAAATGCCTCATCAACAGTTAAATTTCATCATTTTCCACACTCAAAGTTCTTAGAAGTTGGATTTTACACCCTCATTTATAATTATTTTTCACAATATACTAATGAAACATGGACTTTTATTTACAACTAATTATTGTTATACTATTCAAACTTGAGCTATATAATTGTTGTTTATTGTTGTTTTACTGTTTACCCCCGAGCAAATCTATTATATATATATATATATATATATATATATATATATATATATATATATATATATATATATATATATATATATATATATGCAAATGCTCCATTGAAAACGGATCTAGTTTTCACGAGTTGGAAAACAACGATGGCTTAGATCTGAGCCGCCCATCACCCGTTCTTACTAAGAGCGATCCAACGGCTCAGATCGTTATTTTCCAACCCGTGAAAACTAGACACGTTTTCAATGGAGCATTTGCCTATATAAAACGTGGAGCATTTGCCTATATATATATATATATATATATATATATATATATATATATATATATATATATATATATATATATATATCTAGGGTAGCGATCCAGTAAGAACCGTTCTCACGATAAGCTTCGTGAGAACTCCACGCCTATCCATCCTATGGATAATCCGAACCGTTCACATTGTTTAACACAACTAAATTAGTCTAGAAATATAAAATCAAGTCATTTGATATTCATTTGTCCATGCATCATGTCACTATAAAAAAATAATTTTTCAGCCACACAATTTGTAACACTCCAATGCATGGGCAAACGAATCTCAAATGACTAATTGAGTCGTGTAGATCAAAATGAACGGTTCAGATCTTTCAACAATTGTCCCAAACAAAAGTTCTCACGTGGTTCTCACCAAAAGAGTTCTCACTCGATCATTTCCCTATATATATATATATATATATATATATATATATATATATATATATAGGGAATGGATCGGTTAAGCACTCCTCTAGTGCTCACCGCGTGAACACTGGGCCTTCGGGCGTACATATCGAAAATCCGAACCGTTCACATTGATCTACACATTTCAATTAGTCTAAATATATAAAATCAAATCATTTGAAATTCATTTGCCCATTCATTGAAGTGTTACAAAATTGTATGGCTGAAAATCATTGTTTTTATAGTCACATGATGGATGGGCAAATGAATTTCAAATGATTTGATTTTACATATTTAGACTAATTTAGATGTGTAGATCAATGTGAACGGTTCGGATTTTCGATATGAACGCCCGAAGGCCTAGTGTTCACGTGGTGAGCACTAGAGGAGTGCTCAACCGATCCTTTCCCCATATATATATATATATATATATATATATATATATATATATATATATATCCTAAACAAAAGTTCTCACGTGGTTCTCACCAAAAGAGAAGTTCTCACGTGGTTCTCACCAAAAGAACCACACCAAAAGAGAAGTTCTCACGTGGTTCTCACCAAAAGAGTTATCACTCGATCATTTTCCTATATATATATATATATATATATATATATATATATATATTCGGCTTAGCTCACATATTGAGGAAGTATATCCACATCACATAAACATAAAATATAAGTTCACATAATTTGGAATTTGGAAGTATTACAAGAAGCCATATTTAAAATTTAGGCTATATTTTAAAAAAAAACCCACAACCCACTGAACTTTGGGTCATTTTAAAAAAACTTTAAAAAAACCGCACTAAATTTTTTTTTATAAAAAAAAACTGCACAAAACTTTAATTTAAAAAAACTCATTTTAACGAAGTTAGGTTTCCGTTATGGTAAATTTTAAAAAACTATTTTTATCATTCATTTGTGTTTAAAAAAATATTACTTAAGAAGTTTAAATAATCCCACTGTGCGTTTTTTTTTATTATTATTTTAAACACGTACGATAGAGAGGAACTCCAGCTCTCATTCATGTGAGACTGTTAAATCTTAAGTTCAAACTAAATTCCATTCGTATTTAGAGTAAGAGTTAAACATTTGAGTCTAATATGTAATTTTAAAATAAAATTTAATAGATCCTTCAAAACGGGCCAACATCATCTATCAAAACGAAACAAAGGTTTCGCAAACATATACTCCTGAGATGATTATGATATCATATTTAATTCAAAATTTTCATTAGTATCCTTGATTCTTTCCTCCATCTGATCCCCACCGTCGTTGTGTGCACCACTTCTCACCATTCCTGTTGAGTGGACTCTCACTTTCAGCTATAAAGTTGTCCGGGACCACCTGTACCGTACATGGAATAAAACAAGGACCAGTAAGTTCGACAACAAGTTGAATTTTATGGCAATAAATGCAGCGTTTTACAGGAATACAATTTCTACCCAAGTCCTATTCAAAAGCGATTCTGTCAGTTAAGTTTTAGGTTTTCAATGTTTTTTTTTTTTTTTTTTTTGACGACATGGGTATCCATCCGCCTCTAGTGCCTCAGACTAATCCCAGAACCCGTGACGGGGTTGTTGCGCAGGCACATTGTCCTACGGCCACTGGCCACACTCCAGAGGTGTTTAAGGCTCTTTGCCAACCATAGGGCTCGAACCCGGGATCTGTGGGGGAGCACACCCCAAGTTTTAGGTTTTCAATGTTGACAGAGGTAAATGATATTCGATTCTTTTTTGAAAACAGCATCTTCCGTACTATAATATTTCAGTTCTGAAAATATCATATCCCCTCCGACAAAATCAAGTAATTCATTGAAAAATCAATTTCTTATTACTACAGAGCACATACAGATATATGAATATTCTCTATAAAGCAAAGCTAGCATATAAACTGAATGGCTAGGAATAAAATTAAATCGGTACTGTTCAAATCGGGTACAAATTTCAAAGCTCTCAGAGGTAAAACAGTAATTTTCAATATAAATGGGTCCGAAAATGGAAACTAGGTTTTTTTCAAGTCTAATAATCCAAAAACGGATCTGCCTCACTGGGTTTGGATGATAGTCCATTATAAATAAATCTAGGTCATTTAAATTCATGATTATCTTTAAGAGACGGTTTGAATCAAATCTCTTATAATAAAATAATTTAAACACTATTTCTTATCCAAAAATACCGGGAAGTAGAGATAAATGATTATCTCGAAACTGTTTCCACAGGCGACTATAAATACCCCTCTACCCCCACCATAAAAAGATAATCAGTATTTTCTCCACAAAAGCTCTTTTGTAATCTTCTTGGTTACTAACTTGGGAGGGTTCGTCATCGGGAACAATCCCAGTGTTTCGAACTTTTTGCATGTCAGTGCCACCATCGAGAAACGGTCAACACCGACAAGTAGTCAGCAGGTTTGCTTTTATTGTTTCTAAAAGAATCTACATATCATCTGTTTGCTCCCACACCGAAATTAGCAGCAACAGATTGGCGCCGCCTATGGAAAACAAAAAAAACAATTCGACCATATTCCACCAATGAAAGTAGTTTTCAGCCATGCATCCGAAGGAAAAAAGGAAGGCGGCGGTGTCCGACCGAAGAGCCACCCCTTTGCCTCTTCCTCCTCCTCCACCACAAAATGTTCTTCCCCAACCAGACCAACAAGTTCAGCAGCCTCAGCCTAAACAACCGCCTCCCCAACAGGCTTGTCTCATGTCAAGGGGGGCCATGTCGAGGGGGCGCCCATTGAAGCTGTCCAGAGCATCATCCTCTCCATGACCATGTCTCGGTCCACAATCCTCCCACTGACTCGATGGCCTCCCAAGGTCTTCAAGGATCAAGAGATCTCCGCCATGTCATCATTAATCGTCAATAGAGAGTCGACCTCCGATCCCTCCTGAATAAGAAGCGAGCCTGTGATGAGGTCCCTCGCCCAGAGCACTAGAGAGACCAGCAGGGCTGCTCTCCCCGAAGGTCGAGATCCAGAAGGTCCACCTCCCCAAGGGGGCAAAGGGGCTCTCCTCCCGTCTACAGCGAAGGAAACACACCACTGTGAGACGATCACCACCAAGGGTTCACTATAATGGAGGGGCACCAGTCACCCAAGCAGAATTCTGAAACTTCAAAAGATGACATCCTGCGAGCCCTTAACATTGGCCCAAATTACGACCGACAAGCGCAAAACCCTCGCTATGCTACCACTCATGAAGGAGAGTCCCAATGGTCGACTAGATCCAACCAGAGGGACGGCTCGATTCACCGTCGCCTTCGAGAGATGGAAAGGCATCTGAACAGGATCAATCTCGAAGAAGAAGAACAGACTAATAATTTTTGCCCAAGCAGACCCCCATTCTCCAGGGCCATCATGGAAGCTCCGGTCTTCGAGACCTTCAAGCCGGCCCACTTTGAGTCCTACAACGGGGAGTCAGGCCCGGCCAATCATATCGAGAATTTAAAACTCTCATGATGATTCATCAAGCCTCGGATGCGCTCTTCTGCAAGGCCTTCCCAGCAACGTTGAGGGGACTAGAGCGAGAATGGTACTCCCGTTTATCCCCAGCCTCCATCTTCTCATTTTTCTAATTTGAGCTCTTCCTCACCCACTTCGTTAGCAGCCACCGAGCCAAGAAAATAAGTGCATCTTTGCTAGCCCTTAGCCAAAAAAAATGTGAACGCCTAAGAGATTATGTTCGGTACTTTACCGCCGAAGGCCGGTCTATTTACTTTATCGAAAAATTAGTAACCTCTGCAGCATTCAGACACAACATCAATAACGCCAATCTCAAGGCGTCCCTTGCAAAGAAGCCACCTCGGGACTTCTCGGAACTCCTACTTAGGGGTGAGAAGTACATCCAAGCGGAAGAGGCTCTCAACCCTCCCCCCCCCCCCCCCCACCGAGAAGAACCATCTTTCAGGAACAAACGGAAGAATACAAATGAAGAAGGGTCCTAGAAATTTCATAAAGATGACAATGGTCAGCGCCGCCCAGCTCCTCATTTTGAGAAGTTCACCCCCCTCAATGCCAGTATATCAGCAGGTCTTATGGATGTAGATAAGGAAGGACTACTCCGTGCTCCCCTTAGAATGAATACCCCAGCGAATAGGAGGAACATAGGAAAGTGGTGCCACTTTCATAGGGACCACAGCCACGACACGGATGATTATCGGGCTCTCAAGGAGGAGACCGAAGAACTCATATAGTAGAGACACCTGGCCAAGTTCGTCAGAAAGGACGGGGTCAATCCTCCACCCCGAGGAGCCAACAAGCGAACCGAAAAGCCCGCCGAGTTCCAAGACTCAGAACCTGGGGCCATCATCCACCTTATCCATAGAGCTCTAATGGGGGGAGAATCAAACTCCTCTTGAAATACCTTCATCCGAGAGGTGAGTTCGGTCCAGAACTTTTTCCCGACCAAGAACCCTGGGCTTCGGTGACATTCTCCGACAAAGACCTGGAAGGCATTCGAACGCTCCACCGTGGCACGATCGTAATTAGTCTCCACATGGCCAACCATAAGGTGCGCCAAATCCTGGTCGAATATCCACTTCCTAAAAGCCTTCCAAGGCCTCAAACTTTCTCGAGATCGTCTCAAGCCTGCCGGATGCACACTCCACGGGTTCTCTGGAGTTCCAGTACCAATCCAAGGAATAATCACTCTTGATGTGACCCAGGAAAAACCCCGACTACCCGGACAGAGGTGATGGACTTCATGGTTGTCGATGTGAAGGTCACTTATAATGCTATCCTGGGATGACCAGGCCTAGTAGTACTTCATGCCGTACCCTCAACCCTTCACATGAAAATGAAATTTCCAACCTCTGCAGGGGTAGGAGAAGTCAAAGGAAACCGAGAGACAGCTCAGAGGTGCTACACAACCACAATGGGGGCTCGATCCTTCCACTTGAAGCATTAGAGCTCCCCCAACAGAACAGTCAAGTCCTTCCCGAACTAGTTAATGAACTCAAGGAGATCCCCCTCTTTAGGAAAGGCAGACTTGAAATACTGAGCATCAAATAAAGTACCACGAGGGTGCCTAACACCCTTTCATAGAAATAGGTTTTCAGTTTTCAATAAGGTCGCCACTAGCATTATGGTCAAAGCATGTAATAAAGGCTCGTACCCTTAAAGCGAACACTTAGTTTGCTTCAATAAAACTTAGTTTTTCTTTTAAAAACTATTGCATTGGCCTCATGTCTATCTCCCTCAGTCACATCTACAACTCGTTAAATAGCAAGTTTGGAGTCCAGCTTGTCCCCCAAGGCTGCTCACACAACTTGCTAGACTCAAATGATGAGTTTGGAGTCCAACACTTGGTTCGAAACTATTTTAGTCACTTGCAAACAAGCAAGTGTGGAGTGTCTCACCATTCGGAATTGCTCCTACATCTCGTTGAAACTTTCAAACAACAAGTTTGGAGTCCAACACTTGGTTCGATGCAGCTTTAGTCGCTTGCAAACAAGCAAGTGCGAAGTGGCTCACCATTCAGAATTGCTCCTACAACTCGTTGATAACTCCGGAACAACTGGTTCGGAGTTCACAATCATGGCTCGAAATCGCCCTCACAACTTGCAAGTAAGTGGGTTTGGGGCTCGAAACAACCATTCGAACTACTTCCGAAACTGGTTGATTCCAACGAGCAAGTTCGAAGACTAGCTCTTTCCCAGGGCTATCTCCAAAACTTGACTCAATCATATTGAATCTAGGGCCTAGCTCACCCTTACAGCTGCTCTTGTGGCTAGATAACCCTTAACAGCAAGCTCCATGCTCAGCTCCTTTTTCGAGCCACACCAGTCACTCCTTAACTCCATGTGATGGTACTGGAGCCCAGCTCGTCCATGGAGCTTCTCCTACAATTCGTTCACCTTCCAACATCAGACATGACACCCAACTCAGTCCTTAAGTCGCCTTAATGAACTTGTTGGGATTAGATGACAAGTTAGGCATTCGTCTTCCTCCTTGTGTTGCCTCTATAATTCTGCCGGGTCCAAATGGCAAGGTCAGCATCAACTCCCTCCTCGGGTTTCTTCTACAAAATTTTCGGGCTCAAACGTCAAGTTCGGAGCTCAACTCTCTCCTTGAGTTGCTCTCAAACTTGCCTCCCGAGTGGCCTTCTTCCAAATGAGTGTCAAGCTCAACTCTCCCCTAGAGTTTCTTTTCAAGCTCGCCTTCCGAACGTCTCTCTCCTAGAGCATGGTGATGCTCTTCTCCCCGCTCACCTCCCAAGTGGCCTTCTTCCAAACGAGTTCGGAGCTCAAGTCTCCACTAGAGTTGTTCCTTAAGCTCGCCTCCCAAACAACTCTCTCCTAGAGCTTGGTGATGCTTTTCGCCCTGCTCGCCTCCCGAGTGGCCTTCTTCCAAACGAGTTCGGAGCTTAACTCTCCCCTAGAGTTGCTACTCAAAATCGCCTCCCGAACGGCTCTCTCCTAAAGCCTAGTGATGTTCTTCACCCCGCCCGCCTCTCGAGTGGCCTTCTTCCAAACGAGTTCGGAGCTTAACTCTCTCCTAGAGTTTCTCCTCAAGCTCGCCTCCTGAACGACTCTCTCCTACAGCATGGTTGATATGGCTAAAAATGGGTTTAATCGGAACCGTCCAAATCAGGCACGAATCTTGATGCCCAGGGGTAAAACAGTAATTTCACCTACCAATGGGTCTGAAGCGGGTACTGGTTCTCCTCCTCGAAAACCCACTAACCCGCAAACGGATCCACCTCAATCGGGTGTGGGTTTCAACCAGCAGAAAGCCCGATCCAGAGGGATAGAATTAGGGTTTCTGATTAAATCCTAATCAACGGCCTTGATTCATGCCTATCCTTCCACTAGGAATTAGGGATTACATTCCTAATCTGTTTACAAGGAGAATATTTCTTATCAGATCACGGGGATTACATTCCTAATCCAGTCCCTAAGACGCCTATAAATACACCCCATCCATCTCCATTAAGAGGTAATCAATCTTTTGTCAGTTTTCACGCTCTTTCTTAATCATCCCTGATTACTGACTCGAGCATCGGAGGGTGCGTCGCCGGGAACAACCCCGGTGTCTCGCACTTTTTGCAGGTGTACGGCAGGAGTCAGCGTCAAACTCTGACGGAACAAGTATATAGGTTTGCTATTCAGTTTCCCTAAGAATCCACAAATACTATCTGTTCGCCCCCACACCAAATTTAGCGGCAACAGATTGGCGCCGTCTGTGGGAAACTAACGAATAGCCACCTCCCCTCTTCCCGTTGGTCAGATCTTCTACAGCCATGCCTCCTAGGAAAGTCAGATCCAGAGGGTCCAACCGAGGACCCAACCCCGATCAGCAACAGGAAGTTTCCCCTCAGCCCGCTCAACAGCAGGGGCAACTTCTTTCGCAAGCAGAGGACCCACTCCAACAGGACCAGCTCGCTCCTCAGAACCAACAACCTCCTAAGGGTCCCAATCCGCAGAAACAACCCCTCCATCCGAACCACGTCTCCATCCACAATGCCTCTTCGGACTCTATGGCCTTCCATCATCCCCGAGCTCCCGATCTCCGCAACACCGTCCTTAATCGGCAGAAGGATGAGGATCTTCGCCGCCGTCTGGATGAAAAGTGGGCCCGAGAGGGAACCTCCCGCCAACACCGTCCGGATGAGCGATCTCCTCACCGCCGAGAATATAGAAGGTCCCCTACCCGAAGGGGGCGGAGAGAGTCCCCCGAGCATTACAGAAGAAGGCCACACTCCCCTGCAGGTCGGCAACTGCCTAGGAACGATGAGGCACCCATCACCCGTGCCGAGTTCCAGCAGTTCCAAGCGACCGTCCTACAAGCTCTCAATCTCCGTCATAACACCAATGCTCCAAAGATCCCCTCTCCTCCTCTGGTCCGAAGTCCTCGCCGACGGTCCCCAACTCCTCCTCCAGCTCCTAGCAACTCCCGGCATATGCCAAGTCCTCGCCGCTCCAGGAGCTACCGTCGTCGTAGCCCCCGCTCTCCCTCGTACGAAGACAAGTCTAGAGGCTCGGCTGATTACCGTCGAAGGGACAGCACTGTATACCACCGTCTCCATGAGATGGAGAGGCGCTTGGGTCAGTTAGACCGAGAAGAATAGCTCAGAGGAAGGACTCTTCGTCCTAGTCGACCTCCTTTTTCCCGAACCATAATGGATGCACCTGTGCCAATCGGCTTCAAACCCCCTCAATTTGAGACCTATTCCGGGGAGACCGATCCCGTTAATCACATCGAAAGCTTCAAGACCCTAATGCTCATCCATCAAGCTTCTGATGCTCTGCTCTGTAAAACCTTCCCCACAACTCTCAAGGGTCCAGCTCGAGAATGGTACTCTCGCCTCGCCCCATCCTCAATATTCTCCTTCGAGCAATTCGAGACCCTCTTCGTCACCTATTTTGTAAGTAGCCGTAGAACTGAGAAGACTAGCATCTCGCTACTATACCTCTACCAGAAGAAGGGTGAAAAGTTGAGAGACTATGTGAAGAGGTTCACAGCTAAAGCCAGGTCCATAGCATCCCTCGACCGGTCGGTCGCTGTAGCAGCATTTCAATCCAATGTCCTCAATTCTAACCTACGCTCCTCCCTCACCAAGAAGCCCCCACAGAACTTCTCTGACCTCCTCCTCCGAAGTGAAAAGTATATTCGGGCCGAAGAAGCTGAGCACCGCCCCAACTTGGAGGGTCTTCCTCTGGGTTCAAGAGAAAGGTAACAGAAGAGGAAGGAGCCAAGAAGCTCCAGAAGGATAATGCCGGCCAGCGCCGACCTCCCCCCAGATTTGAAAAATTCACTCCCCTTAACGCCAACATCTCCACAATTCTCATGGAAGTTGAGAAGGAGGGGGTGATACCTTCTGCACCAAAAATGAACACCCCTGGCAAGAAGAGGGAGAGAAGTGGTGCCATTATCATCGGGACCACGGCCACGATACCAACGATTGTCGGGCCTTGAAGAATGAGATAGAAGCCTTCATCCAGAGGGGGCAGCTGACCAGATTCGTGAGAAAGGATCGAGCCGACCTTCCTCCCCCCCCACCCTCGGGGGCCTAATAAGCGTCCGGAATGCGATGAAATGCCCGACTTCGAAGAGGAGCGTGTCCTACACCTCATTCATGGGGGCCCAATGGGGGGCTCCTCGAACTCCTCTCGAAAGGCATTTATAAGATAGGTCAATTCGGTTCGCACCACCCCTCCTCCCAAAGGCCTCGGAGTGCCCATCACATTCTCAGACGAAGATCTTGTAGGTGTCCGCACCCCTCATTGTGATGCACTCGTCATCAGCCTCCACATGGCGAACTTCAAAGTGGAAAGGATCCTAGTGGACAATGGCAGCTCCGTTAACATCCTCTTCCTCGCCGCTTTTAAAGGCCTAAAGCTCTTCCGAGACAGACTCAAGCCCGCCGGCTACACGCTCCATGGGTTCACGGAAGTGCCAGTGACTATTGAAGGGGTGATCACCCTCGACGTAACCGCTGGCAAAACACCTACTACCCGAACGGAGTCGATGGACTTCATGGTCGTAGATGTCCCCGCAGCCTACAATGTCATTCTGGGTCGGCCCGGCCTAGCTGCCCTTGAAGCCGTCCCTTCCGCCTATCACCTCAAAATGAAGTTTCCCACTCGGGCCGGAGTAGGGAAAGTAAAAGGCAATCAGGAAACGGCCCACAAGTGCTACATGATCTCTACCCTCGGTCCCGTCCTCTCCTTAGAAACTTTGGAAATCCCCCAAGATGCTGCCCGACCGACGTCCAAGCCGGTGGATGAATTGGAGGAAGTGCTCTTCTCTGAGCAAGATCCAACTCGCAAGTTCTTTGTTAGCAAGACCCTCCCGTCCGCCCTATGCTCGGACATAGTACAGTGCATCCGAAGGAACCGAGACCTCTTCGCTTGGTCAGCTGCAGACATGCTCGGAATTTCCGAAGAGCTCTTAGTCCACCACCTCAGCGTTGTTCCGGGGTCAAAACCGATTCGGCAGAAGAGGCACAAATTCGCCCCCGAGCGCCAGCTAGCTATAAAAGAGGAGGTGGACAAGCTCTTGAAGGCCCGGTTCATACAAGAGGTGAACTATCCCGAGTGGTTGTCGAATGTAGCAATGGCGAAGAAGTCCAATGGGACTTGGAGGATTTGTATCGATTTTACCGATATCAACAAGGCTTGTCCCAAGGATCCCTTTCCCCTTCCAAGTATTGACACTCTGATTGATGCCACCTTGGGACATGAGCTCCTCAGGTTCATGGACGCCTTCTCAGGCTACAACCAGATTCGGATGTTCCCTCCGGATATCCCGAAGACCTCATTCGTGACCGACCAGGGCCTCTATTGCTATAGGGTCATGCCCTTCGGTTTGAAGAATGCAGGCGCAACATATCAACACCTTGTCAACAGGGTTTTCCAAGCTCAAATCGGCCGAAACATGGAGGTGTATGTTGACGACATGCTTGTAAAGAGCATCCGAGGTGCCGATCATGTGACCGACCTCCAAGAAGCGATTGATGTTCTGAGAAAGCACAACATGAGACTCAATCCAAACAAGTGTGCGTTCGGTGTCTCGTCAGGAAAGTTCCTCGGCTTCATGGTCAGCCAACAAGGAATTGAAGCAAACCTTGAGAAAATCAAGGCCATATTAGACATGGCCCCTCCCAAGAATGTTAAGGAAGTTCAGAGGTTAACGGGCCGCCTAGCCGCCATAGGGCGCTTTCTCTCGAAGTCCAGGAAGAAATGCCTCCCCTTCTTCAAGGCCCTCAGGGGGGCTAAAGGTTTTGAATGGGGACAACAGCAACAGGAGTCCTTGGACCAGCTCAAGGCTTACCACGCCAATCCTCCTCTCCTCAGCAAACCAATTCCTGGAGAACCCCTCTACCTCTACCTGGCAGCCTCCGAGCAGACTCTCAGTGCCGTTTTAGTAAGGAAAGAAGACCGGGCTCAAAAGCCCATCTACTATGTGAGCAAAGTACTTTGGGATGCCGAGCTCCGCTACCCGAAGATAGAAAAGATGGCTTATGCCCTGGTGATGGCCACGAGAAAGCTTCGCCCGTACTTTCAGTCCCATTCGGTGGTCGTTCTTACCGACCAACCGCTGAAGCAAGTGCTCCACAAGCCGGAGACCTCCGGTCGTCTTATGAAGTGGTCTATCGATCTGAGCTAGCAAGATATAACTTATCAGTCTCGGACCGCGATCAAGGCTCAGGCCTTAGCAGAATTCATAGTCGAAAGTACCATTCCCGAGTCCAGCCAAACAGTGAAGGGACCACCCGTCTGGTCGGTTTATGTGGACGGATCCTCCTGCAATGAGGGAAGCAGGGCAGGGGTCATTCTGGCAGGCCCAGATGATTTCATCCTCCAATACTCCCTCCATATCAACTTCAAGGCCTCTAACAACGAAGCAGAATACAAGGCACTCATAGCCGGCCATGGAATGGCTCGCAACGCAGGGGCGCGATGCCTCAGGATCTTTAGCGACTCTCAGCTAGTCGTGAATCAGGTCCTCGGCGAATATGAAGCACGTGATGACAGGATGGTTAAATACTTAGCCAAGGTCAGGAGCCTCATGGCACTGTTTGAAGAAGCCTTCATCCAACGCATACCCCGGGAAGAAAATGCTCAAGCCGACGTCCTCTCCAAACTAGCCTCTTCCTCCCTTCAAGGTCTCGAGCAGACCGTCTTGATAGAGGTCCTTCTGAAGCTGAGTATAGAGGACGAAACTCCCGACTCTATGGAGTCGCTGCCTGTCCTGCTCGAAGACAACTGGATGAAACCCCTCGTCGAATTCTTAAGGGATGGACTCCTCCCCGAGGATCCCAAGGAAGCCCAAAGAGTGAAAACCCAAGCTGAGCGTTACACACTAATCGGAGGTATCCTATATAAACGCTCCTTCACACAGGTAGACGGCCGGCCTTACCTGAGATGCCTCTCCCCCGAGCAGGCCGACTACGCCCTACAAGAACTTCACGAGGGCATCGGCGGGGCACATTCGGGATCTAGATCCTTAGCTCGCAAAGTGTTGAATTACGGATATTTCTGGCCCACTCTCTTACGAAATGCCGAACGACACGTTCGGCAATGCAGCTCCTGTTAGAAGTAATCCGATATCCGACGCCTCCCAAAAGCTCCACTAACTTCCCTATCAAGTCCAGTCTCCTTTGCAATGTGGGGGGTGGATTTACTAGGGCCATTTCTACCAGCTCCCGGACAGTTCAAATTCTTAGTCGTGGCGATCGACTACTTTTCAAAATGGATAGAGGCCGAGCCCTTGGCCACGATCACCGAGAACAAGGTTGTTCAGTTCTTTTGGAAGAGCGTGATCTGCCGATTCGGCGTCCCTCGGGTCCTGATAACAGACAACAGAACCCAGTTCAGCGGGGCTGCCTTCCGAGCTCTATGCGAAGACCTTGCCATCCAACACCGGTTCTCCTCCGTTTCTCATCCCCAGTCGAATGGCCAAGCCGAAAATGCTAACCGACAGATCCTCTCCGGCATTAAGAAGAGGTTGGATAAATGTTCCAAAAGCCTATGGGTCGATCAGCTTCCCAACGTGCTGTGGAACTACCGCACCACAAAACGGACCCCCACAAGGGAGAGCCCATTTAATCTCACCTATGGGTCCAAGGCCATCATCCCCCTAGAAGTCGGAATACCCTCTCCTCGTCTAATAGCTTATGAAGAAGAGCAAAACGTCAGAGAGCTCCGAGCAAATCTAGACCTGATAGATGAGATCCGAGAAAGAGCTGTCATTCATCAACAAAGCTACCGAAGAAGGATCGAGTTGGCATACAACAAGAGAGTCCGCCCCACGGACCTCAAAGAAGGGGACCTGGTTCTCAGAAAATTGGCCATCTCGTTCCCATGACAGAAGAGCAAATTGGCCCCAAATTGGGAGGGACCTTACAAGATCGCCAAAGTAGTCTGCCCCGGCACATACAGACTAGAAGATTTCGAAGGCAGGGAGATCCCCAGGACTTGGAATGCCGACCATCTCTTAAAATACCAAGAGTGAGCACCAATGCCTCTCTAAGTATTTTGAGATGTCGAACCGTTCTACTCCTATTACTTGTAATGTTTTTCTTTTATTTCTCTCTTACAATAACGGCTAACAACTTTAGAAGCTGCCAACTATTAATCATTAATAAAGAAAGCTCTTTCATACTTTACTATTGTTTACATCTCTCTGCTTTCACTCTTCACTCTAACGATGGTTCGGAGTCCAACACTTGGCTCGGTTCTACTTCGCAAGTACGCTTCTAAGCGAACTAAAAGTAGTTCTCCATTCGGAATTGCTCCCACAACCGTTGAACTAGTCTAACGATGGTTCGGAGTCCAACACTTGGCTCGATTCTACTTTGCAAGTTCGCTTCTAAGCGAACAAGAAGTAGTTCGCCATTCGGAATTGCTCCCACAACCGTTGAACAACTCTAACGATGGTTCGGAGTCTAACACTTGGCTCGATTCTACTTCGCAAGTTCGCTCCTAAGCAAACCAGAGGTAGTTCGCCATCCGGAATTGCTCCCACAACCGTTGAACTACTCTACCGATGGTTCGGAGTCCAACACTTGGCTCGATTCTACTTTGCAAGTTCGCTTCTAAGCGAGCTAGAAGTAGTTCGCCATTCGGAATTGTTCCCACAACTGTTGAACTACTCTACCAATGGTTCGGAGTCCAACACTTGGCTCGATTCTACTTCGCAAGTTCGCTTCTAAGCGAGCTAGAAGTAGTTCGCCATTCGGAATTGCTCCCACAACCGTTGAACTACTCTACCGATGGTTCGGAGTCCAACACTTGGCTCGATTCTACTTCGCAAGTTCGCTCTTAAGCGAGCTAGAAGTAGTTCGCCATTCAGAATTGCTCCCACAACCGTTGAACTACTCTACCGATGGTTCGGAGTCCAACACTTGGCTCGATTCTACTTCGCAAGTTTGCTTCTAAGCGAGCTAGAAGTAGTTCGCCATTCGGAATTGCTCCCACAACCGTTGAACTACTCTAACGATGGTTCGGAGTTCAACACTTGGCTCGATTATACTTCGCAAGCTCGCTCCTAAGCGAGCTAAAAGTCGTTCGCCATTCGGAATTGCTCCCACAACCGTTGAACTACCCTAACGATGGTTCGGAGTCCAACACTTGGCTCGATTCAACTTCGCAAGTTCGCTTCTAAGCGAGCTAGAAGTAGTTCGCCATTCGGAATTGCTCCCACAACCGTTGAACTACTCTAACGATGGTTCGGAGTCCAACACTTGGCTCAGTTCTACTTTGCAAGTACGCTTCTAAGCGAACTAGAAGTAGTTCGCCATTCGGAATTGCTCCCACAACCGTTGAACTACTCTAACGAAGGTTCGGAGTCCAACACTTGGCTTGATTCTACTTCGCAAGTTCGCTTCTAAGCGAACTAGAAGTAGTTCGCCATTCGACCGTTGAACTACTCTAACGATGGTTCGGAGTCCAATACTTGGCTCGATTCTACTTCGCAAGTTCGCTCCTAAGCGAACCAGTGGTAGTTCGCCATCCGGAATTGCTCCCACAACCGTTGAACTACTCTACCGATGGTTCGGAGTCCAACACTTAGCTCGATTCTACTTCGCAAGTTCGCTTCTAAGCGAGCTAGAAGTAGTTCGCCATTCGGAATTGCTCCCACAACCATTGAACTACTCTAACGATGGTTCGGAGTTCAACACTTGGCTCGATTCTACTTCGCAAGTTCGCTCCTAAGCGAGCTAGAAGTCGTTCGCCATTCGGAATTGCTCCCACAACCGTTGAACTACCCTAATGATGGTTCGGAGTCCAACACTTGGCTCGCTTCAACTTCGCAAGTTTGCTTCTGTAACGCCCCGATCTCCCCGTTGCTGGAAAACCGAGACACATGCCAAGATCTTTCCTTCAATTAGTCTCGAGACACAGAAAAACTGGAAAATTTAAAAACTTTTCTTCAACACAGAGTTACTACGCAGTAATTACAATTATCAGTTTGTAATACCAAAATTGTACTGCCTGCCCCTTTTCTTTTCTTTTTGACTCCAAAATCAATTCTTCCAATTTCTATATCACTTTAAACATAAACTAAAATGGTTATGTTTCAAAGAAAATTTGGGCAGAGTCTCCCTTGTATTTTTTGCCCAAAACACGGAAAAGCTTACGGTAAATTCCGTAGCTTACATCACAGGCAATAATAATATGGGCTCCCCAGGCCAAAATGAGCATCATCACACAGGCAATATATATATATGCTCTGGGGGCCGAACTCATAACGGTTTAACAAATATCAATTAAAAAGCATAAATCCTTTTGAAAACGTAGTAAGTTTTTAGAAAATAACCTGTAAAAACCTACCACGACGCCCGGCACTCTACAACGAAATGGGTACGGGTCGAAACCATATCCTGCTGCCTCACACTATGCTCTTCCTCATCATCCTCATACTTGTACATCAAAAATACAATTTAAAGCATAAATCTTTACTATTTACAATTAAAACATAACAACAAATTATAACTGGAGCTCCACTCCACGGAACCTGTACCTACACCTCACCTCTGCACTGCTGAGGACCTGTAACAGTAGGGACCTAGGGTAGCCCAGGGACTCCCTAACCCCCAAACACTAAGGGGTTAGCCATTTCTGGTGTGAGTATAATTTATTAAATAAGTAAATAAATTAAACTTACAAGTAAAAACATAACGAACTCACAATTTCCAGGATAAACAAATCTTACTTGACATCTGAATATGTAAACATCATAAATGGGATTTCACATCAAATACTCTCTGAGTCATCACCTGTATGTATATCTATACCCGCTCACAACATACTTATATTTAGTAACCCTTTGAATAACCACCCATAATACAATATTGATTTTGTTTCCTTATCTCATGTATCCCATCATAAACATATGCCTTCATCCTCATACTACCACATTCATTCATGTCCTACCTCACATCTCATTTCACCTTACCATTTACTTGCATTTTATCACAATACACCCCATATCCCAACATAGTTTGGTAATAACACAATCACATCCCAAGCCCATAGCTTGGTTATTAATCTACTCCAACTATCACACTCGCAATTTATCTCGAATGGAAAGGACACGTGTACATATAATTTGTGCCAGTGTATGTTATGACTTAACTCTAATGCAAATTACCAATACAATGATACTCTTATTCTAATGCAAGATTACTAATGCGATGATGCTCTTATTCTAATGCCAGATTTACTAATGCGATGATGCTCTTATTCTAATGCCAGCAAGTCTCCGAAGCAACATGCAGCCCATAAATACATGCGCCCCATCTCAAGCCGTTTCTCCATATATAGGGATTTGAACCCGCGTTATGAATTTCTAATTGTACACAACCTGTTCCTGACAGATACTACATGACTGATGAGGTTGCACACGTGGTCAAGTCCCACCTTTGCAGTAGGCTCATGGTGTCTATGTTTGCCACTACTACCCGGTACACCGGACCTCACTCAAAAACCAGACGAACACAGGGTTTTCCGAGCCCATAACTCATAGACCGCGATCTATGGCCTGTTCGCTTCCCCCTGGCCAAGGACCCGACGAAGTTCCGGGGTCCATCCCCCTAGCTCCGCCCGCCTTATCATGGCACTTTAGGAATTAACAGCGCGAGATACGCAACCCGTGCTCCCAACTCGTGAGACGGCACCGTACGTATCCCTTTGATGGGAAGGTACAACCCAATATCACCACCTAAGGCCTGCTTCGAGGGACAAGTTGGTCGTAAGGCGCTACCTACAACCAACTCCTCTCTTTTCGGCAAAGGGTCGAAGTAAAATGATCTTTATAAGTCACTACCTTAATGATGTTCCTAACCCTGAACAATCCTAAGAATGACAACACTACAGAACATGCTAGGTCTTAAATTAGACTTCGCAAGATAACTCTATTAGGCTGCTCAACCTAAACTCACCAGAATCTTTCAGGATCTGGTTCATGGCCTATCGATCCAAGACCCCGGCAATACGAACGCATTCGCATGCTACTACCTGAACTTGGATTTCGTCACACTCCGGTCCGCAATCAACCAACGGTTAAGATCTGACGGCACCCGCGAAGTGACTCGTCCACAGTCCCTTAGGAGTAAGCTAAATACACGTCTTGATGGTCGATAGCCCTAGGGCAATGATATCACCCTAGATGAGCACAACAAACTGCGTATTAGCTAAGAAGCTATATACGAGTAACCAAAAACACATACGAGCTAAACAGCTACGTATGGGACCAACAGCTACATACGGGCCAGTCGAGCCGCGTATGAGACAACAACACACATACGAGCCGAATAAGCTGCGTATGAGACCCACAGCTACATACGGGTCAGTCGAGCCACGTACGCGCAAAACCACATACAAACAATCATACAGGTAATCAAACCTGGAAACAACCAACTGTGCTTACTAGCAAACTTGATCTTCTATAATTAGAAGCAACAAAAGAATCTACTATAATTAACCTAAGCATGGTATCCTTCTAAAATCAACTCATCATGGCCTATCTACTATAATCAACTCAAACATGAGCTTCTTTCTAAAATCGACTCAAACATGATATTCTACTACAACTTAACCATGGGTTTCTTTCTACAACAATTCAAGCATGGATTCTTACTATAGCACAAGTGTGGGTTCTTTCTCTCCAACAATCCAAATCCATAGGATGGGTTCTTTTTACTCACTACTACTAACAACTAAAATGGGTTCTTTTTGAGACTCTTAGCTAAAACCATTACTATACTCACTTAAGCATGGTTTCTTTGAACCTTAGAACCACTACTCATCTTAGCATGGGTTCTTCTCTTAGAATCATTAACTACAACAAATCTTTAAGCATGGTAGTTCTCTTTTTGACATAGCACACCAACTCAAGCATGATCTAATACAACTCAAGTTCTACCATTCATACTTTTCATAGGATCCTTTTGATCCATAAATTTATATCAATACTTTAGTTTATTCGAACTTCTTCAAAACATCAAAATACGTATATAAACCATACACCCATATTTTGATATCATCATCTAAAAATAACTCATCCATTATATAGGTTTTTATATACTCATGAATAGTTAAAATTCACCATATTTTTACAATCACAAAAATATGTAAAATAAATCAATACTCACATATTCTTTAACCCACAAAATATATTAATATACTAACTCACATATATTTTTAAACCACAAAAATATATAAATAATATAACTCACATATTCATCAAACTACAAAAATATATAATAAACCAACTCACCATTTTCCGCGAAGATCCGAAGTGCCATGCCACTTTGCCTCCAAAGTCGTAATATATCCTATCATCAATTTCAAATAATTAAAACTCAATAATCCAAACCAATTATAGAAGCTAATAACATTATCCCAAATATCACACAAGTGTTTACTGAACGCTTGGGATATATACGTGCGATGCACGTAATAAACTAATGCCGACGAGATCCTTCTTACCAAACAATTACTAATTGTAATTGTTCTAATAGCCCAACTATAATTTCCACTGCTATACGAGAATTAATTCACATCCATATAATTCTCTTTTACAAACCCAAAACCCCAATTTACTAATAACTTACAAACTCTCCAACAATCCACTAATTTCTCATATCTACAATTTCCAACATCTCTAAATCTCTATACAATAATATTCCTACTCAATAAAAATAAACCCAACTAACTTTTATACAATAAAATAGTTAGTGTTTTACCTTCGCGAAGTCCAATCGAAAATCCGACGCTACTACCATGTAGAGAATCTCTCCATTAGTCTACTCCTCACTTTAATTTGAATTTAACGAAGAATCGGAGGGGATTGAGGTGGGGTAATCTCGCCGATCGATGGGTTCGGAGTTGGGCTTTTTTTTCTGGGTCGGGATGGAGACGGGAACGGAAGGAGAAGGAGAAGGAGAAGGAGAAGGAGGTGGAGGTGGTGGGTTTCTTTTTCGATTGGCTGGCGTGGACGAACGGGAGGCGGGGAGGAGTGGTCGGGGTTCTTTTGGGTTCAGCATCGAACAAGAAGGAGAAGAAGGAGAAGGGAACGGGAGTGGGGGGGTCGTTGGTTGGAAGCGAACGGAGAGGGAGAAAGGAGGAGGAGGGCCGGGTGGGGGGTTCTTTTGGCTGGGTGCGAACGGAGAAGAAGGAGAGGGAGAGGAGGGTCGATGGCTTCTTTGGGTCGGGATTGAACAGGAAGGGAAACGGGGGAGAAGAAGAAGGGAAGGGAGAAGGAGCTGGGTTCTCTTTGGTTGGGAGTGAATGGGAGGAAGAAGAAGTAGGGGAAGGAGAAGGAGAGGGGGAACCCGGGGGAGGGTTTTTCTGGGTCGGGTGGAACCAGACGGGGAGAAAAGAAGGAAGAAGAAGGAGAAGGGAAGGAGAAGGAGAGAATGTGGGGGGTTTTTTTGTAAAAATGGAAATAGATAATAATAGATAGATAAAAATCTAAGGAAATGTTTCGTATAAGCCCCCTAGCCTTAATACATTTCAAATAAAACCCAACTCTCTACTTTAATATTATAAACAACACAAAAATACATTAAAACTACTTCGTAATAATCCGTATAAAAATAATTTAATTTCGAAGATAATAATAAAATAAAACTAGGCAATAACCGATAATTCTTAATTAAAAATAATTGTTATCAAAAATAACATACTCGCGTGAAATTTTCAATTGCGCCCACATGTCGATGCAAAATAGCCATATGCTATTTTTCGGGTCGTTACAGCTTCTAAGCGAGCTAGAAGTAGTTCGCCATTCGGAATTGTTCCCACAACCGTTGAACTACTCTAACGATGGTTCGGAGTCCAACACTTGGCTCGGTTCTACTTCGTAAGTACGCTTCTAAGCGAACTAGAAGTAGTTCGCCATTTGGAATTGCTCCCACAACCGTTGAACTACTCTAACGATGGTTCGGAGTCCAACACTTGGCTCGATTCTACTTCGCAAGTTCGCTTCTAAGCGAACTAGAAGTAGTTCGCCATTCGGAATTGCTCCCACAACCATTGAACTACTCTAACGATGGTTCGGAGTCCAACACTTGGCTCGATTCTACTTCGCAAGTTCGCTCCTAAGCGAACCAGAGGTAGTTCGCCATCCGGAATTGCTCCCACAACCGTTGAACTACTCTACCGATGGTTTGGAGTCCAACACTTGGCTCGATTCTACTTCGCAAGTTCGCTTCTAAGCGAGCTAGAAGTAATTCGCCATTCGAAATTGCTCCCACAACCGTTGAACTACTCTACTGATGGTTCAGAGTCCAACACTTGGCTCGATTCTACTTCACAAGTTCGCTTCTAAGCGAGCTAGAAGTAGTTCGCCATTCGGAATTGCTCTCACAACTGTTGAACTACTCTACCGATGGTTCGGAGTCCAACACTTGGCTCGATTCTACTTTGCAAGTTCGCTCCTAAGCGAACTAGAAGTAGTTCGCCATTCGGAATTGCTCCCACAACCGTTGAACTACTCTACCGATGGTTCGGAGTCCAACACTTGGCTCGATTCTACTTCGCAAGTTCGCTTCTAAGAGAGCTAGAAGTAGTTCGCCATTCAGAATTGCTCCCACAACCGTTGAACTACTCTAACGATGGTTCGGAGTCCAACACTTGGCTCGATTCTACTTCGCAAGTTCGTTCCTAAGCGAACTAGAAGTCGTTCGCCATTCGGAATTGCTCCCACAACCGTTGAACTACCCTAACGATGGTTCGGAGTCCAACACTTGGTTCGATTCAAATTCGCAAGTTCGCTTCTGAGCGAGCTAGAAGTAGTTCGCCATTCGGAATTGCTCCCACAACCGTTGAACTACTCTACCGATGGTTCGGAGTCCAACACTTGGCTCGATTCTACTTCGCAAGTTCGCTCCTAGCAAGCTAGAAGTCGTTCGCCATTCGGAATTGCTCCCACAACCGTTGAACTACCCTAACGATGGTTCAGAGTCCAACACTTGGCTCGATTCTACTTCGCAAGTTCGCTCTTAAGTGAACCAGAGGTAGTCCGCCATTCGGAATTGCTCACACAACCGTTGAACTACTCTAACGATGGTTCGATCGCAAACACTTGGCTCGATCCCACTCCGCGAGCTTACTATCAGGCAAACTCGACACGTCTCGCGAAGTTTGCGAGAAGCATGAGCTCGGCACCACTGGCCGAACACTCATGTCGCCGACCCCCACACGAGCAAAAGACCAGCTCAGGAACCTCGGCACGACGAACACAGTCACAAACAAAACAACTACACAAAGCTACAAAGAACATGCAAGCCTGAGAGAGAAATATTATTAATAATTGGGACGCAGTACAAAGCGACTCTTCCATACAACAAGATTACAAGGCTTTGAAGAGCAAAAATTACAATGCTGACTCACTACACTTAGACTAAATACAAAGGCTTCAAAAATGATCATTAATGCCTCCATGGCGCAGGGATGCTCCTCTTCAAGGACACTCGAGGACGGCGACGTTTACCTCCGGAGCTCGACCCCAAACCAGCGAATTGGGACGTGTCCTCGGCACTGCTCCTAGCAGCTGCACCGACGGATGCCCCGCTCGACGAAATGGCCACCGAGCTTTGTGCATCCCCCGGGCTAGGATGGCCGAGAGGCGGACGGGTCGCCATCTCGTAAAACGTGATGCCCCGATCGCTCTCCGCGCAAGTACACGAAGTGCTCCTCACATTGATCGGCCCCGAACGCGGTTTGAGACGAGCCACCTCCGCCTCCAGCTCTGAGATCCGGTCTCACAACGAGTCATCTTTGACATTGACCTCGAAGCGAGGAGGTATCGTGGGGCTCGGGACGCCGGAGCGACTCGCGATAAGACGGCGAAGATGAGTGACTTCGATGCTCTTGTCTACCGTGGCTCTCTTCAGTGCATCGACCTCGGCCGTCAGTTCGTCCCGTTCGGTCGTCAGTTTGGCCACCTCGGCCGTCAGTCCTTCTCCCTCCGTCCGAAGCTCCGTCTCCACAGTTTGCAGGTGGCGGATCTCAGAAAGCAGATCGTCCCTTTCCGCTGTTATTTTGGATAAGGTGTGGCGAATGCACTTTATCCGAAGGCCGTTGCTAAAGACGGTCGACGAACCTTCGTCCTCTCCTAAGGGGGTCATCTCGGCGATCCGGCTCTCCAGACACCGGATCTCGATGTCTCGCCGACCTAGGATGAGTTGAAGATGGTTCCGCTCGCTTTCGGCTCGGCGCAATCCCAGCTCGACTTCATAGAGCCGCTCTCGGCACCTCGCCAAGCACAGCCTCGTCGCCCCTAAGCCAGCCTCGGCCTGAGCGTTGTCCTCCGAGCGAGTGGGCTCGACGGCTTGAGTTACCATCACAAGCTGAAAAGAAGTCGAGACAAACAACAAATTTTTAAACTCACTGCCGAAGTCCTACACTTCAGAAATTTTCAAACAAATTTTCAAGAATTGTTGGGAAAAGATAGAGACACAGAGTCAAACCCAAAAAGATGTGTTTTTCATTCATTACAAAAAGCGGTGGCCAGTCCGCGATTAGGCGTTACAAAAAAAGAGAGAGAAGAACAGAAGAAAAGAAAAGGCGAACGGAGTCAGGGCGCGACCTCTTTCCCTGGTCGGCGAGAGTGGGTGGGGGTCGACGTCTCTGAAGGGGGCACCACCGCCAGCGGGGTTACCACCGACTCTGGTGCCTCGGTGATGACTTCGACTTCAGTCTCGACTTTGTCCTTGCCTTCTTCTTCTTCCCCCTCTGATTCGAGGTCGAAGCCCTCGACGTGGCCCGGGAACAGTCTCCATCTCGAGCAGTCCATGTCAGGGTACGTCTTCGTCACCCGGGCGATGGCTTCGGCATAAGCTTTAGCCATGTTTTGGGCAAGGAAACCTTGCGCCTTCGCCAGGGTCGCGTCCTCGGCCCCCTTCACCGCCGCAGCCTTCGCCTCTTTAGCTTCGGCCAATTGTTTGGCCGCCTCCTCCTTCTGGCGAAGAAGGTCGCTCTCCAGCTTCGCGACCTGAGCCTCGAGGAACTCGACCCTTGTCGCCTTCTCTTCGAACTCGACCCTGATCTTGTCGAGCTCGTTCCCCATCCGAGCCTTCTCTTTCCAAGCCTGGTCGGACTCCTGCTTTAGCTTCTTCTCCAGAGCCGCCAACCTCTCGGTGAGGTGTCCAAAATGGACGATGATCTGCGACAAGGAAAGAAGAACTAAAAAAGTTAGAAAAATTGTAGCCAAAGAAATTCAACGACAGAAAAAATCCAATTCTTACAGAGACGGCCGAGCGAGCAATCTCGATGATGTCGTCACCTTCTTGCCCGGCCTCCATGGCGGCGCGATCCTTCGGCGTCGCCAGATGCTTGACGGCCTGCATGCTCGCCAAGGAGTTGCCGAGGAATCCATCATGTTTTTGAACTTGCCAGTCCGGAATATGGATCCTCTTGTGCTCCTCGGTCAGGAGTTCCTCGGTCGTGACGGACAACGGGGGGGTCATCATCCCCACCGCTGCGGCGATGGGGAACTCGCCGACCGTATTTGATGCCGAGGCGCCTGCAACGACCGGGCTACTGAGGGTCTCCGTCTCCTCGATCGTCTCTGTGACCCTCGGAGTCTTCGGGGTCGGCAACTTGGTGGCCACCCTCTTGCAGTTCTTCGGTGCCTTGCTGGCGAGGCCTGCTCTCAAAGCTAGCACCGCGTCGTAGTCCATCACCTCTGCATTAAAGACAAAAGTTCGTTAGCACAATACAACTCATGCAAAATAAAATATGAAAAACAAAGCATAAAAGAAGTCGCGTACTGGGATCTACACGGCAGAGCCCTCCCTTGAACAAGATGTCCTCGGTCAGCTCCTTCCAATCGTACTTCGGCCGATCGAGAAGTGTCCGGACTGCCTCTTCTTCTTCAGTACGAAGCTTGGGCAGCGCCCTCGCCCTCTTCGGCACCCCTTCCACCCAACCGGAGGGGATCGGCCAGGCCTCCGGACTCCGCACTATCAAGAACTTTTCACGCCAGTGCTTGATGGAGTCGGGGCATATGACGAGCCTGCCGCCATGCCTCGGAGCCAAATAGTATCGGTACTCCGACTTGTTCCCTTGGTATAGCCGATAGATTGTTCGAAGCACGTTCAGCTCCGGCTCGATCCCAGCAGCTTGGCAGTGAAGTACGAAGCCGTTTATGACTCTCCATGTGTTCGGCATGAGTTGGATGGGGTTGACCCCGAACCAACTCAGGACGAGGATATCAAACGGATGGAGAGGTAGCCGAGCTCCGGCGATAAAGGCGTCAACCGGCCAGCAACACATGGTCACTGGCAGCAGCGAGTTGGCCCTAACCGCGGGACCCGGCAGCATAAGCTGGTACTCCTCTGGGATCTGGAAACAGTCCCGGATCACTCCCAAGTCCTCTTCGCGAAGGATCGACACCGTCTCGTCCGCCTCCGTCATCTGCCTCGCCGCATTCTCCTCGAAGGACCTCCTCTTCCCATGAACTATGCACTCGGCGTGCTCCTCCGGAAGCTCCCGAACCCTGTGGAGTCCCGTCAGTTGCCCCAGCAATCTGCCGAACTCCCCCATACTCTTCGGGTCCTCCACGATCGAATCATTGCCGAACACCTTCTTGCCCTTGTCTGGCCGACTCGGAGTGTGGGCTTCGACGACTTCGAGGAAGGGCTCGGACCAAAAGGTCGACTCGGAGACAGAAGCAAGAGACATAGTTTATGAAATAAACTAAGTATAAATTACCTTAAAAGATTAGCTGCTGGAAACTCCACCAGAAAATGAACGACGATCACCGGAAACACTTGCTGAGCACAAAAGATCGCCTGAGCAAAAGAGAAGAGAAGTGAAAAATGAGAAGGGGGTGGGGTTTTATAGAGCGAGGCATGCAAAACGAGGTTAATGGGCCTGTTCTGCCGGCCCATTCAACAAAACGACAAAAGCGACCTCAATCGTCGCCTTGTTCGCCACGCCAAGCCATACATCGCATTAATTGCTGTCCCGTCTGACAGAAGCTCAGAGGTCACTGCATTAAATGAACGTCTCATCTGTCAGAGCTGTCAGAAGTTCAGAAGCCATCACATCTAATGGCTGCCACGTCAGCCAGGAGCATAGAAGCCACCAACTCCCACAGGGCACGCTCTGCCAAAAACGACAAGTCTTGGATCTCGACACCAGGTGCCGAGCGTTCTTGACACCGACCATGTTATATGAAAAAATTGGACCTCGGCACCAGCTGCCGAGCGTTCTTGACACCGACCATGCTACATGGAAAGATTGGACCTCGGCACCAGCTGCCGAGCGTTCTTGACACCGACCATATTACATGGAAAGTTTGGGCCTCGGCACCAGCTGCCGAGCGCTCTTGACATCGATCCTGTTACAGGGGAAAAGTTGGGGTTCGGCACCAGCTGCTGAGCGCTCTTGACACCGGCCCTGTTACAAGGGAAGGATTGGACTTCGGCACCAGCTGCCGAGCGCTTTTGCCACCGACCCTGTTACGGGGAAAAGATGGGGATCGGCACCAGCTGCCGAGCGTTCTTGACACCGACCCTGTTACAGGGGACAAGTTGGGGTTCGGCACCAGCTGCTGTGTGCTCTTGACACCGACCCTGTTACAGAGAAAAATTGGGCTTCGGCACCAGCTGCCGAGCGCTCTTGACACCGACCCTGTTACGGGGAAAAATTGGGGTTCGGCACCAGCTGCCGAGCGCTCTTGACACCGACCCTGCTACAGGGAAAAAGTTGGGGTTCGGCACCAGCTGCCGAGCGCTCTTGACACCGACCCTGTTACAGGGGAAAATTGGGGTTCGGCACCAGCTGCCGAGCGCTCTTGCCACCGGCCCTGTTACAGGGGAAGGATTGGACTTCGGCACCAGCTGCCGACTGCTCTTGCCACCGATCCTGTTACGGGAAAAAGATGGGGATCGGCACCAGCTGCCGAGCGCTCTTGACAACGACCCTGCTACAGGGGAAAAGTTGGGGTTTGGCACCAGCTGCCGAGCGCTCTTGACACCGATCCTGTTACAGGGGAAAATTGGGGTTCGGCACCAGTTGTCGAGCGCTCTTGACACCGACCCTGTTATAAGGGAAAAATTGGGGTTCGGCACCAGCTGCCGAGCACTCTTGACACCGACCCTGTTACGTGGGAAAAAGCTACCTCGGACCCCGCTGAACTCCATCTCAGCACTCACGACTTAGCCGAGGTCCCTCTCTTCTTCGGAAGAAGGTGCCGAACCACCTACGGACCTCGGCCTCCTGGGCAGTAAGCGCTGGAAGGGGTCGGAAGTGTGATACAAGCATGTAGGCCACTCAACGAAGGAAAACGGCCGAGCCATCCGCCAAGAGATCGCGAATGATGTGAAATTTGCAAGTGGACAAAATCGCACAAGTAATATAGATAAATGAGTAGAGTGTCGAACCCACAGGGACTAGATATTTTACTGAGTACCGATATCGCTAGATGAATCACTATTTCGAAGGTCGAATTTTATTAATGATAAAACAACTAAATTACTCTAATCTAATTAAATCTAATTAAATTGGTGAAGAGGGAGAGGGCTGTGAAACTATGAAGCACTCTACTTTGTTTAATGTTAAAATTAGTTCTAGGGCTCTTGGTTCACCTCGTTTATTACACACACAAATTATTATTCCTTATAAATAAAAATATTATCTTTCCCAAATTGTCGACCAAAATCCTAAAGATATTAACCACTCTATCAACGTAGTCTAAAAATTATTCTCAATTAATCATTCGTCTATCCACCAAATTATTAATTGAAAAATTGGATTTCTTAACGGTCACGTCCTCCAATATACGGTCTTAATTTTTATTAATCACAAATTACCTGTTCGGTCTCTTTATGATTTGAAAAAAATCATACAAATGTCTATCCACCATGTTGTACGCATAAATAATAAAAATTAAAACACAACCAGGAAAAATAGAGAAATAAAAAGGAATTAAAATTTGTGTTCAAAACTTGGCTACACCTTAGCCTCTAGAACAATAAATTCAGTTCATATTTGTTTAGGATTGTCTCAAAAAAAATAGAGAAAAAGAGGAGATACAAAAAGAATACAAAATTTAAAGCAAACCCCTCTTTTCTGTCTCAAAAGCCGAACCCGTCTTTTCTGAGCCACGTCAGCCGAGTCTGTCGCGCCTGTCACTTCAGCGCTGTCACGTCAGTCGGCTGCAGCTCTGTCGTCGCGTCAGAACTGTCACGTCTTGGAAGCAGCGCCAAGGTCCACGTCAAACGAAGAAGAGGAAGACAGCGTGCGTCTGTCTGCTTCGCTGCGCGCGCCAGGAGAGGAAGTCGCCAGGTCACAGCTTGTTGCACACGTCGCCTGTCACACAACGTGCACCCAGATGTGCGTCCCTGCTGCTTCTCTCTCTTTCTCGAGTTTTGTGCCGCACCAATGAGTAGAAGAGAAGAAATCGCCGAGTCACAGCTTGTTGGGTGCACTTCGAAACCCGCGCCAAAGAAGAAACAGGCCCTACTGCCCACACATGCTGCACTTGTTCTCTCTTTCTCTTTTATTACTTTTGTGTTATTGTACAGCCGTCACCCCTTCATTTCTTCTCTCTTCTTTGCTTTGTATATATAGAGAACGGGAAGGAGTTAGGGTTTGCACTTTTTGCAGATTAGTCCTCCCACTTTCTTTATTTCATTCCTTTTATAACCCAGAATTTTATTTACTTCCTCTTTCTTTCTTGTCTTCCTTTTCTGCCACCCACGTGCTTCTGCGTACACAAAATAATACCTGAAATTAGGATTTTTAAATAAAATAAATTTAATTAGTTTAAAATTAATTAAACTAACTATAAATCATATTAGCGTATAAAAATCCTTTTAAACATTATTTGTCGCAATTTTAACTCAACAAAACAATAAAATCGATAAATCAATTATTCTACTTTGTTTGTTGATTTTTTTCACCAATTCTTTACTTTTTGCCTCAAAAATATTATTTCTTCAAAAATAATTATTTAAATGAAATCATATAGAAATAAGATGAATTAAAGACAATATCAGCGAAAACAAGCCATTTTAATAGGTAAATGAGTACAAATATTTGTATATAAATTAGACACATCAAATACCCCCAAACTTAAGATTTTGCTTGTCCTCGAGCAAAAAGTAGAATCATAAACAAGGGAATAATAATAGTAGGCTCAACCAATCACACCAAGAGATTTTATCATGCAAGCATCAAAATTACAATTAAAAATATAAACAATTGCAAATAAAGTAAAACTAAGCATACCCACTTTCTCCAGTGCAATTATTTATTCATAATTCCCAAAAAAAAAATCGCATTTGTCATGCAATTATTGTAATTATAGCATGCAACAACTCAATCTGTGATTATCCCTTCTCTCTACTACAAACCGAGTAGCAAACTAGAGGTTTTTTTTTTTTTTTTTTTTTTTTTTTTTTTTTGTCTCTTCTTTAAGTTGTCACTTGCCTTTTGACGCGAATGCAAAACATTTGTGATGAATTCACCCGGTTACTCAACAAGTCACAAACTTAAAGTGCTTTGCATACTCATATTTCAAGTTGCCATTTTACGTAAAAGTAAACATTTGTGATGAATACCCCTAGTTACTAAGCAACTCAAAACATTGGAGTAGATTGACTTTATTCAAATTTTTTTTTTTTTTTTAATTTTTTTTCATTATTACTCTATTTACTTAAACTCTGTTTAGGACTAGATCAAAGGGGATAATCACAAGAAAAAGCATCACATTTGTCTTTTATGTATAATAGCATGACCCACACAATTTTGTAAGAAATTTTGAAACTCAATAATCCTAAAGTAAATAAGTATGCTTAATATTGCTTTATAAAAAAAAATTGTTTATACCAAAAAAAAATTGTCTTTTATGCTTATCACCATAAAGAACTCAAAAGTGTAATGGTGAGCCCAATTATAATCCTTTTGTTTTGTTTTTCTTTTCAAAAATAATAAAAATAAAAATAAATTTGTAAACCTTCCCCCCAAACTTAAATATCACATTGTCCTCAATGGGAAAGGAAAAGAAAAACAAAAAGAATGCAAAAAGTTTAGAATATCTCCCCTGATTCGTCTTTAAATTTCTGCACGCGCAGCGTTCAGTATTTTGGCGATATCTGGAGCTGTAGATGTCGAAATGGGCTGAATTTTTTTTTTGCTGGAAAGCTAAGACAATTGCCTACAACTTCTCTTTGAATCAGTTTTCCAGATTTTGACTCCAAACTGCTCGAAAACAGCCATCAATACAGGTGTTCCAAACAGCTCCGCCTGGCGACTTTCAAAATTTGTGCAATCCTACAAAATAAAATCAAAAATTAAAATAAAATACTAAAAGATAAATCAAAACTAACTGCAATAAAAGAAAACATGGGTTGCCTCCCAAGAAGCGCTAAGTTTTAAGTCTTCAGCCAGACATGGGGGTGAGATGGTTAAGTAACGCCTAGATCCAACAACATTAACACATCTTTTCTAATTTTTCTCTTCAGATGTGGATCTGGTTCAAGCTCCAATTTGAGGCGTTTCCTTTTAGATGATGATGTCTTTGATTCCCCCACCTCTTTGAATTTATGCTGTAAAAATGAATACATAGAAGGTTCAGCATCCAAATACATGACATGTTCAAAAATATTTTCTTTCTTAGTTTCAAAAATTTGTGCACTTGTTGGACATACTTCTATAGGTGATTTTTCAAATTTAGCCTTATGTTTCTCGCCCACAATTAAATCAGTTTCACTTACTTGAATGGATGACTGTTCTTCAGGAGGAAAATTTGTGGAATTAAAAATATTGTACATTACTTGCTCATGCTGAATTTGTTCCTCCACAATTTGTTCAATCTCACTTTGCTTTTCAACCACATTCTGTTCGTCATTTTCTTCTTGTGGTTGCTCAATTGTCCTCCCGCTTCCTAGTGTTATAGCCTTGAAATCTTCCATGGGGTTGACAACTGTGTTGCTTGGTAATGTTCCTGCAGTTTTGTCATTAAGAATATTTGAAATTTGACTAATTTGTACCTCAAGATTGTGAATGGAAGCCGAAGTTGAATTTGCAACATTTTGAATTGCCAAATCTGTCTTTTGCATGTAGTGCTCAAACATGTCTTCAAGTGTCGACTTCTTTTCTTCCTGTGAAAAATTTTGAGGGTGTATAACTGCTTCTTGATTGTTGTTCCATGAAAAATTGGGGGTATTTCTCCATCCTGAATTGTATGTGTTTGCATGATGATTATTTTGCATTTGAAAGTTTGACACAAAATTTTCTTGTTCTACATTTGATGGAGCAAAAGGGTTCCCCACTTGACAATCTGAACTTGCATGATTTCCTGTACAAAGATCACAAATCATATTAGAATGAATAACATTAAAATTCATATTTTCTACTTGTTTATATAAAATATCATTTTTTGCATTTAAAGTAGAAAAAGGATCAAGTTCAAAAATTCCAGCCACTTTTCTTGGCATCGTTCTTTCTGAAGACCACTGGTAATGATTTGATGCCATCTCCTCTAAAAGATCATAGGCTGCTTGGTAAGTTTTGCTCATCAGTGCACCACCAGCTGCTGCGTCAACCATAGATCTATGTGTAACTCCCAAACCATTATAAAATGTTTGCATTTGCAGCCATTTTGGTAGTTCATGATGAGGACACTTTCTCAATAACTCTTTAAACCTTTCCCATGCATCATACAAAGACTCGGTCTCAAATTGAGTAAATGTGCAAATGTCATTTCTTAGTCTTGTGGTCTTTGCTGCTGGAAAATACTTGGCTAGAAATTTTTGTGCAAGTCCCTCCCAAGTAGTAATACTACCTGGCGGTAGATAACGTAGCCAAGTCTTCGCCTTATCCTGTAATGAAAAAGGAAAGAGTGTTAATCTAATTGCATCATTTGATACTCTGTTGTGTTTGAAAGTGTCACAAATTTCTAGAAAATCTGCAATGTGAGCGTAAGGATCCTCGTGTGGTAGTCCCCAAAATTGAACAGTCTGTTGAATCATTCGAATCATCGCCGGTTTAATTTCAAAATCGTTAGCTTCAATAACCGGCTTCTTTATGCTTGACTCATAAATTGAGGGCATAGCATAGTCTCTCAAAGGCCTGTTCTCATCGTTCGCCATGATAATGTACGTGTGTATGTCCTGAAATGTAAGTGTTGAAAAAAGAAAAAAGAAAAAAAAAATAGAAAAAAAACTAAAATAAGAAAAATAAAATAAAAAAAATAAAAGTTAGTCAAAAGAAAATAAAGATGTAAAATGATAATAAAATAAAAATAATTACAAAAAATCCAAATTAGCAATAATCTAGCAATTTTCAATATCAATAAAAGAATAACTATTCCCCGGCAACGGCGCCAAAAACTTGATGTGAAATTTGCAAGTGGACAAAATCGCACAAGTAATATAGATAAATGAGTAGAGTGTCGAACCCACAGGGACTAGATATTTTACTGAGTACCGATATCGCTAGATGAATCACTATTTGGAAGGTCGAATTTTATTAATGATAAAACAACTAAATTACTCTAATCTAATTAAATCTAATTAAATTGGTGAAGAGGGAGAGGGCTGTGAAACTATGAAGCACTCTACTTTGTTTAATGTTAAAATTAGTTCTAGGGCTCTTGGTTCACCTCGTTTATTACACACACAAATTATTATTCCTTATAAATAAAAATATTATCTTTCCCAAATTGTCGACCAAAATCCTAAAGATATTAACCACTCTATCAACGTAGTCTAAAAATTATTCTCAATTAATCATTCGTCTATCCACCAAATTATTAATTGAAAAATTGGATTTCTTAACGGTCACGTCCTCCAATATACGGTCTTAATTTTTATTAATCACAAATTACCTGTTCGGTCTCTTTATGATTTGAAAAAAATCATACAAATGTCTATCCACCATGTTGTACGCATAAATAATAAAAATTAAAACACAACCAGGAAAAATAGAGAAATAAAAAGGAATTAAAATTTGTGTTCAAAACTTGGCTACACCTTAGCCTCTAGAACAATAAATTCAGTTCATATTTGTTTAGGATTGTCTCAAAAAAAATAGAGAAAAAGAGGAGATACAAAAAGAATACAAAATTTAAAGCAAACCCCTCTTTTCTGTCTCAAAAGCCGAACCCGTCTTTTCTGAGCCACGTCAGCCGAGTCTGTCGCGCCTGTCACTTCAGCGCTGTCACGTCAGTCGGCTGCAGCTCTGTCGTCGCGTCAGAACTGTCACGTCTTGGAAGCAGCGCCAAGGTCCACGTCAAACGAAGAAGAGGAAGACAGCGTGCGTCTGTCTGCTTCGCTGCGCGCGCCAGGAGAGGAAGTCGCCAGGTCACAGCTTGTTGCACACGTCGCCTGTCACACAACGTGCACCCAGATGTGCGTCCCTGCTGCTTCTCTCTCTTTCTCGAGTTTTGTGCCGCACCAATGAGTAGAAGAGAAGAAATCGCCGAGTCACAGCTTGTTGGGTGCACTTCGAAACCCGCGCCAAAGAAGAAACAGGCCCTACTGCCCACACATGCTGCACTTGTTCTCTCTTTCTCTTTTATTACTTTTGTGTTATTGTACAGCCGTCACCCCTTCATTTCTTCTCTCTTCTTTGCTTTGTATATATAGAGAACGGGAAGGAGTTAGGGTTTGCACTTTTTGCAGATTAGTCCTCCCACTTTCTTTATTTCATTCCTTTTATAACCCAGAATTTTATTTACTTCCTCTTTCTTTCTTGTCTTCCTTTTCTGCCACCCACGTGCTTCTGCGTACACAAAATAATACCTGAAATTAGGATTTTTAAATAAAATAAATTTAATTAGTTTAAAATTAATTAAACTAACTATAAATCATATTAGCGTATAAAAATCCTTTTAAACATTATTTGTCGCAATTTTAACTCAACAAAACAATAAAATCGATAAATCAATTATTCTACTTTGTTTGTTGATTTTTTTCACCAATTCTTTACTTTTTGCCTCAAAAATATTATTTCTTCAAAAATAATTATTTAAATGAAATCATATAGAAATAAGATGAATTAAAGACAATATCAGCGAAAACAAGCCATTTTAATAGGTAAATGAGTACAAATATTTGTATATAAATTAGACACATCAGCGAAAAAACAATTAAAAATTCGGGAAATTAAGGAAGAACTCCTGGAAAGCAATTGTAAAGATAGGGAAGCATTTTCTAGTCCCTAAACAAGCAATTATTGCCAAGAACAATCTTCTAAGACCCCCGAATAACGAATTGACACTTCGCAAAGTTAAAAGGATATTCCTGCAAGAACACCACATGACCATAAGAGCTCAGGAGCGACTCAGAGTTCAATCCACTTGAAAAATCACCACACTACCTCCTTCAAGATTCAAAACCTTCCATTTGGGCTCCGATACAACTCCACTAGACATTAAAACAGTAAAACTACTCCTCAAAAGCTGATCAAGCTCAGTTTTCGGGAGTGGGGGGCTCGTGATATGGCTAAAAATGGAGTTTAATCGGAATCGTCCAAATCAGGCACGAATCTTGATGCCCAGGGGTAAAACGGTAATTTCACCTACTAATGGGTCTGAAGCGGGTACTGGTTCTCCTCCTCGAAAACCCGCTAACCCGCAAACGGATCCACCTCAATCGGGTGCGGGTTTCAACCAGCAGAAAGCCCGATCCAGAGGGATAGAATTAGGGTTTCTGATTAAATCCTAATCAACGGCCCTGATTCATGCCTATCCTTCCACTGGGAATTAGGAATTACATTCCTAATCTGTTTACAAGGAGAATATTCCTTATCAGATCACGGGGATTACATTCCTAATCCAGTCCCTAAGACGCCTATAAATACCCCCCATCCATCTCCATTAAGAGGTAATCAATCTTTTGCCAGTTTTCACGCTCTTTCTTAATCATCCCTGATTACTGACTTGAGCGTCGGAGGGTGCATCGCCGGGAACAACCCCGGTGTCTCGCACTTTTTGCAGGTGTACGGCAGGTGTCAGCGTCAAACTCCGACGGAACAGGTTACAGGTTTGCTATTCAGTTTCCCTAAGAATCCACAAATACTATCTGTTCGCCCCCACACCAAATTTAGCGGCAACAATGGTGATGCTCTTCGTCTCACTCATCTTCCGAGTGGCCTTCTTTCAAACGAGTTCGGAGCTCAACTCTGCCCTAGAAGTTCTACTCAAACTCGTCTCACAAGCGGCTCTCCCCTAGAGCCTGGTGATGTTCTTCGTCCTACTCGCCTCCCGAGTGACCTTCTTTCAAACGAGTTTGGAGCTCATCTCTCCTCCTTGCTGAAGCTCGCCAAATCCTTCGCCACATTTGCCAAAGCAGCCGCTTCGTTCGCCAAAGTGTGCCGAACATACAAAGAACCGAACGAAAAACGCAAGAAATTACGCTGACCAGTAAACGGTCAACGACCATGTGTTGCCACACAGGCGTTCGCCAACGTTCTCCAAAAATGTTCGCCAAAACCACAAAAATGTTCGCCAAGGTTTGCCAAAAATGTTCGCCGAAGCCACAAAAACGTTCGCGCCAAAGTCACAAAATGTTCGCCAACGTTCGCCGAAGTCATAAAACCGTTCGCCGAGGCCACAAAAATGTTCGCCGAAATGTGCCGAGTAGACGAAGAACCAATCAAAAAATGGCAAAGAATACTCTCCTCCCAATCCAAGATCAATCCTGATCGACGACTAAGATTAAAAAAGTCAACAGTCAACGTTGATCGAGGCAGAGGTCAACCGTTGACTGCCACGTGTCGACTGGGCGAACGATCTCAGTGCTCACTGGCTCGAGCCCAACAGAACAGAAACCGAACAAAAAATGGAAGAAAAGCTCAGCCTCCCGATGCACGCTCGATCATGAACAGCAGCCCAAATCTCGCCATGTCGCCCCTATCTCCTCACATGCATCAGCGCGCGAACCCGGGGCATGATCAACACCCCAGATCGAGCCACGTCATCTCTTCATCAGATCCCTCATCGTGACCGCTCAATCCCATCAGCGTGCGAGCCTGATGGTGATCAGCGGCTCATATCAAGCCACATTTCTGCTTCCTTCCCCTCTCTCCTCACATGCATTAGCATGCGTGCGCGAGCCCGTGGTGTGATCAACACTCCAGATCAAGCCACAACACCTCTTCATTGGATCCCCTCATCGCGAATGCTCAATCCCGTCAGCGCACGAGCCATCTTCTAATCGACGACTCAAATCGTGCTAAGAAACGTGCTGGGGTCTGATTATTCCCAAAGAATCCCATTAAATCATTTTAAATTCGAAAATTAATTAAAAAACCAAAAAAAAAAATATTTAAATTTCGAAAATACTAAAAAAGTTTACGAAAATAATTTTAAATTGAATTTATTAATTATAAATTTCGAAAAAGTGATTTTAAAATTGGAAAAAATTCCAAAAATGTTGAAAACATCTAGAAAATTCACAAAAATCCAGAAAATTCTAAAAATAAATCTGAGTATTTTACAAACTCAGAAAAGTATCATTACACACAAAACGAGACCTAAACATCCTCGAGAACGCCAATAAATTGTATAAGCCATTAAAAACGGATGAATTACTCCTCAAAGGCTGTGAAACTCAGTCTTCGGGAGTGGGGGCTTGTGATATGGCTATAAATAAAACCAAACCAGGACCGTTCAAATCAGGCACAAATCTCAAAGCTCTTAGGGGTAAAACAGTAATTTCGACTACAAACGGGCCCAAAACAGGGAACTATGTCTTTTCCAAGCTCAATAACCCAAAAACGAGTCTGCCTTACTGGGTTTTGATGATAGCCCATTATAAATAAATCTAGGTTATTTAAAGGGTTATTTAAATCATGATTATCCCTAAGAGACGGTTTAAACCAAATCTCTTATCATGAAATGATTTAAACCCCATTTTTTATCCAAAAACACTGGAAAGGAGAAATGATTATCTCGAAACTGTTATCAAATGCGACTATAAATACCCTCCTATCCCCACCATAAAACAAGTAATCAGTATTTTCTCCATAAAAGCTCTTTCATAATCTTTTTGGTTATTGACTTGAGCATCATGTTATTGGGAATAACGACATTGCTTATTTTTTCTAAAGATCTCTACTGTATCAATCGTGACTCGAGAGAGAAATGCAAAAATGAAAATAACTGATGTCGTTCTCTAAGAGAACGGCATAGATTATACTGATGCCGTTTTTCACAATAACGGCATCAGTTATTATCGTTTTGCACAGGTTACTATAATCGAAAAACCCTTCTTCTTCTCTTTCCTCCCCTTCTGATTCGTAAACATCTCTCTCTCGCATCGCTCCTGTTACCCACAAATCCTAGATCTCAAAATCAAAAATTCCAACCATTTGAGTCCTATAAAATTCCATACATCCTACCTCCTCATTCCCACTCTCATTTGCAGTCTTCATCCACAACAAAATTTTTGCTAGTGTTTTTTTTGGTTTAATTTAAAGGTATTATCATCTTAACCTTATGTTTGATTTTTATTCTAATGTTTTGTTTATTGTAAGTAGTGAATGACTTGAATATATTTTAATTTTTATGCATAGGTATGGAATTTGATATCCCTATTTGGTTATATTATGGGGGTGAAGTAATTAAGGATCCGAAAATTGGATATTCTTATAGTGATGTTGAACCGGTAATTATTTGGGCTATCCCCAACTTTGGTTACGCAGAATTAATAGATAAGATATATGAAGTCACCAATTGGGATAGAAGTGAAATGAGTCTGAAATTGAGAGCCCGTTATTCTGCTCGTAAAGGGGATGGACAGTATTTCATGTTGGTACCCATAGACAGTGACAGTTCTCTGAGGTCTGTCTTACTTAGGACACTTCATCCAAGTTGTGGTTGGAATATAGTTGAGTTATATATCGATCAAACGAGGCTTCCAAATACTACAAAAGTTGTTATCGAACGTCCAAGGCCCACAAGGACTTTGAAACCATCTGCAGAGTCACACGCAAGGATTTCAAATACAATTGGAGATACTAGCAGAACTCCAACGGAACCTGTTTCCTCCGAATACGAGCAGGTACATCCGACCCCATTGCCATAAAATATTTTGGTAGCTGGCATTGCTATGGAAGACTTTGACAACGCCGTTGTAAATAACGACTTGGTAGAAGAGAAAGAAGATGAGGTACGCGGTCTCGAGGATGATATGATCAGATTGTCGTTAAAGCTCCAGTTGTTGATGCCAATGTTGATGTGCCGGTTAACAATGCCCGCGTGTTGCCAAGTCAGGACACAAGTGCAGCTATGCGTGGATCGCAATCAAGTGAATGGATGTCCCGTGCCACCGTACATGAACATGGCCAGTCTTCCATTGGTTCTTCCAACTTGGATAAACTCTTCATAGGTCAAAGATTTCCAACCAAAGATGCTCTACAACATCAAGTGAAGATGTACGCCGTGAAGAACCACAGAGAATTCGTGACAATAAAATCAGATCGTTGTCTATACCATGTGAAATGTAAATACGCGCCCATCAACCATTCAGCCGAGGAGATTGCAGAAAATCCATCACTTCAAAATGAAGTTGGTTGTCCATGGTGCTTGCGTGCAATTGTTCCCAAAGGTCGTAATTATTTTGTGGTGAAAAAGCTTGAAGGTGTACACACATGTGTAAATCCTACATTGACTCAGGATCACAGCAAAATTGACTCGACGGTCGTATCGATGGTCATAATGGATACTCTGAAGGAACAACTCTCAATAACACCAAGAGCCATAATTGGGATGGTGAAGAGTAAGCTCCATTACACGATATCATATTGGAAAGTTTGGAAGGCGAAACATAAAGCAATTGAGAAACTATATGGTTCTTTTGAAAAAGCGTACACTAAATTACCATATCTACTCAATGCAATTCAAGTTTCAAATCCAGGTACGGCTATACATTGGGCGAAGATTACGACCGGTCCGGGTATAGAAATATTTAAGGGTGTTTTTTGGGCATTCGGTCCTTCCATCGAAGGATTTAAATCATGTAGACCAGTTATAAGTGTAGACGGTACTCACTTGTACGGGAAATATAAAGGCTATTTGTTGATTGCGATTTCACCAGACGCAAACGGGAGGTTGTTTCCATTTGCGTTTGCACTAGTTGAAGATGAAAGCATAGAAATGTGGACATGGTTCATGAACTGTATTCGGTGCTTTGTTACAGATCGTGAAGGTCTTTGTGTCATTTCTGACCGACATGCCGGTATTTAATCAGCAATGGGAAATGAGTTTGGTACGTGGAGGGAACCATTTGCATATATCGGTACTGTATGCGGCATTTTGCTAGCAATTTTCATAAAAAATTTGGTTCGAAATTTTTGATGAATAAATTGAAGGTAATTGCGTGTCAAAATCAGTGGAAAAAGTACGAGAAAAAGATGACACAACTTGAAGCTAGCAATGCTGATGCGGCTAACTGGGTAAAGGAAAAAGCAATTGAGAAGTGGGCACTTACTGCTGATGGTGGGCGTAGATATGGTATAATGACAACAAATCTGTCCGAAGTTTTCAACTCAGTTTTAAAAGGTGTTCGTAGCTTACCTGTCACCGCAATTGTAGAACGGATTTTTTTCCATCTAAACATGTACTTCACCGACCGCCGTGAGACCGTGCAGACACTTATCACTGAAGGTAAACTATGAGCACCCCGGATTCAGGACCTAATTGATGTTCGCCGTGAAAAATCCAATTTACATGAGGCCATAATGTTTAATAATCGTGATGGTGTTTTTGGGGTGAAAACGGGCATTAGAATGGACGGTGGATATAAAAAAGGTGGACATTGGCATACGGTGGACCTAGAAGGCCGAACTTGTACATGTGGAAAATTCCAACTGATCCACGTTCCATGCTCCCATGTGTTAGCGACATGTGCTTCACGTGCGCTTGATTATCAACCGTACATAGATCCCTTTTACTCTACGGATTCAGTAGGTCATACTTGTTGGTGTTGCTCTTCGGTTGACCGCATAAGGTCATTGAAACGTAGACCATCTCCAACCTCTTCAAGAGAGGTACGACAATTGCACAGAAGGTCTCGTGCCAATTCTTTGCATGCCTTGTTGGCGTTGCGCTTCAAGACACTCGCACATTTCCTCGCCATGTTCCATGTGTTGTCGATCTATAATAGTAAACCAAATTAGACATAATCAAAGAAGCATAAGTAAAATTCTTGAAATAAATGTAATTGAACAAACATACTTATTCACCATTAGACGGTATGATGAAGCTTTTGGTTGATACATGGATTGTGATGATGAATGTGCGGGTGGTGGTTCAACTTGGTGCGCGGGTATCGGTTGTTGGATACCCGTGGGAAGATCTGTTTTTGGTGCAACATACAACCTTGTGATGCGACGGTACCATGCCATATAAGCTGTTTGCATTGATCCGTCGTACGGCCGTACAATACCCTCAACTACCAACTCGTACCTCCGCTCATTCCAACATCCTACATGTGCACGGTGGTGATCGACCCAATCTATATTTGGTAAATGACCTTGACCCGTGATGTTGTGTAGTCTACGGTCGTACAGTGAGTTTACGGGGACGGGTTGTTGTGCATTGAATTGGCGAAGAACACGGTCGGGGTAATAAAACTCCACAACTGAGAAGTTTACAAGTGGAGCTAATGTCATCCACAACTGATGGTGGGAAGTGCAAACGGGTGGTAGACATTGCAGCCTATCATCTGTGTACGGGATCCAATTGACAAACTTTTCCCTCAACTGATCGAGTTCGTCCCTGTAATAGGTGAGGACACCACGTGGGTTATCCCTCCATGTACGCTTCCCCGCCCAGTAGGCACCGAGAGGAGCTCTCAGCACAGGATTATCATGTAGTACACTCCAACTTTCTGATAGTACCGTGACACAGGGTCAGCCGAGGTGTATTCATTCCCAACACCATATTTGCAAGATAGACATCGGCCCAGTCATTTGAATCGACCCCATCGAATAGTTACAGAGTGCACGGTAGAGGGAGGCTAGAGCCACACTTTTCCAACTATATCGGCCGGCTGTCTGCAGGTCAGCAATGAGTGGAAGGTACATGAGGTGGACTACATCACCTGAAGAGTTAGGGAATAGAATCCCTCCAATCATCGACAATAGGTAAGCACCGGTATAGTTCTGGAGTTGGATGTCCATCGGTACGGGTGGCATCCGATTAGTGAACTCCCCATCAAGAAAAGCACGTCTAATTGATTCCCCAACCCATATTCCGTGATCCATTTCAGGCACCACCAGCCCAAGATAATCTCGTACCAAAGCTATCTTATTGAACATTAAGTTGCCGATGACGGCCACCCCATCAATTGGAAGACCCGCAATCACGGCTACATCTTGTAGGGTGACCGTCATCTCTCCAACCGGCAAGTGAAACGTGTGTCTCCGGTCTCCATCGCTCCACAAGAGTAGTAAGTAGAGCGTGATCACACTTTATTTTCGTCAGCTTCAACATCCCGTAGAATCCGCTACTAACTAAGTAATTTTCAATACCGGGGATCGCCGGCATGATGTTGTGCATTCGGAAACTCATCTTCTCTACATCTCCGGTCCAAACGGCTTGTGATCTGTGGTCTTCTTGCAGATATAAAACGGTAGGATCTAATGGACCCGGATGTCCCCGTGGTCCAAACGAAGAACTAGAATAAGCACCAACACCATGCGAAGAAGATGGTTGTGTAGAATCCATTGGCCTGTCAACAATAACAAACACTAATCAACAACAATTTTAGTAAAAGAATTTTCAAAATAAACTAAGTATAATTCATCACAAACGCGTTATTCCTCAATTTCGAATCGTTCATAACATTGTAAAAAAATGGATTTTATAAACTAATTATGAATTTTGAACTACTTGCAATCATCATAATGACAACGAACCCCCCCCCCCCCCCCCCCCCCCCCAAAGTATCCCTCCAAATTCTTTGTTTTCCTAAGAAATTGAACAATTCCACCTTTCTCAACAATTCAACATTTTGTAAACCCTATATCACTAAGAATCCATAATATTATTTCCACAATTACTACTTAAAGAACACAAATCTACATTACTTGTACTATACTACCAATGCACACATCTATCATACTATCAAAATCAACTTTACAAAATAAAATTAGGGTTTTTGGATACTTACAATAATTTTGGATTCGGATTGATTTGGCACTCTCAATGAGAGATTGAAGAGTAGACTCTGAGTACAAATCAATTAAATACTTGGGATTTTAGGAATTTTTTTTTGGGGGGGTGGTTTAGGGTTTTCGGAGTCGGAATTAAGGAGGAAACAATCGCAAGGGATAAGGAGGAAGAAGAAGAAGGGTTTTTCGATTATAGTAACCTGTGCAAAACGATAATAACTGATACCGTTATTGTGAAAAACGGCATCAGTATAATCTATGCCGTTCTCTTAGAGAACTGCATCAGTTATTTTTATTTTTGCATTTTTTTTATCGAGTCACGATTGATACAGTAGAGATCTTTAGAAAAAATAAGCAATGCCGTTATTCCCAATAACAGCACGACAATTTTTTTAAAAAGAGATGTCGTTATTGGGAAGAACGGCATCGAAATAACTGATATCGTTTTTTCCAATAACGTTTGTTGCTGATGTGTCATAACCAAAAGCATCTCGCTAATTGTTTTGGAAAGTAGGGCAAGTCATTAATTGTTTTATAAAAAAAAGACAGTACGGCAAACTTTTCAAAGCGTACCAACAAACAAATAAATCAAGCCAGATATAGAAGAAATATATACCACTTGTAAGTGATGAAGGAGATGACGGCAATAAGCGGACACGGCTTATTCATCCTGCAGGTTGCTGCAATAATCTTTTACCTTCCAATAATTAATTACTGAAGCTTCAGACATGATTTATTATGGCAATGATGCCTCAAACATGCAAATGCATCATCATCATCATCACCATCGACATCGATGGGCACGATAGCTAGGTGAATGCGAAGCTGCAGGTCTTAACAACAAGGAGCAGCAGGAGGTGGAGCTCTCCAACAGGTACACGAGACACGGACATGCATCTACAAATCAAACCAGCCAGGACCGGCCATCTTATCCCACCCAGGCAACGCCTATACTCATCGCCCATGCAACAAGTACTACCACCAGTGCAGGAGCTCGTAATTTAATTTTCTTTTCTTTTATGCCACGAAAAAGATGTTGGGCCCATTTTTCTCTCAGTAGATCCTGAGACAGAAACTTGCTCTCACGATTTCGGTTTGGTTGTTATGTATGAATGGATATGCTATTTAATTTGCGCTTCTCATATGAAGATGTTTTTCGTTCTTTTCATAGCAGGAGTGAAGTCAAGTTCATCACATTGTCGGCAATTGCCACTTCAAGTTTTTACAATCTCTAAATATAATTGCATTTACATATTTGGAGTTATGTAAATACAATAAAATGTAGAGGCTTTTCTAAGCATGACATACAATGACAAGGAGATTGAGATAAGCCCAACTTTGTATTAGTTCTATGAATTTTTTCCCAAAACGCCCCATTTTTGCGAAGTTTTTCCCAAACCGCCCTACTTTTTTTTTTAATTCCCAAAGCGCCCCACTCGGTCTCTCAAAGACCGAGTCTAGTGCAAATAGACTCGGTCTTTGAAAGACCGAGTCTTGCGCTTTGAAAATTCAAAGAGCAAGACTCGGTCTTTCAAAGACCGAGTCTATTTGCACTAGACTCGGTCTTTGAGAGACCGACTCTTCACTCTGCGCTTTTTAAAGCGCAGATCCCCTTTTCTTTCTTCTTCTTCTTCACTTTCGATTGTTTTTTCTTTTCGCTCGTTCCCTCAACGAATCCGTCGCACTCTCTCATTTTCCGTTCGATTACTCTCGAAATCGAATGTTGAACTTCCCAAAACCAATTACTTTCTAATTCATTTTCGATTTTACCAAATCCTATTCCCCAAAATCGATTTTTTCTTTAAACCCTAAACCCCGAATACCCATAATTGGAAGATTTCGGTTGTACTGGTCAAGCTCTTCTTGCCAATTTCGTCTTCGTCTTCGGATTCTCCCACTTCTTAGGTATATTCCTGAAGCATTTCCTAAGTCTATGTGTTGATGCTATTGGAAATTTCTTGTTAGTGTTGATGCTATTGCTTAAGAAATTACTTGTTAGTGTTGATGCTATTGTGAAGTTCATTAGTTGAATTTGACTTATTGTTGACAAAGTAGATTGGTAGGAGTTGAGTTTATTGATGTTCCAAATGAATTTTGCTGTTTGTTTCGCGGGTGAGTTCCATCTGTACAAGTGAGTTCATTAGATGGAACTCACTTGAAGAAATTCACTTGTCCAAATGGAACTCACTTGTACAATTTTATAATCCTGATATTTGAAGTATCAGTATGTGCATTGGGTGATGGATGCATTGGGTGTGTTAATTCTGTCGGAAAAAACTGAAATATTATGGTGTTTATAATGATTTAAGCTTTACGCATAATATTACATGGAAAGACTTTGACGATGATGGTATATGTTGAAGAAATAGTTGAGTTAATTTTAGTATTAATACCCAAATTTTGTTGAGTTATTGATTTTTAAAAAAGAAAGAGTTGAAAGAGTTGAAGTTGGAATGAATAGAATTCTGTTGAAAGAGTTGAAAGAAATATTGAGTTGAAAGAGTTCAATTTTGTATAGAATTTTGTTGAAAGAGTTGATAGAGTTATTGAAACCTTGTTGAATAGAATTTTGTTCTTGAATCAATTTTGTATATAATTCCATATGGTATGTGTTGAATTTAGTTTTTTAGAATTTTATAGAGTCTAGGTTATGTATAGAATTTGTTGAATTTGTTATACTCTAGTGTTTTGCTAAAATTAGAGAATGAACGTCTTTGTTATATATAATTTGTTTTTATATCTAGCTTTTGTGTAGTTAATAACATTTTTGTTGAACTTGTAGGATTTGTAGTCTACTGTAAATGGCACGCACAAGGGGTAACATGGAGGTAGGAGAAAGTAGTAGACCTCCACGTAATCGCGGTGGACGTGATCGTGGTCGTGGTCGTCGTGGTGGTCGTGCTTCTACCGATGCTACTAATGTAAGTAATTAAATGTTGATTCTAATAGAATTGTATTATATTTTTCGGTCTACTGATGTAAATGTTATTGTTATATAGGTTGAATTCAATCCAAATGAGGTGGGCCCTTCGTCTTCATACATCCCTCCTGCAGGCCCCGGACCACTCGACCCTTCACTTCTCACCCTCCAGCCGATGCATCGATCGCAGTATATTTGGAACCTGGAGGCTACGGAGTGCCGTTTTAGGACTGGGCACCCGCTACCTGTGCACCCACGCATACACGAGTTGCTTAGAGATTGTGGGTTCTACGGAATTTCCATGATGACATCCATCAAGTGCGATCGTCCACTTCTCGAAGCACTGCTTGAACGATGGAGGCCCGAGACACACTCATTTCACCTGCCAGTCGGGGAGATGACGGTGACTTTACAAGACGTTGCTATACTAACCGGGCTTCCAATCGATGGAGAGGCAGTGACAGGATCGATGGACTTCGATCCCGTGTATCTCGTGGAGGAGTTCCTAGGGGTTGCAGTGGAAGCTGGCGCGATAAATGGGAAATTTATCCGCCTAAAGTGGTTGAAGGATACGTTCAAAAATAGATTGAATGACGCTTCAACTGCAGCGGAGGTGGAGTGCTACTTTAGGGCATATGTTCTAACGCTATTCGGCACGGTCCTGTTTCCAAACTCAACCGGGAACACCGTAGCACTGATGTTCTTGCCCCTGATCGCCGATATAGGTAGGATCCGCCGTTTCAGTTGGGGCAGTGCAATTCTATCGGCACTGTATCGGAGTCTGTGTCTGTGCAGTATAGGTTCGAACCAGATGAATGGACCTCTAATTCTACTGCAGATATGGAGTTGGGAACGGATTCACGTAGGTAGGCCCGTAGTACGGATCCAGTCCCAACATTGGAGAGTTCTTTCTGAAGATATAGACATGCTACCTCCGATTGGTGTGTATTGGACAGGAAAACTGACATGGACGGCCAACCCCAACAGGTGCTTGACATACTATCGCGACGAGTTGGACAGGTTGGCCGCCGACTGTGTGGTGTGGACCCCGTACACAGAGGAGCGATTGATTCGGCTGCCACCTATCTGTACGTTCAGGCGTAATTTGTGGCTCACGAGAGCACCTCTAATCAACTTCGGGGTTGTTGAGTTCTACTACCCCGATAGGGTCTTACGGCAGTTTGGTCTGCACCAGGGGATTCCAGTTACTGTGCCGTTCAATGCCGAGATGCATAACATCACTGGAATGGGCCGTACACCGGGACACAACTGGGCCACTTGCTTCTTCGAATACGTTCAGAGATGGAACATTAACCGTTTCGAAGAAATCATCGTTGACACCCCACCTTTTGACCTCTCCTTGCATGGTGTGTACTTGTCTTGGTACGAGAGAGTCACTAGACGGTTCATTTCCCCGTCGTGGTACAAGTCGTGGACCGTCGATAGTAGGCCAATAAGCTTCATCAAGAATAGGACTGAACACAGGAGCCCAAGTTTGTGCTAATGACGTGATAAGGTAAAATTTATCAACATAAGGCTTGTGATCGATTGCACGATAAGCACAGGCTGCTAATACATGAGAACAGGGAATATGATATAGATGAAACTTCATACATGTGCATGTTTTCGTACCCAAATTCACGGTGTGCAAGTTCCCACCCTTCCGTTCTCCATTTACCATGCGTATACCAGTTTTGACGGAAAAAATTCCAGGCTGATGATGAAACATTGTAACCACATGTTGATTTGCTCTTTCACGGCGAATATCAATTACATCTTGTACTCGTTTAGCAAAAATTTTCCCTTCACATAATAGCTTATTAGCTTCCTGTCGACGAGTAGTAAAGTAAGAGTTGAGACGTAAAAAAATCGTCTCAACAATTGCAGTTACTGGTAAACTACGGACTCCTTTCAGTACTGAATTGAAGCATTCTGACAGGTTCGTAGTCATCATTCCATATCGTCGACCTTCATCTGCATAAAGTGCCCATTTCTGAACCGGTTTCTCTTTCAACCAGTTAGCCGCCTCGACATTGACGGTTTCAAGTTCGGCGAGTTTGGCCATGAACTTTTTGGGTTGGTGTTGACAAGCTATACTTTTGGCCTTCTTGCGCAATGCCTTGCTACCAAATTTACTGAAAAAATTTGTTGCAAAATGACGCATGCAATATCGATGAAATCCATTCGGTTCGTTCCAAGTACCGTTTTGCAAATCCATAGCAGACAATATACCAGCATGACGATCCGAGATAACACACAACTCAGTGCGATCGGTGACATAATGCCGGACGCAAGTCATAAACCATGTCCACGTATTTATACTCTCTCCATCAACCAATGCAAATGCAAAAGGAAATAAGCAACCATTCGCATCCGGGGAAACAGCAATTAGCAAACAACCCTTGTACTTACCGTACAAGTGAGTTCCATCTACACTAATAACCGGTCTGCAAGACTTGAAACCTTCAATCGAAGGACCAAATGCCCAAAATACTCCCTTGAATGTTTCCTCGCTGGGGCTAGACTCAAATTTGTCCCAGTGGACAACGGTACCTGGATTTGCTGCTTGAATTGCTGTTAGTAGAAAAGGCAACTTCGTGTATGCTTCTTCGAAGGTACCGTACAACCTCTCAATTGCCTTTTGTTTTGCTTTCCAAGCTTTCTTATAAGAAATCTGATAATTATATTCTATTTTCACAATCTCAATAATTACCCCCGGTGATACAGCAATATTCTTCTTCACCACACCCAAAATCAAATTACTGACAAGGTTAGCATCAATTTTGCAGTGGTCTTGATTCAACGTGGGATTCGTACAAGTATGCGGGCTGACTATCTTCTTCACCACAAAATTTCTCCCTCCTTTTGGAACAATAGCTCGTAATCTCCAAGGGCATCCACCATCACTTACTCCTGGGGGACCTTGTACGATCTCCTCTATTGTACGTTTTCTAGGTGCCTTTTTACATTTAACAGTGTATAGTGACGGTGATGTTTTCAATGTGACAAATTCACGATGTTTCTTGATAGAATATACCTTCACAGCATGCAGAAGGGAGTCTTTACTAACAAACTCCTGTCCAACGTAAAATTCGTCTACATTGGATGAACCAGAAGACTCTTGTGGATAGGGGGGAACTCTAGCAGCTTCAGCCATCTCCTCCGTAACATGAGCGTTAACATTAGCATACCTATCAGTAACTCTCACTGCATTAGAACTATTGTTCGAAGGATTTACATTAGCTACATCATCGTCTTCTTCTCCATCATCACTTTCTAGACTTTCATCATCGTCTGTTTCTTCCTCTTCTTCATCATCACTTAATAAGCTGTTGTTAATCACTGCATTTTGAAAGAGTTCAAACATACTGTCATTTGGAACAGAGTCAGGAACCGGGCTTGGTTGGCGTGGCAGCTCAACATTTACAGAATCCGGAAGAGTTGTATTTGTGAAGGTGTTCTCTTGTGAGGATACCGGATTTGGTTGTGAAGATTGATCGGGGTTAGGCCTCGACTGCTGTGTAGGTGCTACCCGTATGAAGCTTGCACTGGGAATATCATGTGGCTGAGGAGTTACAACTCGAATTTGCTGAATATATAACTCTAATACAGACCAAGCACAATTCGGATCAAATGTCCTAGCAATCAATGACTTCAGCGCATTATCAGTAGGTACGGGCACTGTCATAAAATACTGAACACCTCCTCTTCCTGCTGCGTATCGAGCTAAAATTTTCGCATTCCATTCATTCCTATCCCAATTAGTAACTTCATAGATTTTCTCAACTAGTTCTTCAAATGTAATGGTACGGGGTACCCAAACTATTTCCGGTTCCAAATGACTATAACTACTACCAATCTTTGGATCAAGAATAATTTCACCACCAAAGTATAACCAAATAGGAATCTCAAGATCCATACCTAGGTATATTTATTAAAATATGCGAGTTATTATCTAAACGCAAACAAAATCTATACCAAATTTCAGAAAATTAAAGGCCAATATTCATCATACCTTCACAAGCGTCAAGAACAGAGCCGTATAGATTTCGTTAAAAGAGTTGAAGTTGGGATCCGCTCCAAATTTATCAAAAATCAGAAAAATGGATCTTTCAAAATAAGGGTTTTGGGTTGTTATAGTGGGTTATAGTGGAGATGGTTAGAGGGTTAGGAAGATATTGGTGTATATATTTAGATTAAGATTAGATTTTGTGGGTAGGAGGTCGCCCTAGATTTAGGAAGATGGGTTAGAGAAATAGAGTAGGTTAAAGTCGAGAAGAAGAAGAAGAAAGAAAAGGGGATCTGCGCTTTAAAAAGCGCAGAGTGAAGAGTCGGTCTCTCAAAGACCGAGTCTAGTGCAAATAGACTCGGTCTTTGAAAGACCGAGTCTTGCTCTTTGAATTTTCAAAGCGCAAGACTCGGTCTTTCAAAGACCGAGTCTATTTGCACTAGACTCGGTCTTTGAGAGACCGAGTGGGGCGCTTTGGGAATTAAAAAAAAAAGTAGGGCGGTTTGGGAAAAACTTTGCAAAAATGGGGCGTTTTGGGAAAAAATTCTAGTTCTATCCCCTGGACTGTTGCGGGTTTTAACTCTCTTGTAAGAGCATCCACTATCGTTCATGCTATTTTTTAGGTATATGGAAATTTGCTTTTACAATTAAATCGCTTCCGCCACTATTGTCAAAGCTATAATATGCAAAAAAAAAATTATAAAATATATGGATGGAACAACATCTTCCGTCTAGCTAACCCAAAAAAACAATATTTTTAATACATAAAATGAATGGACGGAAGATGAAGTTCCGTTTGAAAAATAAAAAAAATAAAAAAATAGTTCATACGGTAGAAGATCCTCCGTCTGATGTTATTTAATTTTTTATTTTATTTTGTTTTATAAGTAACCCAGCCAGAAGATGAAGTTCCATCTGGATATTTTTTTTTGTCTTTTAGGAAAAGAACGAGAAGTTTATAAAAAAAAAATTAAATGAATGGAACGGAAGATGTTCTTCGGTCTCTTTCATTTTTTATTTTTTTTTAAATTGACAAAAACAGAGGAACTTCTTCCGTTTGGGATTTTTTTAAAAAAATAAATCAATTTATGAGACGGAAGATCTTCTGTTTATTAAATTTTGACCGGTCAAATTCTATAGACGGAATATTTTCTTTTGTCTATTAGACTTTTCTATTTTAAACAATTCGAAATTTTTAACGGACGGATGATCATTTACCATCTTCTATATTTTCCAAATGCTACTTCACTCTGCTATATATGGCAAAGTACTAGCAGACGATAGTGACGTGGAATTTCTCATATTTTTTATTTTTTTAGATAAATAGCAGACAATAGTGGATGCTCTAATCGTTGTTGGTTTTTATCTTTTATTTGTTCACACCATCCCAGGGCTCTTAGTGGCTTTATATTTTATTCATGCACTTTCTTGTACTCGCAGTTTTCTTACCTTATTTCATTATTATTTCTTTAATGAAACATGCTGATTATACTGCACCTTTTAAAAAAAACCTAAAATGTTGAGAACAAACCCACTTCAACTAATCTTGGCCACATGCTGATTATACTGCACCTTTTAACAAAAACCTAAAATGTTGAGAACAAACCCACTTCAACTAATCTTGGCCACACATTTTAAATTAAGAGTAATATATATGAATTATATGGACCAATTATCCCAGTGCGCGAAAAGGAGAAAAAATGTCTGCCTCCATTTATGCTGAACCGGTAAGAAGTGGAAAAAATTGTTTGCTTTTTTTGAAACTTAAATATTTTTAAAATACAATAAATATTTTTAAAAATAAAAAATAAAATCCTTTCCCAAATTTTTTGGGGAATAAACTTTTACCTAGTAGCGCTAATTGTACTACTCAAGAAAATGATGCCCACAAATAATAAAACAAAACTGCTTTGCGGAGACACCATCTCGATTCTAGTAGTATTTTCGAAAATATGATTCCCTTGGAACAAACGAGATACTATTTGTGCTTCGTAGACATATTAGAAGTTCTACTAAAATATGGATGTATCACACTATTTGCTATACCAAAATATAATCCTGAAAAACCTCCATCCACAAAATTCTGTACAAAATATTGCAACTTAGGGGTGTTTGGATATGTGAAGTTAGGAAAATTTTGCATTTTTGAAATATTTGCACAGGTACCCTTTTGCAATTGCACCAATAATTTGCAAAATCTTAAGTGAGCCCCACAGCCGCAGGGTTTTTTGCCGAACAACTGGCGTTAGCGGGCTGCAATTTCTGGCACCAAAATTTTGCAAACAGAACAAGGCCTACGAGGCCCACATATGATTTTGCAAAATATCCGTGCAATTTCCAAAGGACGACTATGCAAATAGTTCTTGCAAAAGTTTAAAAAATAATCCAAACACCCCTTGTAACAATCTCTTTAGAAAGGCTCCCTTAATTTGGGAGTTTCAGAGATGAAAACATAATACATTTAACTTGTTGACTGACTAAGATGACTCCAGAGGAGAGAGGATATGAAAGAAACACCAAAGCAACCTACTTATACAGATAATTAGTACAAAAGTAACAAAACTAAAAATTGTACAGATAATTGACTAGTTTTCAAACCGTTAAAACTTTTTAAAAAAATTACAGTAACCGCCACTACAATCAAATTCTTTAGAAATTATGGTGATGTAAAGGGTTAAACTACAGCTGCAAAGCCTCTCCTGATCCAGCATAGTCCAAATTATTAAAAAACCTCGGAATTGCCCCCTACAACTTATAAGTGTCTTCTCCTATAAAAAATAGTACATACATCAGAAATGCTCAGCAGCGCATTGGACTTCTTTTGGCAAAAAAACCAGGAATCATACAGGCCTCCAACTCAATCAGTTGCATTAAATATTTAGTTCTTCATACAATGTCCTAGGTTTCATTGACAGTTGCATGTCAGATGACCGAACCACCCAGTGCATAATGAACAGTCCTTTTTGATAGGATGCTCCAGCAAAACAAAGTTTGGTGAGAATATGAAACCAGAACCCTATTCATAATTTCCTTTAAATGAAGCTTACATCTCTCCCATTTGAATGGGAACCAGTATTGAGCCTTTCGAGCAGAAGAGCTAATTCAAACCATCTGACAATAGCGACATGCATAATGATTTACCGGAATCCCCTACCCCTCCCACGGCCTCCACGTCCCCTGCCTCTTTCATTATATCTTCCACCACCGCCACCACCACCGCGCGATAAACCTTCAAATGCTCTGTTCAAAAGTTGATTTTGGGTGGATCCACTACGAGACTTTTTGGAATTATTATTTGAACCATTAACAGCAGCCCGTTTAACGCTGAAAGAGAAGTACCCAACACAGAGACATTTGAGAAGTCTGAGACGAAAAACAATCCGGTCCAAATGTAAAAGGTTAGTGTCTTACCCAGTTGCAGCGACAATTGAAGCTGGAGAAGCTTTGGCTGGCTCATTCCACGACAGCTTAATCTTGTTGTCACCAATAAATGTAGGAGCCTTCGAATGCAGTGGCTTAAAATATAGTGGTTAAAAAATATATAGTTACACCGTATTTTTGAAAAGGGAAAAAATGATTTGAGGAACTATATAACTACTCTTACCTGTGTCATTGCCAGTATATTGTTACAGATCCGTAGCCCTGTCGTAGTCTTTTGTTGATCCAATTTCTGCAGGTATGAAGGAATTTTCAGATACTAATTCGAGATATGGGCTGACACTAATCAGTCTGCTGGGTCAAATAAGAACTCACTATTTTGGCTTTTGCATCATCAGTCCTCGCAGCTGCCATTGCCTTATTCTGTTCTGCCATCCCCTGAGTCAGTTTCTTCATTGCTGTTCTCACAATTTCCTCAACGGCGGTTAACCTGCACAAACAAAACCAGGGAAATTATTCACAAAAACCTATACCAAACTGTTCTAAAGATCATAAATCCATGTCCCTTCTCAATCTACTCTCGTATGTACAGAAATGAGTGGAGATAGTGTCGCATAAGAAAAATAGGTCAGGTTTAAGACAAGATTCCTACAACCTTCTAAACACCCAGATAGTGTAAGAAGAAGATTACCTAAAGATCAATATATTAGAAATACAGCATAGATATATTAGAAACACATATCCATGCTCTAGTTAGGGCTGGTTGCAGTCAGGGAGATACTGATATCAAACTAAAAAATCCTACTATCCGTATATATTTCTGACAGCTATTGTTGGTAATGGAAGTGAATGTACCATCTTTCTTACAGCAACTCAATTTTTTTTTAAAATGTCTTAAAAATTAGTACCATTTTGACACAATTGTTTAGATATATATAGTTTCAATAAAGGATACATATCAGAATAGGTGACACAATGAACTCTACGATTAACATGTTTATTTAAGCCTTTCCAAAAAAACCAAAAACAAAAAAACAAACACAACATATGTAACACCCCGCAAAATTGAGTTATGAAAATTTTGCTCCACACGTGTTATGCACATGTATTTTGTACCGTTACGGAAAATATCCGTAATGTATTTTAATATAAATATCATAGATATTTTTGTACTTCGATTATTTATATATTTTCCGTCCTCTCAAAATTCATCTTATCCTATTTTGAGCCAACTCAAATATAATTCCTAATCTTTGTGTTTTACGTGTATTACACGTACTTTCAATGCACGTGTCGATTACGTAAAATTTTACCGTTACGTGTAATATCCGAACATTATTAATATAAATATTCTATGTATTTTGTATTTTGACTATTTATGAATGTTCTTCGTTCCCTCAAATTGATTTTGTATTGATACGCGCAATGCACGTGTTTGCAGTGCACGTATTGGTTGTATTCTTTTTCAAAATAAAAATTTATAGTGTGTTTATTTTTATTATTTTTATTATTTTAAACTAGTTTTACGTGAAATACTATTTTCAAAAATGTTGGCTGCACGTACTTTGCACGTGTTTCTCTTTCATGCACGTGCAAATTGTGTTATTATTTTACCTAAATAGTTAATGAAATGTGCACTAAATTTTTTTACAACCAATTTATACTCATCTTATTAAATTTATATTAAAATGGGTATTGTATGTACATTAAATAAAAACTCTAATTTTTAGTGTGTATTTCATGTGCACACACAAAACACGTGCACGTGCATGCTCATTTTTTTCTTGGCCAGGATTGAGAGAGGAGTGGGGTGAGTGAGGTGAGTGTGTGAGTGGGTGTGCGAGTGAATTATTGGAGAGTTTATTTAGGAGTGTGGGTAGTTTCTATAGCCACACATTAATTACCATATATAAATACCCCCCCACACTTAACTATACATGAACACAAAAACAAAAGATTTTTTATTATTTTTATTATTTTAAACTAGTTTTACGTGAAATACTATTTTCAAAAATGTTGGCTGCGCGTACTTTGCACGTGTTTCTCTTTCATGTACGTGCAAATTGTGTTATTATTTTACCTAAATAGTTAATGAAATGTGCACTAAATTTTTTTATAACCAATTTATACTCATCTTATTAAATTTATATTAAAACGGGTATTGTATGTACATTAAATAAAAACTCTAATTTTTAGTGTGTATTTCATGTGCACACACAAAACACGTGCACGTGCATGCTCATTTTTTTCTTGGCCAGGATTGAGAGAGTGGGGTGAGTGAGGTGAGTGTGTGAGTGGGTGTGCGAGTGAATTATTGGAGAGTTTATTTAGGAGTGTGGGTAGTTTCTATAGCCACACATTAATTACCATATATAAATACCCCCCCACACTTCACTATACATGAACACAAAAACAAAAGAGAATACAAAAATTGTGCTTGGTGCATTTCGGTAATTTTGGAGCTAGGAGCTTGCGGATTTTGGGAGAAGTTTGAAGCTTTTTGCTATGAGTCTCTACTACTAGGAATTCTCTTTTTACGGTGGGTGTTCTCATTGTCTTCTAAATTTCAGTAGATTGTGCTTGCTTAGCCATGGCATGTGTAGACGCTAATTTAATTGGTGTGTATAAGTGTAGAAGTTTTCTAGAATTTTAATTGTGCACTCTTAGTCATAGTTAGTATGTGAGTGTATGGGTGTTTTAGTGTCTTCTAATGTGAATAAACATTCATGTCAAACTAGAAATGTGAAGTTGATAGTAGGTGTATGTGAAGGAAATTTCCTAAAAATTTATTAGTACATACTTAATTATAATCATGAAGTAGATAATTGAATTAATGTATGTATAGGAGTTTTATAGAATGCTTATGTATTAGAGAATTTATAAAATAAACTCGTGAAATTAAATTTCTCCATATACAATGTAGTAATGTAAAAACTCCCCAAAAATGTAGTTGTATAGGGAACAATAATTTATTTAGTTCAAGCTGTAGAACTATGAATAAATCATGCAAGTTGAGCAATAACTTCCTTATAACTTTGGGAATAGATTGTTATAGGATTTACTTCGGGCTAATACATTAATGGTGAAGGAACCTATTCTCTGGAAATGATAAAAAATAATTATGTATGGCGAATACAAAATCGAAATTTTAGAAAAGGGTAGAAACAAAGAGTTTTAATACTTAAGAATAACACTCTAGAAGTTTTTCACCGAAAGAGAGTTGGCATAATGGTTGTTGGGTGCACCTTGGGTTACGATTTGGCTTGTTGTGCGCCTGGGTTTGATCCCGGGTGTCCACATTTGTTTTTTTTTTATTTAAATTTTTTGAATTTATCATGTTTTGAAAATCGGAAAAAATTATAGAAATATTTTAGAATATTATTAGAACATTTAAAAATAATTCTACACGATTTTAAGATGTATTTTGGAGATTAAAAGTTACATTCGACAATATACTAAGTGAATCTAGTTTCTAGTCTAAATTCAAGGGTGTTTGTTTATGTTAAAAATGAGTTAAAATTTGGCAGTGGTATACAAATTTAGAACCTACCTTTGAAAAATTACTTTGAGATTAAATTTTTAAATAAGTAAATGGTTGGGATATCTTGTAGTAAAATAAAAGCATGGTTAAAAGACTGAAATACGAAGAATCTTTATATTTAGTTTTATCCTAAGAAGCTTACAATGCATAAGTAGATCTGAAATTGACAATTCAAAATGAATGTATGAACAAATCCAATGAATTATGAATGAGAAATTGTGTAATTGTTAAGATAACCTATATGATCTCAGTATTGAGAATGTTGAAATCTAGAGACTGAGCGAGACCTGTAGAGACCGGCAGATTATGATAAATGAAACTTGAGAAGTAGTCAGTGTGAGCTAACATTTTCTCGTGTGTTAATTTAAGTCCGGTAGGGTAAGATGTGATGATTATAATTAAACATAAGGATAGGCACTAGGGGGAGATGTGATGAAATATGGGAAAACATGAGTATGCGAGCCTCATATGATTCGTGGTGAGATTATCTCAAGAATTATCGGGGTATGAGGCATGATGTCCAAAATCGCTCGCGGTGTGGGATTTATCTTCAGAATTATTGGGATCGAGGCGATGCTCATGGAATGTGTGATGAGGTACCATATGACTCACGGTGTGAATTTCGTCTCAAGAATTATCGGGGTGTGAGGCGTGACGTCCAAAAATCACTCACGGTGGGAGAACGACTATCGAGAATTATCGGGGTTATGGCTCGCGGTGTGGATTTCTTCTCCAAAATTATTGGGGTTATGGCTCGCGATGAGAGAACAATTCTCAGGAATTATTGGGGCGATACCAAGTACTCACAGGATATCTAAACCTTATATTAGTCACCGTAGTAAGATTTCATAACAGCGATTGAACCCTATAATGAGGAGTACGATAAGGGTTTGCCCTCGGACCTATGTAGTATGAGATGCATAGAATCCGAACATGTATGCATCAGTGTCATCGTAAGTAAAAATGGCTGCATCAGGCATTAAGTTCATATCATACATTGACATAATTAGGATAGTCATTTTTCCCTCTTTATGCATTCAAATTTGTGAATGTTAGATGGTGAAATCGCTGTATTATAGCATTGCGTCAGTTGTATGCAACGGACGTGCCCACAGTTCTTAGTTGCAGGATTGAATTTTGGTATGGACTTGAAGTCACTGTGAGGGATGTCATAAGATTGAAGAGCTTCCATTATCACTTGTTGTATTGTACTTGTTTATTTCCGCTGTTTTATTGTAAAGGACAATGTTGTAAATAAAAAAGTTTCAAATTCCTTGTAAATTTGTACGAAAATGAAGTAAAGATTTTGTTTTTGCTACGAATTACCTGTGTTGAGAATTCGGAGTGTTACAACTTACAACATATTTATTAAGATTGATTATACCAAGTTTTGATGAATTGTTTATATTAGAAGAGATTATGGAAGGTCATATGGCATCGGAGGAAATTTCCTTCTATGGCGCACAAAAAATTCAATTCTCACAATCGAAATTAAATATCCAAACCATTCAAGTTGATCTTCATACTATAAAATATAGAGTGATGCAAAATCACTATATCTGAACATGTTTTGCCCATTCATCAGTGAGGTTGCAAAATGAACAGTTGTTACCAACAAATAATGCATGAACAAAACATATTCAACTTTGATAATATTTCCTCCGCTTATATTTTATGACATACTGAACAATTTAAATGGTGTGGATCATGCATTTGGGAGGAGAGCGTAGGATATTTTAGGGTGCCACCTTTCCTTCTCTTTTATCATATTAGAATAGGTGATTAACTGAACTCTAGAATGCCTCATATAGTGATTTAAAATACACTAAATTTGTGCCAGAGATGCAAATATTCACTACAAAAAGTTGATCCTGTTTTACAATGTGACATATGTATGGAACACTAAAATATTGAAAAATACACTTCTATTTTATTTTCAATAGGAAAAAATTCTAAGTAGAAACTACTATTAACACAATTGGCAAAGATGCCTCTACTGGTAAGACAACACACAGAAACCCATATAAATCATCAAACTGGAGATTGGTTGAACAGATAAATGCTCATTGTCTGATTGGGTAAGTAAAAATACGTTATCAGGCATATTGTCTAGGTATTGACCAAGCCATTGAACCATGCCTATTACAGACATGGGTCTAAAATCAAATTTATATATAAGGCCTGAATGCATCCCGTACATTAATATGCCACCAACTGTAAGTCCAAGCCAAACTCAACTTGAGAATGATAGTTATGTATTTATGTTTCAGATCCGATCTCAAAAAACCCAGAGATGATATTGCGATAATAGAATATGATCAACAAATATTTAGCATGACATTCTGTTTTTTTCTTCAGGCTATTTGACCTTTGAAGTTGGAGGTAACTTCTCAGGGAATTCCCTCTAGGTATTTAACAAAGTACCAAATTCTATTGGCCCACAAAAAACTTAGGGCAATGTCTCTTTGTTGGAAGAGCTTAATTATAAAAACTACATAAACGTGTGTTCCAGTTAGTAACACTGGCATAAAGTAAATTGTGGTTATCATGGATATATGTTCCTTAGGTAACTCCACTTTGATGGGTAAAGACTTAAGATGGTGTTGATGATACATAGTTAGTACAATCAGTATACATCTAACAATCTGTTAATTTACAGTTTAAGTGAGAACAAAACAAGCATTACAAATGCAACACGCTAGCATTACAAATGCAAAACTGTAGCAATTAGCAGATACTCGCAAACTTGTGTCTACTTCAGATACAAAGAGTCCTTTCCAGATCATTTCCTATTTCCACAACAATTAAAAATAATCCTTACCCAATCAACTTGATACTAATCAAATTTGATTCCTACCTGATTCTCTGAACTATCTAAAATCTGCTTAGCCCAGACCTGAATATCCAAATGTTGGCATGTCGCCAAGTGAGCTGCTTATGCAGCTTGAAGTATATGCAAACCCCACTAGCTGGGGTTCAAGTATGAGTGTGTATGACGAGTAAACACGTTTGAACACTAAATTTTATAGCTAAAACCAAAGTCAAACAATAGGCACTATTTTTTATGAATGAAACTTGCAACAGCAAATAATCCAAAGTAGAATCAATATAAGGTTTACTATTTTAAAATAGTTTGGAGGGGGGGGGGGGGGGGGGGGGGGGGGGGGGGGGAATAGAACAAGTTAAATATATGCATTACCTCTCTGTGAAATCTTTATAATTATCTGAAAAATCTTCTCCCAGCCTGTCAGATGGTTGGCCAGTCACAATCTTGTATCCACAAAGACTATTCGTAGAGTTTGGAGTCTGCAGAACATACACTCAGTAAAGAATGGTATGGGAAAATGAAAGAAAAGTAACCACAAATATATCATGAGAAATGAGGCTGAGACCAGTAACCTTATGAGACAAGTGGTGAAATGTATATAATAAACATTCCACACAATTAAAATTAGCCTCTTCTGTCTTTCTCCTGGGCAGGTATTTCTGTAGAAAACAGAGAAGAAAATAAATAACCAAAAGTTGATTTCGAACTAAGTGGGAAACAAAAAGTTGACAATAGTGTTTAATTTAATTAAATGAAATTAATTTGGTATTTATATGCACTAGAATGGAAACATGCATCATCATAATGAAAGGTTCTAATGCAGCCTGCATTTGAATGAACGGAAGAATCTGGATAACACTAAGAAAATGAAGAAGGAATAAGAATAGCTTGGGAAACACGAACTTCTGATCAAGAAACAAGAACTGACTCTGAAACAATACAAGTACCTTAAGCAGTTGAACTATTGAGGGAAGAAGCTGGCGTGAATCCTGTCCTGGTGCGTATGGCGAACATCCAGCAAGAGTCTTGAGCAAATCAAGCTTCCTCTCTTCCGGTAACTGATAGAATATTAGGTGTTAAAACTTGGGAAGAACAAATTAATCAATTTTAAAACAGATAAAATTACCGGTCCTAGAATTTGACTGGAAGAACATTTGCTAAATTTATATATAATTTATGAATCCACACGTGGGTATGTAGAAAAAATACTCAGATTCCATGGGCACAAAAATGTATAGCAAAGAAAACTTCTGTACAAACTTATACAGAGGTGATCATGCATTATGAAACAAAGATAAGTACAAGCTTTAGGTATCTAAAAGCAATTAACTCCACCAATGATGAAATATTTATTTCCTTTGCTGCCTTTTTCAAGCCAAGATAAAGGAGTAGGCTGCTTTAGGCAGCCGGCCAGCATAAATAATGTTGGATCTAGACAAGAGAGAACAGAATATAATAAGTGAGGAGGTCCCAGGGCATTACCCTGACATCCTACTGGTACAAAGAATAGTGTGCAAGGGAGAGTTAGGATTCCCCTGATGTCATATTGCATCCAGAATGGGGTGCAGATAGGAATAGGCAAGTGGGTTGTAGAAGGAGGTAAGAAACTTCGACAAAGCAAAATTAGACAAGGCACTTGGAATATGGGAACCATAACGAGTAAGGAGATGGAATTCGTACACACAATGATTTGAGAATTAATATAATTTGTTTGAAAGAAACAAAATGAATAGTTAACTATCTTTCATTGAAAATTAAAATATAAAGTCTGGTGTATAGGAAAGGAAAAGAATAAACACAAGGTGAAAAATAATCGTAGATAAACATTAAAAGACAATTTTCACCAAGTACAAGATTGGATATATAATTTACGAATAAACTTGCAGTAGGAGAAGCTGTGAATAATATTATTACTACTTATGCTATAACTGATATATTTTTGGGTTGACAATAGTGTTGAACCAAACCAAGGTCCGACCATGCCCAAATGGGTTTGGACCAATCGTTTACCAAGTTTGGTCAGGCATACTTCACTTATCAGGTCCAAAAAAAATTTTTAAATGGGTCAAGCTTAGGCTTACATTCCTGTTTCTTGTTCACATCCTACATCTGATTTAGATTACCTTCTACCTAACCACCAGAGCCATCAAAGCCCAAACCACATTCAAACTGCCTACCCAATCTACTAACAAAGTAGTTTGAGACCAAGGATGATAGAAATTTTGATCAATCACACAACAGTGATCACAAGTTCTATACAAAATCTTGAATGATATAATAAAATGGCTGAAACATCAGTTGCATTTAAATTTCTGTTTCATCTATAATTAAACAATCAAAAACTATATTGGGTGTATAGGAAACCAACATGCCATGCTGTTTAAATCAACTCGAAAACACCAATTTACATACTTAACTGACCCCTAAAAGATATTGACACTTCCGCGAAATAAAGGTAAATCAACAGAAAACATGGAAAAAACTGGGTCATCATCTCAACCATGAAAGAAGATACATGGAAAATCACCTTATCAAAAACAGGTATTATGTGTTTGTTGAAGTAATTGAGGAACTTGCTACTCGGCGCACCTTTCTGGATTAACAAGTAAAAATATCCGGTTAATTGGCATGTGAATAGTAAAACTATCAATCTCTGGATAGTTAATAAAAATTAGAAAAGTGAATAGAAATAATATACCATAAAAAATGGAAGAGCCAATGACATGCAGGAGACTATACGGTCAATGTGATCAATGTCAGCAACCTGAAACATCAATTGATAGTAAGTTAGTCCTGCCACTTAGGATATAAAGCCCCATAGAATTCAATCTATTTAGAAAAATGCAAGCTAATGCAGAGCACATCTGGCCGGAGGACCTTTATAAGACACAACGAATATGACTCAGCCATCAAATCTACTCTCTTATCATTTCTAGAAAGATTAGCGAAAATGATCTAGAAAGGGGAAATGAGTCGCACTTAGGTAGTTTGTGTGAAATTGAGTCGGTTAGGTAAATGCTAACCAAGTTAGGCGGAGTAAGACTGGTACATCAGAGTTATGTCAGCTGAGTCAACTTGATAGATAAATTTAGGTTAATTAGAATCTCATTGTTTGTGAAGCCAACTTGCAAATGTAATATGTTTTCCTCCTCAGGCAATATCAAAAATTGTGAAAATCATTAGGATTAGATGTCTCATATACTGGTATAATGGTGTCCAATTACCTAAACTGCTTGAAATAACTTGCAACTTTACACCAACCAAACTGATGTTCTCTTCTAAAATATTTCTTTTCATGCAAATAAATTAGAACCGAGTTATATATCATTAATTATTTTCTTACCATACCATAATATTCTTTTCATTATCCTTGAAAAGTAAATTAATATTAAGAACTACTAACTGAAATGTTTAATTTTAAATTCGCATGCATTGCACAACTCACCTAATCTAGTACACTTAACAGATAGGTAGGGCCTACAAATGAGATCACCATATACCACAGTTGCTTGTAAAAAGATGTTTCTTCAACACATCCAACAACATAAAACACAGACGAAATTAATTTCTTCAAGTCTCACATCCTAGGTGAACATGACATGTAAATACAGACTGATTCTTCCAGGAGAAAAAGATATTGCAAGTCTGTGTAAGAAAAAAGGATTGTAGGTCTGTGTACTGAATATCATATTTCAAGAACAATTCCATACTATGAATAAGCATGACAAACACATACATTAAATTGTATATCAATATCAGCTTGCCCTTCTATCATCCGAATTAGTTCTTGAATACGTTCTGGAGGGGCGCCATCACCGAATATGCTTAAAGTTGTCAGGAAGTCCATAAATAACTTGAACTCGGCACCAGTTACATCTTGCATACTCTGAAATACAGAAAAGAGTTAACTCATAATTTGTAGATAAATCTACAAAATGAAGGAAAATGAAAAAAGATCGTTTGCATATACAGACACACGAACAGAACAGAATCAACCAAACTAGAAGGAAGTAAACCAAAAGGATAAAATATTTGGAACTTACTTTCTTAACCAAGTCCGTGATATATCTTTCCATTTCTGCTTGAGGCTTTAGCAGCTCAGCTTTCAAAGGGAACACCTGTTGGAGGGTTTTTTTCTGAATCCTTTTTCTTATAAATATTCAACTCAAAAGCACTAATGATTTATACGTTTAGAACACACCTTGTCCTTGAGAAAGCAGATAACCTTTTCACGGATATTTTCAAGGCCTTGTTCCACATGCTTAAATAAAGCTGTTAAGGAAGCTGCATCAGATAGAACTGTAAATACACAATTTAACGACCATCATATGTGCTTTGAGATTAATGTGCATTTTCATCTTTTTGTGCATTTATTGCAATTAGAATAGTCAAAAGCCCTTCTATAAATCATAAAGCCACCAATCATGTAAAATAGTGTTAGTATATAACCTTTAAAATATTAAGGGAAAGCCTCTAGTTACATACATAGCTAGTAGTTATAAACGGTAACTGAAAATCATTAATTAGGCACTTAAAATCTAAAGAACTTTCATTATCAACTCAATGATTTGTTTGCATAAAGCATAACAAAGCAATAAAGTCAAACATAGAAGTCCGACAGAGGTCACTTAACGGTATGATCGAGTATACTGCACTACATCCAACAGAAATTGGCACATTGTCATCATCATCCACATACGCATGAGCCCATCATATGAGTTCGGTATGGAGAAAAAAAACTCCGGAAGGATTTAAAGAAGTTATATGGTAATAAAAATTGACATAGTACACATGAAATTTAATTGATCATTTCTCATTAAGAAAAGGCTAAGATGTGACAACTAGCAAAAAAATTCTGTAAGTTCTTAATGAAATAACGACTGTATCAAGGAAACATGCTGCTTGTGATAAATGGTAAACGTGAGTCCTTTTTTTTATCTTTTCAACCATATTTAAATATACATATCCAGTGCAGCACATTTTTCTTCAGAGAAACCCAATCTCAAAGTTTCACAGAAAACCTAACTTCCTTCGCTATCTCAGCATCTATATATACTGCACTACATCCAACAGAAATTGGCACATTGTCATCATCATCCACATACGCATGAGCCCATCATATGAGCTCGGTATGGAGAAAAAAACTCCGGAAGGATTTAAAGAAGTTATATGGTAATAAAAATTGACATAGTACACATGAAATTTAATTGATCATTTCTCATTAAGAAAAGGCTAAGATGTGACAACTAGCAAAAAAAATCTGTAAGTTCTTAATGAAATAACGACGGTATCAAGGAAACAAGCTGCTTGTGATAAATGGTAAACGTGACTCCTTTTTTTATCTTTTCAACCATATTTAAATATACATATCCAGTGCAGCACTTTTTTCTTCAGAGAAACCCAATTTCAAAGTTTCACAGAAAACCTAACTTCCTTCGCTATCTCATCATCTATATATAATATGACCAGAATTTATCACTAATTAACAGAAAATTCAAAATTTCTAAACAAATCGGATAATTTAAAGAGAAGCCTCAAGTAAAAAGTAATAAAAACTTGATGCCTAGCACAACCCTGTAAATGATGTCTGCGTAAGATCTCTAAATCTTTTAACAATGACTAAAAGACAAAAAACAGATATAGATGAACCCAAAGGTACCATATAGCAACTACATTACTCCCAATATACTCTTAAAATTCTCTTAAATCCCTTGTGATTTAGATTTTCATCAATCTTTTTGATGTAAAACTAACCCTAAAATAGAGAATTTCCAAGAATCTTAAAGGATTAATTTTACCAATATGTAATGCGGATCAAAGTTGAAATTTTAAACAATTAATCGGTTTGATGGATTTTCAAGAATTGAATTAAGTTTCACAAACCCAATTAATAATTCAGTTCTAACAATCAATAATTAAATCCCTAAGTGTTCTTAGCAAGTAAAAGATTCAATCTTGATTTGTACTCTAATCAAGCAGGTGGAACGCTCAATCTCAATATTTGTGGTCGACAGTTAAATTGAATAATATAATAGAGATGATGAAATAGTATAACACAAATATTTGAGAATTGGAAAAAGTATACCGAGGGTTCGAAGAACTCAGTGTAGATCTCAGGTTGAACACAAAGAGCACAACGATCAGCAACAATAGCGGAAGCAATAGCCAAGAACAACAGCAGCAACCAAGAGAGGTGGCGGCGGCAGTCAATGGGGAAGAAGAAACGAAGGAGTGAGAAGGGGTTAGGGTTTGGTTTGATTCTATCTGAGGGATTTTTAATTTGGGGGTAGGTTTTAGAGTTAATCACTAACCCTAAAATTGTATTAGAATTTATCACAAACCCTAATAATTTGGATCTCACTTGTATCACACAAAGAGAGAGAGGAAGAGCAAAAACTCAACACAATTTTTTAAATCAAGAATGGCATATCTTTCCCATTAATCTCAAGGCCTATATATAGGCTCAAAACGAATCAAGATACAAATCTCAAAATATTCTCAAAATCTTAAAAATATAAAAAAGATTACATATGGCTATAATTGCCCAAAACAAATATGGTACTGAAATAAAATACTAAACAAAATAGATGTCCACATTATTCTCTCCGGGTGGGAGAGAGCTCGACCCAATCGAGTCAAAACCAGTGATCCTGTCATGGTGCTCCAAAAGATCTGGATCCAGTTGCGGGAGCTCCTCACGATCACTGCAAGTATCATCCAGCTTCGGTTTGTTCTTCCACCTCACCAAATATTTGTGCATACCACCATCTCTTGTAGAGATTATCTGATCATCTAAAATATTATTCAATTTTTCTGTCGGTGGGAAATAATATCAGGTAGAGAGATAAATGTGGGAATCTCACCATTAGGCTGCATGGTAGGCTCATCTATAAGAAAATTTCTATGGTTGAATTTTGAGCCTTCATAAAGTACTAGATCCTCAATATTGAAAGTCTTACTTATGCCAAAGCCTTTAGGAAGGTCAACGACATAGGTATTATCATTGATTGTCTGTAGAATCTTAAATGGACCTGCAGCACGTATATTCAAGTTCTTAACGGATCCAGATGGAAACCATTCCGAACGAATATGAACCATCATTTCGTCACCAATATCAAAAGTTATAAATTTCCTTCTAGTATCTGCTATTAACTTGTAGTTAAAATTATTCTCATTAAGTTCTTTGGAAATTTCTCTATGCAAGTCATGAATGTTATATACAAATGTGGGTGCAGACTCTGTGACTTTGTGATGTTCTAACACAGGAGTAAAATCTATGGGTTGCCAAGTGATTTGGAAAGGAATGGGTGACTCACGTATACTCAATGGAGGTGACTGGACAGGTTGAATACAATTGAGAGACTGGTCATCCTCTTTTTCATCAAAGTCATCACTTATATTAGGTTCATAGGTAAATTCATTGTCGGACTCATCAGCGATGACTGCGGTACCCTCTACTATATTGATCCTACTTGGGCTGGGACAGTTGCCAGCAACATGGCCATATCCCTTACATTTATAGCACTTAATGAGAGGATCAATCTTAGAATAGTCTCTTTCAGTGTTCTTACCCGTGTTCATTTTTATGTGAATAGGAATTTGAAATATGTTTATTTGGGTAAGACTTGTTAGGGTACTGAGGAAAGGAGTGCTCAGGTCTAGAGGGGTCAGGAGGATTCATTCTAGAGGAATGATCCATCGAATCGCCGGACTTGTAATGAGAACTAGCTTTAAGAGAATCCATATCGTGGAATAGGGCGTAGACTGCCGCTATTGAGTTCACATTTCTATGAATTAGCTCGTTCCTCAGATCGGCTCGTAATCCAACCCTGAACCTAGAGAGTTTGTTCTTCACTCTCTTTACCTAAATCAATGCACCGAATAAGGAAGTCATCAAATTTATCAACATACTCTTGTGTGAATTTACTTCCTTGATAAAGTTGGTTCCAAGAATCTAACAATCGGGTGTGGAACGATAAAGATACATATCTCTTAGTGAGCTTCTCTTTCATGGCTTCCCAAGTGGCTAAGGGTGCCAGGCCTCGGCCTCTGCGGGCATGTTCAAGATTGGTCTAGTGTTGTTGAGCTTTACCCGTCAATTTCATGGTGGCAAATTTAACCTTTAGGGCTTCGCTCATGTCAAACCACACAAAGTAGTGATCCATGGCACGGATCCAATCGAGGTAAGCTTGGGGTTTCATGTGGCCTTCAAACTGGGGAACGTTAGCCTTAACGTTCTTCTTATATTGTTCGTCAGGGTCACGTTCTTGACGTTGATCGTCACGAACATTCCCTTGAGGAATCTGACGATTGGCATGAAGATCAGGGACAATGGTTTGATTTAACTCTACTTTCTCAAACCTTTGATTGATATTGGCAAGAGTTGCTTGAATGGCAGCTAGGATAGCGGAGATATCAGGGTTGTCCATTTCAGGTCGGGGAAGTCTAGGGTTCCTAATGGGGTGATTTGGAAGAGATAAGAAAGACTCTTCAGGATCTATGATGGTGCTGCGAAGACGCATTCACCAAAAGTGAAAACTAGGGGTCGTGTGTCCTAATTTTTTTTATTTTTTAAAAAAATGAATTTGAAATAACCTAAAATAAAAGAAAGAAAAATAAAAGACTACACAATCCTAAATGAATGCAAAATTGATGCCTACGATGCAAGAACTGGGGTTTTAAGAACCTTCGCTCTGATACCAAAATGATGTAAAACTAACCCTAAAATAGAGAATTTCCAAGAATCTTAAAGGATTAATTTTACCAACATATAATGTGGATCAAAGTTGGAATTTTAAACAATTAATCGGTTTAATGGATTTTCAAGAATTGAATTAAGTTTCACAAACCCAATTAATAATTCAGTTCTAACAGTCAATAATTAAATCCCTAAGTGTTCTTAGCAAGTAAAAGATTCAATATTGATTTGTACTCTAATCAAGCAGGTGGAACGCTCAATCTCAATATTTGTGGTCGACAGTTAAATTGAATAATATAATAGAGATGTAGTATAACACAAATATTTGAGAATTGGAAAAAGTATACCGAGGATTCGAAGAACTCAGTGTAGAACTCGGGTTGAACACGAAGAGCACAACGATCAGCAACAATAGCGGAAGCAACAGCCAAGAACAACGGCAGCAACCAAGAGAGGTGGCGGCGACAGTCGATGGGGAAGAAGAAACGACGGAGAGAGAAGGGGTTAGGGTTTGGTTTGATTCTATTTGAGGGATTTTTAATTTGAGGGTAGATTTTAGAGTTAATCACTAACCCTAAAATTGTATTATGATTTATCACAAACCCTAGGATCTCACTTGTATCACACAAAGAGAGAGAGAGCAAAAACTCAACACAATTTTTTAAATCAAGAATGGCATATCTTTCTCATTAATCTCAAGGCCTATATATAGGCTCAAAACGAATCAAGATACAAATCTCAAAATATTCTCAAAATCTTAAAAATATAAAAAAGATTACATATGGCTATAATTGCCCAAAACAAATATGGTACTGAAATAAAATACTAAACAAAATAGATGTCCACATTGCTTTTATGTACAAAATACTATTATTTTCAAGTGACAATGTCTAATCCAGCTGAACTTGAATAGTTCCGACAAAGAATAAATATGTAAGAATTCATGATAAACAAAAAATTCATAGCTGCTTCCGTGATCCTCAAATCAGATACTAGAAGCAAATAGTGTGGGTGGGAAGGGTGGGGATCTTCCCTTGAACTTACGTGTTGAACTCCATAAGAATGGATGAAGAAGTTCACAATGAAAAATTAATAGGATGGGACACAGCCTCACAGGTATTCTGATCCAGCAATGGTGGTGTCTCATCCAAATGGGGCGCATGGAAGACCAGGCACGTGCAAACTTACCTAAAAACTTTAGAAGGGCAGAAAGTGTACCCAATGTTCAAATGTTCCTGAGAAAGGCTTGTCGCCGTATCCGTTAGGCATTAAACCTTTTTTCTAGTTTCGAAGTGTATATAATACAAGTGGTAGTATATGCACTAGATTACTAAGTCTGTCGACAAATATGCAGTTAATTCATCCATATAGCAATGTGAAAATCTGGTACACTAGTGAATTTGATAACCTACCAAACATTCTAGATAGAATGCAGGAAAAGGAGAACAAAATGTTTTCAAGGTCGAGCATCTCACTTATGAGACTCCAAGAGAAAAATCTTATCTTTACAATGTTGGTTTGTGATACTGGCAGGTTATTTCTTATTTAGCAAATGAGATCAAGACTGACAAGCCAGAAAAAAAATGATTCAATGTATGTCAAGTCAAGGCATTTTAATGCTAAGCACATGTTGTAATTAATCTTGGAAAATCAAAGCATTTACAGGTTGGGTGGGGTATAATAATAAACCTATAAGACATTCAGTATCTAAAGCTCATCAGGTTAAGGGATTAGTTCCATGTCTTTTGTTGGGTTAATTTTTTGTGTTAAGAAATCAATCAAGGAATCTTGCTGGAAGAATGGGAAGCTCAGATGCCCTATTTGCCCTCCCTTTCAAATGAAATTGTGACACTCCTCAGTTCACAATTAGCATAATTTTCCAGTAAAGATAGTAAATATTCCCAATGTCAGTTTTAGAGGTTTTAGTACATCTCTGAGTAATACACATCAATCACTTAAAAGTCAGTGCATGGAAATTAGGAGAACAAGAATTTAAAGGTTTGATGCCAACATCGTATAGAAGGCATTCAAGGCTCAAGAAACATCAGATTTACCTTTTAAAGATTGTCCAGAAGGTTGAAGCCAATCATATTTTCTCAGTGCCATCTCAAGGTTATGTCAGTCAATCAAAATTGCAGAGGTTTATTTTATAGAAATAGGGTTCATGAAATTAGATAACCTCAACTAGATCCAGCGAAGAAAATCCCCATAGTTAGGAAGAGGAGGTGGCACGTGGCTGCCGTCTAGAGATTTGACATCCACTTGTTTCATGCGAATTAATGGAAAAGGCATTTGACTCTTTCTATAGTTGTTGTAACGTTATTGCTACATAAGTGACTTATTTCATGTGAATTCATGGAAAAGGTATTTGACTCTTTCTAATTGTTGCAACAATTTTGCTAAATCAGTGTCAACTGGAAGGCAATTACATACAAAATGAACACCTATATTCATTAACCCATAGCTTTTCTTGAAACTCAACTCAATTCGTCATGGGGTTTAATTTGATTACTACTCGAGCACCCTGACTAATCCTACCCCCCTCCGTACCCATACCGTTTCAGTCAATGTATTGTACCGTATCCCCATACCCGTACACAAACAAAACATAGTGACACACTAACATTAGTTTTACAACATGAGAATGTATACAACATAATAACAATAAAATGGATAAGATTGAAGATTTAAGCTGACAGAAGGGATTGTGGCATTACCAATGGATAATAATCTCAATAAACCTGTTGTTAAATGTGGGTAGATCAGTAAATGATCACCAGATTCTTCAATTCCTTCTTGGTATTTTGGTGTACAGCATTCCAGTACCTAATGAAACCCCAAGTACCAGTTGGCCATGGCCCATTCGCTTTTTTCATTTAGGTATTATTTGTTCAAGGCCAGACGTTTACATAGTCAGGAATTTATTTTATATAATTATGGCTAATTTAGTAATAAATACCCTACAGTTTTACCTCTTTTAGTGCTAAATACCTTGACATATCTTTTAGCTTTTTATAATACCTCAAAGTTATTAGTTGAGTATTAAATACCTTTACATCCATATTATGTGCACTTAATTTTTTTATGACAACTTCGTGTATGTTTGATCATTTCATCTTGAATATGAAATACTTTAACTAACCTCCTGCTGTCTATCTTAATTCACCCCTATCCACCCCTCTCCTCACAATCACTATTAACATATCTACTCAACTCTCTCACCTCCACGTCCAGATCCCTACACACACACACACTCCCTCAACCCTCTCCCTTTTTAACCTCCCCGCTGCACACACAAAGAAACCCACCCCCATGCCTAACCCACCCACCCTCTCCCTGTCTTTAGTTCTTGACACAAATTCAAACTTGTGATCTCTTTCTGCCATCTCAATGATGGGTTCTTTATTTCATTTTTCTTTTATTTTCTTTCAAAAATTTGTGAAGAAAATAGAAGGGTCTTTCAGTCCGTTCACAAATTTTGTTCCAATGACTGGGCAGTGAGGAGTAAAAATAAACATTGGGGTATTTATTACTCAGTCAAAACAGGTCAAGGTATTTAGCACTAAAAAAGGTAAAACTTAGGGTATTTTTTACTCAATTAGCCTATAATTATCTAACGCAATTGCAACTCTTCTGCCAGCGCTATTTAAGATTTTTCTGCCAGCAATTGCAGTTTGTAGGATTATCATAAAAATCATACTTAAATAGCAAAATTTTCAAGTGCATAGTATCTTGAACTTAAGTATCAACCATATTACGCCTGATAAGACACTAACTATAAATCTTAGTTTAAGATCGGTGAGCAAAACAAGAGCAACAATGCTACAACAAAATCCTGGAAATACTCTTATTTAACTCATAACTTGCAGAGAAACACCCTGGCCTCTACTGATACTGTTATATGATCCATTCAAAGGTCTGGGCTCTTTTCCACTTCAATGCCAGTCTAACATAGCCCGATAATACTTTTCCTCTTCATCTGAGCTAGATCCCCAATCCAACAAAAAAAAAATTAAAAATGTTTAAATTGTAATAAATAGAAGAAATAATCAACCACTGCTATAATAATAACACAATGTTGAGTATTTTTTATCATCTAAAATTGACTTCTTACTCAACCATATTGACTGATGCAGTAGTAAACCACAGGTCTCCCAACTTTACAAACAACAGTTGCTACAGTGGCCAACATCCTACTTACATAAACAATAATAGCAAAAGGGAATGATGCATAAACAGTTTACAGCATATTCACAAATTATAAATTACTACTCAGGCATGTAGTTGCATCAAAATTTCATATACAGAAGCCTATTAGAATAACAAATAGCTAGCCAAGAGAAATTAGTAGCATTCTGCTACTGACTTGACATAAATAATAATGATCAAGTTAAAATGTTCTACCCTTTATGTCCTGCCTCAAAAGGGTCATGAGCGCCTTATGCACTGCATCTCGCTCGACATTTTCCTCTACGATATAGAAGACCAAAGAAAGAAATAAGTCTCTCAATCAGATAATAAGATAAATAATGAAGATAACTAATATGCATGTTAGTACCGTATAATAGGAGTTGGCCAAGAACATCCACAATTTTTGAAACATAATCTGAATTATCCTTGCAAAGAAGTGGAAGCCCTCGGATTGCTTGTACTCTTATCTGTAGCCATTGATGTATCTTGTCAAATAATTCATTTCAAAAATGCAGGTAAATTATTATCTCTCTATATCCAAATGCACATGTAATATAAGTGCAATCCTAAGGTCTTACAAGAATTGAACACTACACATGCAATGAGTTATGTAAACAAACTTTTGAAATTATTCGTGCTAAGTAGCATAATCAAAAATCAATATGTTTGGTGAACATTTGCCTTCATAAAGAGCAAGTATTCTTGTGTACTAAATTTTTAAAATGTTGTTAGTCTAGGTCTCCAAATAATTAACATAGCTAGAGAGAAGAGAAAGTTTCCATGTAACTAAAAACCTGTCGCGCCCCGCTTCCCGGAATATAATAAGATACGGGGTCATGACTGAGGCCTAGCGAATGACATACACACATCATTCATAAGTTGTTATAATCAACTCAACAATATGGAAATAAATACATCCACGCAGTCAAACTTATAATCACATAAACATGGATAACATAAATAAATCACGTAGTAGTCCATAAATAACCAACATCTAGAAATAAGTAAACTGCGGGACAACATGCTCGGAATACAAAGTTTGTAACTGAGAATAAAACATAAAGCAAGTAAAAACAGGATGGAATCCATCTCCATTCTTCAGAACACCTGATCACCGATTCCTTCTGGCAATTCCTCTTCCACTCATGTATATTCATTAACTCGAGTTTGGAAAGGAGAACACCCGTTAGAGCAAATAACGGGCCGTAAGTAGTACAAGTAAATGAACAAAGGTAGGAACGTAACAAGAGAATCGTGCATATAGAAAACGAGTCATGCAACAGGAAGATACAACATGTAAACGAGGATCATGTAAAGTTTAACTTATAAACATGAATCATGAAACTGGTACTGAGCATGTAACATGTAAATAGGAATCATAAATCTAGTAAACAGGAATCATATACTTCTAAATGGGACATGTAACATATAAACAGGAATATGCAAGTGCTCAGTGCTAATTTTAAGTCTATTCATTTAATCAGTCCTAGCTAATGCACGCAATCCTGCGTCTTATACCACAGATTCGGGTGCATACACGCATGTTAACGTTTAGACTAGTGGCGAATTATACAGGATCATGTACACGGGTCTTGAAGTGACATTAATAAGAATCATGTCATATCATGTAACCAGCAATCATATCATGTCATGTAATCATATCATGGAGTCTAAAGGTGGCCCCCGTCGGCTCTAGACGTGGCACATAGTTCCATATAAGTTGTAAACAGAAAAACAGGCAATCATATAATCAGGAGTCACTATTATGAGAAACACGGGTCCCCTTCCGAGTACACTAGTCTATACTGTCCACTACTAGATTTTTTCTCTTATTACCCCGGCTTGTTATTCTTTTACAATAGCTAACATGAGCATGAGCATGATAACAGGTAACAGGACAGGATCAAAGGGGTATCAAGGTCTATGCAATGTAGGTAATGTATTCCAAGTCATAAGTGCAAAGAACAACATATTTATGTATAAACAAGCACGAAGTTACAAGTCTGAGCAGTCAGACGTCATTGTATGAAGATCAACTTTTCTGCTGCCACAGGAAAGCAAATCTAGTTTCGTCAAGGATTCTAGAAACTAGACTCATTGCCAGTTCCAGCGCATACTTACATGATACCTTATGAATAAAATAGATAGGTCAACCAAACAATTCTTATTGGGTTTACTACGCAGGCAGAAACTCATCACGAGATTACACTATGTGAAATTCAACTAGAAACTTCATTAGATTCTCCCAAAAATTTATGTTCGACTCCTGAGACCATTCAACAACACATTCTATAACTTCCAGGTTCCAATTATTGGGTAAATATACTGATTGAATTATTTAAACATGACGGTGTAATTAAGCAGTGAATCTGGAATTATGACAGTGCAGTGATGAAATTAGAATAACTTGCAATCCGTAAGTCGGATTACAAATATGTCAAGTGTTCTGGATTCCTAACACAGAGGTCTATGACTTTTATTTAGATGTCTCTAGCTAGTTTTTAACTTATATTGGGTCGAAACTTGGGTTCTCTACTGGTATAGTGTACGGACAGCATTCTGGAGTCAAGTTCACATCTATAAAATGTTCTAAAAAGCCTATTCAAAAATCTGATAAAAATCATATTATGACTCCTAATCAAGTCTAGTAGTGTGTTGATGAATATCAAGTCTTAATTTATTTCTTAACATGACATTTTAAATTGTGGAGCATGATGGTGTACTTTAAGTGACAATCTGGAATGTACAGACCTAGCAATATGAAAAACATGGTATCTCATTGTCTATAACTCTGAATCCAAATCCGTCGAATGTTCTGAAAACTAGATTCATAGAGCTACGACACTCGTTTACAAAGTTCTAACAGATTTAAACTGCAACTAGGTCAAAACTGGGCTACAAGCTACAGCAGGCAGCAGGGCAGCAACTTGCCGGTTCCAGTTTAAAACGATTCTTACTTGCAAACATAGAATTTTTAAAACTAGAATTCAACATGCATTTATATATCGAAATCAGTAAGGGGTTTCTATTTGTTCACATGATGAAGCTCAAAATTAATTTCAAATACAACTATCCAATCACATACAAATCTCAATTCATTCAATCACCTATTTATCTATGTACCATCCGAATATATGTTTCAATTTTTGTGCTTGTGTAATGAATGCGGGAACGACAAAACCACGCTTTTGACGGCGTCGAATCATAGAGGCAAAAGAAATGAATTCGACTAACTAGATATCAAATATCACGAAGCATGGATGTTATAAAATGGCGGATTTCAACACGATGATCAAATTACTAAATGTGGAGATTCAAATGAATTGCTTGTACGAAACGATAAAGATGTACAAGGTACTTGCTTTAGAGATGACGACAATTCTGATAATAATAAGAGAATAACGGGACGAGCATCCCGACGGCGACACGTGCAACTACGTGCACCGTAACACGTGCAATACCCATACTCCGCAACAACAGTGAGCAGCACAACAAGGTGCAGCAATCGACACGAGAGTGACAGCAAGGGCTTGGGTGGTCGAGCCTGCGACTGCGGCAGGGAGGAGAGGGGCTATCGACAGCGGCGCTCGGGTGGTCGACAAAGGCAGGGTTGGCAGTCACGAGATGCAGGGGCGAAGGTCGAAGGTGATGGCGGTGCTTGGTGGTTGTCGAGCAGGTGGAGGAGGGCGACTGGCAGAGCTTCGTTGGGAGAAGGGGAGTTGAGCAGCAGGGGGTCGACTGGTGCTCCGGTGGTCGATGGGGTTGCTGGCGTTGGTGGAGACTGGGGAGAGGCAACGGGGTGCAGTCGAGGACAATCGGGGTACTGGGGCGATGGTTGTCGACGACTGTAGAGGCGGTCGAGGGGGAGATGACGATGGCGAAGAGGATGATGGAGCGACGACGATAGTGGAGGAGCAGTGCAGTCGAGGGATGAGGGGGTGCTCAATTGTGGCGCGCGAGCGGGAGGAAGATGGGGGAGGTCGGGGTTTGCACAGTAGAGGGTTGGGGTTGCACAGTAGAGAGGAGGTGAAGGGTTTGGAGGGGTTGCTATTGAGATTAAGGAGGGGGGAGAGAATCAAGGGATTAATGAGGCAGTTAGGATTAGTGGGGTTACGTGAGAGAAATTTGAGGGGGAATGTGAGAGAGAGGGTTTGATCTGGTCAATAGGCAGGTAGGAGGAAAATTGGGTTTGGGTTAATGGGTTTGTTTAGGCATCCAAAAGAGATCCAACAATAGTATAGGCTTCAAAAGTTGGGCTCAAGATTAAATAAAATAATAATAATAATAATGAGCTGGGTTGGACTTAGGATTTAGAACAATAAATAGAGTAGGAGTATGGGCTAGGAATCGGGTTCAAAAATGATGAAATTTAAAATACAACTCAGGTTCATGAGAAGTGAAAAATTTGCATTTAAAAAAATAGAATTACAATAATACAATGAGGGAAGAAGGAATACAATTCAGTACAATCAAAATTGGGAGTTACAATCCTACCCATCTTACCAAAAAAATTTGTCCTCGAAATTCGTTCGGTGGGACATAGGATAGCCCCAAGAAAGAAAAAGAAACAACAAAACAACACACTACTCAAGGAGGTGAGGAAACTTCTTTCGGATCTCTTCCTCCAGTTCCCAAGTCGACTCACCAGGTGAGTGAGGATTCCATGAGACTCGAACAAGCTTGATGACCTTATTATTCAGGACCTTCTCACACTTGTCGAGAATAGAGATCAGTCGAATCTCACATGATAAATCCGATCTCACGGACAACTCCGAGTAGTCAAACACATGACTGTCATCCCTAATGTACCTCCGGAGCTGGGAGACATGGAACACGTCATGGACTCCAGACGGTGCCGAAGGCAATGTGAGCCTGTAAGCTACGTTGCTCACTCGTTTCACAACATCAAATGGACCGATGAATCGGGGACCCGCTTTCCTAGCAAAAAAATGCTAGCTTACCTCCGCCACCAAAGCGGATAAATCCTCGCCATGGTGATACCTCGAGGAAAACATGGTCGCCTGCCACAGATTCCAAAAGCCTCCGGTGACAATCAGCCCACTTTTTCTGCCAGTCATGGGTTGCCTACAAGTGCCTCTTAATCTGAGCCACTGCATCGACTGTCTTGATGATCAATTCCGGCCCCAAAAGCTTCATCTCGCCAATATCATCACAACAGACATGCGATCCAGTGATGTTGAAGGCGCGCCTCAGGTGCGCCTCAGGCGCCGATATCCCAGGGTGCGCCTCAAGTCTCAGTTGAAGCACACCCCTTATTCGAAGCGCTGGTGAGGCGTGCGCCTCAGCGCGCCTTAGCGCCTTGTGCCTCAGCACGCCTCGACGAAAGGCGCGCCTCAACATTATTTTTTCCTTGTTTTTCCCCTTCTTTATTATTTAAGTATTCTTTCTTTTTTAGTTTCGAGTCTTTTGGCAGGTTTTATAGTTATATTCTTTTTTATTATTTAAATTATTCTTTTTATTTTATTTATTTTTAAAATAGTATTCTTGCTTTTTTAGTTATGCAGTGCTTTTGCTTTACTGCTTTATTAGGCTGCTTTTGCTTTACTGTTTTATTAGGCTATTTGGATGAAACTTGCTGTAGTAATTAATTGTTGAATACTTGAATATACTTAATATTTCATTGTAATATTGTAATACTCTGTAATAGTGTAATACTAATACTGCCCTGTGATATTCTCCAAAAAAAAAATTTAATTGTTGAATGTACAAAAATTATAACTTACACAGTTACAATTTTCAAATTTCACTTACACCGTTACACGGTTACACTTCCAAGTTGCATTTACAAAGTACGTCTTCCATACCTTACTTTTTAAGTATATGTTCATTGTATGATATATTTTGTTGCTATGATGTTATTTTGTTTATATAATCTAATTTATAAATTTTAAAAATTTCAAAAAGTAATAGTGCGCTTCGGTTAACTAAGGCTTGCGCCTCAAATTGCGCCTTGCGCCTCAAGCTTTTTACAAGGAAGTGAAATTACTTGCGCCTTACGCCTTTGACTACACTGATGCGATCTACACTTGCGACCATATAATGCTTCAAACAGTGCTGCCTTGAGACTCGTCTGATAACTGTTGTTGTACGAGAACTCAACTAAGTGTAGATGATCTTCCCACGAGCCTCCAAACTGAAGAACACAGGACCTCAACATGTCTTCCAAGGTCGGAATCGTCCTTTCCGACTGACCATCTGTCTGTTGGTGGACGACGGTATTGTAATTCAGCTTACTCCCCAAACTTTCTTGAAGACTCCCAGAACTGAGACCGGAATCTCGTATCTCTGTCAGATACAATGCTAACAGAAACCCCATGCAACAACACAATCTCCCAAATGTACTTCTCAGCCAAATTGTTAGTGGACTGACCCACTCGGAAAGGAATAAAGTGGGCGCTCTTCGTCAAACGGTCCACAATCACCTAGATAGCATTATGACCCTTAGAACTCCTCGGCAATGCTGTCACAAAATCCATAGTGATACTCTCATTTTCACTTTGGAATCGGAAGAGGTTGCAAGATTCCAGCGGTCCTCTGATGCTCTGCCTTCACATGCTGACAAATCAGATACTGGGACAAACCTAGCCACCGCTCTCTTCATGCAGTGCCACCAAAAGTATTGTTTCAAATCCCTGTACATTTTAGTACCTCCAGGGTGAATGGAGTAGGGCGAGCGGTGAGCTTCTTCGAGTAGTTTCTACTTGAATTCTCCTTTTGGTACACACAATCTAGCTCCAAAGTGAAACGAGCCATCGGCGTGAATAAGCAAGTCGGTCCTTAGGCCTGCTTCTACTTTGTTCCTGAATTTTTGCAATTGATCATCCCCAACCTAGGCTTCCTTGATTTGCTCCACTAGTGAAGACTGTAACTGCAATATCATACATCGTTGCGGTGTACCGGGCAAAATCACTTCTAAATCTAGCATTCTCATGTCATCCAGAAGTTCCTCTGCTCACTTAGAAACATGGCGGTGGGTCGCCTACTCAGAGCATCGGGTACCAAGTTCACCTTACCCGGATGGTACTGCAAATTGATATCATAGTCTGCCATGAATTCAATCCACCTTCTCTGCCTCATGTTGAGCTCCTTCGAGTGATACATATTTGAAGCTCTTGTGATCTGTGAAAATCTCCACCCTATTTCCAAGCAAATAATGCCTCCATAACTTCAAGGCAAAGATTACAGCTGCAACGGATGACTATATTTCTATGATAATTCAGTGTTACGACACAAAAATACAACATAGAGACACATCTCCACTTTTCCATCAGAAGAGTAATAGTGTAGATTCATTATCGACCAAAATACAGACAACAAAAAGGGCTTAAGCAAACATAACAAAATACACACGACATATGAATTTGACAATGCCAAGGTCGGATTGGAAATAAATAGCATCTTCATCGTACCTAATAATGCATGATAAACAAATCCAAGACAACAAAATTCAAATAAACTGGCTTATAAATTCTACATAAAAAAAGTTTCGCAAAGAGCCTATATATGAAGATGAAGTCTTGAGATGCAAACTGCTAAGGGTGTCAAAAAATACCATATTACCGTACCATACCGTACCATACCATTACCATACCAAACAATACCGAAACTTGGTAATGCCGTACCAAATTTTCGGTATTGTACCGTACCGATTTTTGATGGTATGGTACTGGTACAAAATTTTCATACCGTTGGTATACCGTACCGTACCGAATATATTTAATATATATTTAATTTAATTTTTATCCCAGTCTTCTTTTTCATTTTCTAGGTCGTACGTCTCTTCCTCTTCCCTCTTCTCTTCCCGAATCCCGACCCGTCTTCCCTCACCTCCTACCGGCTACACTACAGCTCCAAGATCCCCAACTTCCCGACCCGTCTTCCCTCACCTCCTACCAGCAACAGCTCCAAGATCCCCAACCTCCGACCCGTCTTCCCTCACCTCCTACCGGCTACAGATCCAACTCCAAGATCCCCAACCTCCGACCCGTCTTCCCTCACCTCCTACCGGCTACAGCTCCAACTCCAAGATCCCCAACCTCCGACCCGTCTTCCCTCACCTCCTACCAGCTACAGCTCCAAGATCCCCAACCTCCGCCCTCTTGTACTCCAATCCGCAGCTCTGCCCTCTTCACCGAATCACCGATATGAGGTGTAGTACGTTTAATTTTATATTTGTAAATCCAATTTGGAGTGTATTTTTTATTTTCTGCCCATTCTCTTATTGTGCAATTCTGTCTCCTTCCAGTGGTAACCGAGCTGAATGGACTGAAATATCTAATGCAAGAGCTGAAGGCCATCTCTTCTTTGCATTGAATTGGCCAAAAGATCCTGAGCTGGTAATGTTTCTTGATATTTGAGTTCATTTATTTTCCTGTCGTGCTATGTTCTGCAATTTATCTGAAAAAGCTACCATTTTTGTTGGCGAGGGAACTGATTTAGATTGTTTTTAATTATCAATTTGGAATCATGGGAATGCAGAAGTCTCAGATAAAGAGATTGCATAATGATAAATGATATATATGTGGTGCATGCTAAAAATGTACTATCTTCTACCAAAGAAGTAACTTTGAAACCAAACTACTAGCACCATTGCACCTATCTTAATCTTTCTAATAGTAACATAACATAAAAACTCCAGTCTCAATTGCCCTTACAAATCATGAAGATGGACATCAGGTCTGTTATACAGAGCATTAATCTTGCCCATACAATCTTAGGAGGTAGATGGGATACTATTACGACAAAGACAAGTGAGACTGATGACAAACACTTCATTTTTTTCTCTCCAAAGCATACATGACATTTTTAATTGGATTTTATGACTATATTACAAGTTGGATGGTGTCTACATGAGATTCAGGAATATGGCTAGTGGTATCTTTTTCTGGAGAATTAACTTTTTGAACTGCTCGCTCTTATTTGATGCTTTAGGAGTGAATACATTTAGTAGAATTACATAAAACTGTCAAACTCCCATTATCCCTATTCCCTGGTCTCTTTGCATATAAATTCCAAATGTTTTCAATACTCAGGCTCTGTCGACTATTTCATTTTCATCTAGACGGTAGTCGTTTATGTTCCATCCTCTTATTTTATGTTTAATAACTAAATAATATATTGTTCTTTAAATTTCTTTCACTCGGTTACAGATTGGGGGTGAGCTCATGGATTTCATCATTGTGCTCCATAGCCATGAAACTGTGAAGACATTTAGTAGCCGAATGCACTTTTCCCTTGGGGCTGGTATGAGTGTTGCAGCAGGACCTGTTGGAAGAGTCTTAGAAGCTGATATGCGATCTGGAGACAGAGGGTCAGGCACATGTTATACATACAGTTGCAGCAAAGGTATTATTCTTTAAAAGATCAGATAATTATTTTGTATTTTATGCTACATAGTTTATTTCAACAGGAAGCTTTGAACTTTGGATTTTGTGATGGTAGTAGTGAAATAACTAACATCAACCATGACTCATTTCTTTTTTCCAAAAGCAAGTGCGAATGATCTTAAAGCAAATCCATTTATTGCATTCCATATTAGGACTAAAACCCATGGTAAGCAAAGTCTATGGAAGCATGTCCACTTATAAAGAGAGAACTGAATCACACATGCATTTGTCACATTTTTTTATAATTCAGTTTGTATGTTTTGCTTTTGTTTGTGAATGACTACCTCTCTAAAGAGTGAACATAGTATGCACTTGAGCTATACCGTGTTTGCTTTATCTATCAAGGCATATCTACCTTTTTTTGTCTAAAAAAAAATAAAAATTGTTCATTCAAATATGCAAGAAAAATCAGGAAAAGCAAATCAAAAAATATAAATTGTTAATGTGGTACAGTTAATCTGGTACAGAATATAGTAAAAAGGACCTTACTTTGATCACAAACTACAGTTGACCTCATAACACTTGCATCATCTATACTACTATATAATTGAAGGTGGTTATAAGTGGTTTCCCTTTCAAATATCTCTTTTATATCCTTTTTCATGAATAGAAGTCTGTGAAGAAATATCTCTTTTATATCCTTATTTCTTGATGTCCGGTACTACCATGGTACTACCATTACCATACCAATATTTCGGTATTACCGAACTCGGTACTACCAAAATTTTGGCACGGTAATGGTAGAGAAATTTGTGTACCAAGCATTCTGGTACGGTAGACGGTAGAGTAATTTTTGTACGGTACGGTACGGTATACCACCCCTACAAACTGCTCCAGTAAGGAGACAAATGAAAAGAAAATCCCATGTGTAAGGTAGAGGACAATACAATTCTCTGCTTTATATAAACTGAATATGAAATAATTAAAACATTCTCAAAAAAAACATTATTAATAGAAACAATGATGGTCATTGGTAATTTCAAGAGCAACAGAAGTATATTTCCATGATTCTAAAGGTGGCCAAGAAATTGGCACTATAACAAGTGTCACTGTTATGATCAAAAAAAAAAATTAAAAATATGATCAAAAAAAAAAGTGTCACTGTTAAATTTGAGTCAAGATAATGAAGATGATAATATATACACAAAAACATCTGCAAAAAAAAAAGTTCTTCGGAAAGGGAACATTTGTGAATAAAAACAAATTCTCGGTAGAAAGGGGAATATATACGATAAACAAATACTTCTGAATCTTTAAAATACATACTAGTGGGCAAGTCACAACTTTCTGAAAGAATTATGGTTTTCATTTATATCCCTGCTCAAGATTTCGCTACTTCATTTACATTTCCCATTGAGAACACATTCAACAGAGTATGGTCCAAAATCCATGTGTAACAATCCATATAGACCACTCCTCAAATGTACTCACAAGCAAACCATAACCCACTAACATTAACATAAATAAGAAGTTAAGAAAGATAACAATATGATGCTCATGCCTACATTATCTCTCTTGTTACATGTCATGCACATAATCAGTAACATAACTTTGGACTTGCGCAGAAGTGATTTTTCGTTTCAACTTCTTGTTTCAACCCTATGAAGAATGAATTGATGAATATTATTATGCAGTAAAGGTGAATGAGGTTCTTACTTTCTCTCTACAGTTCCCACTCACTTTATTATTGCTTCTCCATTTTCTTAATATCTTGAATACATTCTAGTCATATAACCTCACTGTTTTACCACCTTAATAGTAAATTAGCACAATTTGTTTTACTTAACAATCTTGATACCTCCAAGTTTCTAACTCTGCAATTCAGACCTTCTAACAGAATTTTCTCATGTGCCTTTCATGTGCCAAAAGTTGGGATATTTTCTAAACTACACAAAAAAAACTCTCTTATCCTATTTATCTTCCTCCAACTTCTGCATTCATTCTTTCCATAATCCTAAAACTTGAAAAATTAGAGATACCTTTAAAATTTTTAAATCAACCAAATCATACTCATCCTCTCACCAAACCCTAAAATTTCTCCAAACCAAAATTTCTCATATACATATAATATGTCAATCTTAACACTAATACAACCCAACAATTCAAGCGAAAAAATCCCAAATTTCATTCATCATCATTCAAGCTACTCAAAAAAAACCATAATTCTCATCCTGTCACAGAACCCCTCTTGCACTTTCTTCAAACCAAACCCTAAAATTTATTGACAAGTTTCTTCCCAAATCGAAGGCAATCGTAACTTCAACTTGTTGATAAAATCAAAATCACACTATCATAGTTTTACATCAAAGTTCCAAAATGACTGGATTAGAAAATCATGCTTCTCTATCTCTTTCATCTTCAAAATCAAGCCTTGTTTTCATCCATCAAACTCCACCTTAAAATTTTCCAACAAAAAAAACTCCACCTTAAAGGTCTTAAGTCAATAGTCATCTTCACCTCCTACCAATACCTTCATGATGTTAGATAACAATGACAATAAAAAAACCATAGTTTGAAGGCTGCTAAAAATAGGAGGGCATAAACATCATATTAAATTGAGCTCCCCAATTCTTAAAGGCAGCAGAACAATAAGCTACGTACCAAAAACAAACCCCTAATCTACATATAGAAAGACAAACAACAAACCACAATTGACAATGCAAACATGCACCTGATGTCTACATCAGTTCGCGACGATTCGGGCTTCTATAAGTGCAAACATCGCCTAAGATGGTTGTTCCATTAGTTTAGTATTTGATTTCAGTACTTATATTTATGTTAGGCAATTATAGTCATATGTAGTAGTTTTGCGATTTGCACCCTTTATTTTATGCATTAGAATATTTTAGAGATTTGTTTTGAGCCAATATAGGCATTGAGAATAATGAGAAGACATGCTTAGATTGAATTTTAAAAAATTACTGTGATTGAGTTTTGCTCTTCATTTATCTCTTTTGTGTGAGACATTGAGATAAAATTAGGGTTTGTGAGAAATCCTAAGTTATACCCTAATTCCCAAATCCACTACGAATTAAATCCCTAATCCTACTTCTTCTTCATCCCGCTCCCAAAACAAACCCAACCCCGAGCGTCATCGCTCTCCACCACCTCCTTGCCGCCTCGTTAGCCACCGCACCCCATCCCCAACCTCGACAACACCCCGCCATGTCATCGCAGGCCCTCTCCCTCTCTCCACCGCAAGCCACCTCCCGATCATCCTCTCCGTCGCCCTCTCCCGTGCTGCTCTGCCTTCCTCCCTCCTCATCTTCTCACCACTTGAGCACGGCACCACCACATCGATGTCGACAACCACCTGATACCCCTTTTGTGTACTACCCTTGCCGGCGCACACACTCCCGTAGCTCCCCGTTGACAACCCACTGCCACTGCCTCCTCCTTGCTGACTGCGAGGCCAATACAACCGCCAGAGCCTCCCACCCTCGCTGCAACCACTCTTTGCCTCAAATCCGATCCAGTGCCTAGTGCCTTGATCCTGATGGACTGTGGGGGATCTGTTTCGCCAAAAGTTTCTTCGCACCCGGTAATTTCTTTCCACTTTTCAATTATTTGTGATACTGTCAATCATCTCAATAATCTTATTCGAATTATCTGTCGTCCACAAATATTGAGAGTGTGCTTCTACTTGCCTATTATGGTACGAATCATTATTCAATATTTTACTTGCTAAGAACGTTTAAGTATAATTATTGATTGTTAGGATTAAATCTTTAATTGGGCTTGTTAAACTTATCACATATCTTGAAAATCCATCAAATCAATTAACAGTTTTAACTTCTAACTGAATCGGCCTTATGTGTTGATAAACTTAATCTTTGAATATTCTGGAAAATTCTCTACTTAGGGATAAGTTTACATCAACACCCCTCGCTACTTGAGAAATGGAGAAAAAAGTTACGGCCTTTCTCTCTCCTTCGCATTTAGCATTTTTGCCATAACAGGCCACTTTTTAAAAATATTTGCGATTATGGGTCAGTTTCGAAACTATTAGCGCTTGTGGGCTACTTTGTTTCATGCCAGCAGCGGCCGCTATTCTCATTAGCGACCTCTTCATTTTGAAAGTCGCTAATGGGAATAGCGACCTCTATTTTAAAATATTCTAACTTTTTTTGTTGTCGTTATTCCCAGTAGGGACCTTAGTATATATGAGGTCGCTAATGAGATTAACAACCTTTAATGAACTGTATTCTAATACTTAGCAAAATCTAGGGAGAGCTTTTGCTCTCTGAAAAAATAACAATCAATTTATTTTTAAAACTGAGGTCGCTATTCGGAATTGAGACCTTAGTTGTGTGACTATTTTGCAAATTTTACAAAGAACAAGAAGATTGAGTTTTATACTGAGGTCGCTATTGCGAATAATGACCGAAGTATACTAAGGTCGCTATTGCGAATAATGACCGAAGTATACTAAGGTCGCTATTCCCAATAGCAACCTCAGTTTTTTTTTTAAATCCACGAAAGCAAAAGCTCTCTAGAAATCGTTAAGTGTCTTAATACATTCATTTGAGGTCGTTAATCCCATTAGCGATCTCATATATACTAAGGTCGCCAGTGGGATTAGCGAGAGCAAACAAAAAATTCAAAATATTTTAAAACATAGGCCGCTATTCTCATTAGCGATTTTCAAAATGAAGAAGGCACTAATGAGAATAGTAGTTGCTGCTGACGTGGCATAAAGTAGCCCACAAGCACTAATAGTTTCAAAACTGGCCCATAATCACAAATATTTTCAAAAAGTGGCCTATGATAGCAAAAAAATCTCGCATTTACCATCTCAAACTCCATTATAGTAATCAAGCACACATTAACAACGACGCCTTTTTCCTAACTAGTTTGGGTCGGCTACATGAATCCTGGTTTTCCATTCTGCTCAGTTTAGTGCAATATCTTCTGTAAGGTCACAAGCTATCATATATTTTTTCACCATTTTCATCCAAGTTAGTTTAGGTCTTCCTCTACCCCTAACTCTACCCTCAATACTTATCAAATCACTCTTTCTAACGGGGGCACTACTAGGTTTACGTGTGATAAGTCCAAACCACCTCAGACGATACTTATTTCTCAAAAATCATATCCCACCGAAGCACAAATCATCATACGCACTCGAAAATGACAATTTCCTAAAACCTAACTAAGAAAGAGAAGGGAATACAAACCCCGAGGTCGTCTTCTTCCACGAGATCGAACTGGGCGGTCATGGCCTGGGTCTCGAGCGTCGGGAAAAACTTGAAGAACCTGGGGATCAACTGCGCCGCCAGCTGCTTCGCCTTCACGCTCCCTCCCTTCACCGCCGTTATTATCCCCTCGTAATCCCCAACATTCTGAAACCTCACCAAAATTAACAATTTCAAAACCCTAGAAAATCAAAAAAAAAAAGGAGAAGCATAGAAAATAGAGATTCGACTTACCAAAGACTTGTCTTTGGATTCGTTAAGGCGCTCGCCAAACTCGTAGAGCTTCTCCACCTCGGCAGCGTCGGATGAGCCGGCGGCAGAGGCGGCCATGGAGTGGAGATTGAGAAGAAAAAAAGGGACGAGGGTTTGGAAGATTGAGAGGAAGAAGAAGAAGGGGGGTGACGGGATTTGAAGAAGTCGGGATTTTCAGAGTGACTATACACATATAGGTCATTTTGAGAGAGTGTACTGCTACCCTACTATCAAATCTATTATTTTTCTCTTTATTACATTATATGGTACATTATTAGTGGAGGTTATTGTAGAACTAGATTTGTCCGTGGACATAGGCACGTCTTCGGAATGACACAACACACGAAAAGCCTTGTAAACAGTAAAACAACAATTATGTAGTTCACGTTTGAATAGTATGACAATAATTAGTTGTAAATAAAAGTCCATATTTGTATTAGTATATGTTGAAAAATAATTATAAATGAGGGTGTAAAATCCAACTTCTTAGAACTTTAAGTGTGGAAAATGATGAAATTTAACTGTTGAAGAGATATTTACTATTTTCAATATAACATGTGCAATAAAAAAACATAAAAATTCTGAAAATTTACAAACCTGAAATCTTACAAACCTGAAATCTTAAAATTTAAATTTCTAAGTTAAGAAAGAATGGGAGAGAGAGAAAGTGAGAAAGAGAAAGAGAGAAATATGAAAAAGTGAAAAGAGAAGAGAGATAGTAATAAAGTAATGAGTTTTTTAGTTTTGGTAGGAAAAATTTAATTTTGGGGTTTGAAATTTTGAGCGAAAAAATATGTTTTGTGAGAATCAATATAGGCCATTGGTTATAGCGGAGATTGAATGAGAGCCACTTGATAGCTTTCTTTGTAATTTATTATATAGATATGTGATAGAAACATCCAATAGTAGTGTGTCACCTAAGATAGTAAAGAGAAAAAAATAGTAAATTTGGTAGTAGGTGCAGAAATTAATTGCGTATATGGGCCACTAGCAAAATTATTTGCAGAGAATGGCCAATTAAATAAAATCTTACAAAAACGATCCTACTTTTGAAGATATTTACACAATATTAAAACTAACAATTTACATAATTTACTATCTTATTTAAAAACTGGATATTTCACTGGAAAATAAAGAAATTAAGATTAACAAATCTTACAAATTTCAAAATAAGATACGTTGATAGCAAACTAACAGAAAGAAATTATATAACTAATAAGAAAATAATAAAAAATTTAGTACTAACAAGTAGAATCACTCAAAAACTACTTAAAGAGATACAACAGGAAATAACATACAAGGTATTAGATTATGGAAACGAGGAAACAAGTTGGTATTACCAACACGTGCTAACATATAGAATACTAGGCTAAATATGGTTATTAGTCCAAAAGTAGAAATATTAAATTCAAAAATAGAATATGAAATTTATATGATAAACATACAAGAGTTAAAAGAATATTATAATGGTCCAGAGTTTATAGGAACTATAAGAAAAGATTTAAAAATCATAAATAAGACCATTAAAAAACTAGGTAAATATATAACCGAAGACTTAGAAGAAGAACTAGGATAACAGAAGAATGTATGAAGGAGTTAGGAGCCATAACAAAGCTTAATATAAATATTTTAGAAATAAAAGATTTAATGGCAAATCTCAATTCAGAAGAAGTAGAGGAAGCCTTAAAAAAAATCTAGATATAACAATGAAAAAATAAAAATGGATCAAGAGAAAGAAAAAATTATAGCAAAACCTACAAAAATTCCAACTGATATGTATGAAATCTTAAGGCCACCACCTACCAAAGACCTTAGCACCTACCATGGAAATAGCAAAATACAAAAAATAATAAATTAGGAAGAGATAAAGAAAAAGAAACTCCAAAATTTGAACCTGTAGAACACTACGAAAAAGAAATAGCAGGAAATGGAGAATGGTTAGATCTAGACAGCGTAAAAGACGTAGATAGGACAATAGAAGAATGGGTAAAGGCTTCACTAATAGTAGGCTTTAGGCAAAACCTTTCAGGAAACTTATTTGAGAAATTTATAGAAGCAACTTTTATAGGAGTAGTAGCAAAATGGTGGAATGAACTAAAGGAAGAAGAAAGAAATGCTATCAGAAAATCATGACCAATTGATGATAAAGGAACAAAAGAAAACTCAGCACAACGAACATTAGGACTAAAAGTAATAATTACAAATTACGAGATAGCAATAAAAACAGAATTTAGTGTCTACAATAAAGGAGAAAAACACGCTATATACAAAAAGAATCAAGCAAGATGGAGATTAAGCAATTTAGAAATATGCGACATGTGTTATTTTGACAACTATGCTTGTGAATTTCGAGAATATTTTCAAGATAGTTATTATACAAAAGAAGAAATGAGTCAACTCTTGGACTCATTCTTTCTAAAATTACATGATCCATGAAGGATAAACATATATAGTACATCATAGGTGAGAAAGTAAAACCACAAGTCGATACTTTAGGGTATATAACACATTTTGTAAAAGGTTATAAGGATAAAGTGTGCCAAGAAGCTAGAGCAACAATGAAATACTATAGAACATATACACAAAGAATTTGTTGTGAAGATGCCAGACCGAATCATTGGGGGGGGGGGGATGTAATAATAACTATAATTATACAAAGAGAAGTAAACACAAATTTCCAAAAATATAAACCAAAATATAGAAAAACTTTTAAGAAATATAAAAAATCCTATAAAAGATATTTTAGAAGAATAAATAAAAATAGAAAATATCCGAAAAACCCAAAGAATTGTAATTGTTATATATGTGAAGAAGTATGACATATATCACCAAATTGCCCTAAGAGAATGAAAAAAAAAATGTAAAATATGTAGAAGAAATTGAAGAGATGAATAACAAAAACTATGAACCCATAGAATATGAGGAAGACTGGTCAGAAATTAATGAAGATGAAGAAATAATGGTACTGGAAAAAGATAGTGCAAGTAGTGAAGGTGAAACAGAAGAATGTAAAATAAATATGATGACAGAAATAACAGAAATACGAGAACAATTAGAAAAAGAAGAAAACAATGAAGAAGTACGGGAAAGAATGTGCTTTGATATACAGAAATACGATAAAATAAGAGCAACCAAATTAGATGTAAACCCAAAAGAGATATTTAAATTACCAATATTTGAAAGGAAAAAGAATACCATCATAATAGCCAGGAATAATGAACAACTTATAGACATTGAACAAGCCCAAGGAAAAATCATTGATATGGCTAAAAATAGGATTAAATCGGGACAATTCAAATCGGGCACGAATCTTAAAGCTCTCAGGGGTAAAACAGTAATTTCACCTACAAAGAGGTCCGAAATAGGAACTGGGTCTATTCTTCAAAGCCCAATAACCCATAAACGGATCTGTCCTATTGGACACGGGTACCAACTCGTTACAAACCAATTCAGAAGGATAAAAAGTAATTCAAATTCGTGATTATTCCTATGAGGCAATTTTAACCACTTCTTATCATGAAACGAGTTTAAACTCCCCAGCCTATTCATCAGCACCGGAAAGTAAAGATTTATCCTTATCTCGAAATGGGTCCTTAAGGCGACTATAAATACCCCTCTCCACCCACCGTAACAAGGTAATTAATTTTTTTCAACCTAAACCTCTTTCTTAATCTTTGAGATTACTGACAAGAGCGTCGGAGGGTTCGTCGCCAGGATCCATCCAGTTGTATCGAACTTTGTGCAGGTTCACAACGGTGGCAAGAAACAAGTCAATACGTAGGTGAAGGTCAACAGGTTCGCTTTATTATTTTCCTCAAAGAACTCACAAATTCATCTATTTGCTCCCGCACCCGAAATCAGCAGCAACAACCACAATCCCATTAATAACTGAAAAAATAATAAGATGAGATGGAAAAAATAAGTGAGAAAACCAGAAACATTAAGACACGTACATATATTTAGGAGCTATGCAAATAATAATAAAAGCTTATTTTAAGAAAGCAATAAATACACTCCTGGAAATATACCTAATGGATGGTAGAATAATATCAAGTATACAAGATGCCCTAATAGAAATAGTACAAGAAAACCTAATGTATCGAAAGATAAAATTTACAATACAACCTAATTTTTCTATAAGTATGGCCGAAGAAATAAGAACAAAAATTTAGTCAAGTACCACAGATTATCGGGAATAGAATTGATAGAGAAAAGCAAAGATATGAGCATACAAATAAGAAATATTTATACTTTCACTAGTAAGCATGAAGTAAAAAATAGGAATACAAATAATTTTAAAATAGACACACTATTCAGTAAAATTATAAGACACAAACTAGCTAGAGAAAACCCTGAAATGACTATACCAAATTATGTAGAATTTGACTTTAATAAAGCAAAAAAAATTACAAAAGGAAAAGGACCACAAATAATGTTCGGAAAGATATCACTATCAATAAGAAAAAAACAACAAGCATCGGAATTAATACCAATAATAAATACATTAGGCAATCAAAGTAATAACCAATTTAAAATTGAAATAGAATATTATGACAGTGGAAAATTGAATAAACAAGTAGCCCTGGTAGATACAGGAACTACTAATTTACATATTAAACAAACTAATATAAAAACAACATAATTAATACCATTAGAAAATCCATATTACTACCTAGACTATTACAATAATAGACATCCCATGGTACATAAAATAATACTGCCACTGAGGATAAATGGTAGAAATGAAATGCTACTACATTTATATGTAGATCCAGAACACCATGTTAATGAAATGTTATTAGGAACTGACTTCCTTACATCAGTACAACTAGTAATAAATAGAATATTGTGTAAATGAATCCATTAAAAGCAAAAAAAATAAAAAATAAAATAAAAAAATTATATATACTAACAGAATTTGTCTACGAATGATATAAATCAAGAAACTATCATAGTCTAATACACACCGGAGCAGGCACTAGCTTATGCCGTAAAAATATACTACCAAGATGTAGACAAGATGGATATAATAAAAAGGCGATAATTGGATCAACTGGACAAACCGTCATACTTAATAGGTATCAACAAAATGTTAATATACAAATAGAAAATTATGTACTAAAAATACCAATAATATACAAGTTTGATTATATGAATAATGATGTACTATTAAAAAATAACTTTTTTCCAACAATACTATCATATAACCATATTACATAAATCTGTTATATTTACAATACCTTGTCAACACCAAACAATAGTAATTAGAATAACTCAGCTTTATTCTAGGACTGACTTGCCGCATATCAGAGTTTCTTCAACCCATCGTGGTGAATATCAATATTTACCAAACAAAACTAGGATACAACAAGTCCGAAAAATAACTAGAAAAGAAATTTTACAAAAATAATTAGAAGATCTGTGCGGAGAGGCCCCTTTAGCAAAATGGGACTAAAGTAAACCCACATCATGTATAGAGTTAATAGACAAGAACAAAATAATAAAAATTAAACTTATAAGACACATTCCAATAGATTTAGAAGAGTTTAAAATACATATAAAATAACTAATGGAAAATAATTACATAAGAAAATCACAAAGTTCACATTCGTCACCAGCATTTACAGTAAAAAAACATTCAGAATAAAAAAATGGTAAATCTCGAATGGTTTATAAGGAATTAAATAAAAATATTAAGAGATATGGATATCTACTACTAGATATGCAGATTCAACTTAACAGAGTAAGAACAAGAAAAATATATACGAAATTCGATTGTAAATCAGGATTTTACCACATAAAACTAACAGAAGACTCAAAACACTTAACAACATTTAGTACACCTCAAGGATTCTGTGAATGGAATGTATTACCATTCAGATATAAAAACAGTCCAGGAGTATTTCAAGAATATATGGATAAGATATTTGAAAAATGCAACAATTGCATATTAGTATATGTAGATAATATTCTAATAGGATCCAAAAACAAAGAACAACATAAAGAGCATTTATTAAAATGCATAGAAATAGTAAAAAATTCAAGTATTAAATTATAAAAAAAGAAAATAGAATTGTTCAAAGCTGAGATAGAATTCTTAGGAACAAAATTATCACATGAAGGAATAGAACTACAACCACATATAGAAGAAAATATAAGACATTTCCCAATGTCCTAAAAGAAAAAAAAAAGAAGCACAATCCGTAATCGGACTACTAAATCAAACAAGATGATACATACTGAATTTATTAGGTGATATGGCTAAAAATAGGGTTAAATCGGAACCGTCCAAATCGGACACGAATCTCGAAGCCTGAGGGTAAAATGGTAATTTCACCTACAAATGGGTCCGAATGGGTATTGGGTCTTTTTTTAAAAAACCCAATAACCCACGAACGGATCCATCTCAACTGGGTGCGGGTCCCAACCCGCAATAAACCCAGCTCAGCAGGATTGAATTAGGATTTCTGATTGCAACCAGTCAACGGCCCTGATTCGCTCTATCCTTTCACTGGGAATTAGGGATTACATTCCTAATCTGATCCCAACGGCGGCTATAAATACCCCCCATCCACCACCATTAGGAGGTAATCAATCTTTTGCCAATTTACGCTCTTTCATAATCTTTCCTGATTACTGACTTGAGCGTCGGATGGTGCGTCACTGCGATCAATCCCGGTGTCTCGCACTTTTTGCAGGTGAATGGCGGGAGTCAGCGGTCAAACTCCGACGGAAGAAGTTAAGGTTTGATTATTCGGTTCCCCTAAGAATCCACAAATACTATTTGTTTGCTCCCACACCAGATTTAGCGGTAACAGATTGGCGCCGTCTGTGGGAAACCACGAATAGCAACCCTTCCTCTTCCCGTTGGTCAGATCTTCTCCAGCCATGCCTCCAAGGAAGCTAAGATCCAGAGGGTCCAATCGTGGACTTACTCCCACTCAACAACAGGAGATCCCTATTCAAACCGTCCAGCCAGCAGGACCCTCTCCTCAACCCAACCAAGTCCCGCAGCAGGACCAACTCCCTCCTCAGAATCTTCAACCCCCTCGCGGTCAAGCCGAGCCTCAGAATGCCAGCGCGGGGGGCCCCCGTCCCAATCCTCAGAACCAACCCCTTCAACATGATCATGTCTCTGTGCACAACCCCTCTACCGACTCCATGGCATCTCACAATCTCCGAGCTTCCGATGACCTTCACAATACCATCCTCAATCGGCAGAAGGAAGAGGATCTTCGCTGCCGTTTGGATGAAAGGCGGGCCCGAGAGGGAGCCTCCCGCCAACAACGTCCAAATGAGCGATCTTCTCATCGCCGAGACTACAGAAGGTCCCCTCCTAGAAGAGGGCGAAGAGAGTCCCCTGGGCACCATAGAAGAAGACCTCGTTCTCCTCCGGGTCGGCAACCCCCGAGGAATGATGAAGCACCCATCACCCGTGCCGAGTTCCAGCAATTCCAAGCAACCATCTTACAAGCCCTCAATCTCCGACCCAACAACAACAATGCTCAGAGAGTCCCCACTCCACCTTCGGTCCAAAGTCCTTGCCGACGGTCCCTAACTCCTCCCCCAGCTCCTAGCAACTCCCAGCACATTTCTAGTCCTCGTCACTCCCGGAGCTACCATCGTCGTAGCCCCCGCTCTCCCTCGTACGAAGACAAGTCCAGAGGCTCGTTTGATTATCGTCGATGGGATGACACTGTCTACCGTCGCCTCCACGAAATGAAGTGTAACGCCCCGAATCCCAAATACAACTGAATTCGAGAGTTCTACAGGATCTTTTCACTTCATTTAGTACAATTTTACAAGGAAATTTGAACTTTTCACTTTACATCAGAGTTTACATAAAACTTTATACTTTACATTGCACAGCGGAAGTAAAATTTACAACAATTGAATAAATGTACAACAACATTGAATAATCTTTTAAGCATCTGTTCCTCTTTATCATGTCATTACCCTGCATATAAAACTGTGGGTACGTCAGTTTATTCAACCGACGAACATTATACACAACCATCCTCTCTATGCCGGAAATAGTATAACTCATTTACCATATTTAACAAACACAAACTTGTCACATATCAAACTAAAGGGACTACCCTATTGATGTCGTGTTGTGATTGTGCACTTAGTCCTTACTGCAGTTATTTATATTACATAACACCAATGCACACTTGTTCGGATTCTATGCATCCCATACTACATAGGTCCGAGGGCAAGCCTCTTAACCGTTCTTCATCTTTGTAGGGTTCAATTCCTCGTCATGACTTAATCTACTACTGTAACTACGGTAAGTATCCTAGATGATCTATGAGTACAAGCACGTGTACCGGACCTTGGAGGGGAATCCCACGCCATGTCTTGACTCATCAAGCATGCATTCTGTGGCAATTCAGCCTCCTCTCTGAACACGATCCTCTTGCAGTCACCAACCATCCCACAAGCGTTGCTAAAGTCCGATCATTACTGAGTTGCGCCCACGCCATGTCTTGACTCATCAAGCATGCATTCTGTGGCTCACACACCCGCACCGTAAACTCTAACTCTCATACTTGTGTTTTTCTCTCACTTTCATCACGTCTTCACTATGCACTATTTCCTTTAATTTAATAGAATCATGAACAAAACCAAAGCTCTAGAGTTAGCCTCTCTACTGAACCGAACTTATTTATTCGTTCAAACGTGACCAACCTTGGTCTTTCATTTCAAATTTCATTTCATTTCTTTCCAAATGCCGGGGGAGACTTAGCTACTCTTTTGTTTCAATTTCAATTCACAATTTCTAAAGTTGAGCGTTTCCAGCTCATAAGTTCACATGTTGAGTTATCATACTCAAAGTATTTCTCTTTTCCAATCATGATTTCTAAATTGTTCAATAGTCCATAATTATACATTAAATTCAACTATTCATCATGTAACTCATGGAATATTATTTTCACATAAAAACCCACATCACTAATTATTCAATCAAAGTTGGACATTTACACTTCATAATTTGTCGCACTATTCTCCATTGAGAATAACTCACATCACTTCACATAATATAATTTCTATCTTTATTTCACTTCTTTTCTGATATTTTATTTCAAGTCCTTTTGCAAAGTGTAACTTTTATAACATACAAGTGTATAACTATAATTCTAAATTGTACATTTTATTTTCAAAACATACTTCATTTAATGCAAATAATCCTCAAATTATTTTTCACAAGTCCCACATAATTTTAGGATAATAACCATATTTTTTTGTAATTTTTCATCATAAAAAATGACCCAAAAAATATTTTTTTCCCTCACTTAAACACAAACCGAAGCCACGGATCGAACCCGCAACCATAGGGAAAACAACCAAGGCACAGACCACTAGATTTAAGGTGCTAGGCGGTACAAAGAGGGCTGAGAGCATTAAATGCTCTCGACTGCGGTTGGTTTTGTTTTTAAAAATACCAAAAAAATATATATTGCCCACAGGATTCGAACCGCAGACCCCTGAGACCCGAGGCCTACTGTAGCGATTAGAACCATCCAAACCACTTGAGCTATGCGCTCAGGTTGTCACTAGTTCAACCCAAGGTCTATTTAAAACAATTCTCTCTGTTTATTAAACGTTTCGATGTTCAACAAGCTCTCATTTCACTTTGCTTTTATAAAAATTACTGTAAATATCCAGATTGACTAATATCATCATAAATTATACTCCAGTATATAGAAAATAATTTTTTCAATAATTAAAACATGTTTTTCATACAATTAATTCAAATTCTAAATTATCACTACCACATTTCTTCTTTTTCGACATTTCTTAACAATTAATATTACTAGTCTCTTTATTAGCAAACTTCATATTAATTCCCTGTTTTTAATCATTTATCAATTATACAAATCTATATTTTAATTCATTCATTTCAATAAAACACAAATATTCCTTTAAACACATAAAGTAGCATTGTTAATCTACTTATTTTTGTGTATAATTCTTGATGTACATAATGAGTTTTTTCCGCAAGCAATCCATTGCCATATTCAATTCACACAAAGTCTAGATTTTACTAATGGAATTACATACAATTTGCATATCAACATTTCAACAAATCAATAGATCATGTTTCCAATTCAATGTGTGCTCTTATTAATAGTTTTCATGCTTCATTCTCTCCATTCTTATCTAGCATGCATTCCTAATTAGAAACATGAAAAATTTACCTACCTTAAATGGAGAGAAAATACAACTAGCAACCTCCTAAACGAATGTCCTTGCAAACGAGAGTGATCCTCCTCCTTGAACACGCGCACACGAGCCTCCAAGCACACCAAACCGAGAGCTCTCCTTCTTGCTAGCTGGCCTCTCCTCTTCTTGGTTGATGCAAGCACAATACTCCCACACAATCTCAATCTTTTGCTCACTTACTAACTACTAGATAATTGTATTTTGAACTATAGGTTGGAGGAAAAATTTAGCACAAGAATACTAGCCGGGGGGGGGGGGGGGGTATTTATACTAAAAAATTAGGAGAATGGATGGCTAAGATTGAAGTAGGAGTTAGGAACAAATGGCTTAGATTTAAGGAGGAGTTACACTAACTACCCATGATCAAGTAACCACCACCACCATAACTCTACTCAAAATTTTCATTTCCCTCCAAGATCACAACCGGCCATGCTTGGAAAGTGTACTTTGCACGTGTACGTACAATGCACGTGCAAGCATTTGCCTCCAAAAATTTGTACATTATATTTTACATAAAATAAACTTTAAATTGTATCCTACATGACAAGTTGTATAAAAAAATTAAAATAGCTCATGGGCTTTAGTTTTTGGGCCAAAATAATAATTATAAAAATAATAAATGAATTAAATTTTTGGGCTTTAAGAAGAAAGACTTTTTGTCTAATTGAAAAAAGGCTTTGTACAAAATAATTAAAAGCACAAATTTAAATATCTATACTTATCATAATTACCAAAAATACTGCACGTGCACACTACGTGCAAAATAAATAATTTTTCATTAAATGAAAAATCGGGGCATTACATGGAGAGGCGCTTGGGTCAGCTAGACAGAGAAGAAGAGCTTAGAGGAAGGACCCTCCGTCCAAGCCGACCTCCTTTTTCTCGAACCATCATGGAGACGCCCATTCCAATAGGCTTCAAGCCCCCTCAGTTCGAAACCTACTCCGGGGAGTCCGACTCCGTGGACCACATCGAAAGCTTTAAGACCCTCATGCTCATCCACCAAGCTTCCTATGCTCTATTGTGCAAAACCTTCCCTACTACTCTCAAGGGGCCGGCCCGGGAATGGTACTCTCGCATCGCCCCGTCCTCAATATTATCCTTCGAGCAGTTCGAGACCCTCTTCGTCACCCACTTCGTGAGTAGCCACCGAACCGAGAAGACCAACATTTCGCTGCTCTACCTTAACCAGAAGAAGGGTGAAAAGCTAAGAGACTATGTGAAAAGGTTCACCGCAGAAGCTAGGTCTATCGCTTCCCTCGACCAGTCGGTCGCTGCAGCAGCCTTCCAATCAAACGTCCTTAACTCCAGCCTTCGGTCCTCCCTCGCCAAGAAGCCCCACAGAACTTCTCCGACCTCCTTCTTCGAAGCGAGAAGTATATCTGGACTGAGAAAACTGAGCATCGCCCTACCTTTGAGGGGCCTTCCTCCGGAACCAAAAGAAAGGCAGGTGAAGAAGATGGAGCCAAGAAGCTCCAGAAGAACAATGGCGGTCAGCGCTGCCCTCCCCCCAGATTCGAAAAGTTCACTCCTCTTAACGCCAACATTTCCATTATTCTTATGGAAGTCGAGAAGGAAGGGGTGATACCTCCTGCCCCAAAGATGAACACCCATGGCAAGAAGATGGACAAAGAGAAGTGGTGCCTCTATCACCGGGACCATGGCCACGGTACCAATGATTGTCGGGCCTTGTAGAACGAGGATTGAGGCCCTCATCCAGAGGGGGCAGCTGGCCAAATTTGTGAGGAAGGACCGAACCGATCTTCCTCCTCCCCCTTGGGGGGCTAACAAGCATACTAAAAGGTGCGAAGAAACTCCCGAGTTCGAAGAGGAGCGCATCCTTCACCTCATTCATGGAGGCCCTATGGGGGGCACCTCTAACTCCTCTCGAAAGGCTTTCGTCAGGGAGGTCAACTCAATACATGACATGCCCCCTCCGAAAAGCCTCGGTGTACCGGTCACTTTTTCAGATGAAGACCTCGAGGGTGTCCGAACCCCCCATTGCGACGCCCTAGTGATCAACCTCCATATGGCGAATTTTAAAGTCGCGAGGATACTGATGGACAATGGTAGCTCCGTTAACATCCTCTTCCTCACTGCTTTTAAAGGACTCAAGCTATCCCGGGACAGGGTAAAGCCGGCCAACTATACGCTCCATGGGTTCACGGGAGTGCCAGTGACTATCGAAGGGGTAATCACCCTCGACATAACCACTAGCAAAACTCCTACTACCCGAACGGAGCCGATGGATTTTTTGGTCGTTAACGTCCCCGCTGCTTATAATGTCATCCTAGGCCGACCTAGCCTAGCTGCTCTCGAAGCCGTCCCTTCGGCTTATCACCTCAAGATGAAGTTCCCCACCCGGGCAGGAGTAGGGGAAGTAAGAGGCAATCAAGAAATGGCCCGCAAATGCTACATGACCTCTACTGGGGGTCTAGTTCTCTCCTCGAAACTCTTGAAATCCCCCAAGAGCGTGTCTGACCAACGCTCGAGCCGGTGGATGAATTGGAGGAAGTGCTCTTCTCTGAGCAAGATCCGAACCGCAAGTTCTTCATCAGCAAGACCCTTCCATCTGCCCTGTGCTCCGACATAGTCCAATGCAATCGAAGGAACAGCGACCTCTTTGCATGGTCGGCCGCCGACATGCCAGAAATCTTCGAAGAGCTCCTCGTCCACCACTTAAGCGTTGTACCGGGATCTAAACCGGTCCAACAGAAGAGATGCAAATTTGCTCCCGAGTGCCAACAAGCTATAAAAGAAGATGTGGACAAGCTCCTTAAAGCTCGGTTCATACAAGAGGTCAATTATCTCGAATGGCTCTCGAATGTTGTGATGGTAAAGAAGGTCGACAGGAGCTGGAGAATCTGCATCGACTTTACCGACCTGAACAAAGTATGCCGCAAAGATCCATTCCCTCTTTCAAGCATCGACACCCTGATTGACGCCACTTCGGGCCATGAGCTTCTCAGCTTCATGGATGCTTTTTCCGGGTACAATCAAATCCGCATGTTTCCCCCGGATATCCCAAAGACCTCCTTTGTTACCGATCAGGGCCTCTACTGCTATAGGGTGATGCCTTTCGGGTTGAAGAATGCAGGTGCCACTTATTAATGCCTCGTCAACAAAGTCTTTCAAGAACAGATCGGTCGAAATATGGAAGTATATGTTGATGATATGCTTGTTAAGAGCATCCATGGGGCCGATCATGTGGCCGATCTGCAAGAGGCGTTCGATGTACTCAGGAAGCATGATATGAGGCTCAACCCAAACAAGTGTGCGTTCGGAGTCTCGTCGAGGAAGTTCCTAGGCTTCATGGTCAGCCAAAGGGGAATCGAAGCTAACCCCGAGAAGATCAAGGCCATACTGGACATGGCCTTTCCCAAAAATGTGAAAGAGGTTCAGAAGTTGACAGGACGCCTTGCTGCCATAGGGCGCTTTCTCTCTAAGTCAGGGGAGAAGTGTCTTCCCTTCTTCAAGGCACTCAGGGGGGCCAAAGGCTTCGAATGGGGACAACAGCAACAAGAATCATTCGATCAGCTCAAAGCCTATCTAGTCAAACCCCCTCTCTTCAGCAAGCCTATCCCCGAAGAGACACTCTACCTCTACTTAGCTGCCTCCGGGTACTTAGCGCTGTCTTGGTGAGGGAAGAAGACAGGGCTCAGAAGCCCATCTATTACGTGAGCAAGGTACTTCGGGATGCCGAGCTCCGCTACCCGTGACTGGAGAAGATGGCATACGCCTTGGTCATGGCAGCTAGGAAGCTTCGCCCATATTTTCAGTCCCACTCCGTGTTCGTCCTTACGGACCAACCCCTTAAGCAAATCCTTCACAAACTTGAGACCTCCGGCCGCCTCATAAAGTGGTCGATCGAGCTGAGCCAGCATGATATATCATACCAGCCTCGGACGGCGATCAAGGCTCAGGCCTTACCAGAATTCATTGTTAAGAGCACCATCCCCGAGGTCAGCCAAGCAGCAAACGGGCCTCCTATCTGGACGATATATGTAGATGGATCCTCCTGCACCGAAGGGAGCGGAGCCGGGGTCATATTGGCAGGCCCAGATGACTTCGTTCTCCAATACTCCCTCTGCATCAACTTCGAGGCCTCCAACAATGAAGCGGAATATGAAGCCCTTATAGCCGGCCTCAGAATGGCTCGGAAGGCAGGTTCACAACGCCTCCGGATCTTTAGCGACTCTCAGCTAGTCATAAATCAAGTTTTGGGCGAGTACGAGGTGCGAGATGACCGAATGGCTAAGTATCTAGCCAAGGTCCAAAATCTCATGGCCCTATTCGAAGAGGCACTTATTCAGCGAATCCCCAGAGAGAAAAATTCCCAAGCAGATGCCCTCTCCAAGTTAGCCTCCTCCTCCCTTCAAGGTCTCGAGCAGACCGTCCTGATTGAAGTGCTCCTGAGACCAAGCATAGAAGAAGAAAATTCCGACTCGATGGAGTCCTTGCCTGTTCAACTTCAGGACAATTGGATGAAACCCTTGATAGAATTTCTAAGGGATGGGCTCCTCCCCGAAGACCCTAAGGAAGCTCGTCGAGTCAGAACCAAAGCGGAGCGGTACACCCTTATTGAAGGGTTCCTGTACAAACGCTCCTTCACTTAAGTGGATGGCAAATCCTACTTACGGTGTCTCTCCCCAGAGCAAGCCACATACGCCTTGCAAGAGCTTTACAAAGGCATAGGCGGGGCTCATTCAGGGGCAAGATCCCTCGCCCGGAAGGTGTTGAATTATGGTTACTTCTGGCCAACCCTCCTACGAGACGCCGAACGGCAAGCTCGGCAATGCAGCTCTTGTCAGAAGTATTCCAACATTCGTCGCCTACCCCAAGCTCAGCTCACCTCCCTATCAAGTCCGATCCCTTTTGCAATGTAGGGGATAGATTTACTAGGGCCGTTTCCACCAGCTCCCGGCCAACTAAAATTTTTAGTCGTGACAATCGACTACTTTTCAAAGTGGATAGAGGCCGAACCCTTGGCTACAATCACCGAGAACAAAGTACTTCAGTTCTTCTAGAAGAGCGTCGTCTGCAGGTTCGGCATCCCTTGGGTCCTCATAACCGACAATGGAACACAATTTACAGGGGCCGCATTCCGAGCTCTGTGTGAAGACCTCGCCATCCAACAATGCTTCTCCTCCGTCTCCCACCCGCAGTCGAATGGTCAAGTAGAAAACGCCAACCGACAAATCCTCTCCGGTATTAAGAAGAGGCTGAATAAGTCAGCTAGAGGCTTATGGGTTGATCAGCTCCCTAACGTACTGTAGAATTACCGCACTATGAAACGGACCCCCACAGTCACCGTTCAATCTCACCTATGGGTCCAAAGCTGTGATCCCCTTGGAAGTCGGTGTACCCTCTCCTCGCCTTATTGCTTATGAAGAAGAGCAGAATGCCAGAGAGCTTCGGGCAAATTTAAACTTGATTGATGAGCTCCGTGAAAGAGCATCAATTCGCCTACAAAGCTATTGAAGGAGGATAGAGCTGGCCTACAACAAAAGAGTCCATCTCACTAACCTCAAAGAAGGGGACTTGGTCCTCAGAAAGCTAGCAATCTCATTCCCCAGTTAGAAGAGTAAGCTAGCTCCAAATTGGGAAGGACCACACAAGATCACCAAAGTGGTTCGGCCCAGGACATACCGTTTAGAAGACCTTGAAGGCAGAAAGGTTCCCAGAACTTGGAATGCCGACCATCTCTTAAAGTACCAAGAGAGCGCTTGAACGCCTCTCTAAGTACCTTCAGATGTCGAACCGTTCCTTTCCTTTCACTTGTATTTTGCTTCTTTATCTCTCCAATGTAATAATCGGCTCGCAACTTAGAAGTAGCCGACTAGTAGTTATCAATAATGAACTTTCTTTTCCCGTATTTCCCTTGTGATTATTTGCATCTCTCTGTTTTTAATTTCTTGTACTCTAACAACGAGTTCGGAGTCCAACACTTGGCTCGACTCCGCTTCGCAAGCTCGCTCCTAAGCGAGCTAGAAGTGGTTTGCCATTCGGAATTGCTCCCACAACCGTTGAAATATACTCTAACGACGAGTTCGGAGTCCAACACTTGGCTCGACTCTGCTTCGCAAGCTCGCTCCTAAGTGAGCTAGGAGTGGTTCGCCCTTCGGAATTGCTCCCACAACCGTTGAAATATACTCAAACGACGAGTTCGGAGTCCAACACTTGGCTCAACTCCACTTTGCAAGCTCGCTCTTCAGCGAGCTAGGAGTGGTTCGCCATTCGAAATTGCTCCCACAACCGTTGAACTATACTCAAACGACGATTTCGGAGTCCAACACTTTGCTCGACTCCGCTTCGCAAGTTCGCTCTTAAGCGAGTTAGGAGTGGTTCGCCATTCGAAATTGCTCCCACAACCGTTGAAATATACTCAAACGACGAGTTCGGAGTCCAACACTTGGCTCGACTCCGCTTTGCAAGCTCATTCTTAAGCGAGCTAGAAGTGTTTCGCCATTCAGGATTGCTCCCACAACCGTCGGAATGCGTTACCCCGTCGCACGAGAAGTTTCTACAACTAGACTAGACATAGGAGAAGAACACTTGGAAGAACTAACCCTTGGTTCTTACGATTCGTTTAAGTTCGAAATAATCCTCCAAAAAGGCTGCTTTCCACTGCAGGAAACATACTTCTCTCACAAATTTAGAAGATAAGAAGCTGGGGACCCAAACGTGCAAAAATCTTGCTCCGGGACCTCGGCACGCTTTGCCGAGAGCTCTTGGCACCGACGCCCAAACGAGCAAAAAACTTGCTCTGAGCTTCGGCACCCCTTGCCAAGCGCTCTTGGCACCGACGCCCAAACGAGCAAAAATATTGCTCGGGCCCTCGGCACCCCTTGCCGAGCGCTCTTGGCACCGATGCCCAAACGAGCAAAAATCTTGCTCGGGCCCTCGACACTCCTTGCCGAGCGCTTTTGGCACCGACGCCCAAACGAGCAAAAATCTAGCTCTGGACCTCGGCAAGCTAAATATAGCCACAAGGAATACAACGACACAAGTCTCACAAAAATGCACAAGTCCAAGAAAGTAAAAAGCTTCGTTTCCATTAAGTGTGGGAAGACAGTACAAGATGGTGCCCTTCTTTACATTGAAGGTTACAATGAAGTTTACAAGTTGAAAAGCCAAAACTACAAAGCCCACTCGTTACACTTAGACAAATACAAAGCTGGGAGAACAAAAAATCTTCAACGCTTCCTTAGCGCAGGGATGTTTCGCTTCAAAGACACTCGAGGGCGGCGACGCTTGACCCCGGTGCTCGTCCCTAAACCGGCGAATTGAGACGTGTCTTCGGCGCTGCTCCTAACAGTTGCACCGACGGATGCTCTGCTCGATGAAATCGCCACGTCACTTTGGGCATCACCCGGACTTGGTTGGCCTATGGGCGAACGTGTCGCAAGCTCATAAATGAAATGCCTCGCTCACCCTCCTCGCGAGTGCATGAAGTGCTCCTGACATTAATTGGCCCCGAACGTGGCTTCAGGCGAGCCACTTTCGACTCCAGCTCGGCGATCCTTTGCTTCAGAGAGTCATCTCCCACATCCTCCTCAAAGCGAGGAGGTACGGCGGAGCTCGGAATGCTTGGGCGGCTGGCGATAATTCGGCAGAGCTGGGTGACCTCGATGCCCCTGTCCACCGTGGCTCTTTCCAGTGCATCGACCTCCGCCGTCAACTCGTCGTGTTCGGCCATCAGCTTGCCCACTGCTGAGGTCAGCTCCTCTTCCTCCGCCAGAAGTTCAGCCTCCACAATCTGCAAGCGGTGAACTTCGGTGAGCATATCGTCCCGCTCCGCAGTCATCTTCGACAAAGAATGTTGGAGACACTGAAGTCTCAGCCCATTGGTGAAGGCTGCCAATGAGCCATCATCCTCGCCTATGGGGGGTATCTCGGCGAGCCGACCCTCTAGTCGCCGAATCTCGATGTCTCGTCGGCTCAGGATCACCTGCAGGTGGTTCCGCTCGTTCTCAGCCCTGCGCAGCCCCAACTCGACTTCGTAGAGGCGCTCTCGACACCTGGCCAAGCATGGCCTCGTCACCCCCAAACCAACCTCGAAACAGAACTCCTCTTCGGAGCAGGGGTGTTCGGCCGAGTTGGTCACCTCGGCAAGCTGAAAAGAGCAAAGCAAACAACATGGCTCAGTAAATAGTCGCAAGTTTACTCCTCATCCGACCCCTGAACAAAGCTATGCGCATCTAGAAAAGTCTAGAGTTCTTTGTTTGAACACTTAGTTAAATTTCAAGCAAACAGTGGGAGAAAGACAAGATCGAGCTCGAAAGTTCTTTTCATTCATTACAAAAATGCGGTGGCCAGTCCGCAATTAGGCAGTACAAGCAACAGCTCGAAAAACAAAAAAGAAGAAGAAAAAACAACAAAAGAAAGAAGAAGAAGTCAGGGAGCGACCTCTTTCCCGGGGCGTCGAGAGTGGGTGGGGTCGGACTCTCCTGAAGGAGGCACCATCGCCAGCGGAGTCACCACGGACCCCTGCACCTCGCCGATGACTTCGACCTCGGCGTCATCTTCGTCATCAGCTTCCTCCTTCTCTGACTCGGGGTCGAAGCCGTCGACGTGGTCCGGGAAGAGCCTCCACCCCGAGCAGTCGACCTCAGGGTACCGCTCCGTCACCTGAGCGATGGCCTAGGTGTACGCCTTGGCCATGTTTGCAGCAAGGAATCCTTGCGCCTTCGCCATGGTGGCCGCTTCCGCCTCCTTCACCTGCCGCAGCCTTGGCCTCCGCAGCCTCGGCCTGCTGCTTCTCCGACTCCTCCTTCTACCGGAGCAGGTCGGCCTCGAGCTTCGCAATGAGGCCCTTGAGGTACTCGAGCCTCGTCGTCCTCCCCTCAAACTTGACCTTCAGCTTGTCGAGCTCGTTCCCCATTCGAGCCTTTTCGGCCTGAGCTCGGTCGGACTCCTGCTTGAGCTCCTTCTCCAACTCCGTCATCTTCTCCACGAGATGACCGAAGTGGACGGTTATCTACAGCAGAACAATGAGAAGTGCAAGGAGTTAGAAAATCAAACCTAAAAGCTACTTTCAAATGCGAAAAGTCGACACTTACCGATACCGCCGAGCGAGCGATCTCGACGGCATCATTGCCTGCCAGGCCAGCGTCCATGGTGGCCCGGTCCTTCGGCGTCGCCAGGTGCTTTACCACCTGCATACTCGCCAAGGAGTTGCTAAGGAACCCATCTAACTTTCGAACCTGCCAGTCCGGAACATGGATCCTCTTGTGCTCCTCCGTCAGGAGCTCCTCGGCCGCCACAGTCAGCGGGGGGGTCTCCATCCCGAGCGCTGCGACGATCGAGTAGTCGCCTGCCTCAGTCAACACCGAGGCTACTGTCGGGGCCCGGGCCGGGGTCACCACCACCGGCGCCTCCACCCCCTCGGCCGGGCCTGCAACCTTCTGGGCCTTCGCGCCTGGGAGTTTGGTGGCGACCATCTTGCGCTTCTTCGGCACCTTGCTTCCGAGGGTGGCCCTCTGTGCTAGCACTGCGTCGTAGTCCATCGCCTCTACATCAAATAAGAAGTTGGTTAAAAAACACAAGTCATGATAGGCAAAGCAAAAAATAAAAGGAAAAAATATAGAAAGAGCCGCGTACTGGGATCTACGCGGATGAGTCCTCCCGTGAAGAGAATGTCCTCGGTTAGTTCTCTCCAATCATATTTGGGTCGATCCAGAAGAGTCCGAACCGCCTTTTCTTCTTCAGGGTGGAGAACCGGTGACTCCTTGACTCGCTTCGTCACCTTCTCCCCCAACCGGAGGGTATGGGCCACGCCTCTGCACTCCGTACTATGAGATACTTATCACGCCAGTGCTTTATGGAGTCGGGGCAGATGATGAGCCGGCCCCCGTGCCTCGGAGCCAGTTAGTACCGGAACTCTGAACTGTTCTACTGATGAAGCCTGTAGATCGTCCAAAGTACCCTCAACTCTGGCTCAATCCCAGCTGTTTGGCAGTGGAGTACGAACCCATTGATAACTCTCCACGCGTTCGGCATTAGTTGAATGGGGCTGACTCCAAACCACCTCAGCACTTGAATCGCAAACGGGTGGAGAGGTAGCCGAGCCCCGGCGATGGAGGCATCGACCAGTCAGAAACACATGTTTACTGGCATCGGTAAATTTGCCCTAACCCCAGGACCCGACAGCATAAGCTCGTACTCCTCCGGAATTTGGAAGCAACTCCGGATCACTACCAAATCCTCCAGGCTAAGGATCGATACCGTTTCATCGGCCTCGGAGGTCTCCCTTGCCTCGTTTTCCTTGAAGGCTCTACCCCTTCCGTGAATAATGCGCTCGGCATGCTCCTCCGGAAGTTCTCGAACTCTTTGAAGTCCGGTCAACAACCCTGGCAAACTGCCGAACGGCCCCTTACGCTTCGGGTCCTCCACTATAGTGTCCCGGCCTGAAACCCTCTTGCCCTTGTCTTGGCGACCTATTTGACTCGGAGAGGGAGCATCAGCAGCAGGAGGGGAGGGCTCGGAGATAGGAGAAAGGGACATATTTATACTTGGGAAAAAACTAAGTATACTTTACCTCTAAAGTGATAGGAACGGTCGGAATTTTCACCGGAAAGCGATGGGCAATCACCGTGAGCTCTCACAAGCACAAATTCACCGCCTGAGTAAAAGTTTGGAGAAGTGAAAAATGAGAGGGATGGTGAAGTTTTATAGAGCTTGGCACACGAAACAAGGATAATGGGCCCAAAGAGCCAGCCCATTTACGCAAGGCGACAAAATGATCTGAATCGTCACATTATTTACTGCGCCTAGCTGTATCGCCACATTAATGACTGACACATTTATAAGAAGTTTAACAGCCGCCAACTCGACCTGACGTTTCCTTTGCCACCAAAATCACAACTTCAGACCTCGACACATGTCGCTGAGCGCTCTTGCCACCGACCTTGTTACATGGAAAAAAGTGGACCTCGGCACACGCTGCCGAGCGCTCTTACTACCGACCATGTTACATAGAAAAAAGTGGACCTCGGCACACGCTACCGAGCGCTCTTGCCACCGACCATGTTACATAGAAAAAAGTGGACCTCGGCACACGCTGCCGAGTGCTCTTGCCACCGACCATGTTACATGAAAAAAAGTGGACCTCGACACACGCTGCCGAGTGCTCTTGCCACCGACCATGTTACATGGAAAAAAGTGGACCTCGGCACACGCCGCCGAGTGCTCTTGCCACCGACCCAATTACATGAAAAAAACTGGACCTCGGCACACGCCGCCGAGTGCTCTTGCCACCGACCCAATTACATGAAAAAAATTGGACCTCGGCACACGCTGCCGAGCGCTCTTGTCACCGACCCTTGTACATGGAGAAAATCACTCCGGACCTCGGCAAAGATTAGCCGAACACGCTTACAGCCTGGCCGAGGTATCTATGCTCTTCGACAGAAGGGGCCGAACCCCCATGGACCTCGGCCTCCTTCATAGCATGAGTTCGGAGGGGGTCGGCGACGAAACCGAAGCGTCTAAGTCATGAAACGACGGAAATAACATCAAGTCATCTACCTAAGTATTGCGAAAAATGATTTAAAATTCAGGAAAATTAGCTAAGATTTCTAAAAAGATGATTATAAATTCGGGAAATGTTTCTGAGCCCCTGGGTAAATAATTATCGCTTAGAATTGTTAATTAAGACCCCCGAATAACAGAATACCACTTTGCAAGATCAAGAAAAATCACCAGAAGACCAAGAGAACTCAAGAACAACCTTGAGCACGCCAACAGCTTCGAAAATCACCATAATACCTCACACAAAGATTCATTGCCCCTCAATTGGACTCCGATACAACTCCGAAAGCCATCAAAATAGTAAAACTACTCCTCAAAGGCTGAACCCACTCAGCCTTCGGGAGTGGGGGGCTCGTGATATGGCTAAAAATAGGGTTAAATCGGAACCGTCCAAATCGGACACGAATCTCGAAGCCTGAGGGTAAAATGGTAATTTCACCTACAAATGGGTCCGAATGGGTATTGGGTCTTTTTCCTAAAGACCCAATAACCCACGAACGGATCCATCTCAACTGGGTGCAGGTCCCAACCCGCAATAAACCCAGCTCAGCAGGATTGAATTAGGATTTCTGATTGCAACCAGTCAATGGCCCTGATTCGCTCTATCCTTTCACTGGGAATTAGGGATTACATTCCTAATTTGATCCCAACGGCGGCTATAAATACCCCCCATCCACCACCATTCGGAGGTAATCAATCTTTTGCCAATTTACACTCTTTCATAATCTTTCCTGATTACTGACTTGAGCGTCAGATGGTGCGTCGCCGGGATCAATCCCGGTGTCTCGCACTTTTTGCAGGTGAACGGCAGGAGTCAGCGGTCGAATTCCGACGGAAGAAGTTAAGGTTTGATTATTCGGTTCTTCTAAGAATCCACAAATACTATCTGTTTGCCCCCCACACCAGATTTAGCAGTAACATTAGCAAAAATAAATTGGTTACACAAAAAAACTAAAAAAGTTTAAGAAATGAGAATTGATCCAAGAGATTGAAGAAAAACTTAAAATATTGAAATAACAAACTTCAAAATTAAATAAGCTAAGATTACCTGTTAAAGAATATTTATAGATTATTGAAACAGATGCATGTGAAAATAATTGGGGAGCTGTATTAAAATTCATTGAAATATGTGAAGAAGAGGAAAGACTAGCCAGATATACTAGTAGATCATTTACACAGACCCAACAAAATTACCACACAAATGAAAAAGAATTACTAGCAATCTTAAAAGCTATAAAAAGTTTGAATTATTTATAATACATACAAAATTCAAAGTAAAGACAAATAATACACAAGCAAAGGGTTAGATTAACAAAATAATCAACCCAACTATAGCAAGTAAAAGATTGATAAGATGGCAAATGGAGTTAGCACATTATGACTTCTTAATAGAAAATATAAAAGGGAAAGATAACATCCTAGAAGATTTCTTATCAAGAAACTAAGAATTTCATTTTTAGAGGATGGAAAATAGAGTCTAGCATATAGAATAGGATATAGTCTTCCTAAAGGAGATGATGAAGCAATTAAAAGGAACATTTAACCAACTACAGTTGTAAATATGTGGTCTTCAAAGTATATTTTACTAACATATAACTGCATAACATATTGAAAAAAATGAGCGAATGGAGTGAACCTATTAATCCACAAAATACAAGTGAAATCAAAAAAATAGCCACACAAGAAGGAAGCTCCACATCCATACAGCATACTACCTACAAAGAGAGTTTACTCTTAGATCTTCCAAAATAATTCAAGAATGATTTATTTTTACAATATATTGAGAAATCATGGCAGACCACTCAGGTCAATCAATTTATCAAAATTACTTCTCAACAACATATGAACAAAGCGATCACACTACCAGAAGCAAATCCAAAGACAGTAAGAGTATTATTCGAAAGAGAGTTTATCCATTGCATATATCCATCCTAGGAATGTGAAGAACTTAGCCAGCTACCAAGAGTAATATATAAATCTGTTAAGAGTTATTTTGGTCTTACAAAGGCCTCCAAAATATATGTTCGGATATTTTCAGCTATTCCAGAATTTCTTGAAGATAATGAAGAACTACTCGCTGAGCATATTATAAAGATAGGGATGACTACACAAGTCCTGTTTGGAGCAACCAATATTATACCATATAAAAATGAAGAATTTGAAAAATTGATCCCAGAAAGAAGAGCTATGGGATTGAGAACAATGTATTGTGAACTTAAGGACATACAAAATAGGGACAGTAACATATGGATCTATGATAGCCCTGACCCACAACAATTAATAATTTACAGCATAGTAAAGATTAAACATCCACAATCAAAGAAAGAAGTCTTTGACAGTTGGTACCGAATTCTACATAACGAAGCCATAACAATGACAGATGAGACAGCTATCCACTATTGTAGATTGATGAGGATGGAACCACAACATAAATATGGAAAATGCAGAAAAGAACAAGATAGACTGACGAATAGTTATTTCTGATGTGAAGCACGTGAAGATGCTGGCCAGAAAAAGAATTTTTAACATAAGCAGTGACATAATAGACTCAATTATTTACCTATAAAGTAAGCAGTGATGTAGTCAGAACAATAATTGTAACTGATGTAAAGTCATCCATTTTTCTATAAAAGGGGAGGCTGAGTAAGGGAGGGGTCAGAATATCTAGGAAGGAGAAATTCCATATAAGCTTGTAAGAAGAGTTTGTAAGAAAGTAGTAATCAATAAAACCTATCTTTCTTGTTAAGCTCTTGTATAATATAAGGTATGAATAATTAGTCTCTTACCCTCAGGGAGAGTTTTGTAAGGCTCTACTTGAAGGATCTTGTAAAAAAATTTATTTGTAACCTTCTATAGTTAAGCTGTACACCTAGTAGCAGGAAACGAGCTAGGTTGAGTTTGCCTGTACTGAAGTGCTACTAGTTGTTCCAGACATATCTCTTGGATGAAGCTCGCTTGAAGATCATAGTAGTCCTGAGATGGGAGGAACGTAAAAGGAGCATTGAAATCGGGGTGCATACTAGAAGTATTTTATCCATTGGTAGTAACTGGTACAGAGCAACTCAAAGAAGTTTAACTAGGTCGGAAGCATGATGGGCCATTTTGTTTTAATTCTTATGGTATCCTTAGAAATCCCTCTCTACTCCTAATTTCATACTTGTTGTTTTAAATCTCAAAATCACTCAAAATGAATTATGGATAATAATAGTTTCTGTCTTGCCTCAAAAATTTATGAATTAATGATCAACTATCAAAGAAATGATAGAATGTTAGCTTTTTATGTTTATTATCCTCATAGAGTAACAAATATGTATGAATTTTATGAGTTTAAGTTATTTTTCTTAGTGTAAAGCGAGTAATAATTATAACTATAAATCAAATTAATTCTAGAGAAACTAGTAATATAAGTGTTCAAATAATTGATGACTTAAACTTTTACGAAAGATCTTTATTTTCTATGAAAGTAGAGAATTTGGTAGCTATACCTGGAGTCCTACAACATTATATAGACAATTTCTAGAAGAAAATGAATATATTGCGGAAGAAAACGAACATATTGAGGTTGGAAATGAATATATGGAAGAACCCGAAGAACCCCCGTATGATAGTGGTAATGAAGTATCAGAGATAGAATTAGAAGATCTTGAACTTATGCTTGATTACTTTAATATTTTTTAGATTGATAATGGACATGATTTTCAAGAATATTATTTTACAGAAAACTATCATCTCTAAAAGATTTTTGATACTCTTTTGCTTCTCTTTGCAGGTAATTACTCCTATTTCATGCTTCACACCCAGTTGTTGGTATTAGAGCATCGTCACTACGTAAGTAACTCTTACCTAGTTTTCTGAAGAAAAAAAATTTAGTACAATTTAAGTACTCTACATAATTAATTAGATAGAATAATTGAAAATATTACAAAAATAAATTTTAAAATTACAAAAAGGTCACACAATCTATAGAAAATATTATAGAGAAGGAAGTATAGAAGTTTATTTGGAAATTAGCCCTTTTTTGCAAATACTTTGGAAACTAACCCACTTTTGCAAATAATTTCAAAAAAAGGCCAAATCACTAATTAACTCAGATTTTCACTTACCACCGCTAAGTTTAATCTGACGGCTGCTGAGTTTGGAATTTTTTGTCGTACTAGGCCACCTTTTGAAACTATTTGCGATTATGGGTATTTTTCAAATTATTAGCGTTTGTAGTCTACTTGTTGCAATGTCAGCAGCGATCGCTATTCATATTGGTGGCTTCTTCCTTTAGGAGGTCGTTTATGGGAATAACGATCTCTCTTTTAATTTTTTTTGAATTTTTTGTTTGATTTTGCTATTCCTATTAGTGATCAAAGTATATACAAAGTCGCTGATCGTATTAGCAACCTTAAATGAACTGTATTAAGACACTTACTGAAATCCAAAGAGTTAATTCTCTTTGAAGATTTTTTTTTGAAACCGAGATCGCTAGTAGGAATAGCGACCATAGTATATTGAGGTCGCTATTCCTACTAGCGACCACAAGTGGGGGAGAAATTTATAAAGAATGTGAGGACCATGGAGATGGAGATGACGACAACAGATGATAATGACAGCCACAAAAATTCTTGTAGATTACTGGTAGTAGCCTACATGTCTAGTCTTTATCAACTAGCCTACATACCTAGGGTCTGTTCTTTTTTTTGCCTCTTATAAGAGGTGACCTCTTATAAGAGGTGACCTCTTATAAGAGATTTACAATAAGAGCCTCTTGTAAGAGCCTCTTTTTGAGGTGTTCTTTTATATAAAAATAACCTCTTATAAGAACCTCTTATAAGATATTTCTGTTCTTTTTTCACCTCTTACAAGAGTATTTTCTCTACTTTTAGACATTTTTGCCCTTACTATATAGTCAACATTAGTAGTAGTAAAGGATGATGATGACAGCCACAACATATCTCTCTCTCTCTCTCTCTCTCTCTCTCTCTCTCTCCTCTCTCTATATCTTGTTGCTATCTTGAGTAGTAACAGTGGTCACTAGTGTGAATAGAGACCACAATTTATTGTGGTCGCTATTTCTAGTAGCGACTGAAGTTTTCAAAAAAAAACTTGTTTTAAAAAACTTCATGAATGCATTGATCGCTAATATGAATAGCGACAGTAAAAATAATTTCAATTTTTTTTAAAAGGAGGCCGCTATTACTATTAGTGACCTCCAAAGCTAATGGGAATTGCGGTCTCTGCTGAAGTGATAGCATCTAGCCCATAAATGCTAATAGTTCGGAAAGTGGTCGAAAATTGCAAATACTTTCAAAAAGTGGTCTAGTACGACAAAAAATTCTTGAGTTTGCAAGGTTAGTTAAAGTTTTACTTAGCACCCCAAAGTTTAATTGTTTTGCACTTTAGTCCTCTTGTTAAGGGTGAATGACTATTTTACCCCTAGTTTTTGACCTCCTTTTTGTTTTAGCTTTGCAGCCATCATCAACCACTCCATCTAAAATCTTTTTCTTTCTCAAGTAACTTTTATTATATTAACTTTTTTCCCTTTATGCTTGTGCACCATTACTATCAACTCCTTTCAATCTTTCACAATTTTCATGTCTCTTATTTTTCTCCATAGCAACCATCGTCCTTGGTGCATCCAAACCATAGCCTGCCTTCTCTTTTTTCCATGGTCACTAGGACTAACCCCGGTCATCCAAACATGTCTTCGGCCACGCTAGCACCATCACTACTAGTATATTTTTTATTTTCTTTCAAAGTTAAACTAGTGTTTTTTTTTGGTGAAGAAAAGGTGAAATATGGCCACCCTGTTTCATTAATAAAAAGTTAATAAAACAAACTCAGAGTACTGAGCCAAGTACAAGGTCCTACAACATAATAAAAGTACATAACTCCACCCTGAGCATAGGGGTTGGGATAAAAGACTAGGATGGGCAAAACATACATGCATCTAAACAAAATACATCAAGTCCTCCCAAAAAACCCTGGGGTAGTGGGGATCAATCAACAGTAGACGGACAAGCTGACAGTCAGTCAATCGTCGGGCTTATCTCGACATCGTCATCGTCATACTCCTCCACCTGGAAGATGCTCGCAATCCTCCCTCTAGGACCTGTTGCAGCCACATTAGCCCAAAATGAGATAAGATGCATAATGTGAATCAAATTACCAGAAATACTATTACAAGTCCCACAAAAATAATAATTATTCCTGTCTAGCCAAATAACCTATGTCGTAGCGGTGATAGAAATAAACCAAGCTTCTTTCATAGTTCGTCTCTCAGTAGCGAACTTTGACCCTAACCACAGATCTTCGTACACACTAGGGAACTGATTCATCCCCAAGGCGCTGAAAACCTCAACTAATACCGCTTTGCTCCTCGGACACTCAAGAAAAAGATGGTCTCTCGTCTCGGGGGCAGCGTTGCAGAACCCACAACCAGAATCCACATTCTGTTGGTATTTAGAAATGTTCACTGTAGTTAAAATTGCATCGTTTAGCACCAACCATAGGAAAACTTTAATTTTCAGTGGGGCTTTCGTCTTCCAAATAATGCTCGACCACTTTGGGCTACATCCCCTAAAGTGAATGCGATTATAAAGGGAGTGAACGGTGAACGTGCCATTCTTTTTCAGTCCCCAAGATTTCCTATCGGGGCCCTGAGAGCAAGTAATTCCAGGGTTGGCGATATAGGTCTGAAGTTCCATGAGCCTAGATTGAGAGCCTGAGTCCAGCGAATGTTTAAGGGCCAGTTTCCATGTGCTTCTTCTCCAGGTTGCGGCCAACGTGCAATGCGGTTGTGACGCTTGATCATACAGATCGGGAAATAGTGCTCTGAGTGTGTGGTCACCACACCACTTATCCCTCCAGAACCTGGTGAGTCGGCCATTACCGATAATCGCGTCACACGGCTAATGAAGGGTTCGTACACCTTAGCGATACCTTTCCAGAACCAGGATACACGTGGACCTATCCTGTAACACCTCGAGTTTTAAAATACCGAAAATATTCATTTCTATATTTTGTAGGGATTTATTTTAAGTGATATCTTATTTTATTTATTTTTAAATCGATACTGGTATTGAATATATGTGGTAGATTGGCATTATGGTTATATTAGAGTTAAGAGTTGAGATTTTGTGTGAGAAAATATAGTTTATTTTATTTTATCATTATAGGGGATTATTATAAGATAATTTTAATGTGTTTTGTATTGTTTGTATTATTATAGAAAAGAGTTGGGTTTATTTATAATATTTTGGATTTGGAGGGCTTATATGTAAGTATACCATATTATTATTAAGGTAATGCTACACCTACTTCCAAATCTACTACTTTTTTCTTTACTACCTTATGTGGCACACTATTAGTGGAGGTTATTATAGAGTGGGTGGTAGAAACATCCAATAGTGGTGTACCACCTAAGGTAGTAAAGAGAAATGTAGTAGATTTGGTAGTAGGTGTAGCATTACCCTTATTATTATTATTATTATTAAATATATTACAAAAGTAACCCTTTCTCCTCCCCCATTTTTCCTTCCTTCTTTCTTTTCCTTCCGGTTCATTTCACCCGACCAAGCAAAAAACCCACCGAACCCCATTCGGCCATCCCCCTTCCATGCCCAAATCCGCTCCATCTCTCCGTGGTTCTCAAATTAAATTGGGAGCTAGGCTAATTGAAGGGTTCTCTACATCGTGGAAGTGTCGGATTTTCGAAAAGATTTTGAAAAGGTAAACCCTAACTATTTTATTGTATAAAATTAAGTGGGGTTAATTTTTATGGAGTAGGATTATTATGGTAGAGAAATTTAGAGAGGTTGGAAGTGGTAGATTGGAGGAATTAGTAGATGGTTAGAGAAATTGTAAGTTGTTGATAAATTAGGATTTTGGGTTTGTAAAATAGAGTTATATACATGAGAATTATCCCTTGTATGGTAGTAAAAATTGTAGTGAGCCATTAGAATAAAATGGGGAGCGGTGCTTTTGGCATAAACTCGAATTATAGGGTTTATGAAATCGGGTAGAAAACTCAATTCGAATAATTGTAGAAAATGCATATGAGGGTGTAGAGTATTATGAAAGGATTAATATAAATTTAGGATGATTTTTATAGGCTTAAGCTCAATTAAATTGAGTGAAATAGACTATAGGTGAAAAGTGCACGCCGGGTGTTCGATGAAATGCCCGAGCGAGATTTAGGTGAGAATTTGATGGGTTCGGAGGTATAGTTGAGTCTTATTATTATTATTAACCCTAATATGTGAGATTAGGACAAAGGGGATTAAGGAATTTAGAAAATATGAATTTTTCTTATTAGAAAGCCTCCGATCAATAAGGGAGTGATTGTATTAGAACCCGAATTCGAAATCTATCGATGTAGCTCACCTACATATGTCATTTGTGACGCGTGGGTGAAGACGGATTGAAATTTGGAGGTCCGTAGGTTGAGTTTTGAGTTTTAAGCTAATTGGTTCTATAATTTTCTAATTAGGTAGAAAAAGTCGAACTTCGACTGGCTACAGGACGGACGTAGGACATCGTTTGCTCGATCCGTCAGGTGAGTATATTGTATTTATAAATATTTTATATTGTGGCCGAATTTCGTGGCCTTTTGATATGTTTTGTGGGATTTATGCCAAAAGTGGATTTTTATTGAAAATACGGATTTTTAAGGATCCAAAATGGGTTTTTGAGAGATGTGGTGAAAGTGACTATTTATGTATATAAAATCTATAGTACAGGTTATTGTGATGTGTTGAAGTATAAAAACTAATTATATTAGATTGTTTATGCATATTTTTATCCAGTGTATATTTTGTGCATGTTTTGGGGCATATAGGCCCTTATAGGTAATTATGATTACATGGAGTATGGTGTATGAGCTAGTATGCTATAACTAGATATTATAAGATTTAATTAGAGGAAATAAGTGATTTTGGCCCCTTTTCGTGGAAATTCGCACGTGTGGTGTATGTTTGTGATATATATATTATGATATTGACTCGTGATGTAATAATGAAATTATTAAGTGGGTATATGATTACATTATAATTATGTTTGAAGTGAATTAATGGGGAATAGTATAATATTATAATGTGATGAATTATACATTTTGATACTTTTACGATATGGAATAACATAATGTAGTTCTTTTATTAATGTTATAACTTGGCATATGCCTATATATGGTACAGTGAGGTAATGAATAGTATAGTATTCTTAACGTGGGTTGTTATGACGAAATAAATATCTTGGCACATTATTATTATATATTAATATGAAATGATGAGTTATGTGGAATAACAGGATGTATGCATAATGTGGTATGTGGATATGAAGATAAAAGATAAGATGGCACGTGCTAATAAAATGGGTTACTAATTCACGTGATTAAAGTCCAGGATGTGGCATTTATTATATTAAATAGTGAAATGCTTGTGTGATAAAGCAAGATGGAAAGATGAAATGATTAATGCTAATAACAGATGGCTTTGTTGACCAATTGCTACAGCAATCCTGGGGGTTTGGGCTAGACCTCCTAATACCCAAAGACCGGCTTGGGGTGCGGTATTTTCCCTCCTGGCTTCGGCTGGGAGGAAGTACCCAGTTTATCTGGGGTGCGGTGTTTTATCGCCCAAGCTATCGGCTTGAGGTCCGATTTCCCTCGATGATACCCCAGGTGGGACCTGGGAGTGCAGATACCTCCGGATAGACCGGAGAGAGATATGATACCTCAGGTGGGACCTGAGAGAGAGTTGATACCCCAGGATAGACCTGGGAGAGCAGATATCTCTGGATAGACCGGAGAGAGATATGATAGCTCAGGTGGGACCTGAGAGAGAGTTGATACCCCAGGATAGACCTGGGAGAGCAGATACCTCCGGATAAACTGGAGAGAGATATGATGCCTCAGGTGGGACCTGAGAGAGTGTGGTGTTCTCTCGCTAGTTCGGCTAGGAGGAAGACGTAGCCTCGGACGAGTAAGACTCTGGGAGAGCATCGGACCGCGTGTTTACTGGGCTGTCGGCTTTCAGTATGTTGGGATACTGTGGCTCACTGGTCGACAAACTAATAAATAACTAAGTGTAAATAAAAATATGAGAGTAAAGAAAGTGGAAAGTGAATTGTGAATGTGAAAGAAAGTGGTTGTGGATGAAATGCAGTATGTGGTTAATTTATAATGAAAGAGTAAAAGAGATGTGTGTTAATATGAAGAGTATGAAGTAATTTTATTCTGTAAATGATTATTAAAGTAAAATACAGTTGATATGAGTTGTACCTTGGAATTGTGTCAAGGAACTACCTGCCTGCTATTTCTGTGGAAATGGTGGGAACTACCTGCCTTGGCATAATTTGCAGGGTGAGTTGGTATAATAATGATAATGATTAATGGAAATGAAGAATTAAGTAAGTGAAGATGAAAAGTAATTGAAGTGAATTAATAACCAAGCTATCGGCTTGAGATGTGATGGGATATTACCCGGACTATGTGTTTGGGGTGTGTGATTATTACCCAAGCTATCGGCTTTGGGATGTGATATATTATTGCCCAAACTATGTTTGGGATATGGAGTATAAATTAATGAGAATGAAAGTGAAATTAATGATAAATTTAGATATTAGTGAAAATAATAAGATATATTACTTATAAGAATGAGAATTACTAAGGTGGTATAATGAGATGGGAATAAGCTATAAAACATGTTTTCGATGTAATGAGTATAAGCGTTCTGCTAGTGATGTGTTAATGATGTGATGAAATGTGAGAGCATTGCAATGAGCAATAAGATGTTATAATTGCGTCATAAGACTTGAATGAATATAGCATTGTGAGAATAGAAGCATATATGTAAGAAGTGGTACTTGTTGTAATATAATAAAATAAATACCTGTATTATTAGAGTGGTTATGAAAATGGTTATTAAGGGAAGTATGTCGTGATATGAGTTTGTGTATCTTGGAAGTGGTCAGGGAACTACTCGCCCGCCATTTCCATGGAAATGGTGGGAACTACCTGCCTTGGCACCACTTCCAGGATGAGTAAGTGAGTTGTTGATAGAATACAAGTAAATGAAGTGCATGGTTAAATAGAGATGAAGAAAAGATATAGTAACATCATGTGGGTATATTCTTATGAATAACGAAATGAGGATATGACGATAATTGTGGAAAGATGAATATTCGTGTTAGGAAATTTAAATTGAAAAGTAATGGATTGTATGGGAATTCGTATTATGCAGATGTAAAATAAGTATATATATATATATATATATATATATATATATATATATATATATATATATATATATATATATAGGTGAAGTATATTATGAAATGTGGGAAGTTATGGATAATTAAATAGTTGAATGCAGGATTGGCAGAGTACTTGATATATCGTCGTATTGATGATGTTGTTGTGTTCAGGATTCAGGTTGCATTATCTTAACTTGGTATTTGTAAGTTTAAATTATTTTCTTTATACTATTTTAATTTGTTATTAGATTAATAACTATACTCACACCAGAAATGGCTGACCCCTTAGTGTTTGGGGGGTTAGGAGAGTCTGAGGACTACCCTAGATCCCCTACTGTTACAGGTTCACATCAGTGCAGAAGTGAAGCGTGGGTTGGTAGGATGAAGTTTTATTTTAAAAATTTGTACTAATTAGTTATGTGAATAGTAAAATTTATGATCTAAATTGTATTATGGATGTATAAGCATGTATATGATGATGATGAGTATAGTGTGGGTGGTATGGTATGTTTGTGACCCGTACCCATCTCGTTGTGGAGTACCGGGCTCTGTGGTAGGTTTTACAAGAATTTTTCTAAATTTTTACCTCGTTTTTCAAAGAAATTTATAGTTTTTATTTGATATTTGATAATCCGTTATGAGTTTGGCCCCCAGAGCATTATATTATATTGCCTGTGTGTTTCTGCTCATTTTGGCCTGGGGAGCTCGTGAAATTATTGCATGTATTGTGAGCTACGGAATTTTGAGCAGAATTCCGTAAGCTATTTGTGTTTCGGGGCAAAATTTACAGGGTTAACTCTGCCAAAATTTTCCTTGAAATATATCTTTCTTAGTTTATGTTTAAAGTGATATAGAAATTGAAATAATTGAATTTGGAGCAAAAAAAATAAAAATTTGGGGTGTTACATATCCTGAAGCCCAAATTTCTTATTCCATTTCCGTACAGGTATCCTTGAATGAACTCTTGCCACCCTTCTCCATTAGGGTGAAAGACTCCACCACCATTTATCCAGGAGAGCAAGGTTCATATCTCGAAGATCAATGATACCTAGTCCCCGTGTATCTTTTTCATGCATGATTTTTTCCATCTGATAAGGTGATAGCTGCCTCTGTTCGGGCTTGCCCTTTTCCATAAAAACTGTTTTCGAGTCTGATCAATTCTCCGAATAACCCAACGCAGCATTTCGAAGAAGGATAAATAAAAGGTTGGAAGATTTGAGAGGACTGCATTAATAAGCGCGACTCTCCCTCCTAAAGATAGTGCTTTACCTTTCCAACCTGTAAGACGGCTTTCTACCCGGTCAAGGATGGGTAACCAGTCAGCCTTCTTGAGTTTCTCCGGTCTTAGTGGCAATCCTAGGTACTTAATGGGAAAACTTTCGATGGAGCAGTTGAGAATCGTGGCATGTTCAAGTGCCTCCTCTGTAGTCATGACAATGGGGATGAGAGCACTTTTGTGGAAGTTAACCCTGAGGCCAGACCAACCTTCAAAACTATATAGGATTTATTTGAAGGAAGTTGTTTCCCCGAGGTTGCCATTTCCAAATAGGAGAGTATTGTCAGCATAATAAAGGATTGAGCAACCTTGGTGATTGCCTCCATTGGACACTGGCAATATCCAGCTTGCTCTACTGCAATTAGCGATCATGGACCGTAGTACATCTGCCACAATGGTGAAAAGAAAGAGGGAGAGCGGATCTCCTTGTCTAAGGCCCCGTTTGCATGAAAATGGGTGGCCCGATACCCCATTCACCAAAATCGTTGTTCTGCTGGTGGTAAGACACGTGTGGATCCATCTAATCCATCTATCCCCAAATCCTCGTCCAACCAGCACTTCCAGGAGACAGTCCCATTCGACCTAATCATAAGCTTTCTCGGAGTCCAGCTTCAGGAGATAACTCTTAGCATTCGACTTGTGGTAATGGTGGATAGTTTCTTCAGCCGTGGCTATACTATCCTGAATACATCATCCTTTAATGAACCCCGTCTGATCGTGACTAATGAGTTCATCCATCACATTTCCCAGTCTATTAGCGAGAGTCTTGGTAATGATCTTGACTGAGTAGTTAAGAAGACTAATAGGGCAGAAGTCTTTGACTCGCAAGGAGTCTTCCTTCTAAGGAATCAGCACTGTAACCACTGTTTTCCCAAAAACGTATTTTCTGTATATTTTCAGATTTTTGATTTTTGTAAATTATTTTTTTCTGTTCTTAAATTCTTTTTCTTAAAATGTATTGTCAAATTTCCTACTAAAGTTTATTTTTAATCAATAATTTTTGTAACTATTTACGATGATTTTTATACCCTATTAATGTTGTTATTATTATTATTTTTATCAGTATTATTATTATTACTGTTATTCTTATTTTATTATTACTATTATTATTATGATTATTGTTATTATTGTTATTATTATATATTCGATTGTTTATTTAAAAATTCATTTCTATTGTTAATTGTGTTTGTAGTTATTTCAAATAATTTCCATATTGTAGTACAATTATATTTGGTTATATAAACCTACATTTTATTGATTATTTTATTTTCTATTGGATTTATAAACCCTATTTCCCCTATTGGATTTTACCCATTAAACCTCATCAGCTATACCCATTTTCCTTATTGGATTTATTTTTCTAAAACCCAACTACCCAAATCCCATTACCCTAATTCCCTGTTTTAATACCCATAACCCGTTTTACTCCTATACCCTATCTGATAGCCACACCCGTTACTATCCCCTATACCCGATAACCCCACCCCCTCCTGTATATTCCTACTGTGCTTCTCCCTTAACCCCAACCCTAGTCGCTCCCGATCCTATTCACCCCCTACCTCCTGTCTACCCAACTTCAGCTGCCCTCCTTCCGTCGCCTCTTCCATCGTCGTAAGGCTGCAGTGTTGCCAACCTCCCTGTGCTGCTCCGTCCCAGCGGACCAGCAATAGCAGCAACCTCTGGTCAGTAGCCCCTCGGCCTTCCGCCGATGCTCCTCGCCGTCATCCTCCCGCCGCAGTCGCCGGCGATCCGCACCGTTGCTTTCCTTCCCTCCTTGACCGCTGTTTGGTGTTCGGGTAGGGAAATCGGGGCAGTGTTGTTAAGAAGAGAAAGGATTTAAGTTTCGGGTGTTTGATGTTTGGATAAGAGATTTGGTGTTTGTTGTTGGTGTTTGATTCGGTGTGGGTGTGCTGTTTGATCAAGGTTGATCACATTATGTGTGGGCCATCTGATCTACTCTTGATCATCACGATCATGATGATCATCAACTTTCTTTGTTCGCAGCCGTTCGATTGATCAATCTTGATCATCATCATCTTCTTCATCATCAGGGAGATCTGGACCGTCTAATCTAATCGTGATCATCGTCTCCATCATCATCAGTCTTGATCTGGCCGTCCGATCTAATCTGATCATCTTGATTTTGATCTCAGTTGTCCGATCTGATTTGATCTTGATTGTCATCGTGATCCTTTCGTTGGATTGTGTTCATGATCCGTTCGTTTGCTTGTGTTCATGCCTAGGATCCGTTCCTGTTATTCTCTTTTTCTCCATCGTTTTCGTCGTCTCTCAGACAAGTAACTTGTATTCTTTTTTTTGTGTAATACAAGTACTAAATACCGCCTGTAGTGTAGTTGTGTTCTAGAGACAACTCTTGTATGAAACCCCTTATTGATCTTGTCTCTATTGTGTTGACCCGCCCGTAGTTGCCTCATTACACACATGACATGAAATAACTTAGGGATGACCACTTCTTATTATATACATGCATGTTGTTCATGATTTGTTGTATGATATCGTGTGCTTGGGGTGTTAGTGGTAGTATACTTGTTGTAGACTTGTAAAATATCCTATACCATGTTGCTTGGACATCTAGTACACCATATTTCATGTTTGGTCATGTTTTGAATGAGTTTCATATGAACTAGTTGATTTTGTGCATGAAGGATATTTTCTGTTTTGCCGGTTTTCCTTTTTTTTCCAGTAATTTAGACCCTATTAAGGTCAATATAAGAAAATATTTGTGAATATCTACTTTCTAGATTTTCTGACAGATCTCAGTTTCTATTTTTAAATTGCGAGTTATGACTATTTTACTACAGATGTGTTTAAAATTCCAGATCCAGTTTTATATAAATTCTGTATAGCAATCTATTTTTCCATTGATGCTAAAGGCAATATTTCGATCGAATATTTTGCTAGTTACAACTAGACTTAATGGGGATTAACCCCAAATTTTTATGGATTTAATTGATAATCTTTATAAACCATTTTGTGCTTATGAACATCTACTATACTTGCAGAATTTTCTTACTGTTCAGTAAAGATACATAATTTTGATCTGATTCTACTTGCTGTTTGAAAAATATTTCTGAATATGAAAGTTATTCTACTGTATCTATTTTATCACCCTTTTGATGGATCTGGATTTCGGTTTGTATTTTGTGAGATATTGCTGTTTTCGTACTGCCGTGTTTAAGATTCCAGATTTACAAAACTGCCGTATCTTGTTGCATTCTGATTTTACTTGACTATTCTATCTATGTTGGAAAATTATGAAACTTTATTTTCTGTTACTAAACATACTAGGGAGTACCCCAGATTTTTCGTGGATTTAATTGGTATGTTTTCATGCTGTTTTCCTATTCTTGAATACAAACTTCTGATTTCTGGCTGAACGTATTTTCTGGATTCAAACCTGTTTTGAGACTTGTTGTTGTAAAATACCATATGACTTATATATATTTGCTGGATTTGGCTGGGAGTCTATTTTTCATATTCTTTGACAGATCCAGGTTTGCATGTTTGTAGCAACGGAAATTCCAGATTTAGTGCAGTACTGTCTTGCTATCCTGAACTAGGATTTTCGTTGTTCTATCCTGTTATGAGTTATCTTTCGCCTGTACATGTTTATCGTGCAACCTGAACCTGTTACTTATTCATGCTATGTTATTATTGACCTGTTTGTGACACATACATGCATGTCTAATAATAATAATAAATAATCAAGCCGGGATTAAGGGAAAGACCATAGTAGTGGACAATATAGGTATGTGTACTCAGAAGGGGGCCCGTGTTTTTCATTTTATGTTTGATTCATGTTGATACATGAACCTGTTGCACTTTCTGTTTGATTCATGAATCCGCAGAATCGTGAACCTGTTGTACTTTCTGCTTTGATGCATGGACCTATTGGTTCGTGTACCTGTAGATGCATGAATCGGTTGATTCGTGTACCTGTTTGATTCATGAACCTGTTGATGCATGAATCAGTTGATTCGTGTACCCGTCTGATTTATGAACTTGTTCCTGCTACCTGTTACATGATGCCTGAGTACACGGTCCTATAGAAACCCACCACTAGGCCTAAATGTAACTTGATTGTATGTAGCAATAATGTAGTAAAAGGATGGATGCATGAAGTGCTACCTAGTTAGTAATAAATACAAAATTCGACATGACATAATATGATTACCTGTATACCTGATCACCTGTTTACCTGTTACATGTTTACCTGTTTACCTGTTACATGTTACCTATTTACCTACTTGCTTGACACTTGATATCTGTTACCTGTACCCTGTTAGCATATCATGTTACTTGATTTTGTTTCTTGATTTATGTTAGTTATCCTGTTCTGTTGACATGTCTATTCCATGCTATGTTTGTTTCTGCTGTTATTTTATATGTTGTTTACCCTTTTCCCTGTACTTGTGCCTGCATTACAAGCGGCCCATAATTTGCATTGACGGGAGTTTGTTTTCTTTTTTTCTCTTCCTGCAATTTATTAAATTGCATATTTTGGAGATCAGCTGCCAGATGGAGTAGGTGATATGAGATTCTAGATGCTGGAGTTTTTGCTATTATTAGTTCCTGTTGCTTACTTGAACAATTATATTTGATACTTGAATTTAATTGTATTTAGGCAATGTGACCCAGGATTTTTGACTTGTTCACATCTGGTTTATTTGAGATTAATATATTTTGTTTCAAGAAAATTCTATTGGTATTAATTCATATGTGCATGCGTAGTTGACTTCTCTTGCTTCCGACTCTGATTATTCTTGTGAAATGTTGTAAAGATCTTGAAAGTTTATGGATGATGAATCATTCGCTGGGCTTAGTCATGTATCCATATTCCGTATTCTTTTTGGAAAGTAGGGCGTGACAAGCACAACATCCGCAAAATTAATTCTACCTAGTTTAAGCTTATGGTCGTAGAAGTCTGCGAACAATCTGGGCAGATCATCTTTGATTTCCTCCCAAAATGCCTGGTAGAAAAGGATTGGAAAACCATCTGGACCAGGGGCTTTGTCCATACCAAGTTGCTGGACTGCCTCCCAAATTTCCTTTTTCGTAAAGGGTGCTTCTAGGGATCGCTGCCTAAGGTCAGAGTCGTTCGCCGGGTGCTGCCAGAACTCATGGTGGAGAGGAACTCTCAAATCCACTTTGTGCCCAAAGAGGTGCTTGAAATGGGACTGGAATGCCGCTCTGATATCCTCGTCACCTTGTATCACTCCTGAGTCCGAGTGGACTGAGTGTATAAGGTTAGATCTACGTCGGGCACTGGCAACCCGATGGAAGAAGGCTGTGTTCGCATCTCCCTCTTTGAGCCACGACATTCTGGACCGCTGTTGCCATTTGATTTCCTCAAGCCTATAGAGTTGGTCAATATCCTGTCAGAATTGGAGCAGCCTATTCCGTTCCTCCTGTAGTAGGGCTCTAGTTTCTTTAGTCATCTCCAGTTCCTCGATACCTTTAAGAAGGGATTCTTTTGCTTTCCAAATCAGTACAAATCTGGTCCAATTCCATTAACCCCTGTTTTTTATTTTTGTGTATTTTTGAGTGTATTTTTTCGTTTTGGTGTATTTTTTTTCTGAACCGTATATTGGAGTTGTTTTCAATATATATTCATTTTATTTCTTTTTGAGCTCTTTGTGTTTGATTGGTTGTCTATGTTGTTTCGTTCTTCATTATTTTGTTCTTGTCCTTTTTATTTTTTTCTTGTCCTTTTTATTTTTGTTCTTGAGTGTGAGTGGTGGTGTTTGGTTGCTCATCCTATTTTTCCCAATCCTATTTTTTTTCCCAATTTGTTCACCAAAGCCAAATTAAAATCCACAATCCTATTTGCATCCTATTTGAAACCCATTAATTCAAATCCTACTACTACTCCTAATTACCCACAACCCAATTACCCATTAACCCAAATCCATATATATATATACATCTCTAATTCCCCTAACGCTAAATCCTAATCACAAACCCTAACCCTAATAACCTACCCTCCCTCTCTCTATCTCGGCCTCCTTCCCCTTCCTCTTGCTTGCGCCACAACCCAGCCCCCCCAGGCAAGCCGACCCTTTCTCCGGCCTGTGTGCACACCACGACACCCCAGGCCAGCCGACTCCCCCTCCCGGCCTGCCTCCAATCTCGATCCCCCACACCCGACCCTTTCCTTGCCGACCACCCTTCACACCACCACACATAAACCCTAGTTCTCTTTCTTGGTGTGCTCACTTGGTCGCAAGTTGTCGCCGTCTCTCTCTTTTGGTCTCTCTCTCGCTTGCTTGAGAGTTCGCACTCGGGATCGTGCGAGTTGTTCGTGGTTTCGTTGCTTGGATTCACTCGTTCGCGGGTTTTTGTTCGTGGGTTTTGCTCGTTACTTTTGGTTTTCGTTGTTCTTCATCTTCGGTTAAGGCAAGTAATTTGTACTCCAATTCATTTGTTTGATACAAGTCAAAAATACCACCTATAGTGTAGTTGGGTCTAGAGATGACTCTTGTTTGTGTTATGTTTGATGGGTTTTGTCTCTATTGTGAAAACTTGACCATAGATGACTCACGACACAATATGGACATGAATTAACTTAGAATTTACCCGTTCTTGATTTTGATCATGTATGTTAGACTTTTGTGAGAATTCGTGATTTGGTTGAGACCCATGTAATATACTTGGTGTGGACATGCTAAATACCCTAATTTATAATGTTTAGACACTTGGTAGACTCGATTTCATGTTTGGTTGTGTTTTGAACAAGTTTTGTATGATATATGTTGAGTTGTTGTTAAAGAAAAAAAACTGTATTTTGTCGCTGGTCTGTTTTGTTTGCTATTATGGACTGTCTTGAAGTCAGTATATTAATTTCGGTATAAAACATGAGTTTTAGAGAATTTCTTCTATTTTCAAATCCCTCTGACCTTGCTCGATTTCGTTTTCGTATGAGTGAGTTATGACTGTTTTACTACAGAGATGTCGATCTTTTCCAGATTTTGTTTTTTGATGATTTTGATGACTAAATGATTTTTGATACCGATACTACGTATATTATTTTGATCCAAAACTTTGGTCAGTGTTTCTTTATCTAGTTAGGGATTACCCAAAATTTTGGAGGATTTTATTGATGCATTTTAGATGTCGTTTCATTCTCATTTATGAAAACTATACTTGCTGTATTTTGCTCGCTATTCTGTAAAGAACCTCCTTCTCACCCTGATTCCTTTTACTGTATGAAAAACATTTGTGAAATATGAAAGTTAATATATTTTGTCTATTTTTATCTCCCATTGACGGATTTGAATTTCGTTTCACTGGTTGCGAGATATCATAGTTTTCGTACAACAGTGTTGGGAATTTCAGATTTGCCAAACTACTGTTTATTTATGTTTTCTTATTTTTGGTGACTGATCTAATTTTTCTGGAAAATTTTGAAACTTTATATTCTAAAACTAGACATATAGGGGAATACTCCAGATTTTTTGTGGATTTATTTACTGAGTTTTCATGTTGTTTTCCTGCACTTGAATTCGTTTTTCTGATTTCTGGCTGAACCTATTTTCTGTATTCAACTCAGTTTTGAGCTATGTTTTTGTGAATTAATATATGAATTATTTATACTCTCTGGATTCGTTTGGAAGTCTACTTTTTAGATGTTTCGACGGATTTAGATTTGGATGTTTTTAACACTGAAAATCACTGTTTTACTACAGTATGGTCTTGCTGTCCTGAACTTGAGATTTGTTTATTTTAGTTCCTTTATGAGATATCTTGCACACGTACATGTGTATCTTGTAACTTGAACTTGTTACATGATCATCACATGATATACTTGATATGTTTTGCACACCTACATGCTTGTTTGACATAATAATAAAATAACCAAGCCAGGGTTAAGGAAAAGATCTAGTAGTGGATAGTGCAGAAACGTGTACTCAGAAGAACCTAGTGCTTATTGGAGCTTGTTTACATGTGGAGCTTGACACGATATACATGACACGTACACACATGGTACTGGAGCTTGTTTGGGTTTTGGAGCTTGTTTACATGATACATGATTACATGATACTTGGAGTTCTTCCCTGAGTACACTATCCTGTATGGTCCCCTACAAAATCTAAAGCGAAACTGTTTGTTGTAGCAACTATGTAGTAAAAATCGAGATGCATGAAGTGCTACCTAGATAGTAATAACTACAATACTTGATACATGACACTTGAACATGATGCATGCTTGCTTGACACTTGACTACATGATACATGAGATTTGATACTTCCTACATGCTACATGATTACATGATTCTTGATACTGGTTACTTGATGCATGACACGTGTTTACTTGACACTCGACACATGCTATTATACTTGCTCATCTTGCCATGCTATGATTTATATCCTATAATCATGATTATACCATGATAGGTTTGTTACTTAGATGTACCTATCTCATGTACTTGTATCCTATATTATATGTGGCCCGTAACTTGCAATTAACGGGTACTTGTTTTTCAACTTCCTTCTCCTTGCAAATTTACTAATTGCAGATCAGGATGGTCGGCTGCCAGATGGTATTGGCGAGATGATGTATTAGTGTTGGATTTTCTATTTTATGATTTTTATTATTATTGTTGCTTGAACTTGAATAAGACGTACTTGATTACTTGGATCTTTATCTTGTATTTGGGCATTATGACCCAGAATATTTGACTTATTCAGAATTTGATTATTTGAGATTATTACATTTGGTTTCAAGTAATTTCTGTTGGTATCTTGTTTTCATTATGCATATCTGGTTGTATCTGTTGCTTCCAACTCTAAATTATCTTCTGAAATATTGTAAAGATTCCTGAACAGCTTATGGATGATGAAAATCATTCACTGGGCTTTTGTCTCGTATCCGTATTCCGTATTCTTTTTGGGAAGCAGGGTGTGACATTCCATTTCCTGAGCTTGCTCCTCAGCCTTCTCATTTTTTCACACCAGACTGCGGTCGCTTCAGTCCCTCCAGTAGGTCGGGACCAATTCTCGTAGACCATGTGATGGAAGCCTTGAATTTCTAACCATGCTCTCTCGAATCTAAACTTTGGGGTTTTTCTGGGTTGCAATTCACCAGAAGACAAGATAATAGGACATGATCCGAGGTTGTTTTAGGGAGGGATTTAGTCAAGGACAACAGAATTTTGGTCTCCCAGTCAGCGGAGACCAAGATCCTGTCCAGTTTAACTAAAATGGGCGACGATTGCATGTTTGACCAGGTGAAAAGCCTGTCGGTGATTGGAATGTCAACCAGTTCTAGGTCCGCGACAACCTCATTAAACGCTTCCCTATCAAGTCACTAGAACATCTGCCTCTGTGTTCTGAGGCGAACTGGTGATGTTAAAATCTCCCCCCACCATCTAGGGGTGCGGCCAGTGAGCGTGAATCGCTCTTAGTTATGTCCAGAAGGCCATCCTAGAAGCAGTATTGTGCAGACCATAGACCACCGTAATTGACTGGGTTCACATGTCGGCTTTACGTTGGAGCAAAACCGACAGTGAGAATTGCCCGTGGAGTTTGTTTAGGCAGACAAACATCTCAGGATTAAAACCAAGAGCAATACCCCCAGATGCCCCAACAGATTGGCACATTCTTGCCTTGTCCAAATTGCACGTTCAAAAATATTTTTGAGCAACTCATAAAATTATATAGAACTCCAAAAAATATGAGAGAATTGGAAAAAACTAATGAATATCATCCCTACTGTAATTACTGCCATAAAATTTTTTAGATTGAAAAAGTGGAAGGTGAAGATATGGATTGTTTTTATATATATATATGGGTAAAAGGGATATGAGCAACTTGCTCATCTAATAAATGAGCAATTGATGAGGTGGTATGCATGTGATACATTGAGTATCTAACCACTTTTAGGATTTTCCAATCACATGCATGCCACCTCATCCCTTGCTCATTTACTAAATGAGCAAATTGCTCATACCCCTTTTTCCCTATATATATATATATGTATATATATATATACATATATATATATATATATTAAATCGTGCATAGTGCAGGCGTTAGCTAAATATAAATTTCTACTTTTTCTCTTCTTTCTCCATTTTAAAATAGAGAAAGGAGAGAGAATGTAGACTCTCTCCTATTGGTATTCTCTTTCCTATTAGTATAGATATAATATAATTTGGTAACTATTTCTAAATTTATAATTAATTGATTTTTTAAAAAATTTGTTAAAAGGCATGTCTAGGTGTAACACCCCAATTTTTTTTTTTTTTAAACTAAGTCTCCAAATTCAATTCTACCAATTTCTATATCACTTTAATCATAAACTAAGAAAGTTGTATTTCAGGGAAAATTTTGACAGTCTCCCCGGTAAATTTTGCCCTGAAACACAAAAAGCTTACGGAATTCTGCTTAAAATTCCGTAGCTCACAATACATCCAATCAATTCACGGGCTCCCCAGGCCAAAATGAGCAGAAACATACAGGCAATATAATATAATGCTCTGGGGGCCAAACTCATAATGGATTATTAAATATCAATCAAAAACAATAAATTTCTTTGAAAAACGAAGTAAATTTTTAGAAAAATATTTGTAAAACCTACCACAGAGCCCGATACTCCACAGCGAGGTAGGTACGGGTCACAAACATACCACACCACCTCATACTATACTCATCATCGTCATATACATGCTTATACACCCATAATACAATTTAAATCATAAATTTCACTATTCCTATAACTAAAAAATACAAATTTTTAAAATAAAAAGTTATACTATCAATCCATGCCTCACCTCTGCACTGATGAGAACCTGCAACAGTGAGGGATCTAGGGTAGTGCTCGGACTCCCCTAACCCCCCAAACACTAAGAGGTTAGCCATTTCTAGTGTGAGTATAGTTATTAATCAAACAATAAATTAAAATAATATAAAGAAAATAAATTAAACTTACGAATACCAAATTAAAATAAGGCAACCTGAATCTTGAATACAACCACATCGTCAATACAATGACATATCAAATACTCTGCCAAACCTGCATTCAACTCTTTAATTATCCATAACTTCCCACATTTCATAATATACTTCACATCAACCTCGTATATATATATATATACATGCTTATTCGACATCCGTATAGTACGAATACACATACCATCCATTACTTTTCAATTTAACTACTCTAACCCAAAAGTCATTCTTCCACAAGTATCGTCACAATAGTATTATAACCATTTGTATGTTATTACTCTTTTCATTAATAACAATTTGTATGAATACAACTCATAATACACATACTCTCTTAATAACCAATTTCATAACCAATCCCATAATATGGAGATTTATTTTATTATGCCCTATCCAGTATTATTTCATACAATTGCTTATATTCTCTTAACACCACATTCATTCAAGTCTCATACTTATTACATCAAAAACATGCTTTATTCCATCTCATTATACCACTTTAGAAATTCTCATTCTTATAAGTAATATATCTTATTATCATTTTCACTAAATCCCCAAACGCAATCTGGGGCCACAACATATCACCTTCCATAGCCGATAGCTTGGTTATTAATTTACTTCAATCACTTATCATCTTCACTTCACTTTATTTCTCATTTCTATCAATCATTACCACTATTAAATCCACTCACCCTGCGAATTATGCCAAGGCAGGTAGTTCCCACAATTTCCACACAAATTGCGGGCGGGTAGTTCCTTGACACAATTCCAAGGTACAACTCATATCAATCTGTATTTACTTTAATGATCACACACATAATACAATTACTTCGTATTATTCATGATAACACATCTCTTTTATTATTATCATTTTAAATTAATCACGCACTGCATTTATCACTTCTTTTCATATACTAACTCATAACTCATTTTCTTTCACATTTATTTCATTCACAACAACTTTCTTTCCCACACACAGTTCACATTTCACTATCCACTTTCTTTTCCACACGAAATTCACATTTTACTATCCACTTTCTTTTCCACGCACAATTCACAATTTACTATCCACTTTCTTTTCCCACGCAATTCACATTTCACTATCCACTTTCTTTTCCACACACAATTCACATTTTTATTCACGCAAAGTTATTTTATTAGTTTGTCGACCAGTGAGCCACAGTATCCCAACATACTGAAAGCCGACAGCCCAGTAAACACGCTGTCCGATGCTCACACAGAGTCTTACTCGTCCGAGGCTACGTCTTCCTCCTAGCCGAACTAGCGAGGGAAAAACCACGCCCCAGCTAAACTGGGTACTTCCTCGCGACGTCTGTCATCGAGGGAAAAACCACGCTCCAGGTAAACTGGGTACTTCCTCCCAGCCGATAGCCAGGAGGGAAAAACCACGCCCCAGATAAACTGGGTACTTCCTTGCGACGTCTATCATCGAGGGAAAATCCACGCCCCAGGTAAACTGGGTACTTCCTCCCAGCCGATAGCCAGGAGGGAAAAACCACGCCCCAGATAAACTGGGTACTTCCTCACGACAGCTGTCATTGAGGGAAACCGGGCCTCAAGCCGATAGCTTGGGCGATAAAATCCATGCACCCCAAACATAGTTTGGGTCCACTATTCCCAAGCCGGTCCTTGGGCGTTAGGAGGTCTAGCCCAAACCTCCAGGATTGCTGTAGGTACTGGTCAACAAAACCATTTATTATTGGCATTAATCATTTCATCTTTTCAGCTTACTTTATCAACACATGCATTTCACTTATGAATTCAATAATTGCCACACCTTGGCTTTACTCACAAAAATAATAACACATTTTATTAACGCTTACCATCTCACCTTTTATCTTGCATTTGATGCACATCCGATGTCCACGATATTGATTATCATCTCGTTGTATCATATATATATGCATACACCATGTCATTTAACATAGAACCCATCATATTATTTAATTTACCATAACATCACCCATTATGAATACCATGCTATTCGCTACTTCATTAAATCCCATATAAACATACCCCAAGTCATTTATCATATAAACCAACATGTCATATTATTGCCCATTAATTCATTTCAAACATAATTAAAATGTAAACATGTACCCAAGTATTAATTTCATCAATTATTGCATCACACATCATAATCATATATATATATATATTACAATAAACACCACACGTGCGGATTTCCCATCATAAGGGGCCAAAACCACTTATTTTCTCTAATTAAATCTTATAATATCTAATTATAGCATACTAGCTCATACATCCGGTTTCATATAAGTAAAATCACTTATATGGGCTTATATGCCCCAAAACATGCACAAACGGGTACTATAATTACACGGGTCTTCAAAACATGATCACAATCACTACTTTCGTCTAATTACATCTTATAACACCCATCCATAGCATACTAGCCCGTACACAAAGCTCCGTGTATACCAAATTACCTATATCGGCCTATATACCCCAAAAACATGCACAAAACATGCACAGGGTAAAAATATGCATAAATAATTTAATATATTTAGTTTTTATACATCAACACATCACATTAACCCATAATATAGGTTTTATATGCTTAAAATATTTAATTTCACTAAATTTCTCAAAAACCCATTTTCGGGCCCCTAAAAATCCGTATTTTCCTTTAAAATCAATTTTTGCTATAACTTTTCCAAGACATATCAAAAAGCCACGAAATTTGGCCACAATATAAAATATTTATAAGTACAATATACTCACCTGACGGATCGAGCAAACGATGTCCCACGTCTGTCCTGTAGCCAGTCGAAGTTCGACTTTTTCTACCTAATTGGAAAATTATAGAACCGGTTAGCTTAAAACTCAAAACTCGACCTACGGACCTCCAAATTCGAATCCGTCTTCACCCTCGCATCACAAATGACATACGTAGGTGAGCTACATCGATAAATTTCGAATTTGGTTCCCAATACAAACACTCCCTTATTGATCGGAGGCTTTCTAATAAGAAAGATTCATATTTTCTAATTTCTTTACTCCTCTTTTTCCTAATCTCACAAATTTGGGTTAATAATAATAATAGAACTCAATTATACCTCCGAACCCATCAAATTTTCACCTAAACCTCGCTCGGGCATTTCACCGAACACCCGGCGTGCATAAATAGTGTACCCGTAGTTTTTGAGATTCCGACGGGTTTCTAACTCCATAAAATTCTCACTAATCCCATTCTAAATTATTTCTCCTTAATACACAACAATTTCTATAATCCATACTTATCAATTATTCTTTTTATTATCCAAATTCTAAAGCCAACACACTAATTAATTTATAACTCACAAACCACTCAATTTCTCACCAATCTTTCTTCTCTATAATTACTAGCATCACCTAATTACCCTACTATATCATTTTCTAGCACTAAAACTCAAAATCATATTTTTCCATAAACTAAACTTCATAATTTCTTACCTTACAAGCCTTATCTTTGCAAATGGACTCCGGAAATGAGTAGAGCACCTCCAAATTAGCTAGGGCCCTCAATTTTTCTTCAAAAATTTGTTGGAATTTCTAGGGTTTTGAAACCCTAGGTCATGGCCGGTTGGGGGTTTCCTTCTCTGCCGAACAGAAGTGGGAGGGGGAGGAGAAGGAGTATGAAGAAGGAAATAAAATGGGAAAATTGCTTATAAGTCCCTATATGACTATAATATTATATATATATATACCCTTCTAGTCAACATTTCTAGGGTTTTTCTTGTGAAAATCACTCCATAATGTACTTAAATTCCTCCCAATGTAAAAATGAATTAGAAATGCATTTTTATGCATAATTGTAATCAAAATCAATAGTTATAAACGATTGCAATACATATAAATATGTATGTAGACGAATATCGCAATATTTTTTTTTGAAAAATACTTTCAACTTCAAACTATAATTTAATAACTCGAAAATTTGAACTTCCTATCATGAACAAATGCCCCAGAAAAATTTCGGGTCAAATCGGATTCGTCTCCTCCGAGAAAACTCATCTCAAAACTCCTATATTGTCAATTTTTCCCGTTTACCCCAAAATATCAATTTAATCATTCTAATGCTAATAAAGTCAATTAATAGGGGTAAATATACTCAGAAACATATTTAAAAATAATTTAAATCAAATAATTAAGGAATTAAAAAAAGACAGATGTTACATTCTACACAGCTCAAAAGAAGCTCATCCTCGAGCTATGGGGGTTAAGAAAACTCCTCAAACAAATTCAAGATACCTCATTCCCACCATTTCCTAGGATTTCCGGATACATTATCAGCATCAGTACCTCATTGCACCCTTAACAATTGAATAACTTGTCGTCAGGTCACCGCACTATCGATTTACAATAACCACTAGTTTGATAGGATATGTCACATCCAATATCACATCAAGCTGGACTTCAATCTACCACAGCTCCACCACTTGAGATAGATCCTTCACACTTTCTCGACATAGAAACAAGAAATACATCAAGAATGCCCGATATCTCAAAGATACTCTTCAAACAATATATCACAATTCCAATTCTTTCTATAACTCTGAAGGGCCATCATACCTCGGGTCTAACTTTTTTCCAATTTCTATAACAGCGTATTCCATGGACAAGGGATACCTTTAAGAATACTCAATCTCCAATTTCTAACTTCCTGAGGCTTTCGCCGCTGATCTGCGTCACTTTTTCTTTTGCCGACTACACACCTCAAAAGAGGCTTATCCATGCTCATGCTCACCTGATAATTAATATTCTTCCTTGTTCCGGGCCACTAAAATATTCTCCATCACCCATTACTACAAGCCGTCCTCATCCAGAACACCAAATCTACGATAATAACAAGAATTTCCTACTGCCTACTGACCAATCTGCATTTCACTCATTAATCCCATCCAGAATTTGGGTATGCGATCTCAGTCACAAACAAAATTTTTTTGAATTCATGTTTGACTGGTCAACTGTAGGATAGACAACTGTATTGATAAACTACCAATATCTAAGGTCGGATCAACCTCAACTACTGAAATAAGATCAAATGGATCTAATGAATTTAATGCTGTCCACTCCTGGGACGTCATTAAGACCAAAACCTTCTTTCCATTTACAGCATTCATCACCTTATTTCTTCCCCGGGTGGTATTTTATTTCCATACCAAGCTACCAAGGTACTCAAGCCACGTTTATTGCCTCCTGCTAAAATTATTTGCAGAACAAGTGTTCAAACTCTTACGATCAAAGAAAAAGTTAAAACTATTTTCTGAAAAACTACTTTCTCAACACCTTCAATACGTGCCCTACTCTCACTAATTTCAAATCTGCGTAATTTATGCACCCCGTATAACCACAACTGCCTCAATGTATAAGCCACAAGCTTTCCTTCATGCATCAAACTGCACCTGATCCTGTACTACATGCACTCCCTTCTCGGGATGATCAAAACATGAGCTGTCGTTAATCTTCCTTTAATTCTTGAAAATATCTCTCCACGCGGTTCGGATCATACCAACGGCTCATTCATTATGATAAAATGAGTTATCGCTACAACAATAAGAGAAAACCGAAGAATAAACCTCCGATAATAGCCACTTAAAACCAAGAAACTTTGAATTTCCAACACATCCGGGGGTTATTTCCCGTCTTTTCAACTTTTTAAAATTTCTTTCTGATCCACAATTACGTCTTCAACAGACACAACGTGTCCCAAAATTCACACTTCTCGCCCCTAAAATGACAATCTACAGACTTTTCATACCGCTTCTAGTCCCAACAAGTCTACAACTCAGTTCTGCGGTGCCATCTATGCCCTTCCATTCAGCAAAAATGCACCAAACCTCATCTAAGAATACAATCACACCCTGTTAATATATGGGTGAAAGGTCCAATTCATCAAATTCATGAAAACTACAAGGGCGTTCACCAGCCCAAAAGACATCACGGAGAACTTATGTAATTCATATCGAGTATGAAAAGCAATTCCGGGAATACTTTCCTCTTCAAGGATTATCTGACGGTACTCGGTGTGCAACTCTAGCCATGAAATTAATGGCGCTCCACGCAACTAATCCAACAAATTATCTATTCTCAACAATGAATACTTAATAGTCACGTTACTCCATACACCTTCTCGGTGAACTACCTTCTTTGTTACAAAACTACCGACACGCCCTACGGCATCTCACTTAAACCGATAACATTTTCCAAAAACACCACCTCAAATCCTCTTTCATCTCTCCCCATTCCTAAAGTGTTATAACACGAGCTGATTTAGAATTATGAGTCATACCAAATATCAAATCAACCTTGAACTCCAGAGCTCACCAAGGTAGGGGACCAAGAACCTCTTCGAATATATTAGAAACTTGGCAAACTACATCAACAATTTCAATCTTCACCTTAGATACTTCCACTGAACCCCAACGGCATAATTTTCATCATCCAAGGCATTACATACAATCAAAATTGGGTTTCATCGGGCTGTCTCACTCGAATCCTCCCTGCACCACACCCCAACTATACATAAGGCCTTCACAACTAATCAATCTCCCCAAATATGGGATAAACCAGAATCACACATCACTCCTCGGTCGAGAAATATACACCTATAAGACATACGCCCATAGGATCCACCCAAAATCTCCAGGGAATAACCCCTTACGGCACACAACAATCAATTTACTATACTACTCCAATAGTGCGCAAATTCACACTGGGATTTCTACAGAAATCAACCCATATGCAGGGTCATGAAAGGAAATGCTGACTCAAGGTTAGACCAAAGTCAAATGGGGACCACACCATTCCACGATAGAATCCATTCTTCAACAAAACACCCACATAAAATACACTCTCTATCTCCAACTAAACGATAATGAACCCATACTCACATGGCAAGATCACTAGGATTAACAATTTCCTAGTTAACCTAGGCTCTGATACCAAACTGTAACACCCCAATTTTTTTTTTTTTGAAAACTAAGTCTCCAAATTCAATTCTATCAATTTCTATATCACTTTAATCATAAACTAAGAAAGTTGTATTTCAGGGAAAATTTTGACAGAGTCTCCCCTGTAAATTTTGCCCTGAAACACAAAAAGCTTACGGAATTCTGCTCAAAATTCCGTAGCTCACAATACATCCAATCAATTCACGGGCTCCCCAGGCCAAAATGAGCAGAAACATACAGGCAATATAATATAATGCTCTGGAGGCCAAACTCATAACGGATTATTAAATATCAATCAAAAACTATAAATTTCTTTGAAAAACGAAGTAAATTTTTAGAAAAATATTTGTAAAACCTACCACAGAGCCTGGTACTCCACAGCGAGGTGGGTACGGGTCACAAACATACCACACCACCTCATACTATACTCATCATCGTCATATACATGCTTATACACCCATAATACAATTTAAATCATAAATTTTACTATTCCTATAACTAAAAAATACAAATTTTTAAAATAAAAAGTTATACTATCAATCCATGCCTCACCTCTGCACTGATGAGAACCTGCAACAGTGAGGGATCTAGGGTAGTCCTCGGACTCCCCTAACCCTCCAAACACTAAGGGGTTAGCCATTTCTAGTGTGAGTATAGTTATTAATCAAACAACAAATTAAAATAATATAAAGAAAATAAATTAAACTTACGAATACCAAATTAAAATAAGGCAACCTGAATCTTGAATACAACCACATCGTCAATACAATGACATATCAAATACTCTGCCAAACCTGCATTCAACTCTTTAATTATCCATAACTTCCCACATTTTATAATATACTTCACATCAACCTCGTATATATATATATATATACATGCTTATTCGACATCCGTATAGTACGAATACACATACCATCCATTACTTTTCAATTTAACTACTCTAACCCAATAGTCATTCTTCCACAAGTATCGTCACAATAGTATTATAACCATTTGTATGTTATTACTCTTTTCATTAATAACAATTTGTATGAATACAACTCATAATACACATACTCTCTTAATAACCAATTTCATAACCAATCCCATAATATATGGATTTATTTTATTATGCCCTATCCAGTATTATTTCTTACAATTGCTTATATTCTCTTAACACCACATTCATTCAAGTCTCATACTTATTACATCAAAAACATGCTTTATTCCATCTCATTATACCACTTTAGAAATTCTCATTCTTATAAGTAATATATCTTATAATCATTTTCACTAAATCCCCAAACGCAATCTGGGGCCACAACATATCACCTTCCATAGCCGATAGCTTGGTTATTAATTTACTTCAATCACTTATCATCTTCACTTCACTTTATTTCTCATTTCTATCAATCATTACCACTATTATATCCACTCACCCTGCGAATTATGCCAAGACAGGTAGTTCCCACAATTTCCACACAAATTGCGGGCGGGTAGTTCCTTGACACAATTCCAAGGTACAACTCATATCAATCTGTATTTACTTTAATGATCACACACATAATACAATTACTTCGTATTATTCATGATAACACATCTCTTTTATTATTATCATTTTAAATTAATCACGCACTGCATTTATCACTTCTTTTCATATACTAACTCATAACTCATTTTCTTTCACATTTATTTCATTCACAACAACTTTCTTTCCCACACACAGTTCACATTTCACTATCCACTTTCTTTTCCACACAAAATTCACATTTTACTATCCACTTTCTTTTCCACGCACAATTCACAATTTACTATCCACTTTCTTTTCCCACGCAATTCACATTTCACTATCCACTTTCTTTTCCACACACAATTCACATTTTTATTCACGCAAAGTTATTTTATTAGTTTGTCGACCAGTGAGCCACAGTATCCCAACTACTGAAAGCCGACAGCCCAGTAAACACGTGGTCCGATGCTCACACAGAGTCTTACTCGTCCGAGGCTACGTCTTCCTCCTAACCGAACTAGCGAGGGAAAAACCACGCCCCAGGTAAACTGGGTACTTCCCCGCGACGTCTGTCATCGAGGGAAAAACCACGCTCCAGGTAAACTGGGTACTTCCTCCCAGCCGATAGCCAGGAGGGAAAAACCACGCCCCAGATAAACTGGGTACTTCCTTGCGACGTCTGTCATCGAGGGAAAATCCACGCCCCAGGTAAACTGGGTACTTCCTCCCAGCCGATAGCCAGGAGGGAAAAACCACGCCCCAGATAAACTGGGTACTTCCTCACGACAGCTGTCATCGAGGGAAACCGGGCCTCAAGCCGATAGCTTGGGCGATAAAATCCACGCACCCCAAACATAGTTTGGGTCCACTATTCCCAAGCCGGTCCTTGGGCGTTAGGAGGTCTAGCCCAAACCTCCAGGATTGCTGTAGGTACTGGTCAACAAAACCATTTATTATTGGCATTAATCATTTCATCTTTTCAGCTTACTTTATCAACACATGCATTTCACTTATGAATTCAATAATTGCCACACCTTGGCTTTACTCACAAAAATAATAACACATTTTATTAACGCTTACCATCTCACCTTTTATCTTGCATTTGATGCACATCCGATGTCCACGATATTGATTATCATCTCGTTGTATCATATATATATGCATACACCATGTCATTTAACATAGAACCCATCATATTATTTAATTTACCATAACATCACCCATTATGAATACCATGCTATTCGCTACTTCATTAAATCCCATATAAACATACCCCAAGTCATTTATCATATAAACCAACATGTCATATTATTGCCCATTAATTCATTTCAAACATAATTAAAATGTAAACATGTACCCAAGTATTAATTTCATAAATTATTGCATCACACATCATAATCATATATATATATATATTACAATAAACACCACACGTGCGGATTTCCCATCATAAGGGGCCTAAACCACTTATTTTCTCTAATTAAATCTTATAATATCTAATTATAGCATACTAGCTCATACATCCGGTTTCATATAAGTAAAATCACTTATATGGGCTTATATGCCCCAAAACATGCACAAACGGGTACTATAATTACACGGGTCTTCAAAACATGATCACAATCACTACTTTCGTCTAATTACATCTTATAACACCCATCCATAGCATACTAGCCCGTACACAAAGCTCCGTGTATACCAAATTACCTATATCGGCCTATATACCCCAAAAACATGCACAAAACATGCACAGGGTAAAAATATGCATAAATAATTTAATATATTTAGTTTTTATACATCAACACATCACATTAACCCATAATATAGGTTTTATATGCTTAAAATATTTAATTTCACTAAATTTCTCAAAAACCCATTTTCGGGCCCCTAAAAATCCGTATTTTCCTTTAAAATCAATTTTTGCTATAACTTTTCCAAGACATATCAAAAAGCCACGAAATTTGGCCACAATATAAAATATTTATAAGTACAATATACTCACCTGACGGATCGAGCAAACGATGTTCCACGTCTGTCCTGTAGCCAGTCGAAGTTCGACTTTTTCTACCTAATTGGAAAATTATAGAACCGGTTAGCTTAAAACTCAAAACTCGACCTACGGACCTCCAAATTCGAATCCGTCTTCACCCTCGCATCACAAATGACATACGTAGGTGAGCTACATCGATAAATTTCGAATTTGGTTCCCAATACAAACACTCCCTTATTGATCGGAGGCTTTCTAATAAGAAAGATTCATATTTTCTAATTTCTTTACTCCTCTTTTTCCTAATCTCACAAATTTGGGTTAATAATAATAATAGAACTCAATTATACCTCCGAACCCATCAAATTTTCACCTAAACCTCGCTCGGGCATTTCACCGAACACCCGGCGTGCATAAATAGTGTACCCGTAGTTTTTGAGATTCCGACGGGTTTCTAACTCCATAAAATTCTCACTAATCCCATTCTAAATTATTTCTCCTTAATACACAACAATTTCTATAATCCATACTTATCAATTATTCTTTTTATTATCCAAATTCTAAAGCCAACACACTAATTAATTTATAACTCACAAACCACTCAATTTCTCACCAATCTTTCTTCTCTATAATTACTAGCATCACCTAATTACCCTACTATATCATTTTCTAGCACTAAAACTCAAAATCATATTTTTCCATAAACTAAACTTCATAATTTCTTACCTTACAAGCCTTATCTTTGCAAATGGACTCCGGAAATGAGTAGAGCACCTCCAAATTAGCTAGGGCCCTCAATTTTTCTTCAAAAATTTGTTGGAATTTCTAGGGTTTTGAAACCCTAGGTCATGGCCGGTTGGGGGTTTCCTTCTCTGCCGAACAGAAGTGGGAGGGGGAGGAGAAGGAGTATGAAGAAGGAAATAAAATGGGAAAATTGCTTATAAGTCCCTATATGACTATAATATTATATATATATATACCCTTCTAGTCAACATTTCTAGGGTTTTTCTTGTGAAAATCACTCCATAATGTACTTAAATTCCTCCCAATGTAAAAATGAATTAGAAATGCATTTTTATGCATAATTGTAATCAAAATCAATAGTTATAAACGATTGCAATACATATAAATATGTATGTAGACGAATATCGCAATATTTTTTTTTGAAAAATACTTTCAACTTCAAACTATAATTTAATAACTCGAAAATTTGAACTTCCTATCATGAACAAATGCCCCAGAAAAATTTCGGGTCAAATCGGATTCGTCTCCTCCGAGAAAACTCATCTCAAAACTCCTATATTGTCAATTTTTCCCGTTTACCCCAAAATATCAATTTAATCATTCTAATGCTAATAAAGTCAATTAATAGGGGTAAATATACTCAGAAACATATTTAAAAATAATTTAAATCAAATAATTAAGGAATTAAAAAAAGACAGATGTTACATTCTACACAGCTCAAAAGAAGCTCATCCTCGAGCTATGGGGGTTAAGAAAACTCCTCAAACAAATTCAAGATACCTCATTCCCACCATTTCCTAGGATTTCCGGATACATTATCAGCATCAGTACCTCATTGCACCCTTAACAATTGAATAACTTGTCGTCAGGTCACCGCACTATCGATTTACAATAACCACTAGTTTGATAGGATATGTCACATCCAATATCACATCAAGCTGGACTTCAATCTACCACAGCTCCACCACTTGAGATAGATCCTTCACACTTTCTCGACATAGAAACAAGAAATACATCAAGAATGCCCGATATCTCAAAGATACTCTTCAAACAATATATCACAATTCCAATTCTTTCTATAACTCTGAAGGGCCATCATACCTCGGGTCTAACTTTTTTCCAATTTCTATAACAGCGTATTCCATGGACAAGGGATACCTTTAAGAATACTCAATCTCCAATTTCTAACTTCCTGAGGCTTTCGCCGCTGATCTGCGTCACTTTTTCTTTTGCCGACTACACACCTCAAAAGAGGCTTATCCATGCTCATGCTCACCTGATAATTAATATTCTTCCTTGTTCCGGGCCACTAAAATATTCTCCATCACCCATTACTACAAGCCGTCCTCATCCAGAACACCAAATCTACGATAATAACAAGAATTTCCTACTGCCTACTGACCAATCTGCATTTCACTCATTAATCCCATCCAGAATTTGGGTATGCGATCTCAGTCACAAACAAAATTTTTTTGAATTCATGTTTGACTGGTCAACTGTAGGATAGACAACTGTATTGATAAACTACCAATATCTAAGGTCGGATCAACCTCAACTACTGAAATAAGATCAAATGGATCTAATGAATTTAATGCTGTCCACTCCTGGGACGTCATTAAGACCAAAACCTTCTTTCCATTTACAGCATTCATCACCTTATTTCTTCCCCGGGTGGTATTTTATTTCCATACCAAGCTACCAAGGTACTCAAGCCACGTTTATTGCCTCCTGCTAAAATTATTTGCAGAACAAGTGTTCAAACTCTTACGATCAAAGAAAAAGTTAAAACTATTTTCTGAAAAACTACTTTCTCAACACCTTCAATACGTGCCCTACTCTCACTAATTTCAAATCTGCGTAATTTATGCACCCCGTATAACCACAACTGCCTCAATGTATAAGCCACAAGCTTTCCTTCATGCATCAAACTGCACCTGATCCTGTACTACATGCACTCCCTTCTCGGGATGATCAAAACATGAGCTGTCGTTAATCTTCCTTTAATTCTTGAAAATATCTCTCCACGCGGTTCGGATCATACCAACGGCTCATTCATTATGATAAAATGAGTTATCGCTACAACAATAAGAGAAAACCGAAGAATAAACCTCCGATAATAGCCACTTAAAACCAAGAAACTTTGAATTTCCAACACATCCGGGGGTTATTTCCCGTCTTTTCAACTTTTTAAAATTTCTTTCTGATCCACAATTACGTCTTCAACAGACACAACGTGTCCCAAAATTCACACTTCTCGCCCCTAAAATGACAATCTACAGACTTTTCATACCGCTTCTAGTCCCAACAAGTCTACAACTCAGTTCTGCGGTGCCATCTATGCCCTTCCATTCAGCAAAAATGCACCAAACCTCATCTAAGAATACAATCACACCCTGTTAATATATGGGTGAAAGGTCCAATTCATCAAATTCATGAAAACTACAAGGGCGTTCACCAGCCCAAAAGACATCACGGAGAACTTATGTAATTCATATCGAGTATGAAAAGCAATTCCGGGAATACTTTCCTCTTCAAGGATTATCTGACGGTACTCGGTGTGCAACTCTAGCCATGAAATTAATGGCGCTCCACGCAACTAATCCAACAAATTATCTATTCTCAACAATGAATACTTAATAGTCACGTTACTCCATACACCTTCTCGGTGAACTACCTTCTTTGTTACAAAACTACCGACACGCCCTACGGCATCTCACTTAAACCGATAACATTTTCCAAAAACACCACCTCAAATCCTCTTTCATCTCTCCCCATTCCTAAAGTGTTATAACACGAGCTGATTTAGAATTATGAGTCATACCAAATATCAAATCAACCTTGAACTCCAGAGCTCACCAAGGTAGGGGACCAAGAACCTCTTCGAATATATTAGAAACTTGGCAAACTACATCAACAATTTCAATCTTCACCTTAGATACTTCCACTGAACCCCAACGGCATAATTTTCATCATCCAAGGCATTACATACAATCAAAATTGGGTTTCATCGGGCTGTCTCACTCGAATCCTCCCTGCACCACACCCCAACTATACATAAGGCCTTCACAACTAATCAATCTCCCCAAATATGGGATAAACCAGAATCACACATCACTCCTCGGTCGAGAAATATACACCTATAAGACATACGCCCATAGGATCCACCCAAAATCTCCAGGGAATAACCCCTTACGGCACACAACAATCAATTTACTATACTACTCCAATAGTGCGCAAATTCACACTGGGATTTCTACAGAAATCAACCCATATGCAGGGTCATGAAAGGAAATGCTGACTCAAGGTTAGACCAAAGTCAAATGGGGACCACACCATTCCACGATAGAATCCATTCTTCAACAAAACACCCACATAAAATACACTCTCTATCTCCAACTAAACGATAATGAACCCATACTCACATGGCAAGATCACTAGGATTAACAATTTCCTAGTTAACCTAGGCTCTGATACCAAACTGTAACACCCCAATTTTTTTTTTTTTGAAAACTAAGTCTCCAAATTCAATTCTATCAATTTCTATATCACTTTAATCATAAACTAAGAAAGTTGTATTTCAGGGAAAATTTTGACAGAGTCTCCCCTGTAAATTTTGCCCTGAAACACAAAAAGCTTACGGAATTCTGCTCAAAATTCCGTAGCTCACAATACATCCAATCAATTCACGGGCTCCCCAGGCCAAAATGAGCAGAAACATACAGGCAATATAATATAATGCTCTGGAGGCCAAACTCATAACGGATTATTAAATATCAATCAAAAACTATAAATTTCTTTGAAAAACGAAGTAAATTTTTAGAAAAATATTTGTAAAACCTACCACAGAGCCTGGTACTCCACAGCGAGGTGGGTACGGGTCACAAACATACCACACCACCTCATACTATACTCATCATCGTCATATACATGCTTATACACCCATAATACAATTTAAATCATAAATTTTACTATTCCTATAACTAAAAAATACAAATTTTTAAAATAAAAAGTTATACTATCAATCCATGCCTCACCTCTGCACTGATGAGAACCTGCAACAGTGAGGGATCTAGGGTAGTCCTCGGACTCCCCTAACCCTCCAAACACTAAGGGGTTAGCCATTTCTAGTGTGAGTATAGTTATTAATCAAACAACAAATTAAAATAATATAAAGAAAATAAATTAAACTTACGAATACCAAATTAAAATAAGGCAACCTGAATCTTGAATACAACCACATCGTCAATACAATGACATATCAAATACTCTGCCAAACCTGCATTCAACTCTTTAATTATCCATAACTTCCCACATTTTATAATATACTTCACATCAACCTCGTATATATATATATATATACATGCTTATTCGACATCCGTATAGTACGAATACACATACCATCCATTACTTTTCAATTTAACTACTCTAACCCAATAGTCATTCTTCCACAAGTATCGTCACAATAGTATTATAACCATTTGTATGTTATTACTCTTTTCATTAATAACAATTTGTATGAATACAACTCATAATACACATACTCTCTTAATAACCAATTTCATAACCAATCCCATAATATATGGATTTATTTTATTATGCCCTATCCAGTATTATTTCTTACAATTGCTTATATTCTCTTAACACCACATTCATTCAAGTCTCATACTTATTACATCAAAAACATGCTTTATTCCATCTCATTATACCACTTTAGAAATTCTCATTCTTATAAGTAATATATCTTATAATCATTTTCACTAAATCCCCAAACGCAATCTGGGGCCACAACATATCACCTTCCATAGCCGATAGCTTGGTTATTAATTTACTTCAATCACTTATCATCTTCACTTCACTTTATTTCTCATTTCTATCAATCATTACCACTATTATATCCACTCACCCTGCGAATTATGCCAAGACAGGTAGTTCCCACAATTTCCACACAAATTGCGGGCGGGTAGTTCCTTGACACAATTCCAAGGTACAACTCATATCAATCTGTATTTACTTTAATGATCACACACATAATACAATTACTTCGTATTATTCATGATAACACATCTCTTTTATTATTATCATTTTAAATTAATCACGCACTGCATTTATCACTTCTTTTCATATACTAACTCATAACTCATTTTCTTTCACATTTATTTCATTCACAACAACTTTCTTTCCCACACACAGTTCACATTTCACTATCCACTTTCTTTTCCACACGAAATTCACATTTTACTATCCACTTTCTTTTCCACGCACAATTCACAATTTACTATCCACTTTCTTTTCCCACGCAATTCACATTTCACTATCCACTTTCTTTTCCACACACAATTCACATTTTTATTCACGCAAAGTTATTTTATTAGTTTGTCGACCAGTGAGCCACAGTATCCCAACTACTGAAAGCCGACAGCCCAGTAAACACGTGGTCCGATGCTCACACAGAGTCTTACTCGTCCGAGGCTACGTCTTCCTCCTAACCGAACTAGCGAGGGAAAAACCACGCCCCAGGTAAACTGGGTACTTCCCCGCGACGTCTGTCATCGAGGGAAAAACCACGCTCCAGGTAAACTGGGTACTTCCTCCCAGCCGATAGCCAGGAGGGAAAAACCACGCCCCAGATAAACTGGGTACTTCCTTGCGACGTCTGTCATCGAGGGAAAATCCACGCCCCAGGTAAACTGGGTACTTCCTCCCAGCCGATAGCCAGGAGGGAAAAACCACGCCCCAGATAAACTGGGTACTTCCTCACGACAGCTGTCATCGAGGGAAACCGGGCCTCAAGCCGATAGCTTGGGCGATAAAATCCACGCACCCCAAACATAGTTTGGGTCCACTATTCCCAAGCCGGTCCTTGGGCGTTAGGAGGTCTAGCCCAAACCTCCAGGATTGCTGTAGGTACTGGTCAACAAAACCATTTATTATTGGCATTAATCATTTCATCTTTTCAGCTTACTTTATCAACACATGCATTTCACTTATGAATTCAATAATTGCCACACCTTGGCTTTACTCACAAAAATAATAACACATTTTATTAACGCTTACCATCTCACCTTTTATCTTGCATTTGATGCACATCCGATGTCCACGATATTGATTATCATCTCGTTGTATCATATATATATGCATACACCATGTCATTTAACATAGAACCCATCATATTATTTAATTTACCATAACATCACCCATTATGAATACCATGCTATTCGCTACTTCATTAAATCCCATATAAACATACCCCAAGTCATTTATCATATAAACCAACATGTCATATTATTGCCCATTAATTCATTTCAAACATAATTAAAATGTAAACATGTACCCAAGTATTAATTTCATAAATTATTGCATCACACATCATAATCATATATATATATATATTACAATAAACACCACACGTGCGGATTTCCCATCATAAGGGGCCTAAACCACTTATTTTCTCTAATTAAATCTTATAATATCTAATTATAGCATACTAGCTCATACATCCGGTTTCATATAAGTAAAATCACTTATATGGGCTTATATGCCCCAAAACATGCACAAACGGGTACTATAATTACACGGGTCTTCAAAACATGATCACAATCACTACTTTCGTCTAATTACATCTTATAACACCCATCCATAGCATACTAGCCCGTACACAAAGCTCCGTGTATACCAAATTACCTATATCGGCCTATATACCCCAAAAACATGCACAAAACATGCACGGGGTAAAAATATGCATAAATAATTTAATATATTTAGTTTTTATACATCAACACATCACATTAACCCATAATATAGGTTTTATATGCTTAAAATATTTAATTTCACTAAATTTCTCAAAAACCCATTTTCGGGCCCCTAAAAATCCGTATTTTCCTTTAAAATCAATTTTTGCTATAACTTTTCCAAGACATATCAAAAAGCCACGAAATTTGGCCACAATATAAAATATTTATAAGTACAATATACTCACCTGACGGATCGAGCAAACGATGTTCCACGTCTGTCCTGTAGCCAGTCGAAGTTCGACTTTTTCTACCTAATTGGAAAATTATAGAACCGGTTAGCTTAAAACTCAAAACTCGACCTACGGACCTCCAAATTCGAATCCGTCTTCACCCTCGCATCACAAATGACATACGTAGGTGAGCTACATCGATAAATTTCGAATTTGGTTCCCAATACAAACACTCCCTTATTGATCGGAGGCTTTCTAATAAGAAAGATTCATATTTTCTAATTTCTTTACTCCTCTTTTTCCTAATCTCACAAATTTGGGTTAATAATAATAATAGAACTCAATTATACCTCCGAACCCATCAAATTTTCACCTAAACCTCGCTCGGGCATTTCACCGAACACCCGGCGTGCATAAATAGTGTACCCGTAGTTTTTGAGATTCCGACGGGTTTCTAACTCCATAAAATTCTCACTAATCCCATTCTAAATTATTTCTCCTTAATACACAACAATTTCTATAATCCATACTTATCAATTATTCTTTTTATTATCCAAATTCTAAAGCCAACACACTAATTAATTTATAACTCACAAACCACTCAATTTCTCACCAATCTTTCTTCTCTATAATTACTAGCATCACCTAATTACCCTACTATATCATTTTCTAGCACTAAAACTCAAAATCATATTTTTCCATAAACTAAACTTCATAATTTCTTACCTTACAAGCCTTATCTTTGCAAATGGACTCCGGAAATGAGTAGAGCACCTCCAAATTAGCTAGGGCCCTCAATTTTTCTTCAAAAATTTGTTGGAATTTCTAGGGTTTTGAAACCCTAGGTCATGGCCGGTTGGGGGTTTCCTTCTCTGCCGAACAGAAGTGGGAGGGGGAGGAGAAGGAGTATGAAGAAGGAAATAAAATGGGAAAATTGCTTATAAGTCCCTATATGACTATAATATTATATATATATATACCCTTCTAGTCAACATTTCTAGGGTTTTTCTTGTGAAAATCACTCCATAATGTACTTAAATTCCTCCCAATGTAAAAATGAATTAGAAATGCATTTTTATGCATAATTGTAATCAAAATCAATAGTTATAAACGATTGCAATACATATAAATATGTATGTAGACGAATATCGCAATATTTTTTTTTGAAAAATACTTTCAACTTCAAACTATAATTTAATAACTCGAAAATTTGAACTTCCTATCATGAACAAATGCCCCAGAAAAATTTCGGGTCAAATCGGATTCGTCTCCTCCGAGAAAACTCATCTCAAAACTCCTATATTGTCAATTTTTCCCGTTTACCCCAAAATATCAATTTAATCATTCTAATGCTAATAAAGTCAATTAATAGGGGTAAATATACTCAGAAACATATTTAAAAATAATTTAAATCAAATAATTAAGGAATTAAAAAAAGACAGATGTTACATTCTACACAGCTCAAAAGAAGCTCATCCTCGAGCTATGGGGGTTAAGAAAACTCCTCAAACAAATTCAAGATACCTCATTCCCACCATTTCCTAGGATTTCCGGATACATTATCAGCATCAGTACCTCATTGCACCCTTAACAATTGAATAACTTGTCGTCAGGTCACCGCACTATCGATTTACAATAACCACTAGTTTGATAGGATATGTCACATCCAATATCACATCAAGCTGGACTTCAATCTACCACAGCTCCACCACTTGAGATAGATCCTTCACACTTTCTCGACATAGAAACAAGAAATACATCAAGAATGCCCGATATCTCAAAGATACTCTTCAAACAATATATCACAATTCCAATTCTTTCTATAACTCTGAAGGGCCATCATACCTCGGGTCTAACTTTTTTCCAATTTCTATAACAGCGTATTCCATGGACAAGGGATACCTTTAAGAATACTCAATCTCCAATTTCTAACTTCCTGAGGCTTTCGCCGCTGATCTGCGTCACTTTTTCTTTTGCCGACTACACACCTCAAAAGAGGCTTATCCATGCTCATGCTCACCTGATAATTAATATTCTTCCTTGTTCCGGGCCACTAAAATATTCTCCATCACCCATTACTACAAGCCGTCCTCATCCAGAACACCAAATCTACGATAATAACAAGAATTTCCTACTGCCTACTGACCAATCTGCATTTCACTCATTAATCCCATCCAGAATTTGGGTATGCGATCTCAGTCACAAACAAAATTTTTTTGAATTCATGTTTGACTGGTCAACTGTAGGATAGACAACTGTATTGATAAACTACCAATATCTAAGGTCGGATCAACCTCAACTACTGAAATAAGATCAAATGGATCTAATGAATTTAATGCTGTCCACTCCTGGGACGTCATTAAGACCAAAACCTTCTTTCCATTTACAGCATTCATCACCTTATTTCTTCCCCGGGTGGTATTTTATTTCCATACCAAGCTACCAAGGTACTCAAGCCACGTTTATTGCCTCCTGCTAAAATTATTTGCAGAACAAGTGTTCAAACTCTTACGATCAAAGAAAAAGTTAAAACTATTTTCTGAAAAACTACTTTCTCAACACCTTCAATACGTGCCCTACTCTCACTAATTTCAAATCTGCGTAATTTATGCACCCCGTATAACCACAACTGCCTCAATGTATAAGCCACAAGCTTTCCTTCATGCATCAAACTGCACCTGATCCTGTACTACATGCACTCCCTTCTCGGGATGATCAAAACATGAGCTGTCGTTAATCTTCCTTTAATTCTTGAAAATATCTCTCCACGCGGTTCGGATCATACCAACGGCTCATTCATTATGATAAAATGAGTTATCGCTACAACAATAAGAGAAAACCGAAGAATAAACCTCCGATAATAGCCACTTAAAACCAAGAAACTTTGAATTTCCAACACATCCGGGGGTTATTTCCCGTCTTTTCAACTTTTTAAAATTTCTTTCTGATCCACAATTACGTCTTCAACAGACACAACGTGTCCCAAAATTCACACTTCTCGCCCCTAAAATGACAATCTACAGACTTTTCATACCGCTTCTAGTCCCAACAAGTCTACAACTCAGTTCTGCGGTGCCATCTATGCCCTTCCATTCAGCAAAAATGCACCAAACCTCATCTAAGAATACAATCACACCCTGTTAATATATGGGTGAAAGGTCCAATTCATCAAATTCATGAAAACTACAAGGGCGTTCACCAGCCCAAAAGACATCACGGAGAACTTATGTAATTCATATCGAGTATGAAAAGCAATTCCGGGAATACTTTCCTCTTCAAGGATTATCTGACGGTACTCGGTGTGCAACTCTAGCCATGAAATTAATGGCGCTCCACGCAACTAATCCAACAAATTATCTATTCTCAACAATGAATACTTAATAGTCACGTTACTCCATACACCTTCTCGGTGAACTACCTTCTTTGTTACAAAACTACCGACACGCCCTACGGCATCTCACTTAAACCGATAACATTTTCCAAAAACACCACCTCAAATCCTCTTTCATCTCTCCCCATTCCTAAAGTGTTATAACACGAGCTGATTTAGAATTATGAGTCATACCAAATATCAAATCAACCTTGAACTCCAGAGCTCACCAAGGTAGGGGACCAAGAACCTCTTCGAATATATTAGAAACTTGGCAAACTACATCAACAATTTCAATCTTCACCTTAGATACTTCCACTGAACCCCAACGGCATAATTTTCATCATCCAAGGCATTACATACAATCAAAATTGGGTTTCATCGGGCTGTCTCACTCGAATCCTCCCTGCACCACACCCCAACTATACATAAGGCCTTCACAACTAATCAATCTCCCCAAATATGGGATAAACCAGAATCACACATCACTCCTCGGTCGAGAAATATACACCTATAAGACATACGCCCATAGGATCCACCCAAAATCTCCAGGGAATAACCCCTTACGGCACACAACAATCAATTTACTATACTACTCCAATAGTGCGCAAATTCACACTGGGATTTCTACAGAAATCAACCCATATGCAGGGTCATGAAAGGAAATGCTGACTCAAGGTTAGACCAAAGTCAAATGGGGACCACACCATTCCACGATAGAATCCATTCTTCAACAAAACACCCACATAAAATACACTCTCTATCTCCAACTAAACGATAATGAACCCATACTCACATGGCAAGATCACTAGGATTAACAATTTCCTAGTTAACCTAGGCTCTGATACCAAACTGTAACACCCCAATTTTTTTTTTTTTGAAAACTAAGTCTCCAAATTCAATTCTATCAATTTCTATATCACTTTAATCATAAACTAAGAAAGTTGTATTTCAGGGAAAATTTTGACAGAGTCTCCCCTGTAAATTTTGCCCTGAAACACAAAAAGCTTACGGAATTCTGCTCAAAATTCCGTAGCTCACAATACATCCAATCAATTCACGGGCTCCCCAGGCCAAAATGAGCAGAAACATACAGGCAATATAATATAATGCTCTGGAGGCCAAACTCATAACGGATTATTAAATATCAATCAAAAACTATAAATTTCTTTGAAAAACGAAGTAAATTTTTAGAAAAATATTTGTAAAACCTACCACAGAGCCTGGTACTCCACAGCGAGGTGGGTACGGGTCACAAACATACCACACCACCTCATACTATACTCATCATCGTCATATACATGCTTATACACCCATAATACAATTTAAATCATAAATTTTACTATTCCTATAACTAAAAAATACAAATTTTTAAAATAAAAAGTTATACTATCAATCCATGCCTCACCTCTGCACTGATGAGAACCTGCAACAGTGAGGGATCTAGGGTAGTCCTCGGACTCCCCTAACCCTCCAAACACTAAGGGGTTAGCCATTTCTAGTGTGAGTATAGTTATTAATCAAACAACAAATTAAAATAATATAAAGAAAATAAATTAAACTTACGAATACCAAATTAAAATAAGGCAACCTGAATCTTGAATACAACCACATCGTCAATACAATGACATATCAAATACTCTGCCAAACCTGCATTCAACTCTTTAATTATCCATAACTTCCCACATTTTATAATATACTTCACATCAACCTCGTATATATATATATATACATGCTTATTCGACATCCGTATAGTACGAATACACATACCATCCATTACTTTTCAATTTAACTACTCTAACCCAATAGTCATTCTTCCACAAGTATCGTCACAATAGTATTATAACCATTTGTATGTTATTACTCTTTTCATTAATAACAATTTGTATGAATACAACTCATAATACACATACTCTCTTAATAACCAATTTCATAACCAATCCCATAATATATGGATTTATTTTATTATGCCCTATCCAGTATTATTTCTTACAATTGCTTATATTCTCTTAACACCACATTCATTCAAGTCTCATACTTATTACATCAAAAACATGCTTTATTCCATCTCATTATACCACTTTAGAAATTCTCATTCTTATAAGTAATATATCTTATAATCATTTTCACTAAATCCCCAAACGCAATCTGGGGCCACAACATATCACCTTCCATAGCCGATAGCTTGGTTATTAATTTACTTCAATCACTTATCATCTTCACTTCACTTTATTTCTCATTTCTATCAATCATTACCACTATTATATCCACTCACCCTGCGAATTATGCCAAGACAGGTAGTTCCCACAATTTCCACACAAATTGCGGGCGGGTAGTTCCTTGACACAATTCCAAGGTACAACTCATATCAATCTGTATTTACTTTAATGATCACACACATAATACAATTACTTCGTATTATTCATGATAACACATCTCTTTTATTATTATCATTTTAAATTAATCACGCACTGCATTTATCACTTCTTTTCATATACTAACTCATAACTCATTTTCTTTCACATTTATTTCATTCACAACAACTTTCTTTCCCACACACAGTTCACATTTCACTATCCACTTTCTTTTCCACACGAAATTCACATTTTACTATCCACTTTCTTTTCCACGCACAATTCACAATTTACTATCCACTTTCTTTTCCCACGCAATTCACATTTCACTATCCACTTTCTTTTCCACACACAATTCACATTTTTATTCACGCAAAGTTATTTTATTAGTTTGTCGACCAGTGAGCCACAGTATCCCAACTACTGAAAGCCGACAGCCCAGTAAACACGCGGTCCGATGCTCACACAGAGTCTTACTCGTCCGAGGCTACGTCTTCCTCCTAACCGAACTAGCGAGGGAAAAACCACGCCCCAGGTAAACTGGGTACTTCTCCGCGACGTCTGTCATCGAGGGAAAAACCACGCTCCAGGTAAACTGGGTACTTCCTCCCAGCCGATAGCCAGGAGGGAAAAACCACGCCCCAGATAAACTGGGTACTTCCTTGCGACGTCTGTCATCGAGGGAAAATCCACGCCCCAGGTAAACTGGGTACTTCCTCCCAGCCGATAGCCAGGAGGGAAAAACCACGCCCCAGATAAACTGGGTACTTCCTCACGACAGCTGTCATCGAGGGAAACCGGGCCTCAAGCCGATAGCTTGGGCGATAAAATCCACGCACCCCAAACATAGTTTGGGTCCACTATTCCCAAGCCGGTCCTTGGGCGTTAGGAGGTCTAGCCCAAACCTCCAGGATTGCTGTAGGTACTGGTCAACAAAACCATTTATTATTGGCATTAATCATTTCATCTTTTCAGCTTACTTTATCAACACATGCATTTCACTTATGAATTCAATAATTGCCACACCTTGGCTTTACTCACAAAAATAATAACACATTTTATTAACGCTTACCATCTCACCTTTTATCTTGCATTTGATGCACATCCGATGTCCACGATATTGATTATCATCTCGTTGTATCATATATATATGCATACACCATGTCATTTAACATAGAACCCATCATATTATTTAATTTACCATAACATCACCCATTATGAATACCATGCTATTCGCTACTTCATTAAATCCCATATAAACATACCCCAAGTCATTTATCATATAAACCAACATGTCATATTATTGCCCATTAATTCATTTCAAACATAATTAAAATGTAAACATGTACCCAAGTATTAATTTCATCAATTATTGCATCACACATCATAATCATATATATATATATATTACAATAAACACCACACGTGCGGATTTCCCATCATAAGGGGCCTAAACCACTTATTTTCTCTAATTAAATCTTATAATATCTAATTATAGCATACTAGCTCATACATCCGGTTTCATATAAGTAAAATCACTTATATGGGCTTATATGCCCCAAAACATGCACAAACGGGTACTATAATTACACGGGTCTTCAAAACATGATCACAATCACTACTTTCGTCTAATTACATCTTATAACACCCATCCATAGCATACTAGCCCGTACACAAAGCTCCGTGTATACCAAATTACCTATATCGGCCTATATACCCCAAAAACATGCACAAAACATGCACGGGGTAAAAATATGCATAAATAATTTAATATATTTAGTTTTTATACATCAACACATCACATTAACCCATAATATAGGTTTTATATGCTTAAAATATTTAATTTTACTAAATTTCTCAAAAACCCATTTTCGGGCCCCTAAAAATCCGTATTTTCCTTTAAAATCAATTTTTGCTATAACTTTTCCAAGACATATCAAAAAGCCACGAAATTTGGCCACAATATAAAATATTTATAATTACAATATACTCACCTGACGGATCGAGCAAACGATGTCCCACGTCTGTCCTGTAGCCAGTCGAAGTTCGACTTTTTCTACCTAATTGGAAAATTATAGAACCGGTTAGCTTAAAACTCAAAACTCGACCTACGGACCTCCAAATTCGAATCCGTCTTCACCCTCGCATCACAAATGACATACGTAGGTGAGCTACATCGATAAATTTCGAATTTGGTTCCCAATACAAACACTCCCTTATTGATCGGAGGCTTTCTAATAAGAAAGATTCATATTTTCTAATTTCTTTACTCCTCTTTTTCCTAATCTCACAAATTTGGGTTAATAATAATAATAGAACTCAATTATACCTCCGAACCCATCAAATTTTCACCTAAACCTCGCTCGGGCATTTCACCGAACACCCGGCGTGCATAAATAGTGTACCCGTAGTTTTTGAGATTCCGACGGGTTTCTAACTCCATAAAATTCTCACTAATCCCATTCTAAATTATTTCTCCTTAATACACAACAATTTCTATAATCCATACTTATCAATTATTCTTTTTATTATCCAAATTCTAAAGCCAACACACTAATTAATTTATAACTCACAAAAATTAATTTATAACTCACAAACCACTCAATTTCTCACCAATCTTTCTTCTCTATAATTACTAGCATCACCTAATTACCCTACTATATCATTTTCTAGCACTAAAACTCAAAATCATATTTTTCCATAAACTAAACTTCATAATTTCTTACCTTACAAGCCTTATCTTTGCAAATGGACTCCGGAAATGAGTAGAGCACCTCCAAATTAGCTAGGGCCCTCAATTTTTCTTCAAAAATTTGTTGGAATTTCTAGGGTTTTGAAACCCTAGGTCATGGCCGGTTGGGGGTTTCCTTCTCTGCCGAACAGAAGTGGGAGGGGGAGGAGAAGGAGTATGAAGAAGGAAATAAAATGGGAAAATTGCTTATAAGTCCCTATATGACTATAATATTATATATATATATACCCTTCTAGTCAACATTTCTAGGGTTTTTTCTTGTGAAAATCACTCCATAATGTACTTAAATTCCTCCCAATGTAAAAATGAATTAGAAATGCATTTTTATGCATAATTGTAATCAAAATCAATAGTTATAAACGATTGCAATACATATAAATATGTATGTAGACGAATATCGCAATATTTTTTTTTGAAAAATACTTTCAACTTCAAACTATAATTTAATAACTCGAAAATTTGAACTCCCTATCATGAACAAATGCCCCTGAAAAATTTCGGGTCAAATCGGATTCGTCTCCTCCTAGAAAACTCATCTCAAAACTCCTATATTGTCAATTTTTCCCGTTTACTCCAAAATATCAATTTAATCATTCTAATGCTAATAAAGTCAATTAATAGGAGTAAATATACTCAGAAACATATTTAAAAATAATTTAAATCAAATAATTAAGGAATTTAAAAAAGACAGATGTTACACTAGGTCCTCGAACTCAGCACCTAGCCACAACATTTGTCATTATAAAATAGAGAAAGAAGAGAAAAAGTAGATCTCTCCTATTAGTATTTTCTTTCCTATTAGTATAAGATATAGATATAATATAATTTAGTAACGGGGTGCGGGCAGTGAGCGTGAATCGCTCTTAGTTATGTCCAGAAGGCCATCCTAGAAGCAGTATTGTGCGGACCATAGACCACCGTAATTGACTGGGTCCACACGTCGGCTTTACGTTGGAGCAAAACCGACAGTGAGAATTGCCCGTGGAGTTTGTTTAGGCAGACAAACATCTCAGGGTTAAAACCAAGAGCAATACCCCCAGATGCCCCAAAAGATTGGCACATTCTTGCCTTGTCCAAATTGCACGTTCAAAAATATTTTTGAGCAACTCATAAAATTATATAGAACTCCAAAAAAATATGAGAGAATTGGAAAAAATTAATGAATATCATCCCTACTGTAATTACTGCCATAAAATTTTTTAGATTGAAAAAGTGGAAGGTGAAGATAGGGATTGTTTATATATATATATATGGGTAAAAGGGATATGAGCAACTTGCTCATTTAATAAATGAGCAATTGATGAGGTGGTATGCATGTGATACATTGAGTATCTAACCACTTTTAGGATTTCCCAATCACATGCATGCCACCTCATCACTTGCTCATTTACTAAATGAGCAAATTGCTCATACCCCTTTTTCCCTATATATATATATATATATATATATATATATATGTATATATATATATATATATATATATATTTATATATTAAATCGTGCATAGTGCAGGCATTAGCTAAATATAAATTTCTACTTTTTCTCTTCTTTCTCCATTTTAAAATAGAGAAAGGAGAGAGAATGTAGACTCTTTCCTATTGGTATTCTCTTTCCTATTAGTATAGATATAATATAATTTGGTAACTATTTCTAAATTTATAATTAATTGATTTTTAAAAAAATTTGTTAAAAGGCATGTCTAGGTCCTCGAACTCAGCACCTAGCCACAACATTTGTCATTATAAAATAGAGAAAGATGAGAAAAAGTAGATCTCTCCTATTAGTATTTTCTTTCCTATTAGTATAAGATATAGATATAATATAATTTAGTAACTATTTCTAAATTTATAATTAATTGATTTTTTAAAAAATGTTAAAAGGTATGTCTAGGTCCATGAACTCAGCACCTAGCCAGGGCCGGCCCTGAGTTCCCAGGGGCTCTAGGCGAACTTTCGAAATGGGGCCTGTAACGACTCGAAAAATAACATATGGCTATTTTGCATCGAAATATGTGCGCGATTGAGAATTTCGCGCGAATATGTATTTTCCGATAATAATTATTTTTATCGAGAAATATAAGATATAGTGTCTACTTTATTTTATCATTATTATTTTCGAAAATGAAATTATTTTATACGGATTATTACAAAGTAGTTTTAATGTATTTTGTATTGTTTGGATATTAAAGTAGAGATTTGGGACTTATTTGAAATAATTTTGGAGATGGGGGCTTATATGAAATACTTCTATTTATTTATTTATTTAAACCCCCCCTCCCCTTCTTCTTCTTCCCTTCTTTCCTTTTTCCTGAACCCGACCGAAAGCTCCCTTCGGCCGAAACCCATTCGGCATCCCCCTTCACCCGCTCAATCCCCGTCGATCCTTCACCAAATCCAAATTAAATTGAGGGATTGACTAATTGGAAGGTCCTCTACGTCGCGGCGGAGTCCGTTTTTCGAAAGGGTTTCAAAAAGGATATGTTGGCGACTTTGGATGCGGGGTGGCGCTTCGAGTCTTCGCGGGACAATTTGGGATCTCTGGACTACCCTAGGCCCCTACTGTTACAGGTCCTCAGCGGTGCAGAGGTGAGGTATAGGTTCAGGTTCCGGTGGAGTGGAGCTTCACTTTACTATTTGTTGTTATGGTTTAATTGTAAATAGTTAAGGTTTTATGCTCTAAATTGTATTTCTGATGTATAAGTATGTGGGTGATGATGGAGAGTAGAGTGTGGAGTGGCATGATGTGGTTTGGACCCGTACCCTTCTCATTGTGGAGTACCGGGCGCTGTGGTAAGCTTTTACAAGTTATTTTTTAAAAAAACTTACTACGTTTTCAAAAGGATTTATGGTTTTTAATTGATAATTGATAAACCGTTATGAGTTTGGCCCCCAGAGCATATATATATATTGCCTGTGTGATGATGCTCATTTTGGCCTGGGGAGCCCGTGATATTATTGCCTGTGATGTGAGCTACGGAATTTAGAGCAGAATTTCGTAGGCTTTTTGTGTTTCGGGGTAGAAATTACAGGGGAGACTCTGCCGAAATTTTTCCTGAAACACAACTATCTTAGTTTATGGTTAAAGTGACATAGAAATTGGAAGAATTGAGTTTGGAGTCAAAAAGGAAAAAGGGCAGGCGCTACAGTTGGTATTACAAACTGATATTTGTAATTACTGCGGGGTAACTCTGTATTAAATAAAAAGTTTTAATTTCCATCATTGTGTGTATCGTGACTAATTGAAGGAAAGATCTTGGCATGTGTAACGGTTTCCCAGTTATATGGGAATCGGGGCGCTACAGAGTGGTATCAGAGCTGACTTCAATTTACAGTCTAACACAGTAGGAAAGTTAAACTTGAATGCCCTTTTGGAGTCGGGTTTTAGCTAGTTGTAGATAGTTATAATTTATATTGTTGGCTCTTTCAACTTATGTTTTATAATTTTTCTATATCTGGACTAATCCTAGTGTATGGGTTACCATCCCTTAAACACATAAATGATGTTCGAGGATGTCCCAACCAAGGAGGTGTTGATGGAAGAGAGTGAACCGACATCGATGGATGATCCGATAACCTTGAGCGAAGAGCCAAGGAGACTTCACCACCACAAGGACTACAACATGAATAGGAGCAAATTCCAAAGACCACCAAGGTTGTAGTATGCAATCTTGTGAGAGATTTAGGCACAAGAAATCAGTCTGTCCACGACTACAAGGGACAAGATCTGCACCAGCATCAGGGTTCAAGGACCAAGGTCAGAAGCAGAAGACTCAGAAAACGGAGGGCAACCTTGGAGGCACCAAGCTCAGAAAGTTGTTTTATGTGGTGAGCATAGTCATCTCAAGAACCAGTGTTCAAGGAAGGACACTTAGATAGATACCAGTGCATGTCACAAATGTGGGAGGATTGGTCATATCCGACCAGATTGCCCCCAGCTTCATAAGAAAGAACAGCAGATCAACCCCAAAGGTGAACAACAGTGGAAAAGAGCCTGTTCACCAAGGGTAGAGTTCGCACTTATTACCAGCAAGCTGTAGAAGGCAGGAGTGCTAGTACCGGTATGTGCATATAGAACTGCAACTAAGTTTAAAAGTTGTATTTTTGGAAAATTTTTTGGACTAAGAAGTAAGGTATGATGAAACACTTTCGTAATCAGTTGGATTTTTATATATATATATATATATATATGGAATCCATACAACTGTTTTGTTCAATTGTGGTTCATCACATTCTTTGTCTGAATTATTTTTCAAGTGTTGAGATGTGTGCGGGAGGCAACTCTATATTTGATTTGTTTGAATACACCACCTAGAGCATCAGCTTCGAGCAAATTACAGAAGAGAATTCTGGATGTTTGAAGTAATGATTATAGGCCATGTCCTATTCTAAGGAGGGAGTGGCTACTGAACTGCAAAAGGTCGAGATAAGTGAAGGATTGACCTCAACCAAAGACTGTGAAAGAAGCAAGAAGCTAGATGATGAGATCAAGTAAGTCATTATTAGAGTGATTACTCAAGTTTAGAGCTCAGTTTTGGCACGATGGGAGCTACAACCGAGCCCGAGTGAGCAAGTCAGAAGGCTTAAGCAGGAAATGCAGGGATTGAAGCGCTGAAGCGACAGATTCTCCAAGATCAGCTTATGATTAAGCAACCACTAAGAACACGCCCAGGGAGGAAATCTCGCTCAAACAGGGGGCAATCCTGTTAACAATTCAGCAAGGTCACCGAGAGGAGCTGCTCAAGGGCTGAAGTAGCAATGTGTGACTTCGTCCTTTCTAAGGAGGGAGTGGTCACCAACCAATAGAAGTCGTAATCAAGGAGTAAATCAACATCACTTGTAGACAAGGATAGAGCAAGGTAATGCAGCCATTGTCTACTCTAGAGCAAGAACAGAGGAAGGTCAGCATCAAATTCATAGTGGGTCTGTCCAGAAGGCTGAAGGACAACAGTTCAACTTGGTAGAAGACCAGTTTTCGAGAATATCACTCGAGGAACTAGAGATGGTTCAGGGAAACGTCTCATGAACTATTGATGTTGTGGTTGTCTTCCTCTCCACTAGTAGCATTCTGAGGACAGAACAATTCTAAGGAGAGAGTGATGTAACGACTCGAAAAATAGCATATGGCTATTTTGCATCGAAATATGTGCGTGATTGAGAATTTCGCGCGAATATGTATTTTCCGATAATAATTATTTTTATCGAGAAATATAAGATATAGTGTCTACTTTATTTTATCATTATTATTTTCGAAAATGAAATTATTTTATACGGATTATTACGAAGTAGTTTTAATGTATTTTGTATTGTTTGGATATTAAAGTAGAGATTTGGGACTTATTTGAAATAATTTTGGAGATGGGGGCTTATATGAAATACTTCTATTTATTTATTTATTTATTTATTTATTTATTCATTTATTTAACCCCCCCCATCCCCTTCTTCTTCTTCCCTTCTTTCCTTTTTCCTGAACTCGACCGAAAGCTCCCTTCGGCCGAAACCCATTCGGCATCCCCCTTCTCCCGCTCAATCCCCATCGATCCTTCACCAAATCCAAATTAAATTGAGGGATTGACTAATTGGAAGGTCCTCTACGTCGCGGCGGAGTCCGTTTTTCGAAAGGGTTTCAAAAAGGATATGTTGGCGACTTTGGATGCGGGGTGGCGCTTCGAGTCTTCGCGGGACAATTTGGGGTCTCTGGACTACCCTAGGCCCCTACTGTTACAGGTCCTCAGTGGTGCAGAGGTGAGGTATAGGTTCAGGTTCCGGTGGAGTGGAGCTTCACTTTACTATTTGTTGTTATGGTTTAATTGTAAATAGTTAAGGTTTTATGCTCTAAATTGTATTTCTGATGTATAAGTATGTGGGTGATGATGGAGAGTAGAGTGTGGAGTGGCATGATGTGGTTTGGACCCGTACCCATCTCGTTGTGGAGTACCGGGCACTGTGGTAAGCTTTTACAAGTTATTTTTTAAAAAAACTTACTACGTTTTCAAAAGGATTTATGGTTTTTAATTGATAATTGATAAACCGTTATGAGTTTGGCCCCCAGAGCATATATATATATATATATTTCTTGTGTGATGATGCTCATTTTGGCCTGGGGAGCCCGTGATATTATTGCCTGTGATGTGAGCTACGGAATTTAGAGCAGAATTCCGTAAGCTTTTTGTGTTTCGGGGTAGAAATTACAGGGGAGACTCTGCCGAAATTTTCCCTGAAACACAACTATCTTAGTTTATGGTTAAAGTGATATAGAAATTGGAAGAATTGAGTTTGGAGTCAAAAAGGAAAAAGGGCAGGCGCTACAGTTGGTATTACAAACTGATATTTGTAATTACTACGGGGTAACTCTGTATTGAATAAAAAGTTTTAATTTCCAGCATTGTGTGTATCGTGACTAATTGAAGGAATGATCTTGGCATGTGTCACGGTTTCCCAGTTATATAGCAATCGGGGCGCTACAGGGCCCATAATAACATATATATTTTTTTACGCGCAAAATACGTACCTATATTTACAAGGAAAATTCAAATTTGGGGCCCCCTTGTTAGAGAAATTGGACCTGAGCTGAGTGTACCAAGTGAACTTTTTGGAAATGATCTGCAATAGGTAGAAAGTGAGAAGTGGCTCGAGGCGTGAGTTGCACTTTCTTTAAGAAACTATTTGGCCGATTCTGGAGATGAATCGTTGATCACCAAACACTTCTTCCGAGATACAACGAGCTTCTAATTTACAGTGCTGCCAAGACTCCAATCGCAGCACGTACCAACTTGCACCAGCAATTAGCAAACAAAAACCGAGAAAATAGATTTTGAGAAAAGATTGAATGATAGATATAAATTTTTTTTCTCTTCTTATCTATTTTCTTTCCAAAGATGATATCTTCTTATAGCTTGTAACCAGGAAGCTATTAATTTGTATCCATTAATCAAAAAACAGCTATATAATGAATATCATTTAATTTTTGAAACTGCTATAACATGAAGTCATTTTAAGTTTGAAACAGTTATATTTTTAAAAAAATGTTTTGAATTTTGACAGTTCAAAAAGAAAAGAAAAAAATGTTCTGTTTTTTTTTTCAATAGACCCCAAGACCCCTAAGGCCCTAAGGCCCGGCCCGGTCATATATATATATATATCATGTGGAATGTAGGAATTGAACCCCCAACCTCTTGTGAACTCAAAACTTTAACCGTTGGGCCATGAGACAATATTATCAATAAGATGAGTGTTTTGAATGTATACTCAATTCCAACAATCCCTCACTTATATATTTAAAACACTAATTTTAAAAGAAGCAGTTTTTTTAAAAGTATAGAACCATGCATAAGTAAGGTGTCCGAAGACTTGAACCTTACATAGTGGACAATCCCCAAAATGTAAGAATAATGAGTGATCTTCAGTCTTGAACTCATTACCCATTTTTACATAGTGAATGAAAACCACACGTAATTGTACCAGGTGCAAGTTCTGAATGCCAGCACATTCCGGCCTTGTGCTTATCCCAGTATAGGTGAATGTTTTTAGAGAATCAGCCCCATTCTAATAGAAGCGGCCACACTTCACAGACACTTCGGTGAGTCTATCAAGAGTGCTCTTGTAGCTAGGCACTCATCTCATTCAGAGATATAGAGCTCATTAAGAGCCAAGCTCATCCTTACTAACGCTACAATATATCATGCACATACACATCAGGATGTACTAAGGAGTGGTAAACTCCTAGGTTGTAACGCCCCGAATCTCAAATACACTGAATTCGAGATGTTCTACAGGATCTTTCCACTTCATTTAGTACAATTTTACAAGAAAATTTGAACTTTTCACTTTACATCAGAGTTTACATGAATACATTTACAATTTACATTGCACAGCAGAAGTAAACTTTACAACAATGAAATAAATGTACAACAACACTGAATAATCTTTAAGCATCTGTTCTTCTTTAATCTTTATCATGTAATTTACCTGCATATAAAACTGTAGGTACGTCAGTTTATTCAACCGACGATCATTATACACGGTCATCCTCTCTATGCCGGAAATAGTATAACTTATTTTCCATATTTAGCAAACACAAACTTGTCACATATCAAACTAAAGGGACTACCTTATTGATGTCGTGTTGTGATTGTGCACTTAGTCCTTAATGCAGTTAATTATGTTACATGACACTAATGAGCACTTGTTCGGATTCTATGTATCCCATACTACATAGATCCGAGGGCAAGCCCTTAATCGTTCTTCATCTTTGTAGGGTTCAATCCCTCGTTATGACTTAATCTACTACTGTAATTACGGTAGGTATCTTAGATGATCTATGAGTACAAACACGTGTACAGAAAACCTGGAGGGGAATCCCACATCATGTCACGACGCATCGTGAAGACAGCCTGTGGCAATTCAGCCTCCTTCATGGCACACGATCCTCTTGCAGTCACCAAACATCCCACAAGCGTCACCACCAGGACGATAATTCTGGAGTAGTGCCCACGCCATGTCTTGACGCATCAAGCAGGCAGCCTGTGGATCACTCTCACACCGCCAATCCGATGGCCCTCATACTCGTATTTTTCTCCTACTTTCATCACGTCTCCACTATGTATTAATCCTTAATTTTTATCAAAATCATGAACAAAAATCAAAGCTCTAGAGTTAGCCTCTCCACTACACCAGACTTATTCATTCATTCAAACATGACCAACCTTGGTCTTTCTTTTCAATTTTTATTTCATTTATTTCCAAATGCCGGGGGAGACTTAGCTACTCTTTTTGTTTCAATTTTCAATTCATAATTTCCAATTTGAGCATTTCCAACTCATAAATTCTCATGTTGAGTTATCATACTCAAAAGTATTTCTCTTTTCCAATCATGATTTCTAATTCGTTCAAATAGTCCATAACTATACATGAAATTCAACTATTCATCATGTAACTCATGAAATGTTATTTTCACATAAAAACCCACACCATTAATTATTCAATCAAAGGTGAACATTTACACTTCATAACTTCCACACTATTCTCAAATGAGAATAATTTGCATCACATCACACAATATAATTTCTTTTTGCCAAATTAATTTCCTAATCCTTCATTCTTTTTGCAAGATATAATTTCACAAAAATATAAATATAAAACCATAGTTCTATTTACACATTTTATTCTCAAATCATGTTTTATTTCATGCAAATAATCCCAAAAGTATTTTTCTTAAGTCCTACATATTTTTAGAAGAATAATCATATTTTTTCCACAATTTTTTGATCACCAAAACGTTAAAAAAATAAGTTTTTTCAATCTTGCTGAGGGCAAGATTCGAACCCAGCACGCAGAGAACACAGCCAAAGGCACCGGCCACTAGGCCATTTGTGCCAGCGGTATAAAAGAAAGGCAGAGAGTATTTAATGCTCTCGGTCGCTGATTCTTTGTTTTAAAAATTCATGAAACGAATTATGGTGCCACAGGGATTCGAACCGGCCACCACAGGGAACCCAAGGCTACTGTAGCGATCAGAGCCGTCCCGACCACTTGAGCTACGCGCTCAAGTTGTCAAGAACGCAACTCAAGACTCATTTGAACCAATTCTCTCTGTTATTAAAACGTCTCGATGTTCAACTAGTCCTCATTTCACTTTGTTTTTATAAAAATTACTTTAAAATTCCAGATTGATTATTTCTCGTCTAATTTACATATCAGTATGAAGAAAATAATTTTTTTCAACAATTAAACATATTTTCATACAATTAATTCGAATCCTACATTATAACTACCACATTCTTCATTTCGACATTTATTAACAAATAATACCACTAATCCCTTTATTAGGAACTTCACATTAATTCTCTGTTTTTAACCTTTTACCAAACATACTAATCTATATCTTAATTCATTTATTTCAATATCACACAATGATCCATTTAATCACATGAAGTAGCATTGCCAATCTACTAAATTTGTGTATATAATTTGTGATGTAGATAATGAGACTTTCTTTAACAATCCATGGGTATAATTAATCCATACAAACTTAGATTTTTACTAATCAAATCACATACAATTGCACACCCACATTCCAATCAATTCATAGGTCAATTTTCCCATTAAAGCGTACTCTTATTAATATTTTTCATGCCTCATCCATTCAATTTAATCTAGCATGCATCCCTAATTAGAATATAGAAAATTTACCCACCTTGTATGGAGAGAAAAATACAACTAGCAATCCCTAGACCAATGTCCTTGCAACGAAATGCTCCTCCTTGAACACGTGCACACAAGCCTCCAAGCACACCCAAGCAAACCGAGCTCCTCCCTTGATGCCGGCCTCTCCCTCTTCTAGTTGCAAGCAAAAATCCCACACACTCTCAATCTTTTAATTCACAAAATCACTACTAGATAATATAATTTAGATTATAGGTTGTAGAAAGTAATAAGCACAAGATTAACTAGCCATGGAGGGGGTATTTATACTAAAATCTTGATGGAATGGAGGGCTAGGATCAAGTAATTGGTTATAAGATGGAGGGCTAAGATGAAAGTAGGAGTTACATTAACTACCCACAACCAAGTAACCACCAAGCATGATCTCCACTTAAATTTTTGGTTTCCCTCCCAAAAAGATCAAAACCGGCCATCATAGGAGTGCATATTGCACGTGTACGTGTAGTGCACGTGCATGCAACTAGGTCCAAAAATTGTACATTTTATTTTATACAAAAATAAACTTTAATTTTGTACTCTACATTACAAGTCATATTTGAAAATTAACTAATGGGCATTAGTTTTATGGGCCAAAATAATTATTATAAAATAATAAATTAAATTAACTTTGGGCTTTTAAAAGAAAAAGGCTTTTTGTCTAATTGAAAGAAAGCTTTGTGAAAATAATTTAAAAGCATATATTTAAAAATCCATACCCATCATAATGGAAATAATCATAACATTTAATTCAACCAAAAATATTACACGTGCACACTACGTGCAAAATAAATAATTTTTCATTAAATGAAAAATCAGGGCATTACATAGGTTGCATGATTTCAATCACAGTATGACTTGTTTTTCCCATTGAACCTATGTCTTGGGATCTCCAGTCGTATAGGTTGGGTTCCTACCAATTGTGATCTAAATGGGCTTCAGTCCCATCCTTATCGATGTATTCCAAACTTTGTCTCGAGACAATCCTTTCGTCAAAGGATCTGTAAGATTACTTTCTGATCTGACAAAATCCACAGTAACAGCACCAGACGTGAGGTGCTCTCTCACCGTACTGTGTTTGCGACGAATCACTAATCTCTTACTGTTATAGTAAGCATTTTGTACTTTAGCTATGACAGCAGTACTATCTGAGTGGATTAAGATCGGAGGTATAGGTCTATTCCATGTAGGAATGTAAGACAAGAGGTTCCTCAACCAGCTTGCCTTCTCTCTATCCGCAGCTAGAGCAACTAACTCAGACTCCATAGTAGAGTAAGTTAAAATAGTCTATTTCTTGGACCTCCAAGAAACAGCACTACCAGCGATACTAAAAACGTATCCACTTGTGGCCTTGGAATCATCTGAAAATGAATTCCAATCTGCATCGCTGAATCCCTCAAGGACAGCGGGAAACCTCTCATAATGTGGTCCTAAGTTCATGGTCTTTTTAAAGTACCTCATGACTCTGTCAATAGCATTCCAATGCTCAGAATTAGGACAACTCGTAAATCTACGTAATACACCTACAACATATGCAATGTCAGGTCTAGTGCAGTCAGTAGCGTAGCGAAGGCTACCAATAATACTAGCATATTCTTTTTGTCTAACTGCAGCACCAGAATTTTTCAAAAGTTTAACATGAGGGTCACTAGGTGTACATGCAGGTCTACGGTCTAAGTAATTGTATTTCTTCAAGATTTTCTCAATGTAATGAGATTGATCAAGAGTAATACCAGCCTCAGAACGTGTGATTTTCATGCCTAAAATAACATTGCCCGAAAATGAGACCCTTATATATTCAATTCCAACAATTCCGAAATCTCCGGGGATCTAAGGTGGCCGCCTTACCCACCTCTAGGGTAGGGCCGACCCTGCACCTAGCCACAACATTTGTCATTCATCCTAATATTGTACAACACATTGGTCGATCGTATAAGCAATTGATATTGACGGATGAACTTGTCATTTAAAATAAAAGTATATGCACTGGAAGGAAAAAAAAAGGGAGAAACTGATGCCCAAATTGAAATTTATGGGAGTAGGCTGTAGGGTGTGCAAAGTGAAAACCTAAATTGAGTGGCGTATTTTGATTTTTGCTCAGACATTGAGTGAATTTTAATTGATTCACCGAAGTTACTATATTTTTCTCTACTATCTCAAGTAACACACTACTATTAGAGATTTCTATCACATACTCTACACTAGAGTAGGTATTGGGTCCTATCGGGTCGGATCCTTCGCTATCCGGACCCGATACCTTACGGATCAAAAAATTTGCACTTGAACCCGGATTTGCAAGAATCGGGTCCGAATCCTAGTTAAAAAAATTTACCCGTCGGGTCTGGTAGTGGAAAATAAATATTTGCACGTAAGTATTTTGCACCCGATATCCTACGGTTCCAACAATTTTTGTACTTAAGTATATGAACAAATATTATATTTACACATCTATATTCACCAATTACTATATATATATATATATATATATATATATATCCCTGTAACACTCTTATTCAAATTTCATATTTTTTAAGGTATTTTTTAACGGGTCCGGGTCCGGGTCGGTTCTATTTTGATTGGACCCGGACCCGGATCTGTCTTGATCGGGTCGGTTCCGGTCCAATGCCAGGTCCTAGTCGGGTCTAGGTATCAGGTAAATGTGACAATGTTACTCTACACCTACTCCATAATACCCTCCACTAATAGTGTGCCACCTAAGATTTAAAGAAAAATATAGTAAATTTGATAGTAGGTGTAGCATTACTCTTGCTAAATTATTCAAGGTTTTGTAGACCTCCACTAAGTGTGATCTTCAGTTTAGGTCTTAAGAATACATAAATGGAGTAGTTTTTATGGCTAAAAGTAAGAAGTTCAATTAATCTAATCAAATTACCTCCATTTCTTTTTCTGTACTTTTTTTTGGGAACAACTTCTTTCTCTTTGGCAAAGACATTAAGAATGACATTTATAACAACTACAGTTATAAAAGCGAAGCAGTTTGTGAAAAATATTAGCAGAGGGATGAGGTTTTAGGAAATGGGAATTATGACTAAAATTATATTTATTCTTCTATGTCATTTTGGACAATGTCTATTTGTTGTGTCACGTGATACATTCATCTATTATTTCATACCATTGCATGACATCTTTATCAACAATAATAATTAGATTGACAGCTTGATTAGTGGAGAATCAGTAGGAATATATCCAGTTTTGGTAAATCTGTTGATAGCTTGATAAGTGGAGAATCAGTAGGAATATATATTCAGTTTTGGTAAGTCTGTTGATAGCTTGATTAGTGGAGAATCAGTAGGAATATATATTCAGTTTTGGTAAGTCTGTTGATAGCTTGATTAGTGGAGAATCAGTAGGAATTTGTTAGCTTGATTTACTCCAATATCAGATCTGGTAAGTTGTATATATATACTACCACATACTAATAACAAATCAATCAAGTTATTTACAATCTCTCTTCTTCATTATGGTATCAGAGCCAAAACGATCCTACCCTCTTTCTCTCTAATTAAGGACGCCGCTCCTTACTCTAACCCTCACCCTTGCCTCCAATGGCCAACGACAGCACCTCCTTCATTTCCAACCCCTATGAACCTTCCAAACCCTTTGCCTGTATCACTCTTATCAGTGTCACCAAGCTTCTCCCCACCAATTATCTTAATTGGAAACTCCAAGTTGAAGCTCTCCTTGATGGCTATGATCTCCTCAAATATCCAGATGGATCCTTCCCCGCGCCATCGGAAACAATCTCCACCACTGCATCGCCTCCAGTGACGACCCCAAATCCTGCCTATCAGACATGGCGTCGACAGGACCGCCTCATCTATGGCGCCCTCCTCACCACTCTCTCCAATGAAGTGGCCTCCCTGGTGTCTCAGACAAAGACGTCGCATGATCTTTGGACCCTTCTCAAAAGCACCTATGCCAAGGCATCCCGCAGTCATCTCAAGCAACTAAAGGAGCGTCTCCGTACTGCTTCCAAAGGTACACAATCCATCACAACCTATATGCATTCCCTGAAGCAAACAGCAGATCTTCTTGCATCACTTGGATCTCCTGTCTCTGTTGAAGACATGACTGACCATGTCTTGCGCGGTCTCGACGACGGCTACAGAGCCGTCATTGACGGCGTGAATGCAAGGGACATCCCAATCACCTTTGATGACCTCCTCGAGAAACTTCTCATCCAGGAACTCTCCATCGTTGCTGCTCAGAGACAGAATCCTGCTCCAATTACAGCCTTGAGTGCTCAGGCTCGGCCTAACTCCAACAACAGGTCTCGATCAGGGCAATTCTCTGCACAGTCTAATCAGCGCACTGGCTACCGCAACCCTCCAAAACCGTTTCTAGGTCGATGTCAGAGGTGCAATGTCAAAGGGCATGTTCTATCTCAGTGCCACACCTTCAGACAGCAACACCCCGGTATCCCGCCTCCCCCTCGGGATCCTCCGGCTTACACTGGACAAGCTCGGGCCAATACTGCAGCTGCTGGCCCATCTCAGACTGGTTTTTTGGTTGACAGTGGAGCAACGCATCACATCACCAATGATCTTGCAAACCTGGCGCTTCATCACCTGTACACTGGCCCCGACTCATTGTTTATGGGTAACGGTTCAGGTTCAAACATCTCTCATTCTGGAACACTTTTACTTAATGATTTATCCTTGTCTAATGCCTTGTGCGTTCCTTCCATGAAACAAAATATCATCTCTGTCTCTAAACTTACCAAACAAACTAACGCTGCTGTTGTTTTCCTGCCAAACTCTTTTTATGTAAAGAACTTGCAGACGGACCAAACAACCCATAAAGGCCCATGTGTGGATGGACTTTATCTCTGGCCCGCTACCTCACCGTCCGTCCACACCGTCCACACGGAATCCTCTGCATCATGGCACCATAGGCTTGGGCATCCTTCATCTTCAATCTTCAAATTCATTCAACAGCAATTTTCTTTGGGCTCAAATAAATTCCAGCAATCAGATTGCCACTCATGCCAAATTACCAAAAGTCACAAGCTTCCTTTTCATGAATCCACTCTAAAATCTTCTTATCCATTGGAAATAATTTTTTCGGATGTATGGACTTCTCCCATTTTATCCATTGATGGTCTTCGTTACTATTGCATATTTGTTGATCATTTTACTCGCTATATCTGGCTTTATCCAATGAAACACAAATCTGATGTGCAAACCATATTCCCAAAATTTAAATCACTTGAAAATTTCTACCACCACAAAATAAAAATCTTATACACAGATAATGGTGGCGAATATATTGGTCTTCGTCCCTTTTTAAGCAACCATGGTATAAGTCATCACACCACCCCACCTCATACACCCGAGCACAATGGAATTTCAGAACGCCGGAATCGTCACATCGCCGAAACCGGTCTCTCTCTCCTCCATCACTCGGGATTGCCCCTAACCTATTGGCCTCACGCCATGAGCACCGCAGCCTACCTCATAAATCGCCTCCCAACTCCAATTCTTGGGTATGAATCACCCTATTCCAAATTGCTCAACATTAGCCCGGATTATCATAAGTTAAAATGTTTTGGATGTTTGTGTTTTCCCTGGATTAAACCATATGCTGATCATAAACTTGCGCCAAAGTCTGCTATGTGTGTTTTTGTAGGTTACTCGGCTGATCAACATGCGTATTTGTGTCTCGACCCCAAAACAGGAAGGATTTACACTTCTCGCCATGTGAAGTTCGTAGAATCTGAATTCCCGTTCAGCTCTCTAGTGGCTCAATCCAATTCAAGTGTAGAGCAACAAACAGGCCCACTCCAACTCTCCATTTTACAGCCCATAGACCAACCCACGGTGAGTACCACTCTAAACACACCTGAAGACTTATCCGCTGCCACTCCCTCTCCCTCCATCACCCACCCACCAAATCCGGCTCCATCATCACCCTCAAACGAACCCACCTACACCACTCAATCCTCCAGTTCAATCTCCCAACCATTTCCACAACTTCCTACCCCACCAACCCAACCCGTTGTCAAGAGACAGAAACCCAATGGCGGTGGGATCATCACCCGGTCTCAAAACAACATCGTCAAACCCATCAACAAGCTCAACCTCCATGTCCGACCCTCCTCTCCCATCGAACCCAGCACCATCACCCAGGCTCTTCGCGACCCTGATTGGCGCTGAGCCATGCAAGATGAATTTGATGCCTTACACCGCAACAACACTTGGGATCTTGTCAGTCGGTCCTCTGCTCAGAATTTGGTTGGCTGTAAATGGGTATTCAGAATCAAACGGAATCCGGATGGATCAATTGATCGTTACAAGGCTCGGTTAGTTGCCAAAGGGTTTCACCAACGCCCTGGTTGGGACTATACGGAAACATTCAGCCCAGTTGTTAAACCGGTAACCATTCGAGTCGTCCTAACACTTGCGGTTCGCCAGGGTTGGTCCATACGTCAGCTTGATATCAACAATGCGTTCCTTCAGGGGACACTCAAGGAGGAAGTCTTCATGATACAGCCACCTGGTTTCGTCAACAAAGACTTCCCGGATCATGTCTGTCGCCTCAAAAAGGCACTCTATGGACTAAAGCAGGCACCCCGCGCCTGGTACACGGAGCTCCGAGTATTCCTGCTCTCCCTTGGCTTCGTAAATTCAACTGCAGATGCTTCTCTCTTCATCTACCAAAAACTGAGTGTTACACTGTACTTATTAGTGTATGTTGACGATATAATTGTCACTGGGAGCTCCTCTGCCGAGTTGTCTAAACTCATTGCCACACTCGCTGCTCGTTTTTCATTAAAAGACCTTGGTTGTCTTAGCTATTTCTTGGGTGTTGAAGTAATTCCTTCCGCTGCAGGTATGTTTCTTTCACAAAGAAAATATATCACTGATCTGCTACATAAATCTGGCATGGCAGATACGAAACCGGCATCCACTCCCTTGTCTGCTAGTGTTCCATTACTCAAGGATTCAGGTTACCTCCTGCCTTCCCCAACTGAGTACCGAGCACTCATTGGAAGTCTCCAGTATTTGAGTCTTACTCGCCCAGATATTGCTTTCAGCACCAACAAACTTGCACAGTTCATGCAGAACCCACGAACGACGCATTGGTCTGCACTCAAAAGAGTGCTCCGATATTTGGCGGGCTCTTGTGACAAAGGAGTATTCATTTCGGCAACTGCTCCGCTGAATTTTCATGCCTACTCGGATGCGGATTGGGCGGGCGACAAGGATGATTATATTTCAACAACTGGTTATTTGTTGTATCTCGGCAGCACTCCCATCTCTTGGAGCTCCCGAAAACAACGATCTGTTGCTCGATCATCAACAGAAGCAGAGTACAAAGCCTTAGCTGACACGGCTAGTGAGCTACTATGGGTCCTTTCCTTGTTTACAGAACTTGGTCACACACCCACTACCAATCCGGTTATATATTGCGACAATCTCGGTGCCACAAATCTAAGTGCTAATCCTGTTTTCCACTCTCGGATGAAACACATAGCCTTAGCCTATCACTTTGTCCGAGAAAATGTCCAACATGGCAGGTTTCGAGTGTCTTTTGTGTCTACTGATGATCAGCTTGCTGATATTCTAACAAAACCACTGCTTCGTCCTCGGTTCGAGTCCTTACTGTCCAAGTTGCATCTCTCTTCCAGATTATACAACTTGCGGGAGGATATCAACAATAATAATTAGATTGACAGCTTGATTAGTGGAGAATCAGTAGGAATATATTCAGTTTTGGTAAATCTGTTGATAGCTTGATTAGTGGAGAATCAGTAGGAATATATATTCAGTTTTGGTAAGTCTGTTGATAGCTTGATTAGTGGAGAATCAGTAGGAATATATATTCAGTTTTGGTAAGTCTGTTGATAGCTTGATTAGTGGAGAATCAGTAGGAATATATATTCAGTTTTGGTAAGTCTGTTGATAGCTTGATTAGTGGAGAATCAGTAGGAATTTGTTAGCTTGATTTACTCCAATATCAGATCTGGTAAGTTGTATATATATACTACCACATACTAATAACAAATCAATCAAGTTATTTACAATCTCTCTTCTTCATTAATCTTGTTATGAGTTTAGCGAATTATGACTTTTTTGAGTTGTGCCTTACTAAGCAAATGAAATCATGACTACTTTGATGAAGAGCGACTTTCTTGAGTAGTACCTTACTAAGCAAATGAAATTAAGCCAAACCGTCGGTTTAAAAATTAAATTGTAGGTCCATCTATGAACGAATGAGAAAGGACTAATGAAAAAGTTTTTAAAAAATGTTCTTTTCCCCTAACTCATGGGTTTCCGTAGGAAACTTCATGGCAATAAGATATATCTATTTCTCCTTTAAAAAGAGGCCACCAAAGAAAGAAAGAAAAAAAATCAAAATCAAAATAATTTAATAATAATAAAATAAAACTTAAAAGGAGATTGCCTTTTATTTTTACATATTTGATTCTAAAAATATGCTTAGCTTGTTTATGCACCCTGTTCACAAATAAGTATTGCAACTTTCATTCCTGATGGTTATGATTCATCAATAAGCAATAAGTAGTGCACCTATTAAATTTAGCTTAACCATAGTTAGACCTAAATTAGTTTTGTCATATGACATTCTTGTTCTAGCCCAACCCAGGGCCGGCCCTGAGTTCCGGGGGGCCCTAGGCAAACTTCCGAAATGGGCCCCCCTACTCCATATAAAAAAAAAAAAAAAATTTACGCGCGAAATGCGTGCCTATATTTACAAGGGAAGTTTGAAATCGGGGACCCCAAAAATGACGATTTCGGCGGGAACCCAAGGCGGCCGCCTTGCCCGCCTACCTATCAGGGCCGGCCCTAGCCCATCCAAATGACCATCTCCACACTATCCTGTCAAACACTTACATTGTGGATGAAAAGATTTCTCATTCTTAAATGAGAGATTTAAGATTTGCCGTGATAAAACCAATCCAAACAAATAAAACAAAAATAATAATAATTAAATCACCAAATCAACTTTTCTCTTTCTCTCTCTCTATTGGACAATGTTGATTTGATTGGTCTTTTTTAATGTAACAAATGTATGTCTTTCTTTTTTGTTTGATCTAAAATTTTGGGGTTTGTAGTTCTTTTCTCCTATATAACCTAAGGTTAATTGATCAGAGATTTTGGTGCAAATTGTGGTATGACATCGATTAATTGTTGATTTTATTATTTATTTTGACCTGGCTCTCTTGATAATTTTGTTCCTTTCTTTTTCTCTATTTTCCTCTTCTATTTTGATAATTTCACGATTTCTTCTCTTATTGTTGTGATGATGAAATGCATTTGAATTATTTTTCAAGGATCGAGGTTAGGGCCTTTTTAGTGGGGTTCTAGATACAGATCCAAAAAGACGAACATTAAAACGCACATTGAGATAAAATTAAGGGAAGCAATAAAATTTTGATGTTGTTGAAGATGGTGCTAAGTTTTGCACTTCAAGAATTAAACAGCTTGGCTCTTGCAGAGAGGGATGATCGTCTAATATGGAAGCATTCAGCCTCAAGGGTCTACACAGTAAAATCAGCCTCAAGATAGTGCTTTAAGTTTTTGCTGATGTGAGGATGAGGGAGTGACTATTTGTATTGGGGAGATGGAGAGGTCTCAGACCTTAGAAGTCTCTCGATTAACAGGGAGTTTTCGTTAATTAATTTATAGTTCTTCTGCTTGTTAACGACGGTTCTAATGTTCCAGGATCCCAGTTGTTTCTGGAACAGTCTACGACATTTGGATATTTCTTGGTGGATGTGGGATGGGTCCGCATTCGAGGATTCTCCATAAGTGTTGCTTGATACGTCTTAGAATTTTCTGACACGGGGGTATTTTGTAGACCTCAACGGGTAATGTGCGTTTTGGGTCATATATCGAGGGATCGCTTAAATCAAGAATCTCCGTGAGATCCTCTAATGAGGGCCCGAGGAGGCAAACCCTAGACTTTCTCTAAAACCGACAAATATTAAAGCAAGGTATATAATGTGGGTAAAAATTCGGCCTCATCTGAGTCGTCTGATTCCATCATGATCCCGAAACCCACCAGAGCTGTAACACCCCGAATTCCATTTACATGTAATTCGTAGCACAATAAAATATTTTACTTCAATTTGTACACAAGAAAATTAAAACTTTTTATTATACAACAATGTTTATTACAGAGTATACAGCGGAATGAATACAACATGATATGTACAACTCTAACATCAACATCATAAATACTAAAAATAATTTTTAGCATCAATTCTTCTTTTTGTTTTTTGCCAATCTAAGCCCTGCACTGAAAAACTGTGGGCAAGTCAGTTGCTTACAACCGACGCAATATTATAAAACAGCGATCCTCACTATGCAGTAATATAACGATTAATTACTTTAGCAAACACAAACTTGAATGCACAATAAAATGTAAAAGAGTGACTATCCTAAACATGTCAGTGTATGATATGACTTAATGCCTAATGCAGATGTTATACTACAATGACACTAATGCATACTTGTTCGGATTTTATGCATCCCATTCTACATAGGTCCGAGGGCAAGCATCATTATAGGGTTAAATCCCTCGCCATGAATTACTACTTCGGTGACTAATTTATGTTTTGGATATCCTGTAAATATATAGTACCACCCCGATAATTCTTGAGTATCGCACTCCCACCGCAAGTGATTTTGGACGCCCTGCTTGTAACACCCCGTACTTAAGCGGGTATATATAATATTATATAGAAATATATAATAGTATATATATATATATATATATATATATATATATATATATATATATATATATATATATATATATAATAATAATAATAATAATAATAATAATAATAATAATAATAATAATAATAATAATAATATATGAGATGAATAGTTAGTTAGTTGGCCTATAGGAGCTTCTATGGGCTTGGAATTAATTGGATTTGGTGGCGAAGCCTATAACTTGGTCTATAGGGGCTTATAAGTATATATGCATTGAATTATGGAATGCATGCATGGAAAGTGACGTGGGTGCTTGGGTTTAAAGTCCCATATCGGAAATAAGTAAGGAGGAGTGTGAGTATATTAGGAATTTGCCAAATGATAAAGGCACCCATAGGGTATACCCACCTTTTAATGGTGCCTGTGGTGGACGTGACTAGAGTTTTGTGTCCGTTCTTTCGCGTGTGTGCACGTGTAGCCGCGTGCGCAGCTAAGCCGGGCTCGGGGCATTACAAATGATATTAGAGCCGACTTTCGACATCGATTGTGGGTAGGAGTGGGTCAGATGTATGCCTGGTTAAGGACAGGACGTTGGTAGAGATTAGGGGCAGTACGCTAGCAAGGTACTCCACTCCACATCGACTAGAAAGGCGATCCTGTATTAGCTTGCGGGTCCCGGGCTCAGCGAGGCCGCTGAGTTCTTAAGGTGGGGGGTGTGTAACACCCCATACTTAAGCAGGTATATATATATATATATATATATATATATATATATATATATATATAGGGAAAGCTTCGGTTGAGCACTACTCTAGTGCTCACCGCGTGAATACTAGGCCTTCGGGCGTTCATATCGAAAATCCGAACCGTTCACATTGATCTACACTTCTAAATTAGTCTAAATATGTAAAATCAAATCATTTGAAATTCATTTGCCCATCCATCATGTGACTATAAAAACAATAATTTTCAGCCATACAATTTTGTAACACTTCAATGGATGAGTAAATGAATTTCAAATGATTTGATTTTACATATTTAGACTAATTTAGATGTGTAGATCAATGTGAACGGTTCGGATTTTCGATATGAATGCCCGAAGGCCTAGTGTTCACGCGGTGAGCACTAGAGTAGTGCTCAACCGAAGCTTTTCCTATATATATATATATATATATATATATATATATATATATATATATGAGATGAGTAGTTGGTTAGTTGGCCTATAGGAGTTTCTATGGGCTTGGAATTAATTGAATTTGATTGAGAAGCCTATAACTTGGTCTATGGGGCTTATGAATATATATGCATTAAATGATGGAATGCATGCATGGAAAGTGACGTGGGTGCTTGGGTTTAAAATCCTACTAGTATTATACACGTGGGGAAATTTGAGGGGGGGGGGGGGGGGGGATGAAAAGGGCAAAAAAAAAGTCTACCAGCACGTGCGTTGCACGGGTTGGGATATGGACAAATTACACTAAGGCCTTCTCCCATTATAGTACTAGAGATATCGAAAATAAGTAAGGACGAGTGTGAGTATAATAGGAATTTGCCCAATGATAAAGACACCTATATGGTATACCCACCTTTTGATGGTGCCTGTGGTGGGTGTGGTTAGAGTTTTGTGTCCGTTCTTTCACGTATGCACACGTGTAGCCGCGTGCACAGCTGAGCCGGGCTCAGGGCGTTACACTGCCTCACATCCCGATAATTCTGGAGGCGAATACCCACACTGCGAGCTATGACCCCAATAATTCTTGAGAGTTGTCCTCCCATCGCGAGTGATTTACGGCCATCACGCCTCACACTCCGATAATTCTGGAGATGAAACCCACACAGCGCTGTCATCGGTACCTCATCACACAAATATTCCATGAGCGTCGCCTCGATCCCAGTAATTCTGAAGGAATATATCCTACAGTGAGCCGCAACTCCGATAATTCTAAAGATAACCTCCCACCGCGCTATCAAGGCCCTCATACTCATGTTTGCACATACTTCATCTGTAACACCCCATGTTAAGAATATATATATATATATATATATATATATATATATATAATTGAAAGCTTGCTCTGTAGAAATCCTATAGGGGGAGGGTTGTTTGGAATTTAATGGATAGGGGGGGACACGGGATGGTAGGCAGCGAAATGCTGCTGCCGTTGCGTCACATGGGTGAAGTTGCGGATGCGTGGGCCCGGGGCGAAATGCTGCTGCCGTTGCATCACATGGGTGAAGTTGCGGATGCGTGGGCCCGCCCGGTTGTGAGGAGAGGGGGGCTAGCCTGTCGACGTGGCTATGGGGCCCCCTGGTTCTTTGCTGTGCGTTCTCGCAAGAGAGAGAAAGCAGCGTGAATGGTTGAAAGTTGTCCCATTTCGGGAGTATTTGGGATGAATTATATATATATAGGGGAAAAGAGGTATGAGCAACTTGCTCATTTAGTAAATAAGCAATTGATGATGTGGCATACATATAATTGGAAAATCCTTAAAGAGTTTGTTGTCCAATGTATCACATGCATGCCACATAATCAATTGCTCATTTACTAAATGAGCAAGTTGCTCATATCCCTTTTACCCATATATATATATATATATATATATATATATATATATATATATATATATATACTATATTTGCCCGTGGGCACGTCTTCGGAACGATACAAAACACGAAAAGCCATGTAAACGGTAAAACAATAGTTATGAAGCTCAAGTTTGAATAGTATGACAATAATTAGTTATAAATAAAAGTCTATATTGAAAAATAATTATAAATGGGGGTATAAAATCTAACTTATTAGAACTTTAAGTGTGGAAAATAATGAAATTTAATTGTTGAAGAGATATTTGCTATTAAAAATTCTGAAATTTTACAAAACCGAAATCTTAAAATCAAAATTTCTAAGTAAATAAAGAAAGAATGGGAGAGAGAGATAGAGAGACAGAGAGAAAGAGAGAAATATGAAAAAGTAAAGAGAGGAGAGATATAGTAATAAAGTAATGAGTTTTTTAGGGGGAAAAATTTGGTTTTGGGGTTTGAAATTTTGGAGGGAAAATGTGTTTTGTGAGGTTTGATATGGGCATTTGATTTTGGGGGGGATTGATTGTGAGCCACTTGATAGCTTTCTTTGTAATATATATATATATATATATATATATATATATATATATATATATATATATATATATATATAATTGCCTGGGATTAGAGGTCACCAATCAGCTATGACACCTTTTATGAGGCAAGCCTGTGGTGGGCAATTGTTAAAAAAATCGTTGTTTCAGGCCGTGGTGTTACATCATCACATCTCCTCTTAGTGTCTGTCCTTAAATTTTAATTAAAATCATTATAACCTAGAGCTAGCTCACCCTGCCGGACTTAAATCAACATGAGAGAAAGTCAGCCCAAACTGGCTACTTCTCAAGAGATACTTAACCCACACTGGTTAGTTTCTCAATTTTCTTTCATGTTCAACAACAGCGGTCAATCATGCCTTCATTATTCATATTTTCGATTTCATGTATTCATATTTCATTCACTTCCTTCATTTATTCTAAGTTATCTATCATGAAGTAATACTTCTTGGTTGGTCACACACAACCAACAATTCACTTTAATAAGCTACCAAGTTTCTTCGATTAAGTCTACTATATCTTTGTAGTTAAGATTACCTAAAATCATCCTCAATTACTTCATCTAAATTTATTTACAAAATAGTAAGTTTAAAATCAGAAAACTGCAGCTCATGCTACTTGTAAAAATCATAGAAAATTGTATACTTCATGAAACTTTGTGTTCTTTAGATCAAAATAAAGGTATACAAGTCTACTACAATTTCTTAGTTATAAGTTTCTCCAAAATATTGTATCTATAACCCTGAATTCTTCGAAATCTACATTAAGGTCGAAATATTGAAATACTGCCACTTGTTCAGTCTTATAAAATTCATTATAAATTCAATTCTATGTAAAAATTTGATTTCTTAGAATTAACAGAAAGGTTAACGAGTCTACTTCAAGTTCTTAGTTTTGAATTTTCTCAAGTTACTTCATCTAAGATGTTGAAATGATCAAAATTTGAAATGTGTACAAATTTCCAGCAACTAGTCAACTGCCAACTAATCATAAGTTTGGATATTATTAAAATAGTAAACGACATCCAAAAATTATGAAATTTTAAAGATATGTTCCTGACATATACGAGATGTTCCTATAAAAATTTTAGCTCTAGATTCTATCTTGATTAATAGATATGATTTTCTAGAATGCAACTAAAACTTAAAACAACAACTTTTTATGCATAAATTAACAAATTTGTGTATGAATTTAAACCCAATTTATTTAATCTAAACATGATATACTAGTATGCACCCAATACCACTATAACAACTCAATCTAAAATTTCAATTTGTTAATCATGACAATTTTATAATAAAACTTCAACTAGTATGCATTTATTTTCATATTTCACATCTATTAAAACTCTATTTATCAATACACCATGCAACATAACAAATTTGTAATCTAAAGAACACATGCCACATTTTCATTTCATTCATAAAGCAATTAATCATGCATACTACAATTTCTAGAAAGCAAAGGAAATCACCCACCTTATTTTTGATGCAATGAATTAGACTCCTATAGGGATTGTTCCAAAGCTCCAACCAAGCAAGCCTTCACCTCCTAGCAATTTGCTAACACCAAAAGCTCATCTCTTTCTTTCTTTCTTTTCTCTGTATCTTTTTATTTCTTTTAATGTATATTGTTCATGAATGAGAGAGGTATTTATATGGCTAAATGGGTGAATGAAGGGACACCCATGACCCAAAATGAATACCCATTATCCAAAATAAATACCCACTCACAAAACCATTAACACAAAACCCCTACCCCTTCATCTCCTTGACCGTCCAACCCTTGGTGTTCACACACATGCACGTGCACCCCATGTGCACATACTTCTCATTCTTTTAATTATTTGTTTATAATCCATTTGTATATATTTGCTACATGACAAGTGTGTAGGATTAAAAAGTGTACATTTAAAGTGTAGAATAAAATCATGTACCTCTTTTTTAAATTAAGTTACTTAGTGGGCTTTAAAATGGACTTTAGCCCTATGGATTTTAATAAAAATAAATAGTACAATTGTGACAATTAAAATGAGAAGAAAATTGTGCATGACATCATAAAAAAATTTAGAAATCAAATGCACATAAAAATTTACGTGCAATGCACGTGCCAAATATTTAAAATTAATTTGAGAGAACGAAAAGCAGTCAAAATACAAAACATGTATATTTAATAATTTTACGATATTTCATGTAACGGAAAATATACGTAATCGACACGTGTATTAAAAACATGCGCAATATAAGTAAACATACAAGGATTAAAAATAAATGTTTAAGTTGGCTCAAAATAGGATAAGATGAGTTTTGAGGAGACGAAAAATATATAAATAGTTTAAATACAGAAATACGTATGAAAATACGTTATGACTATTATTCGTAACAGTACGAAATACAGGTGCGTAACACACGTGGAGCAAAATTGTTATTACTCAATTTTGCAGGGTGTTACAAGAGCATGCCTGCCTGTTCCATGGGCTGCTAACCAACCCCCTACACTCATCTGACCCACAGAGAAGGGTCATCCCGGCCCATTAGGGTTCCCTCTCTATGCTTATAAATAACAGACCGTCTCCATCGTGACCAGGTAATGAACAGTTAGCTTCCAAAATCCTAGATTTCATTTTTCTCTTCCAGTCATTGACTTGACCGTTGGAGGATCCACCACTGGTAAAACTCCCCGTATTTCTAGACTTTGTGCAAGAGTTCGGCGGCCAATAGTAATGGTCGAGAGCGACCACCAGCAGATCCACATCTCCTACCTCACACTAGATCAAGTTCTACGACTGAGATCTCCCCCCCAAGAATCGAACTCATCATCTGTTGCACCCATACCCTAAAAACAACAATATCAGATTGTCTCCGTCTGTAGGAACAACACAGATCTAGCCACCTCTTCAAATCCCGCTCTCATTAACCTCTTCTCCGATGGCTCCTAAAGTCAAGAAAATTGCCACAGTGGGTCGCCACGCCGACCCTCTACCTCCACCTCATCCTCGCATAGTCAAGCTGTCACCCAGGGGTAGCAACAATGGTGGGTTGCGCGCCCGCTCGCTCCAGCTCCAAGTGCCTTACGTTCAGTGACTCGAAATCCTGACTTCCGAAACATCATAAATAATCGACTAAACGAGGATAACCTCCACAACTGCTCAACCGCTCCAGGAACGAGGCACCTTCCGACCATGGTCTGGGTCAGATCCGCCACTCCTCCCATGCGAACGACCGAGAGCACAGCCATTCTCCATGGGGTTGTCGACCTCCTAATGGTCGAGCAGAAGGAGGCCACGTTACCAGGGTCAATTTTCAGGAGTTCCGGGATAAGATTCTTCAAGCACTCCTGGGTGGAGCCTGAAGCAAACACACCCAACACCGTCACGGTGAAGGCAGTCACTGAAACAAATGGGACGAGAATCAGGAGTCCCATGGGTCAAACCGATTCGAATGACGGGAGGACGTCATCCTCAAGCAGCTACAAGAGATGGAAGACCACATGGCTCAGATTGGAGAAGACAAGAGGTAGCTGAACCGGGGGTACCGACCCATTCAGCCCCTTTTCCTTGCATATCCTGGAGGCCCAGATCCCGAGTACCTTTAAGCCACCAGTCTTCAAAACTTACAACGAGGAGTCGAATCAGGCTGATCACATAGAGGGCTTCAAAACCCTCATGATGATTCACAGTGCATTGGATGCCCTCCTCTGCCGCACATTCCCGGCCACACTGCTTGGTCTAGCTCGGAAACGGTTCTTCTGGCTTGCTCCCAACTCCATTTCCTCCTTCCACTAGCTCGAGGAGAATTTCCTCACATATTTCGTGACCGACCGCAAGGCTGTAAAGACCAGTGCTTCCCTGCTAGATCTAAAGCAGAAGGATGGAGAGTCTTTATAGAATTTCTTTCGGAGGTTTACTACTGAAGCCTGACTGATTTCCTCCTTTGACGCCGAGGTCACAACTGTGACTTTCCGGCATGTCTTGTTGAAGGCGTCTATCGCCAAGAAGCCCCCGGTAGACTTCCCCGACCTCCTTCTCAAAAACGAGAAGTACATTAGAGTCGAGGAGGCATTGAACCCAGATGAGCGAAGGGATTCCCTCGCATGAGGGAAAAGGAAGGCAGACGGTGTTGAAGCACCAAAGTAGACCTAGAAGGATGCCTCCGGGCAGAGGCGCCCACCTTCGGTCCGCAGGTTATAAATCCACTCAGCTCAATGCGAGTATGTCTACCATCCTAATGGAGATAAAGGGCGACGACGTCCTCCGGCATCCTCCTCGATCCAACAATGGTAACAAGAAGAGGGGCCGCAGGTTCTACTTTTGTTTCCATAGGGACCACGACCACGTGACAGACAACTACCGGGCTCCTAAGGATGAGATTAAGGCCCTCATTCGATGGGGATGCCTAAAGAAGTTCATCAGGGATGAGTCAAGATTCTCTTCTCCCTCTCGGGGTGCAATCATGGGACCTTAAGCCGAAACCGAGCCTTACGGCTCCGAAGGACTGGCCATACTCCACTATCCCCACGGTGGACCAATGGGCGGGGACACCAATTCTTCCCGTCGATCCTTTATCTACGAAGTCAACTCCATCCATAAAAGCCCTCCTCCTCGATATCCCGGGTTATCAGTCTCATTTTCGGGTAAAGACCTCGAGGTCTTCTGGGTCCCTCATTGCGATGCCCTGGTCATCAACCTCAGTCTTGCCAATCACAAGGTTCGTCGAATCCTCTTCGACACCAGGAGCTCGGTTAACATCCTATTTTTTGCATCCTTTGAAGCACTAAAGCTATCTAGGTGATGGGGGGTAAAAAAACTACTTGGCACGATCTGGACCATCTGATCTCCTCAGGATCTGCTCGCTCCAGATGATCAGCTCAACTGGTCCAACGGGCTGTCTACAACTTCAGGCCCATAGACAAACGGGTCCAACCCGGCCCAGTGGAACTTTAGACCCGTTTGCCTCTGCCCATAAATACCAAGCTCCCTCCTTACTTTCAGCGATAATCCACTTTTTCTAACCTGAACCCTAGCCTTCAGTTACTGTTCCAGCCACTGACTAGATCCTTAGAGAGCCTGTTGCCGGGGATCCCTCCTGGTGTTTTAGGGCCTTCTGCAGGTACTTCGGCCGACCGGCCACCAGCGGCCCCGTCCGTCCGAATTGCCGAAGTCGACCAGAATCTGCAGTTGAGATCTGTCCCTTTCCGCTTCACAAATTACAAGAACTCACATCTATTGCTCCCACACAAAAAATACGTAGCATCAGGTTGGCACCGTCTGTGGGAATCTCGGTAATTGATCCAGCACCAGAACCCAGACACCTACAATATCCTCCTCTCCCAAGTGGCCCCCAGGCCAAGAAGAGCCCCCACCGGTGAGCGGCAAGTCGAGTCACATTAACCTTCACTCGGCGGCCGTGCGGACACCCAAGGTTCCCAAAGACACCGACTCGAGGATCCTTTGGGTTTGAGTCAGAATGCCTCCCGGTCAGCCCAAAGGCCTTCCGAACGTCAAATACTGGAGGATAGGCAAGCCATCCCCAGTCACATGGACATGCGGGGACAAAAAGAATGCTCGAGGGCAGGGTCTGCCCACTCTCACTTGGCTCCGAACCCTAGTGTTCATATGTCCCAGGGTCGAAAGCAACGTTCTAGCCGCTTCCTGAGAAGCCGGTGACTATCGAAGAGGTCCTAGTCACACGGACCGAATTTCAAGATTTTCGGAATGAAGTCCTGCAAGTAATCAGAGATGGCCCTAGGACAGAGCATCATAATAATGATCATGCTCACGAGCAAGGAGACCAGTGTAGCAGGTCGCATAGCTCTACCCAACCGATGAGGGAGGATGACCGGCAGGATATGGAGAATCGTCTCGCCCGAATCGGCGACGGAGGTGGGCAATCTAGCCGGGGGCACCAGCCTACCAGTGCCACCTTCTCGGCTTGGATCCTGGACGCATCTATCCCCAGGAGCGTCCGACCCCCTCAATTCGAAACCTATGACGGGGAAAGTGATTCTACTGATCACATGGAGGGATTTAAGACCCTCATGACGATTCACAACGCTACAGATCCTCTTTTCTGTCGCGCATTCCCGGCCACCCTGCGCGGCCCCGCCCGGGAATGGTTCTCGAAGCTCTCTGCCAACTCTATTTTTTCCTTCGAACAACTAGATTCGAGCTTCCTGGCTCACTTTGTGACCAGCAGGAAGGTTGAGAAGACGAGTGCTTCTCTCCTGGACCTCAAGCTGAAGGAGGAGGAGTCCCTACGGGATTTTGTTGGTAGGTTCACAACCGAGGCCAGGGTATTCTCTTCCCTTGATGCTGGCGTCATGTCTGTTGCCTTTAGGCACAATGTATGCCATGGCCAGCTGAAGGCCTCTCTCGTCAAAAAGCCGCCAATTTATTTCCCAGACCTCTTGAATCGGGTCGAAAAGTACATCAGAGCGAAAGAGGCCTTACACCCCGGAGGTGTCACTGAGGAAGCATCCAAGGGAAAGAGAAAAGCAGAGGGGCCCGATCCTGCGAAGAAGGCTCTGAAAGATATCCCCGTTCAAAGAAGATCACCTCCAGTCCCTCGCTTCGAGAAATTTATGCCACTGACATATAGTGTGTTGGCCATTATCATGAAAACTGAGGATAAGGGGATCGTCCACCATCCCCCCTTTTCCAGCAACAACAAGAAGAGGGACCGAAGATTTTACTACCGGTTCCATCGGGACCACGGGCGCGAGGCCGATACCTGTCGGTCCCTTAAGGACGAGATTGAGGCCCTCATTCAGAGGGGCTACCTTCGGGAATTCACTCACCATAATCAAAGGGATTAGAGGACCTCTTCTCCACATACCCGACCAGAGCCAGAGCCAGAGCCCGAGCAAGACGGCGGTCCCACAATTCTACAATGCGTTCATGGCGGCCCCATGTGTGGAGAGTCTAACACCTCCCACAAGGCATCCTTGAGGGAAGTCAATTCCATTTGCAATGAGCCGCCCCCCAATAGCCAAGGACTGGCTGTGTCATTTTCCAACCATGATCTAGTGGGCGTCCGCCCATCTCACTGCGATGCTGTAGTGATCAGCCTCACCATGGTGAACCACGAGGTCTGCCGCATTCTCGTCGACAATGGCAGCTCTGTCAACATCCTATTTCTAGCAGCGTTCGAGGCACACAAACTTTTCTGAGAAAGGTTGAAGCCGGCAGGATACACACTGCACGAATTTTCCAGCACACCTCTACAAATCAAGGGAATCATCACACTCGATGTCACAGCTGAAACTGCGCCGATCGTACGGATGGAGGCTGTAACACCCTTGCCCTGAGCTCGGAAAATTTATACAATTTAGAAGATAAATTATTTATAGTATAGTATAACTGTCCACCACAGGCTGCCTCTCAAAAGGTGGTTAACCGAATTGGTGACTCTTGATCATAGGCTATATTATTTTGATATTATTTAATTTTTGTGCAATCCTGATATGGGACTAAATTCCTTTACTTCTTTCTTTTCTTCCCATGAGCAACACACAGCCGTGGGCCCCAAGGCACACGCTGACATCATCAGCCCATTCCAACAAACAACATTACATGCTGTTTCTAATACAACCGATGGGCCCCACCATTTCTACTATTCCTTTTCAACATTATTACACAAATGCCATCAAGCATATATTTCCAACAGCCAATTTATTTATCAACACACACACACACACACACACACACACGCACGCACACATATAGATATTATACTCTTTGAAAATTATGAGGTGTTACATACACCCCCCCTTCAGAAATCAGCATCCTCGCTGAGCATGGGGTATGCACAACCTAGTGCAGGATCTTCTTTCTAGCTGATATGGAGCATCTGCTCTCCTATCCGCCTAACTAATCATGATCCCGGAATCCACCGTCTGATCAATCATAGTCCTAGATTTAATGAGTTGCTCTCCTATCCGCCCGATTAATTATGATTCCGGAATCCCCCGCCAGATCAATCATAATTCCAGATTTAATTGAGGCACCACAGTCCTGGAATCCACCGCCCGACTGGGTCTATATGCCCCACACTCGGTGTCGAAAGTCGGCTCTGATACCATTTGTAATGCCCCTGCCCCTAGCTCGGACAATTTAAATAATTTAGAAGATAAATTATTTATAGTATAGTACAACTGCCCACCACAGGTTGCCTCTCAAAAGGTGGTTAACCAAATTGGTGACTCTTGATCATAGGCTATATTATTTTAATATTATTTATTTTTTTGTACAATCCTGATATGGGACTAAATTCCTTTACTTCTTTCTTTTCTTCCCGTGAGCAACACACAGCCGTGGGCCCCAAGGCACACGCTGACATCATCAGCCCATTCCAACAAACAGCATTACATGCTGTTTCTAATACAACCTATGGGCCCCACCATTTCTACTATTCCTTTTCAATATTATTACACAAATGCCATCAAGCATATATTTCCAACAGCCAACTTATTTATCAACACACACACACACACACACACACACACACACACATATATATTATACTCTTTGAAAATTTTGGGGTGTTACAGAGGCCATGGACGTCATGGTGGTAAACATCAAAGCTGCCTACAATGTGATTCTGGGCCGACCGGGCCTCTGTTCCCTTCAGGCCGTACCATCAGCATACCATATGAAGATGAAATTCCCTACCGAACATGGATTCAGAGTAGTTAGAGGGAATCAAGAATCGGTGCGGTCCTGCTACATGACCGTGCTGGGGGGCGTGGTACTGCCCCTCGACGCAGGCGAACTTCCGTCAGAGAGAAACTCAATGGGCTCGGAGCCCGTCGACGAGTTGGAGGAAATTGCCTTCCAAGACGAAGACTTCTCAAAATGCTTCCACGTGAGTCAGTCGCTCCCCCCGAACCTCAAGGATGTTCTCGTTGAGTGCGTTTGGAAGAACCTCGACCTCTTCGCCTGGACACCTAGTGACATGCCTAGAATCTCGAAAAACCTTATCATGCATAAGCTTAGTGTTTGACCAGATTCAAAACCCATTCACCAGAAGCGCCGCAAGTTTGCCCCTGAAAGACAGCATGCTACGAAGGAAGAAGTGAACAAGCTTCTGTGAGCACGTTTTATACAAGAGGTCAGTTACCTGGAATGGCTGGCGAATGTTGTAATGGTGAAGAAATCGAGCGAAAAGTGGAGGATCTGTATAGACTTCACCGACCTAAATAAGGCTTGTCCGAAGGATCCATTTCCCTTTCCAAGTTTTGATGCCCTGATTGATGTAATGTCGGGGCATGAACTACTGAGCTTCATGGATGCCTTCTCGGGCTACAATCAAATCTGAATGTTTCCGCCCGACATCCCTAAGAATGCGTTCATGATCGATCAAGGCTTCTATTACTATCGGGTTATGCCCTTCGGGCTGAAGAATGCCAGTGGCACCTACCAGAGGCTCGTCAACAAAGTTTTCAAGCATCAAATTGGCCGGAACATGGAAGCCTATGTCGACGACATGCTCATCAAAAGCTGCAAAGGCCACGACCATGTTTCTGACCTCGAGGAAGCCTTTGGGGTTCTGCGGTCCCACAACATGAGGCTCAACCCCTCTAAATGCACCTTCGGCGTTCATCCAGAAATTTTTTGGGTTCGTCATTAGCCAAAGAGGCATCGAGGCGAATTCCGAGAAGATCCAGGCTGTACTGGACATGGCGCCCCTTAGAAACATCAAGGAAGTGTAGAGGCTAACGGGCAGGTTGGCGGCCATCGGCCGATTCCTTTCCAAGTTCGGAGAAAAATCCCTCCCATTCTTCAAAGTTCTCTGAACTTTGAAAAATTTCGAGTGGGGCGAGTCCCAACAGCAAGCCTTCGACCAGTTGAAATCACACCTTGCCAACCTCCCTCTCTTCAACAAGCCAGAGCCGGAAGAACCTCTGTATCTCTACCTTATTGCGTTCGAACATGCCCTCAGCGCCGTCTTCGTCAAAAAGGAGGACGGTGCCCAAATGCCCATTTACTATGTCAGCAAAGTACTACATGAAGCCGAAGTCCGGTATGCAAAGATTGAAAAAGTGGTCTATGCCCTGGTAATGGCCGCGCAAAAACTCCGACCTTACTTTTAAGCTCACTCCATCCAAGTCTTAACTGATCAGCCTCTGAAGGTCGTCCTTAACAAACTAGAAAATTCAGGGTGTCTCATCAAATGGTCGATCGAGCTCAGTCAGCACGACATCTACTTCCATCCCCGTACGGCCATCAAAGGCCAAGCTCTCGCCGAGTTCATCACTGAGTGCACAATTTCCGAAGCTCTAGAATTACCAATGGAAGAACCTCTATGAGAGATCTATGTAGACGGATCGTCCTACAAGGGAGGAAGTAGAGCAGGCATCATTCTCCTCGGTCCAGACGGTTTTGAATTACAATACTCTTTGCACCTCAGATTCCAGGCCTCCAACAATGAGGCCGAATACGAGGCAATGATTGTCGGACTCACCCTCGCTCGTGATGCCGGGGCCCATCATATCAGAGCCTTCAGTGATTCTCAACTCGTGGTGAACCAGATCTCCGGAGCTATGAGGTGCGAGACGCTTCAATGATCTTATATCTGGATTGAGAAAAGCTCCTTTTGGAATCCTTCGACAGGCCGATGTCGAACGGATACCTCGAGAGCAAAATCTTCAGGCGGATGCCCTGATTTTGTACGTGTAATGCACGTGTTTTCTACGTACGTAATGACTATGTCGTGGAATATATGAAAATTAATAAATATATTTTTCTTATATTGTATTTTTATTATCGTTAACATTTTTCTGTTGATAAAAGCCGAATTTCGTATTTTTATGTTTTACGTGTGAAGTACGTATTTTCGGTACACGTATTTGAGCGTATTTGTTTTCAAAATAAATTTCGGAGTGTGTGTATTTATTTTATTTGTGCATGAAACATTATAAATTTTAATTAAACTAATTTTTACGTACATATTATGTATATATATAATTTATGTTTTTAAAAAATAATTAATTTGAGAAGTGTGTGCTAGTGCATGCACGTACACGTGTTTTCACTATGAAGTGAGAGTCAACCGGCTGTCTTTTTGTTGAGGAGGGAAATACAACTTTTTGAAATGTAGAGTGGAGTTAATGGAGGTGTTAGTAGTGTTCGTGTGGGAGTAGTTACTATAACCACTTTATTAATCTCCTACTAATACCCCCACCCCTACCTCTTCATCATATCTCCTTCACTTCTTCCTCTGCTCATTTGTCGAAAGCCACAGACCAAATCTCCATCCAGCATGTCTTGCCTTCTCCCCTAAAGTCCACCATTCGATGAGTGCATACATACATATATATATATATATATATATATATATATATATATATATATATATATATACATATATATACCTACACCTTTCTCTCCCATCTTTTCTTTCCTTCTTTCCTTGTTCTGTCAACATCCGAGCCCCCAAGTCCCATCCAGTATGAGCCCTGTGCTACTCCACCTAATACATACATACATTTATATCTTTGGCTATCATCTGTATATATATATATATATATATATATATATATATATATATAGTCCCCTTCGGTTGCACACTACTTTTGGTGAGCACTCCGTGAGCACTCACGAACTAGAGACCCTATGAAAAATCCGAACCGCTCATATTGTTCTCTATGCCTTAGATAGCCTAAAAATAAAAAATCAAGTAATTTGAAGTTCATTTGCCCATCCATCATGCTGTTAGAATTTTCAGCCATACGATTTTGTGATGATGTAAATTATGGGCAAATGAACTTCAAATTATTTGATTTTTTATTGTTAGGCTATCTAAGGCATATAGAACAATATGAGCGGTTCGGATTTTTCATAGGGTCTCTAGTTCGTGAGTGCTCACGGAGTGCTCACCAAAGTAGTGTGTAACCGAAGATTTCTCTCTCTCTCTCTCTCTCTCTCTCTCTCTCTATATATATATATATATATATATATATATACCTCTTCATCATATCTCCTCCACTTCTTCCTCTCCTCATTTGCCGAAAGCCACAGACCAAATCTCCATCCAGTATGTCTTGCCTTCAGATGAGTGCATATATATATATATATATATATATATATATATATAATAAAACACAAAGAAAGCTATCAAGTGGCTCTCTTTCAATCCCTCCCAAAATCAAAGGCCCAGATCTAACCTCAAAAAACATTATTTTCTCCCCAAAATTCAAATTTAAATCCCCCACCCAAAACAACTCCTTTATTTATTTAATTATTGCTTTCTTTCTTTCTCTCTTTCTTTCTCTCTCTATGTCTTCTATTCAAAAAATACAGAAAATAATTTTTTTTAAAAAAAAAAATAAAAAGTTTAAAACCAAAAAATTTAAAATTTTAAAAACATTAAAAATAATTCAAAAAAAATTTTAAAATAAAAAACTAATAAAAAATTTTTAAAAAAATATTTTTTTTAATTTAAAAATATTAATTTAAAACTTTAAAAAAAATAAAATTTTAATTTTTTTTAAATTTTAGAAATAAAATTTTAAAATTTAAAAAATAAATGTTTAGATTATTGGTATTGTAGATACCTTCACACCTACACTTGCGTTACCATTGTATTTAGACATGCTCATAGTGGTTATGGGATTAGAGTAAGCTCTAGAAAACCTATATGATAATATTCTTGCATAACTATTACAAGCATCTAAAATTGATGTTAAAGTTAAAAAAAACTCTATGCAGTGTTTCTAACAAACTATATGCATTTCAGGTAAGTTCAAGCTAATGATCAGGAAGACGATAATTGAGCTTAAAGGTAGATATACTGCTTCCTCATATAATATGTTTACTACTTCAATTAATTTGCTGGACCTCCAAAACTATTTTATATAATCAAACTAGGTGCACCGTTCCGAAAACGTGCCATAGGCACGTGTCAACGGGCAAACCTAGTATATATATATCTTCATTTTATATATATATATATATATATATATATATACATATATATATATATATGTAGGGAAAATGGGGTATGAGCAACTTGCTCATTTAATAAATAAGCAATTGATGACGTGGCATACATGTGATTGGAAAAGCCTTAAAAGAATTAGTTGTCCAATGTATCATATGCATGCCACATAATCAATTGCTCATTTACTAAATGAGCAAGTTGCTCATATCCCTTTTACCCATATATATATATATATATATATATATATATATATATATATATATATATTATAATGAAGATGAAGTTTGGGGGTGTCTCTGTTGCTTGGCTGAAAATGAGGATGGGAGATGTGCTTTTGCTGTGCTAGCCGAAATGGAGAGTTGGGGAGTTCTCTTGGTGCACGGAATTCAAAGAGGCGAATCGGAGTTTCTAGGAGCTCTCATTCCAGGTGTGCAATTGCTAGGAATTAAATTTCTTTGGGTGGGTGATTCTAAAATTCTTTCTAAATTAGGAGTAAAATTTGCATGCTAGTAAATGTAGAAATTTGATTTGTTAAAATTGATTGGTAGGCTAATTCATAGATTGCTTAATCTTAATTATTTTATGTCACGAAGTGTGAATTGATGGTGTGATTCGCATAAGCAATTAGAATTTGTGTTAAATTAAGAAGTGAAAAATGATTGTATCATTTAGAAAATTGTTGGTATGATATTTGATGCATGTTAGAATAGTAGTACAAAAGAATGCAATATGTGTGAAAAATGAATTTTGATGCTAATGTGATAAAGAAATGCGGATTTAGTCTTATTAGTTTATTTTATGAGTATAAGAAATTTTATAGAAAAGTTTTGATGAAAAACAACATCTTATTTGAAAATTTATAATGTATGCTTTCTAATGTAATTTGGGGAGAAATTTTTGTCACATCGTCGAAATGAATTTTTTTATATAATATAATATACTGCATTTGATATAAATATATTCTGGAAAAGAATCAAGTTTTTGTACAAGTACAAATTGATTTAAGAATCGAATTTTGTAAAGGAAAACTAATTACAGTACAGTATACACAAAAAGAATTTAACTCATTTTATATCGATTAGCCACTTTGGACTTACTGGTTAGTGGGTGTGAATTAAGTTCGTTACTGTAGCCAGGCAGAGTTATTGGTTCTGGGTTCGAGTCTTGATAGAGACTTTATTTTTTGTGAAATTCAATTTAAAGTAAATCACCGAAAGTGCACATATAAGTATATTTTAACTTCAACTTATATCAGTTAGCCGCTGTGGCTGTTTTGGTTAGCGGGTGCACTTTAAGTGGGTTACTGTTCATGGGCGGGTCTGACCTTGGGACCTGGGTTCGATACCGTGCTTGGTCATTTTTTTTTTCCTTTTGATTTTTTTTTATTTTGAGTTTTTAAATGAAATAAAATTTGGAAAAAAAATCCTATTTAATATTCTAAAATTGTTTAGACTTTATGAAAATTAATTCTACATTATTGGGATATATTTTACGAGATTAAAAGTGGATTATACATTAAAGAACTCGAGTTTATCGATTAAAAGAATTAGAAGTGATTTTGTGACTTCTGTTTAATTAAATAAAGATGGATATTTGGATTGCAATTAGATATTCTTCTTAATGAGATTTTATGATTATTAATATTTGTAGCGCCCCAATTTCCAATACTGGGAAAACCGTGACACGAGTCAAGACCTTTTCTTCAATTAGTCACAGTACACAGAAAAACAGGAGAATTTAAAACTTTTATTTTCAACACCCAATGTATTACAAGTCTGAATATCATACAACTGCAATACATTACAATAGTGTTACAATAATACCTTTATAATCCCAAGTATTACAACCTTCAACAAATTACATCAGAGTGCAAGTAATGAAGAACAACACTTGGTAACTCTCACTTGAGTACTTCTCGACTAATAGATAATCAATACATATACTGCAGCGGAACTAAACATAACACTGACTCCTTGCTTTCCTTGCCTTGAGTCCTCCTGAATCTCGCCTTTGTACTTTGGCGATCCAGTACCTATAGAAGTGGGGACGTCAGTATTCACTGACGCTTAAAGGCTGATCATATAGCAGCGAATCTCCCAAACAACATACAAAATATAGCAATGGTGTTGGTGTAGTTTAAGTGCTCGTGAGTGCTAGGACTAGACTCTAATGCGATATTTACATAGAACTAGGATGCTTCCTATTCTAACGTTAGCAAGTTTCCGAAGCAACATGCAGCCCATACTACATGCGACCCCATCTCAAGCCGTTTCTCCATATATAGGGATTTGAACCCGCATTACGAATTCTAATTGTACACAACCTGTTCCTGACAATACTCCATGACTCTGTGAGGTTGCAGAAGGGGTCAAGTCCCCCTACGCAGTCTGCTTATGGTGTCTCCGTTTTCCACTACTACCCGGCACGCCGGACCTCACTCGATCCCAGTGTATTGGGCCTCGTTCCAAAATCAAACCATAGGGTCTCGCAAGTGCAGGGTAGCGCGAAGCCTACCCTGTGGCACCCTCTGGGGTCTCGCAAGCGCAGGACTGCACAACGCATCCTGTGGCACCCCAGCCACGGTATTTCAGGAATTAACAGAGCGAGATACGCAACCCGTGCTCCCAACTTGTGAGACGCCACCGTACGTATTCCTTTGACGGGAAGGTACAACCCAATGTCACCACCTAAGGCCTGCCTCAAGGGACAAGTTGGTCGTAAGGTGCCCCCTACAACCAACTCCTCTCTCTTCGGCTAGGGTCTGAGCAAAATGATCTTTATAAGTCACTACCTTAATGATGTCCCTGACTCGACAATCCTAGGGACGATAATATTATAACATAACATGCTAGGCCTTAAACTAGGCTTCGCAAGACAACTCTACTAGGCTGCTCAACCTAGACTCACCAGACTCCTTCGGGATCCGGTTCCTGGCTCATCGATCCAAGACCTCGGCCGTGCGAATATACATGCATGCCGCTACCCTAAACTTGGATTCCGTCTATACTCCGATCCTCGATCAACCTACCCTGGTTAAGACTCGACGGCACACAAGGAGTGACTCCTCCACAGTTCCTTAGGGTAAAAAAACATATGTCTTGATGGTCGATAGCCCTCAGGGTGGTAATATCACTCTAGACGAACACAACGAACTATGTACTAGCTAACAAGCTATACACAAGTAACAACCACATACGAGCTAATAAGCTACGTATGAAACGATAACTACCCACGAGCCAGGCGGGCCTTGTAGGAGACGACAACGTACATACCAGCCAAATAAGCCGCGTATGAGACCAACAGCTACGCACGGGCCGGTCAAACCGCGTACGAGACAACAACCTACATACAAGCCAAATAAACTACGTATGAGACCCACAGCTACATACGGGTCAGTCGGGCCACGTACGAGCACAACCATAGGCAAACAACCATACAGGTAATCAATCCTAGAAGCAACTAACGTGCTTACTAGCAAACTTAATCTTCTATTATTAGAAGCAACAGAAGAATCTACTAGTAGTCTATGATCGGTATTCTACTAAGGAAGAACCGAAGGCGACATAACAGCCTTTATCAACTAACTATTACTAGTGGTCTTCCCAATCCTTATTACTTCAACCTATAGTGCCTTAAGCATGGCATACAATCGCAAGCATCTTCCTACGATAATCTAATTATATAACAGAACCATTCGCCATAATACTCCTAAGTACGAATATGATTAAGCACGTGCTTATATCAATCTTAGCATGAAAATCACTATGATCTAGACATGAAGTCCACTACGGTCAAGCATAGGTTATAACTTGAGCGTGAATGCTTACTACTTATCGTGACTAATCACCACAACCCAAGCATGGATATATAACTAATATAAACATACAACGTTCCAAGGCATGGTAGGTATTCTAACATTAATCCTACAACATTCTAAGCATGTATTTATACTTTAACATGGTATGCCTCATTCGTAGACATGGTATGCTACTTTCACATTAACATATAGCATGGTGTACATTTTAGTAACACTCTAGTCATGTATACTAGTTAAGTATCAACCTACAACATAGCATGAGTTTCTACCATAATTCTAGCATGGATAGAACCTAACATAAAAATCACTACAACTAACCATGGATAGTTACTTTAATTTAAGCATGAATATCATTAGTATGGATACCATTAACTTAACACAACCAATAATTAGCATGACACTACTAACTTATCATGAATAATGATTAAGCATGATCATCTACTAACATAGCATGAACATATACTTATCTAAGCATGGGTATCATGTAAGCATGAATATTTATTTAATCTAGCATGGTATACAACTTTCCTATAAGCATGTAAGCATGGATAAATTTATATATCATGATATCCACTTTCCTACAATTATCTAAACATAGATAAGTGAATCTAGCATGGTATGCAACCTTCCTACTAGCATGAATCTTAGTAAGCATGAATAGCTACTAGCATGAATATCTTACTAGGCATGGATAGCTACTAGTATGAATATCTTACTAAGCATGGATAGCTACTAGTATGAATATCTTACTAAGCATGGATAGCTACTGGTATGAACATGCAACATTCCTAAGTATATAGATATATACTTCTAAACATGGTAAGTAATTTTAGCATTTATCCTACAACATTCCAGGTATGGTTATACACTTAGAATGGTATACATCATTCCTAAACATGGTAGGTATTTTTAGAATAAATCCTACAACATTCTAAGCATAAATAACACTCCTAAACATGGTAGATAATTTTAGAATGAATCCTACAACATTCTAAGCATAAATAACACTCCTAAACATGGTAGATAATTTTAGAATGAATCCTACAACATTCTAAGCATAAATAACACTCCTAAATATGGTAGATAATTTTAGAATGAATGCTACAACATTCTAAGCATAAAAATCATTCCTAAACATGATAGGTATTTTTTGAATGAATGCTACAACATTCTAAGCAGAAAAATTATTCCTAAACATGATAGGTATTTTTTTGAATGAATGCTACAATATTCTAAGTATGAATAAATTAATCTAATCCAATCTTAGCATGGTATTTAATATAAAATAAACATCTACAACTATCTACTACTACTACTACTTCATTTTAACCGAGAACATAACATACAACTATCTACTACTACTACTACTTCATTTTAACCAAGAACATAACATACAATTATCTACTACTACGACTACTTCATTTTAACCAAGAACATAACATACAATTATCTACTACTACTACTATTTCATTTTAACCAAGAACATAACATACAGCTATCTACAACTACTTCTTTTAACACTTACTACTAATTCTTTATTTTAACAACATACCACTACTACTTTATTTTAACAACATACTACTACTACTTTATTTTAATGACATACTACTACTACTTTATTTTAATAACATACTACTACTACTTTATTTTAATAACATACTACTACTACTTTATTTTAACAACATACTACTACTACTTAAATGTCTACTATTCTTTATTAGCACATGTTTCTTATTATTACTAGTGGACATAAAAGAGATCTTTTTAATCCTTTTACAACTAGTGATTAGAAAAAGATCTTTTTATTCATTCTACAACTAGTGATTTCTTTTTCATAATTAGAACTAACATCTAGTTTAGGTTCTTTTTCTTAAGGTTATTAAAGAAAAATAACAATAATAAAATAAAGTAAGAACCTTCATTTGGTTCAACCAACATATGCTTATCTTTTTAGTCCAAGTTCAATACAAGTCCTACAACCAAAAATGGTTGTATAAAAAGGTTCATATGCTTTATGTATAAGTCCATATTCAAGTCCTACAACCCCAAAATGGTTGTATGTACAAGTCCATATGTATATGTCATTTTAGTCCACCAAACAACTACTACTACTACAAAGATTCAATCTTTATGTGTATTTAACACTACCATTTGTTTCTTTTCTTTTTATGTGGTTATTACCCTTAACATTTACAACCATACATACAACAATACCATCACAACAAACCATTCCCAAAAGAACCAAAGAAAACAAAACAAGGAGGATAAGAAGAAGAAGAAGTCAAAACAACAATACAAACAAGCAAACAAACATACAAAAGAGAAACCCCTACCTTAATCTTTTTGTAGGAAGGACTAGCCTATGCTCTTTCTCCTTCCCCTTAGCTTCTAAGAACTCCTAAGAAGACCTACAAAGAAAACTCTCAAGTTAGTCTTTGTTCTCTCTTTCTTTTCCTTTCTTTCTTTCTTTTTGATCTTTCTAAAATGAGACAAAGGTGGAGGAAGGGGGTATTTATAGGTGGGAGAAAGGGTGGAAAGTGCAAATGTGCAAACCAAAAATGCACAAAAGCCCTCCCATAAAAATGGGGCCGGCCATACCTATGGGGAGGTGGAAATTGGTGGAGGTAGGATGTGGTGGAGGTATTATGTGAGTATGGTGTTATGTGAGGGTTTCTAGAAGGGTTTCCTTAATCTCTTCATGCACACTTAACCTAGGTTAAACACTTATAAACCCTAATAATCTAATAGGTTTTGTCATAACAAAGACAAGTGTTGTCCAAAAATACACAACACACAATTTGTATAATGTACTAATCGACATACTACTCGTACGTGCGCATATATGTCTGTATACCGAAAATCTTCGCATAATCCGTATAAAAATAATTTAATCTCGGAAATAATAATAAAATAATATTTATTATTAGTTCGGAAGATCACGGTATCAATTTGATACAATACGGATGTATACTGACTGATATCTGGGTACAGATAATGTCTATGAATAAACCGGGTGAAAATCACCAAAATATTCTAATTTTGGAATTGAAACAAAATAATAATAAAATAATAATAAAATAATAATTTATACACGGTAATATCCGTCCGGGATATTACAATATTTGATTGAGATTATTTGAAATGCATACAACGTTATAAGTGATTAAATTGATTAAGAGGTTGAATTGACTTATGTTGTGTTATGAGATTATAAAAGAAATGTTTTGAGAAAGAGTTTGTGAATAAAAGAAATAGAAATATTATTTTGAGATTGAATATAGAATATTGTTGATCTCTAGAAAAAGATAGTTGTTGGAATCTAGAGGCTAGGCGTGTAACGCCCCGAATCCCAAATACACTGAATTCGAGATGTTCTACAAGATCTTTCCGCTTCTTTTAGTACAATTTTACAAGGAAATTTAAACTTTTCACTTTACAACAGAGTTTACATCAATATTACACATTAAATTGCACAGCGGAAGTAAAATTTACAACAATCAAATAAATGTACAACAACATGGTATAATCTTTAGGCATCCATTCCTCTTTAATCTTTAACATGTCATTTACCTGCATATAAGACTGTGGGTACGTCAGTTTATTCAACCGACGATCATTATACACGGCCATCCTCTCTATGCCGAAAATAGTATAACTTAATTTTCCATATTTAGCAAACACAAACTTGTCACATTACAACTAAAGGGACTACCCTATTGATGTCGTGTTGTGTTTGTGCACTTAGTCCTTAATGCAATTATTTATGTTACATGACACTAATGAACACTTGTTCGGATTCTATGCATCCCATACTACATAGGTCCGAGGGCAAGCCCTTAACCGTTCTTCATCTTTATAGGGTTCAATCCCTCGTTATGACTTAATCTACTACTGTAATTACGGTAAGTATCCTAGATGTTTTCTGACCTACGAACTCATGTCTAGGCACTCTGGAGGGAATCCCATCGCTGACATGACTCATCATGCAGACATCCTGTGGTAATTCAGCTCTCACCATAGACATGATACCACCCGTAGTCTTCAAACATCCCACGAGCGTTGCCACCGGGACGGTACTCTGGAGCAGCATCCTCACCCAGACTCATCATGGGAATTCCTGGGATACGCTCTCGCCGCTATCCAACGGTCCTCATACTCAATGTTTTTCTCTTACTTTCATCACGTCTTCACTATGTACTAATCCTTAGGTTATATTAAAATCATGAACAAAAATCGAAGCTCTAGAGTTAGCCTCTCCACTAAACCGGACTTATTCATTCATTTCAACATGACCAACCTTGGTTTTTCTTTTCAAATTTCATTTCATTTCATTTCCAAATGCCGGGGAGACTTAGCTACTCTTTTATTTCAATTTTCACATTACAATTTCCAAAATGAGCATTTCCACTCATAAATTCTCATGTTGAGTTATCATACTCAATGTATATTCTCGTTTCAAATCATGATTTCAAATTTGTCCAAATAGTCCATGACTATACATGAATTTCATATGCTTTATCAATTATCACTTCATATCAAAATTTCACATCACTATCAAATATTCACAATTCATATTTTCACATTATTCTCAAATGAGAATAAATTACATTATGTCACACAACAAAGTTTCTTTTTGCCAAATCATCTTCTAATACTTTATTTCACTTTATTCTTGTAAGTTATAATTTTTCACAAGGTATATATCTAGAACCATAGTCTATTTATGCCTTTTATTCACAAATCATTGTTTATTTCATTCAAATAATCCCCAAATCATTTTTATAAAGTTCCTTATATTTTTAGGAGAATAACCATATTTTTTTCACAATTTTTGGACACTTAAAACCCCAAAAAAAAACAATTTTTCATTCTTGCCGATAGCAAGAATCGAACCCAGCACCCCAAGAACACAGCCGACAGCACCAGCCGCTAGGCCATATGCGCTAAGCGCTATAAAGAGGGGACATAGGGTATTTGATACTCTCGGTCGGTATTTTTTATGTTTACAAAAATGTGAAATAATATATGCGGCCACAGGGATTCGAACTGATCAACACAGAGAACCCAACCGCACCATATGACCACTTGAGCTACGCGCTTAGTTGTCATGAACTTAATTTCAATTCTATTTAACTTATGCTCTCTGTGATTTAGAACATTTCGATGTTCAACTAGCTTTCGTTTCATTTTGCTCTCATCAAAATATACTGTATAACTCCATATTAATTCTCCCTCACATAAATTTATATATCAGTGTGAGCAAAATAATTTTTGTAATAATTAAAACATATTTTCAAACCATTAATTCAAATTATACATTCTAACACTACAATTCTTCTCTTTTTGATGTTTCTTCGCATTGTAGTATTCTAATCTTTTTGTCAATACATTTCACATTAATCCACTGATTTTAATCATTTATCTACATACAACTCATGATTGAATTTATTCATACCCATGTCAACACAAAGGATCTATTTAACACATCAAACTACTAACTTTGTGTGTAGTTCTTGATAGTAATAAATGTGGTTTCATTAATCAATCCATGCTTCTAATCAATTCACATACATCACAATTTATAGAACCACATATCAATTTGCATGTTCACATCTCAATCATTCAAGAAGTCATTTTTCACAATTAAGGTGTGCTCTTCTTAATCATTTTCATGCTTCAATTTTTCTAATTAAACTAGCATGCAATCCTACTTTAGAAATAGGAAAAATTTTACCCACAACTTAAATTTAATAAATAAAACCACATACAAGTTATTCATTAACATTCCGATCAATTCATAGACTAACTTTCCAATTAAAATGTATTCTTATTAATATCTTTCATGCATCATTACTCAATATAATACTAGCATAATTCCTAATTAGAAATAAGGAAAATTAACCCACATTGTATGGAGAGAAACAAACACAATAGCAACAAAGTCCTTTGCAAATGAATGCACCTCCTCCTAGACGCGCGCACACAAGCTCCAAAAAGCACCACCGAAAGCTCCTACTTGAATAACCGGCCCTTCTCCTCCTTGGTAGAATGCAAGCACAATCCCACTCACAACTCAATCTTTTTAACTCACAAACTACTACTAGATAATGCTATTAGACTATAGATTTGGAAGGGAATATTAAGCACAAAATAACTAGCCATGGGAGGGGGTATTTATACTAAAAATCACATAGAATGGATGGCTAGGATTAATTGGTTGGTTGTAGGATAGAGGGCTAGGATGAGAGTAGGAGTTGCAATAACTACCCACATCTAAGTAACCACCACCATGATCACTATTACAATTTTTGAATCTCCCTCCAAAAAGTCCACAATCGGCCATGTATAAGGCATGCATTTTGCACGTGTACGTGTAGTGCACGTGCATGCAACTAGGACCAAAATTGTACATTTAATTTTGTATAAAAATAAAATAGTCTTTTAAATTGAATTCTACATGACAAGTTGTATAAAAATAGATTAATCCATGGGCTTTAGTTTTGGGCCAAAATAATTATAAAAAAATAATCAAATAAATTACGCTTTGGGTTTTTTAAAATAAAAGGCTTTTCATCTATTTAAAAGAAGGCTTTTGTATACAATAATTAAAAGCATATATTTAAATATCTATGCACATCACAATAAAATAATTATAAGATTTAATTCAACCAAAATATTGCACGTGCACACTACGTGTAAAATAAAATAATTTTTCATAAATTGAAAAATCAGGGTATTACAAGGCGAGACCCTAGTGACTGGCAGTTTTATTTATGATTTTAAGAAATAACCAGTGTGGGTTGAGCATCTCTTGAGAAGTAGCCAGGTAGGCTGACTGTCGCTTTTGTTTGATTTAAGTCCGGTAGGGTAAGCTAGCTCTAGGTTGTGATGATTTTCTTTTAAAACAAACAAAATTGTAAGGATTAGATACATAGTAAAGATATGATGAAAGTAAGAGAAAAACACGAGTATGAAGGCCTCGGAGCTACGATGTGAGAGTATTCACAGGCTGTCTACACGATGCGTCGTGTCATGATGTGGATACATCTCCAGGAGTTTGTACCGCAGGAGACGCTTGTGGGGTGTTTGGTAACTACGGGTGGTGTTATGTCCCATGACGAAGGCTGAATTGTCCATAGGTTCTACACGATGCATTGTGTCATGACGTGGGATTCCCCTACAGGCTGTCTGGACATGAGCTTATAACTCATAGAACATCTAGGATACTTACCGTAGTTATCGTAGTAGTTTAAGTCATGGCGAGGGATTGAACCCTACAAGATGAAGAACAATTAAGGGCTTGCCCTCGGACCTATGTCGTATGGGATGCATAGAATCCGAACAAGTGTACATTAGTGTCATGTAATATAAATAACTGCATTAAGGACTAAGTGCACAGCACCCACGACATCAACAGGATAGTCCATTTGTAGCTTTGTTTGTGATCAAGTTTGTGTTTGCTAAAGTATTTAAGAATCATTATACGGTTCGGCATAGAGAGGATGGCCGTGTATAATATTTCATCGGTTGTAAGTAACTGACGTGCCCACAGTTTCATATGCAGGACTTGGAGTTTACAAGAAGATATAAAGATGAAATTGTTGCTGGTGATTATTCAAATGTTAAAGTTGTAACAATTGTATATTTATCATTGTTGTATTTTACTTATTGCGCTGCATATTGATGTAAAAGACTCTGTTGTAATAAAAGTTTTTAATTCCTTGTAAAATTATACGAAATGAAGTGTAAAGATCATGTGGAACTTTGAATTCAGTCTTATTTGGAATTCGGGGTGTTACACCTACCGACTAGAAGACCTGGGGGGCGCAGGATGGTTAAGAGGCCATGGAACGCGGAGCACCTTGTTAGTTCTAGAGGAAAACCTAAGGGGGCTCCACTACTATAATCGGCATGAGACGCCGTATACTTTTGTAATCACAATAAATACAAGCATGGAGATTTTTTGTGTGAATAAGTCAAATGTTTGTGTATGAAAGATTTCTCAATTACTCAAGAATTTCTCCATCAGTTAAGTCCTCGCCACTCGGCTTGGACTTCGCACATACATGGAGAAACTTCACAACCGCTACATCCTCACCTCTCGGCCCGGACTGCGAGCACCCACAAGAGATTTCTCATTCACTCAAGAATTTCTCCATCAGTCAAGCCCTTGCCGCTCGGCTTGGACTTCAACTACACATGGAGAAACTTCACATCCGCTACGTCCTCGCCTCTCGGCTATGAGTGTGAGCACCCACGAGAGATTTCTTAGTCACTCAAGAATTTCTCCATCAGTCAAGCCCTCGCCGCTCGACTTGGACTTCGACCACACTAGGAGAAACTTTACATCCGCTACGTCCTCGCCTCTCGGCCCGAACTGCGAGCACCAACGAGAGATTTCTCAATCACTCAAGAATTTCTCCATCAGTCAAGCCCTTGCTGCTCGGCTTGGAATTCGACCACACATGGAGAAACTTCACATTCGCTATGTCCTCGCCTCTCGGCTATGGCTGCGAGCACCCACGAGAGATTTCTCAATCACTCAAGAATTTCTCCATCAATCAAGCCCTCGCCGCTCGGCTTGGATTTCGACCACACATGGAGAAACTTCACATCCACTACGACCTCGCCTCTCGGCCCGAACTATGAGCACCCACGAGAGATTTTTCAATCACTTAAGAATTTCTCCATCAGTTAAGCCCTTGCCTCTCGGCTTGGACTTCGACCACACATGGAGAAACTTCACATCCGCTACGTTCTCGCCTCTCGGCTATGACTGCGAGCACCCACGAGAGATTTCTCAATCACTCAAGAATTTCTCCATTAGTCAAGCCCTCGCCGCTCGGCTTGGACTTCGACCACACATGGAGAAACTTCACATCTACTACGTCCTTGCCTCTCGGCCCAAACTGCGAGCACTCACGAGTGATTTCTCAATCTCTCAAGAATTTCTCCATCTATCAAACCCTCGCTGCTCGGCTTGGACTTCGACCACACATGGAGAAACTTCACATCTACTACGTCCTTGCCTCTCGGCCCAAACTGCGAGCACTCATGAGTGATTTCTCAATCTCTCAAGAATTTCTCCATCTATCAAACCCTCGCTGCTCGGCTTGGACTTTGACCACACATGGAGAAACTTCACATCCGCTATGTCCTCGGCCCTCGGCACACTAAGTTAAACCATTATGAAAAGCTGGCAAGAAGTGAAAACACAAAAAAAGGGAGGGGGAAACATTATGAAAAGCTGCTCTCTCTTATTCGTAACTGCTAATATGCAGAGGGTTATTGGTACAAACAAGATTCATTACAACACTCAAAACCAACCTAAGACTCCTCTAAACCAGTCACCGGATTGTGACAAGCCAGTTCAAGCCCGGCCGAGCGGCTTGGCTCCCCAATCTGGCCACCGGAATGTCTAGGGGTAGCCAAAGTGATGCACCTACCACCGAGCTCTGGGCGTCGCCCAGCCTCGCGTGCTCCAATTTCTAAAATGGAGATGACGTGTTGCCCGAGGGGCGAGCACCACTAAAAGAGGTGGATCGTGACCCCGACACCCCTAATATGGCCTTATAATGTTGTATCTCTATCTCCTTCTATACGATGACTTCGCGAAGGAACGAATCAGAGGAAGGTTGGTGGGCGGAAGTACTGGAAATGGAAAATCCGAAACTGGCACTTCCCTGGTCACGGTCGACTAACACCTTCTCAAGTGGGCCGCTTCTAAGTTGAGTTCCTTCGACTTGTTTCTAAAGTAATGAACAATCGCCTCTCAGTCCCGAGCCTCCTTGCGATACCGTGCCAAGGTAGACTCTAAGACTTTGACCTTGCTCTTGAGGCACATCACCTCGACACGATGGGGATCCACCTCGAGGAGGGAGGTCATCTGATAGAGGCGAAACCAAAAAATCATTCCGAACCTTATACACTTGTTATAAATTCGAACATCATACACTTAGACAATTCCAAACAAATCTCCATGTCAAAAAGCTTGGCTGAACGGAAAAACTTCTTGTTATAAATCAAAGAACCATACAAAATAATGCGATGGTCAGTTCGCCTTAGGCAAATACATATTTTTTAAAAGGAGGGAAAAGCTACTACTTAGAAATGCCAACCTATCCCTCGGTGTTAGCATCGACATTAGGGTCGGCTGCGACGTCTCCGCCTCCCGCTTCCTCTTCAGCCTGGGCGTCGCCCCTATGGGTCTTCGATAGCTCGGGGATGATCATGTCGTAGTCAAACCCTTCAAGATCCAGGGTCGAGAAGAAGTGCTTGACATGCCCCAGCGCCCGAGCGTACACATCCTCTTGGGCCTCGATGACCATGTCTTCGACCTTCTACATGAGCATTGCCATCTCCACATCGACGACCTTCTTGAGGGCGACCTCCGTCTTTAGGCCCTCGTCGGCCATTGAGGCCATCTCGGCCCGCAAAGCTTGTTCCCGCGAGCGAGTCGCCTCCAACGTTAGCTTGAGATCCTTCATCTCTCGCTCGTAATGTTGAGTAGTCTTTCTCTCATGCTTCAGCTCTTGGTGATGTACCTTCATCACCTGAGCACTAGACATGCTCGCCTACAGCCGAAGGGGAGACGCTTAGAGAAAAAAAGGGTTACGAAAAAGAATTCTCAAGATTGGTGATGAAGCTTACATGAACGCTCACCTGAGCCCACCTCATGTAGGCCGACTCAATGGTATCGGCACCCATGCAGTGCCGATCACGAGGCATTGCCATCTTATCCACGAACTTGACCGCCACGGGACCCTCCGTCAAAGTGTACCCTACACGAATAGTCCAGTCTAGAGCCCAAGGACGGAGCCCGTCTTCCCCAACCATCTGCTGGGCATCGACGAGGAGAGGAGGTACCCCGCCCTGCACGACCTCCATAACCTTGAGGCTGTTAGAGCTCGGTCTAGTCGGGGTATCTTGGGTCAAACAAACCCTTATCTTCTTGGTCCTCGGCTTCGAGGGACCCTCAGAAGGCGCTTGGGAAGTAGGCTTCATCCGCTTCCCGTGCTCGGCCTGCTGCTCTTCAACAGTGCCCTCCTCTTGGCAATCGATGCTGGGTCCATGTCTGCACAAACACAAAGGAAAGGTGATGAGAACGAAAGAAAAATTACGTATAGAAAAGTAATTGAAAGACATATGTGAAGGGACGGAGATCAGTCCGATTCATGCCATATGACTCTCTGTCACTTTCGGCCAACTTGAACTGTTGCTTTTACAGTGGCGCTCGACGTCCGCCCACTCTTCATCTGACATGTCGTTCTTTCTCGGTCCCTTGAAATTGAGCTTGTAAAAATTCCACCTAGTCGGAATTTCCCACGGCTGGTCTCTCCGCACAACAAAGTACTTCTTCTTCCACTCCTTTATCGAATAAGGATGGCCATGCACGACTTTCCTCCCGGTGCGAGGTGACACATAAAAAATTCCTTCATACTCATCGAATGAGATGATACTTAGCATAGCTCGGAAGATGTTCAACTTCAACAGTACCCCTCTCCTCACAAAGTAGAATGAAACTCACTATCTGCTTCCAAGAATTCGGACCATACTGCATCGGACATAGCGAGACCCAGTTGAGCACCTCTCAGATAAATGGGTGGATCGGCAGCCGCAACCCCAAGAAGAACACGTCCACTGGAATGATACAGTACCAAGGTGCTAAGGGATCGCTAGAATGAAGACCAGCATTGGGGGATCATCAACTAGTACTCCCTCCCAATGAAGTAGCTTGCACAGATTACCGGCAGGTCATCATCTTTTAACACGATCGGCGTACCATCCATCTTAATCTTTACTCGGCTCGGCGATGAGGGCTGTACTCTGTAGGGAACCAAGTATTCAACATCGTCTGGATAAATCCTAATTGAGGATGGTTGCAAAAGAAAGGGAACATCGAGCCTTCGACGTGGAACCGTCTCGTCAGGACTACTGGGCATGGTCCACTCCAGCCTCTTCTTTTGAATTCGGGCAGCCTTCTTGGGGGAAGGTGTGGCCAGTGGCTCGAGCACGGTGACCCTAGACGATGAGTCGACCACTCCAACCTCCTCCTCGTCATCACTAACCACTTCGACAAAGCCTTCCTGCACTTCATCTTCCGAGTCAGTAGACTCTACCACAAACGACATTCGTGTGCGGAGCGGCTTCACAACATAAACATTACCTTCTCTTTCCCAAGAAGAAAGAGTCAGAAAGGCCCGTGCTACTGTTCCGATCCGAAGTGGAGGCAGTAGAACCAGACTGAAACCTCGACATATTAAAAATACTAACCTGTTTGAAGTAGTCAGAAAAGATCACCGAAAAGCTGATCGCCAGTGACAATAAGAATCTAGAGAGAGAAGGTCTGAGATTAAGTGAGAGAAAGCAAAAGTAAAAAATGGGGGTGGGGGTGGGGGATGTATATATATAGAACCCTACGACTCCTCGATTCTTTCAAAGTCTGCATCGGCTCCTCGAATTCTATGAAAACGACGTCATGAGCACACACGTCACCACCTGAATTGTAACCCCCCGATTTCAGAATCTTTCCTTTAATTAGTCACAATACACAGAAAAATAGGAAAAATTTAAAAACTTTTTAATCAACACAAATGTATTACAAGTCCGAATGTTACCAAATTGCAATACATTACAACTGTGTTACAATAATACCTTTACAATCCCAAGTATTACTACTTTCAACAATTTACATCAGAGTACAATGAATAAAGAACAACACTTGGTATTTCACTTGGATGCTTCCCAACAAATAAATAAATTACAACAATGAATAAATTACAATAATTGTTAAAATGAAATTACAACATATATTACAGTGGAAAACTGAAATGAAATCGACTCCTTGCTTATCTTACCTCGAGTTTTCCTGAATCCTGTACCTGTACTTCTGCAATCCAGTACCTATTGAAGTGGGACGTCAGTACATATACTGACGCTTTAAGGCTGATAACTAGCAGCGAATCTCAACTATAGTAAACAGATTGATGAAAAGAGAAACGTGTATATATATATGATGTGTCAGTGTATGTTATGAATTAGACTCTAATGCAAGATTACTAACACAAGGATGCTCTTATTCTAATGCAAGCGAGTCTCTGGAACAGTATGTGTCCCATACCACATATGCCCCATAACAAGCCGTTTCTTCATATATAGGGATTTGAACCCGTGTCATGAATTCTATTCTTGTACTCAACTTGTTTCTGAAGATATAGCGTGACTGATGAAATTGCTCTGAAACGGTCTAATCCCGTTAACGCAATACGCTCATGGTGTCTCCGTTTTTCACTACTACCCGGCGCACCGGACCTCACTCAAAAACCAGACGAACCTTCGAAGTTAACTACAATACAGGTTAGCTCGAAGCATCCCCTGTGGCCCTCTAGCTCATAGACCGTAGTCTATGGCTTGTTCGCTTCCCCGGCATAGAACACGACGAAGTTTCGGGGGTCCATCACCCTAGTTCTGACAAGAATTGCTCCCGTCCTTATCATGGCACTTCAGAAATTAACAGACGAGATACAGATCCCGTGCTCTCAACTCGTGAGAAGCCATGAACCGTATCCCTTTAATAAGAAGGGTACAAACAATAACACCACCTAGTGCGGCCTATAGGACAGGTCGGATCATAAGGTATTACCCTTAATACCAACTCTTCCCTTTGGCACGAAATTGATAATAAATATAGGTTAAGCAGTGATAGCCATAAGTTACCATCCTAACAATGTCACTAACCCTAAACAAACTGAGTGATGACAACAGAACCTACACAACATGCTAAGTCTTAAGTTAGACTTCTCAAGATAACTCTACTAGGTTGCTTGACCTAGACTTACCAGAATTCCTAAGGATCTGGTTCATGGCCTATCGATCTAAGACCCCGGTAATACGAACGTATTCGCATGCTACTACCTTGAACTTGGATTTTGTCAACACCCGGTCCGTGATCAACCAACTCGGTTAAGATCTGACGGTACACGCGAAGTGACTCGTCCACAGTCTCTTAGGAGTAAGGTAACACACGTCTTGATGGTCGATAGACCCTAGGGCAATGTTGTCACCCTAGATGAGCACAGCAAACCGCGTACTAGCTAAAAAGCTACATACGAGTAACCAAAACACATACGAGCTAAACAAGCTATGTATGAAACCAATAACTACATACGAGCCAGGCGAGCTGCGTATGAGACAACAACATACATATGAGCCAAATAAGCTACGTATGAGACCAACAGCCATACGGGCCAAGCGAGCCACGTATGAGACAACAACATACATACGAGCCAAATAAGCTATGTATGAGACCACAACTACATACGGGACAGGCGAGCCGCGTATGAGCAAGACCACATATAAAAACAACCATACAGGTATTCTAAAAACCTAGAAGCAACCAAACGTGCTTACTAGCAAAACTTGATATTCTATAATTAGAATCAACAGAAGAATCTACTAACCGTCTAATACAGACATACTAACAGAGGCAATGGACTTCATGCTGGACTTCATGCTTCTACTAACCGTCATCATGCTGGACGTTACAGCCGGGAAGTCCCCGAGTTATCTAACCGAGGCAATGGACTTCATGGTAGTCAATTCAAGGCCGCATATAATGCCATCTTCGGCTGTCCTGGGCTCGCTTCCCTCCAGGCAGTACCCTCTACCTATCACATGAAGATGAAGTTTCTGACCGAGTTCAGGGTCAGAGTCGTCATGGGGAACCAGGCAGCCACTTGGGCCTGCTATATGGCCACAGTGGGGGGCTCGGTTATGCCCCTCAATGCATTTAAATTACCCTCCAACCGAAGTCCTATCGACTTTGAGCCTATGGAGGAATTGGAGGAAGTCCCTTTGTCCAAGGCGAATCCCTCTAAATGGTTCTGAGCGAGCAATTCGCTCCATCCCGACCTCCGGAATGACCTTATTGACTGTGTCCGTCAGAACCAAAACTTATTCGCTTGGTCTCCCTCAGACATGCCCGAGATTTTCGAGGATCTCATAATGCATAGACTGAGCGTCGTGCCAGACTCCAAGCCTGTACAACAAAAGTGAAGAAAGTTCTCTCTAGAGAGGCAACATGCAATGAAGGAAGAAGTGGAGAAGCTCCTCTCCACTCGCTTCATCCAAGTGGTCAGCTATCCAAAATGGCTGGCTAACATTCTCATGGTCAAGAAGTCCAACGATAAGTAGAGAATATGCATCAATTTCACGAACCTTAACAATGCTTATCCGAAGGATCCATCCCTCTACCGAACATCGATGCTCTGATTGATGCAACCTTCAGCCACAGCTGTTGAGCTTCATGGATGCCTTCTCAGGCTATAACCAGGAATGTTTTCCCTGACATTCCGAAGACAGCCTTCGTAACTGACCAGGGACTCTACTGCTATAGAGTCATGCCCTTCCCCTCTAGAATGCCGGCTCAACATACCAAAGACTCGTCAACTGAGTCTTCAAGGAGCAGATAGGGCGCAACATGGAGATGTATGTTGATGATGTGCTAGTCAAAAGTCTGAAAGGAGAGGACCACGAGAGGGACCTCAAGGAAGCCTTCGAGGTCTTGAGGATGCACATATGAGGCTCAACCCCTCCAAATGATCCTTCAGTGTTACCTTTGGGAAGTTCCTTGACTTTATGGTTAGCCGGCGTGGGATAGAAGCAAATCCGAAGAAGATCAAGGCCATATTAGACATGGCTCCTCCTAAGAACGTGAAGGAATTCCAGAGGCACACTGGTCGCCTAGCTGCGATCGGGTCGTTCCTATCAAGATCAGAGGAGAAGTCTCTCCCCTTTATCAAGGCCCTCCGAAGGGCGAAGAGCTACGAATGGGGATAACCCCAACAGTAAGCGTTCGAACAGCTGAAGCACTACCTCACCAGTCCCCCGCTTCTCAGCAAGCCCTAGCGGGGTGAGATCCTCTGTCTATACCTAGCCACATCGGAAAAAGCACTTAGCTCTGTCCTAATCAGAGAGGACGATGAGGTCCAAAGACCCATCAATTATGTCAGTAAAGTTCTCTATGACGTCGAGCTTTGTTACACTAAAATGGAGAAGGTCGCGTACGCCCTAGTCAGGGCCACGTGGAAACTCCATCCCTACTTTCAGGCCCACTCCATTCAAGTGCTGACCGATCAGCCTCTAAAGCAAGCACTCAATAAGTAGAAGAATTCTGGCCGATTACTCAAGTGGTCGAATGAGTTGAGCCAACATGATATTATCAACAAGCCGAGGACCGCCATTAAGGAACAGGTGCTAGCCGAGTTTATCACAGAGTGCACAATCCCAGAGATTCCCGAGGAACAGCAAGATGAGCCTACGAGGGAACTTTACATCGATGGTTCCTCCTGTGAGGAATGATGTGGAGCCAGAGTCATACTAAGCGGCCCTGACAACTTTGTTCTTCAGTACTCCCTACGCTTCAGTTTTAGAGCGTCGAACAACGAAGCAGAGTACGAAGCCTTGATTGCTGGGCTTCTACTGGCCCAGAAGGCCGGGCCAAAAGAGTTAAAGCATTCAGTGACTCTCAGCTCATCGTCAACCAAGTTTGTGGAGAGTACGAAGCTCACAATGCTCAAATGGTGTGATACTGGCACCCGTTAAACTTCTCTCGCAGATTTTGAAGATGCATTGGTCCCGAATTCCTCATGAACAGAATGTTCAGGAGGATGCCCTGTCCAAGTTGGCTACCTCTTCCATTGACGGCCTCGATCACACAGTTCTGGTGGAGGTCCTCCAGAGATCGAGTACAGAGAACACTGAGGTCTTCTGCCTCGATTCGCTCGTGCAGGGGCCCTGGTTGATGGACCTAATCTTGGATTTCCTGAGAGACGATGTATTGTCGCAAGACCCATTCGAGGCCAGAAAAGTCCGAGCAGGGCAGAGAGGTTTGTTCTTTTGGATGGCATGCTCTACAAGTGTTCATACACCAAGGTCGATGGGAGACCCTATCTGCGATGTCTGAGCTCGGAAAAAGCCAAATACACTTTTAGAGATGCACAAAGGGATCAGTAGTTGCCATATGGGTAGTAAGATGCTCGCAAGAAAAGTCCTCAACCATGACTACTATTGGCCGACCCTCCTTCAGGATGCTCGAGACATGGTTAAAGCCTGTGGACCGTGCCAAAGATTCACCGCTGTGAAACATGCCCCCCAAGCCCTGTTCAAATCCCTCGCTAGTCCCGTGCCATTTGTCATGTGGGGAATGGACCTCGTTGGTTCCTTTCCTAAGGTAACCGGTCAACGATGATTTCTTATTGTGGCCATCGAGTATTTTACGAGTTGACTGAAGAAGAACCCCTGGCCACCATCACCGAGCATCAATCTCAACAGTTCTATTGGAAACATATTGTCTGCCGATTTGGGATACTAAGGGTCCTTATCACTGACAATGGGACCTAGTTTGTTAGAAAAGGCTTCCGTAAATTTTGTGAGGACATCGGGATCCAACAGCGGTTATCTTCGATCTCTCACCCCTAATCCAATGGCCAGGCTAAGAACACGAACCGTTAAATCCTAGAGGGCCTAAAAAAGCGGTTAGATGAATCTCCCAAGGGGTTGTGTGTAACGCCCCTGCCCCTAGCTCGGGAAAATTTATACAATTTATAAGAAAAATTAGATACTATGTAGTCCAACTGCCTACCACAGGCTGCCTCTCAAAAGGTGGTTAACCGAATTGGTGACTCTTGATCATAGGCTATATTATTTTAATATTATTTAATTATAGTTCACTCCCGATATGGGACATTTTCCCACTTACCTTCTCCTGTTCTCTTCTCTCCCATGTGCAGACCCCACTCCAGGAGCCCCACACGTCAGCTTGAGAGGAGAGATAGCGGAAAGATCAACCTGTAGGTGGGCCCCCTGCTTGTATGCCACGTTACCAAGAGTGACAGCGACAGTAAAGCCAGAGCAAAGGCTCTGTTTCTTTCTTTGAACTAGTGCAGGTATTATTTTTTTTTTTAAATTTTTAACACGAGGTGTTACATTATGGGTCAACGAACTACCCAACGTCCTTTGGTCATATCAAACCATGAAGAGGGTTCCAACTGGTGAGTCACCCTTCAACCTAACATTTGGGACAGAGTTGTCATCCCCTTAGAAGTCAGACTACCTTCACCAAGAATTATCAGTTTCAATGAGGAGTCGAACTCCAACGACCTCAGGGCCAACTTCGACCTCCTCGATGAAGTCCGCGAGATGTCTTTTATCAGAAGAAATATTTACCAACAGTGCATTGAACGGTTCTACAACAAAAAGGTCCGGCCAATGAACTTCAAATAAGGTGATCTCGTACTCCGAAGGTTTGATATCTCTGAACCGCACAAGAGAGGAAAGATGGCTCCGAATTGGGAGGCCCCATACAAGGTCTCTAAAGTGGTGTGTCCAGGCACTTACCAACTTGAAGACCCGGGGGTTGGGGAGTCAAAAGGACCTGGAATGCGAAACACCCGATCGAATTCTATGAGGGACCATAGTGGCCCGTACATGTATCAACAGTTGTAATAAGTGCCAACCATTGGCAATTGAGCAATAAAACTTTCTTTCCGAAACAACACCTCTGATTTTAGCCAACACTGAAGCAATTGTGGTACAAAAGAAAGATTTTTACAATCTCCCAAGTCCTCATCGCTCGACATGGACTTCAATCCCAATGGGATATTTTTTATAGTCTCCCAGGTCCTCACTGCTCGGCATGGACTCCTACCCTAATAAGAGATTTCTTACCATCTCTCAAGTTCTCGCTACTCGACACGGACTTTGACCCTAATGCGAGATTTTTTACAATCTCCTAAGTCCTCGCCGCTCGGCAAGGATTTCGACCCAAACATAAGATTTCTTACCATCTCCCATGTCCTCGCCACTCGACATGAACTTCGACCCTAACTAGAGATTTCTTACAATCTCCTATGTCCTCACCTCTTGGTATGGATTTTGACCCTAACGGGAGATTTCTTACAATCTCCCAAGTCCTTGCCGCTCGGCAAGGACTTCGACCCCTGTAGTATCTAAGTTCTCGCTGCTCGGCCTGCACCTCGAGTCGTCCCAGGACTTAGCAATAAACTGGTTGAGGCAATCATCCTATCACCTGCAGACAGCTAGGGACGGAGCGACCATACTCGCAGCTTTACCCCTAACTGTCAGCGGGTGGTAGGAAAAGAAAATAAATCAAGATGCTCTCCAAAAGCTTGAAGTCCCACACGAGATGTGATATGACTCCAGTGGAATCCGAGCTCTGAAACAATCACCCGCTGGTAGCCAGGGACAAAGCAACCGTACTCGCTGCTTTTCCTCTAACTACCAGTGGGTAGCAGGAGAACCACTGAGGCTAAGGTGATTGACAAAGGCCTAAAAAATAAGGGGAACTTATATATGCTACAAGAGGAAAGCTCCCTCGAAACCCACAACGATGACATGGACAGGTCTGAGTCGCACATTCTCTTTCAACGGTTGTGAAAAGAGTCGCTGCTACACATCCCTGAACTAGCGTTTCGAATTTCAACATCGTGCAATTAAACAGAAGCTACAATTTCCAAGACTAACACTTCAGATCCCATGGCAATGCCATTAAAAGGATGTTACAAGTTCCAAGACAAATATATTTCGAATTCCAAGGCGACACATTTACGCAAGGCAGCCCGGGGTTGAGCTCCACATATTGAAAAAGTTAATACATAATTGGCGAGGCCCTAAAGGTTACAATAAGATACAACGAGATAAAACCAATGCGTAGCAAAGTATGAAAGTCAACCGAACGACTTGCTCCTCTTCCTGGGGGGACTTGGGCCGATCAGGTCGAGCCCAACCGAGCGGGTTTGCTCATCAGCGAGCCTATTGATTTGCCTTCTAGGGGTGGCCATGGTGGATGCCCTAGCCACCGAGCTTTGAGCATCACCAGGGTTTGGCGGCTCCAGTCTAAGGGTTGGATAAGGGCCACGAATGGAAGGCCAGCCGCTTCCCAGAGAGGTAGTCCGTGATCCTACAAATCCAAAATGCAACTTTTAGTCTGTATATCTCTAGCTCTTTCTCCACCAACATTTAACGTAGGAATTACTCAGCCGAACAGGGTGCCCCACCATGGGACGGATGTCGAAAGGAATCACCAAAGGCAGATAGCTGGGTATCGGTGCTCCCTAGATCCCGACCTACCAATGCCTTCTTCAGGCATGCCAACTCTATGCTCAATTGCTGCGACCTCTTCAGACAGAAAGAAAATGTCGCCTCCTGATCCCTGGCATTTTTACGGTGGCGTGCCAGGCTAGACTCCAAGGATTTCACCTTATTCCTAAGGTTCTCGAGTTCGGCACCACAGGTCGGCCAAAGTAGGTTCGGTAATCTGATGAAAGAAGAAAGAGTGAGTCTTGTGGACTTAGCCAAATTGCAGAACACAAAATATCCATACAAAAAATATCATACAAAAAATCAAGTCCAAATGCTCGACCCAAAAATGTTTTTTCATTCAATGACGAACATCCATACAAAAGTGGTGGCAAATCTGCATTTGGCAAATACATGAAAAAAAAACTACTGATTGGGAGAGGAGGGCACCTCTTCGGCTCCTACAATCCCAGGGGCATCCGGGTTCAGCTCGTCCTCATGGACAGGCAAGCGATCGTCCCCCTCGCCGTCACCTCCTCCCAGAGTAGGCGGGGCCTCGACAAACTTCATGGAGAAGTGGAAACCCTCAAGCTCAACATCGGGGTACTTTCATAGCACGTGCTCGATGTCACAGTCGTACCCCTGTTCCTGAGTGAAGATGACCTTGTCGATGGCACCCAGCTTTGTAGCCTGCAGCTTCTTCCCGCTCTCCTGTAGGAGGGCCTTCTCCTTCTCCATCCGAGCTCGGTCCTCAGTGAGGGTGGCTAGCTCTGCCTTCAAGGCCCACTCATGAGCTTTCGAGGCTTGGGCCAGCAGCTTCTGCTCTTTCATCTTCCTTTCGTACTGCTTGATGTTTTGCTCGAACTAAAAGAGTTCGTGAGCGTAATGCTTCCTCAGCTCCGCCCCTTGCAGAGATGCCTGTGAACGAAGACCAAAGACTTAGAAATTTTCAATGACATGAAAAGATTAAAAAAATAAGGCTTAGAGAACATTTACCATCATGTTGGCCTGAGCCCACTTCATAAAGCAAGACTCGATGGTCTCGATCGCGAGACTCTCCCTATCCCGAGGGGTGGCCAGATTCTCCACCACCTCGATCGCCACAAGACCCTCCGTTAGAGAGTCCGTCGCTTTCACCAACCAGTTGGGGGCCCATGGAGCCAGCCCCACATCCCCTATAATCTCTATGGACTCGGCACAAATAGGCTGGAGACCAGACTTCACCACCTTGACAACCTTAAGATTGTCAGGGCTCGGCTTCTGAAACTGCCAAAGCCTTCGACTTTTTGGACTTCGCCTCGGAAGCCTCCTTGGAAGCAACGACAGCATGCCTCTTCTTCTGCTCGGCCGCCTTCTTATTGGAAAAGAAGGCCCTCCTCACTTCGATCTTCGCATCATCCATAGCTGCAAAGGAAAACACAAGCTGTAAGAACGAAGGAAAAAGATAGATAGAAAAAAAACAAAAAACATATAGGGGTCGATGGGGATCCGTCCAATTCTCGCTAAGTGCCTCTCGGTCACATTTGCCCAGGGGGATACTCCATTTGGTGATGATCTGTTCTACATCCTCCTTCTCCTCCCTCGTAAAGTCCTCCTTCGGGGCTTTGTGGTTAGGTTTGTAGAAATACCAGTTCGTTGGGATCTCCTAAGGCACCTAGTTCCGAACGATGAAATACATCTTTTTCATTACTTGATGGAGTCTGAGTACCATGGAATACCCGTATCTGGGGGCGAGGGGAGATATAATAGACCCCCTCATACGTCCCTGCCGAATGGATCCCTAGACAGGCTCGAAAATACTTCAACTTCATGGGAACTCCTTCTCTTCGCAGAGTAGCATGAAGCAGATGATCTGCTTCCATAAATTCAAGCCGTAATGCATCGGGCTTAGCCCTACCCAATTCAACACCTCCTTCACAAACATATGCATAGACAACCTCAACCCCGAGCTAAAGATGTCAAGCGGAAACATACAGAACCATGGGGCCAAGGTATCCGTCAATCGAAGCCTTAGGTCCGCTCGTCAACACACTTTGGATGCCGTCTGCCCTGATCCTCTGACGACTCAGCAAGGAGGGTTCACCCCATACCGAACCAAATCCTCAAGGTCCGCCGGGTACGTTCTGATCGAACCCGGCTGCTGAAGATAGGGGACGTCGAGCCTGCCTTTTGGTTGAAATTCAATGGGCACTCCAGGGCTATCAGGAAGAGTCCAGTTCAGCTTCCTCCCCTAAATACGGGGGGCCCTCGGGATGAAAGTCGGCAACAACCCTTTCAAGCGCACGGTACCCCCTAGCGAGTCGATCTCCTTACCTCCATCCTCATCCTCTCCCCTTTCGTGTACTACTTCATTATCACCTTCATCCTCGACATCATCTCCTCCTTCACTTGCCAAGTTTGGCTCGACTTCCTCCATGACCTCTTCATCCGATTCACTCGATTCCATAACGTAGGGTCTCCGGCTTTGGATAGGCTCGAACTTATAGAACTCATGGACTTCCTCCTAGAATGTGGATTCATAAGAAGAACTAATGTCGCTTCAGCCAGATGTGGAAGCAGAAGAATTGGACCGAACCCTCAACATAATATAAAAATACTAACCTGATTACAGAAAAAGACGTTGAAAGCTGGTTGCCAATTATTGAAAAAACCTAGAGAGAAACTCTGGAGCAAGTGAGAGAAAGTAAAGAGGGAAATGAGAAAAAGGGGGGTATATATAAATAGCTCAGGGACTCCTCGATTTCCACAACCAATCTAAACCATCAGATTTGATACAACGGTCTCGATTTCCTAATCCGTGACGTTAACCGAGTCACGTACAGCACATGCACCTTTACCATGACCACTTAGAGCACAAACTAGTTTCCTAAAAATCACCAAGTTTGAAATGCTCAGGGCTCGGTAGTGACTTCAAGCCACCCACAAGGTTTAATGCAACCTTGCCATCACTCGACGCTCAGCAGTGACTTCGAACCACCTATAAGGTTTCCTACTACTTTGTTGTCGTTCGGCACTCGGCAGTAACTTCGAGCCACCTACAAGGTTTCCTGGCCATTGCTCGGCACTCGGCAGTGAATTCGAGCCACCTATAAGGTTTCCTACAACCTACAAGTTTTTCTGCAACCTTGCCATCGCTCGGCGCTCGGCAGTGAATTTGAGCCACCCACAAGGTTTAATGCAGCCTTGCCAACGCTCGACACTCGGTAGTGACTTCGAGCCACCCACAAGGTTTAATGCAACCTTACCATCGCTCGATGCTTGACAGTGACTTCGAGCCATCTACAAGGTTTCCTACAACCTACAAGATTTCCTACAACCTTGCCATCGCTCGGCGCTTGGCAGTGACTTCAAGCCACCTACAAGGTTTATGAAACCTTTCCATCGCTCGACGCTCGGTAGTGATTTCGAGCCACTCACAAGGTTTAATGCAGCCTTGTTATCGCTCGATGCTTAGCAGTGACTTCGAGCCACCCAGAAGGTTTCTTGCATCCTTGTTGTTGCTCGGCGCTCGGCATTGACTTCGAGCTGCCCATCAGATTTCCTACAACCTTGTCGTAGCTCGGCGCTCAGCAGTGACTTCGAGCTGTCTACAAGGTTTCTTGCAACCTCGTTATCACTCGATGTTCGGTGAAGGCTTTGAACCACAGCTGCGGTGAGCTCCGGAGCTCGACGCTCGATGCTCGGCAGTTACCTTACCCAGTGTGATCTTTAGCATGGCATTCGGGGCTTGGTACAGATCCTAAACCAGAGACAAGTCATGTTTCGTGCCAACTACCCGTTTTACCCATGCTCACACTGTCGCTGATTTTTCCCACGGGATTGAACTACTCCTTGACGGCTGAAATGCCCAACCCTCCAGGAATGGGGGGCCTATGATGTGGGTAAAAATTTGGCCTCATCTGAGCCCCTTGATCCCATTATGATCCTAAAACCCACCGAACCAGCCTGCCTGTTCCATGGGCTGCTAACCAGTTCCCTACACTCATCTGGCCCACAGAGAAGGGTCAACCCACACCATTAGGGTCCTATCTCTCTACATATAAATAATATACCTTCTCCACTGTGACCAGGTAATGAACATTTAGCCTCCGAAACCCTAGATTTCAATTTTTTCTTCCAGTCACTGACTTGACTGTCGGAGGGTCCACCATCGGGAAGACACCCGGTGTTTCTGGACTTTGTGCAGGAGTTTGGCGGCCAACAACAACGATTGAGAGCAACCACCAACAAATCCACATCTCCTACCTTACACCAGATCAAGATCTATGGCTAAGATCTGTCCTTCTCCCTCAAGAATCAAACTCATCATCTGTTGCTCCCACACCCCAAAAATAGCAGCATCAGTATATATCTGAAAAAGTAGGAACTTTGGAAATAAAATTATTTACATTACTTACGGAGCCTGAGGGTTTCCCCTCGGAAAGTTGCCCTTGGGGCATCAGATAGGATTACTGGAGAGGTGGAGGGGTACACGATGGTACCACTTTGTGATGCAGAGTCTCCGCCGGACTCCCAGTTGTCCATTCATCCCCTAATGGGATATTTTTTTATTATGAACGAGCTGACAGTTGATACCCAGTTAGGAGGAACATCGTATTATACAGAAATTGTGGATACATCATGTGAACAGCTCGGAGGTGGCCAGAACACGTGGAACATGAGGTCCACATTGATGCTCGTTGGTTCTTTCTCTGAGGAAGGGGCCCTAAAGGTCCTGGATTGGAAGGGCATATAGGAGTCGCACACAACTCAGAGAAAATTGTATTAGAGGGACGCCCCGCCCCCCCCCCCCTCCCCCCCCCCCCCCCCCCCACAAAAAAAAAACTGTGCATATGAATCTTCGAAGGGGAAAGATACCTTCATGGAGGCTTGGCATAACTCCATATCCGAATCTGAAGAAGAATCAGAATCCCATTATCTTTTTCGATAAACGGTGGAAAACTCTTTATCCAAAACATAGTCTTCATAAGGAACCTGCCTGAAAGGTAGGGGTCGTCTTTGTGTCATTCATAGGGAGTATGCTAAGCAGAAGAATCTATTTGTGGATGTGGAGTAGTAGACTGAGGTCCCAGATCCTCCTTAGGAGGATCCACAAGTGTTACTGTAGATCTCCAAAGATCAGGTTCAGTCATATTATCTAGAGGCTCATATTACTCCCCTCCACAGTGGTTAGACATTCCATCGCATCAATGCTGCATCCGCCGAGATGTCCTTGCCTACCTGATCTGCCTAAAGGTCCTTAGGAACAACCCTTCTGAAATGTATTATATCTCTCTCACAACAAGCGCTTAATAAATCAACCAGAAGAATTTTAATTCTTGTGGGATATGTAACTATATCCATTGACCATACGGGTAGAGGAGGAGGCCTCAAGAGTTGGCCAGGCTGAAATGAAGGCTTTTAATATTATTGTTAAGCAGGAGGTTTGAATGACTTCGTTGGTCGTATTGAGTCATGTGGAGGGCTCAGAAGCTGGCCTGGCTTGAACAGAGCATAGTAGTAGGCTTGCTACACTGGCTTCATCGGTTGTTGAGATCAAGGCAGCTTAATTAACAACACTGTTTTTGCTGGATGTTGAGGTTTAGAAGGTGGATTTCTGATAAATTAAGTTGGCTATGGAGGTCAGTAGCAGCAGATGAACCAATACCTACAAATGTGCCAATGGTAGTGAAGGAAGAAATAAGGGAAGTTCCACAGCAGGCTAAAAATGAAAAGGACTCACCTCCATCATCACCAGACCCAACCATGGAACAACAGATGACAGCCATCTTATATCTGAGAATGAGAAAGTTGAAGAAGCACAGGGACAAGGCAATCCGCCAGGCCAAACAGCAGATCAACACTTACCAAACACAGATTGCATGCCTAAAAGAAGAACGAGTGCAACTTCAATGCGATATGACACGCTTATAGGATCATTGGTGGGAACTCCAGAAAGACACCAAGCCAAGAACTACTGAGAAGATCACCGAGCCAAGGAGGGCTGGGAAAAGAACCAAATGTTCTAAAAGAAAACGCTCCAAGAAGGCAATTACAACCAAGAAGTGTTACAACTGTGGGAACCAGAAGCTGAAGAAGAACAATGCTAGTGCGGGAGCCTATTTTCTTTGCGGTAAGCAGGGACATTATAAGTCACAATGCCCAAAGAATAAGGTCACATGTTTCAACTGCAGGAAGGAGGGGCACATCAAGCCAAATTGCCCACAACTACAAGGGGGATGCTTATCAAGAAAGTAGCAGAACATCAGTAACAGGGGATAATAATATGTGAATTGACTATGTTTTGGTACATTTTGGAAGTTGAAGTGTGGTGTAATCTACCTTGTATTATGAATGTTCAACTCAGCTATGAATGATATTATATTTTGGAAAACTTTTCAATGTACTACTCCCTGGATGAATGAATTTTTCCTGATAATTGTGATACCACTGGATGTTAGAAAGGCGAGTTTTCACTAAAATATCTAGCAGAAAACCTACAGCCAGATATCAAAGAAAAGGTCTGCAACCTGATATTAGTCTAACGAGTCTGCAGCCAAACAACAATGAGGGTGTATCGTAGCACAGGACTTGAGGAAGAACAACAAAGCTACACCGATCACTCAACATCAAGACTAGAATTTGCAATATACCAAGGGAGGCAATGGTGGAAATCAGCAGAAACCAAACACCACCATCAAGAACTAATCAAGACTAGACTCATGGAAGGATCTGGCGATGAACAATACAATCATTTTCCAAGGAGCGGCAGAGTTCTCCAAGGTCAGCTCATGATAAAGCAACTGCCAGGAGCACACCAAGGAGAAAATCTCACCCAGACAGGAGACGACCAAGCCAAACATTTAGCAAAATCACCAAAGAAACTGCTAAGGGACTGAAGCGGCAATTTGTGACTTCGTCCTCTCTAACGAGGGAGTGGTCACCAGCCAATAGAAGTCGCAATCAAAGAGTAAATCAACATCACTTGTGGAAAAAGATAAGCAAAATAATGCAGCTGTTGTCTACTCCAGAGCAGAAGCAGAAGAATGTCAGCATCAAATTCATGATGGATCCACCTAGAAGACTGAAGAGCAACAAATCAACTTGGTAGAAGACCAGTTTGTCGAGAATATTACTAAGAAACTGGAGATGGTTCAGGTAAATGTCTCTTGAACCACTGATATTTGTATTTCTGTTTCCCTCTCCACTAGCGTCGTTTGAGGACAGAACGATTCTAAGGAGGGAGTAATGTAATACCCCGCAAAATAGTATATAACTATTTTGCATTGTAATCCGTGCACGTCTGAGTATTGCATGCAATTATATATTTTTCTAATAATTATTAGTTTTAATTGAGAAATTTCAGATATATTAGCCATTCTGAACCCAATGAGATGTACTTGGGATATCTTCTCAATTAAGCTGTGTATTTTCCCCGATTGTTTTAACAAGACAATCTTCGGAAAAAATAATAATTTTTATAAATATTATATATATATATATATATATATATATATATATATATATATATATATATTATTTATTATTTATTTTAAACCAAGTTGACACTTGAATTGAATGTGGATTGCACTTGCGCTTAGGGGTTAGGGTTAGGGTTAATTCTTCTTGACCTAGGGTATGATGACCTAGGGTTAGGAGCTAACCCTCATCTTGATCAACCCTAGGCCCATCTTGATGAAGATCCAATGGTTGGAAACAATCATGAAGAGATTCTTCATGAAATTTCCAAGACACCTCTTGAAACTTTTAGCACCTTGTTGTGTTGGCACCATCTCACCCATCCACCTCCACTCACTCCAACCCTCTCCCATCTCCACCCTACATCCTTGCCGGCCCAATCCCCAAACCCTAGCACCTCCATTTATATAAATACCCCCTCCATTCACCTTCTCATCTCTTCTTATCTTATTGTTCCAAAAAAAAAAACAAAAGGGAAGAAAAGGTGGAGTCTTTGAGAAATAGAGAAGGAAATTTTTGTAGTAGTAGAGTAGAAGGAGAAGAAGAGAAGAGCAAGGGTGCATTGAAGAGGAAGCAAGCAAGCGAAGCTAGTAGGATTCTCTTGCAAACATAAGATGTGGGCGATCCTCTAAATTCTAAAACTTAGTATTTATTTTGGGCATGAAATTGATATGTAGCAGTAGCTATGAAACTTAGTTACCATGTATGAGTATGTGACATGCTAAGAAAAGTAGCTTGTATGATAGAACAACTCTTATCATGATCTTTTGTTGAAGAAACATGTATGTGATGTGTAGCTTAAGAATTTCTAGCTCACAAACGGCTTGGAATTTTGGATTAAAATTTTTAGGACCTGTTATTCTATTAATCTAGAGTACACATGAATTTTTTCATAATATTTGGAGTCCATTTGGTAGCCCAAAAACTCACTTGATTTTCGGACAGAGACAAGCTGAAAAGCTGCTATTTTGTGAGAATTTGATATGTCTTTCACAAACCATAACTCAGTATTGGTAGGGTTTTTTAAGCTGAAATTTTTCTGGATGCTCTTGTATGTGTCTACAACCATAGTCTCAAATTTACATTTTTCTGAGATCATTTGATGCCTCAAATAATTTCTAAGTTACAACTGGTCTGAAAGACAGAAGCTGAATCTATCTGTTTTGGAGACTGAAATTCATCTATTCATAAATACTTGTGTGTGCATGATATTGCAATGAAATTTTTTCAGTAGCTTTTAGTATGAGTCTACATCATGATTCTCAAATTTTAAAATTTTTAGATAGCATTTGATGAAGTTTCAAAAATAAATCGTGTATATAGATAAGACCCTGTCTGAAAAGCAATAAAATTTTTATGCTATTGTTTGAAGAGTCATAACTCTTTGTGTATTATGGATTTAGATGCAAGTTTTGGACACAATGGAATGGTATATGTGTAGTTTCAGAATCTCAAATTTTGTTATCTTTGGACTTAGGGTTGATTTTTTATTGAATTTTAAAGTAGATCAGGTTCAGCTTTAGCTCAAGTTAACTAGTCCGTGAATTTGTGTAAATATGCAATTATGTGTTAATAATTTGGAAGAGTGATCAACTAGAGATTTGTAGTAGAGATTCATAGCTTTCCAAAATATTTAGAATCATGCAATTCTAGTTTGTGTAGCAAAAGTTATGATTTTCCTAAGATTGGGGTAGACTCAGTCTTAGTCGAGACCCTGTTTATTAAATGAATCACTTTTTCCCTGTATGTGCACCTGGTAGAAATTAGAGTTTTTGAGGACTTTAATGGATGAATCTGAGGATGTGTTCAGCTAGAAAGTTGTATTAGACACTCCTACCTTTCCATAGAACCTGAATTTGTGTCTTTCCGATAAGCGAGTAGGTTTTTATGCCATTCGGTAAGGTGCAACCAGTGTACGGGAGTACATGGGCTGATGATTGAGAGACCTTTTAGAGCAATTAGATGGATGAATCAGATGCAGTAGTCAACTGGAAAGTTGTAGCCTAGACTCTTAGTTTTCCAGAATGGGTAATATCATGCAATTCCAAATTGTATATTGGAAGTTATGAATGTTACAAGTTCAGCAACCTGCTGTTTTGATCGGCTCCAAGCATGTGTTAGCTCAGGGAACTTGAGTTCTATAAGGAATTTGAGGGAGTTGTCAACTAGAGGATTGCAGTAGAGTTTCCTACCATTCTAGAAAACCTAATTTTGTTGGAATATGATGAGCATAGCTTGAGTCGCAGTGACTGCTTATTATTGGAGTTTTAAGATGTTTTAAAGTATTATCCCTTCTAAGAACTTCATTTGGGACTTATAGAAGATTGTTGTGCTCAGTACTCATGATGGACACATGAGTAAGAGAATAGCTACATAGTCGATTTATGACGGGTGTCTTAATGCCTGAGTCTGTCAATGGTCGGGTATTGGTGTTTGCATATGTTTACCTTCATTCACAAACTTGTATGCATATTTTGGGCGCCATTGGACTACTCGATGAGAGTCACGGGCCGGGGATATGGTCGAAGACCTGTGAAGGTATTGGAAATCGATGAATAATTCACCATGATTAATCGCTATTTTTGACAAACCAGTCAGGCTCAAACATTTGTTTGATAAGACACCGTGCAAGATTTGAGTGCATAACGTGTTTTCAGTAAACTGTATTTAATTAAGTTTTCTTTACTATTCGCTTGAAGACCAAATTGGTGTTAGGGGTGATTTCCTATAATTCGACTCATTCTAAGAGCCAGCACTAGGCATGATAATCAGGGTTGTTTCTTCCTGTCAAAGGGATACGGGCTGTGTCTTTTCAATGGTTAAGAACACGGGAGCCGTATTTCACTCTGTTAATTCCTCAGGTACCTTGATAAGAACGGGATGTTCTCTTGTTCTATGTTGGTGGACATGAATGGACCATGGTGGATCTTCAGCGCAATGGGCATGCTGCGGTGTATCTGTAAGTTCATCACGGCTTTTGAGAAAGATCCGATGCAACGATTATTAGTGACAAACGGGGTAGCTCCCCAAATTTTATAACCTCCTTAATCATGTTGTACTTATCAGGAATAGAAAGTGTACAATAGTAGGAGGCATTGCATGGCGAGAGTTCAAAACCCTAAAACTGGAGGAAACAGCTTGATCTGGAACGTATGTAGTATGGGATGCATGCGTATCCAGAGTCTTGCTGACATTAGATTAAGTACATCCATTCTGTACTCTGTAATTTGCATTAGACTTTAGGTCATGGCATACACAAACACTGGGAAATTAGGATGCACGTTTCTTTTTACATTCAAGATGGTTTGTGGGTATGCAAGTTAGAAGATCGCTGTTTCTCATCAGCATTGCGTCAATAGAATTACTGACGTTGCCCACATTTTAGGTACCGGTCCTTCCAAACAAGCGGGTGCAAAAATAATCAGAGTCGCGCAGTGGGAGACTCAAGCCAAGGGTCAAGTCTCAGGGAAGTAGATTGACCATTCAGCAGAGTTCGACAGTGATCAGTCGATTATCATTCTGGAAGACAGTTGATAGCTTCACAAGTGGAGTCAATAAATAATTGTAAAAGTTGTAATGAGTTAATGTAATTTGTTTTCTTTGTTCAAGAATAGGACAACGGTTGTAATTAATGATGTAATGATCTTATTTGGAAAATAAAAGTTTTTAAATTTCGTATTATTTATTGTGTTTAGATGCATTTGAAGGCAACGATTCTGGTTGTGTCACGGATGTCTGGTAACGGGGATCCAGGACGTTACACCTTTTGTCATGGTTCTACAACGGTTGCCCTCTTGACAGCCTTGGCTTTGTCTTTGGATTGAGTGTGACTTGTTCTGAAGAGGCCATCCTCACGAGCATTCTCCAAGTTAGGAACGATATCATCAAGTTTTGTGAAAGTGGTAGGCTTAGAAAGAACTATGAGAGCTTTAAGACAAGGTTCTACATTATTAATTATCATTTCAATACACTGCTTTCTGGTAGGAGAAGTTCAGCTCTAATGTACAAAGCACGACATCTGATGACATACTTGTTGAAGTATTCTCCAGGTCTCATGTGCTCATTGGTGAGGTCAATAATTGATGTGGCCCTCTCGATCTGATCACTAAAGCGATGCCAAAAAGCTTCTATCAATGTGTTGACATTAGTCAACTCTTCTTGCCTCAAACTATGGAACCACCTTCATGCTAGATCTTACATAGCTCGGTTGAAAATGCAGAGTATATAGCCGGTATTGTGGAAATGTGGCATTAAACTGTCACATGAAACTGACAACCACTTGTTAGTAGATGTGTCCCCTTTATATGGTTTGTTCTTCGGAGGTTTGAACCCCTCCAAGGTTTTAAATGCTGGGATCTGATAGAAGTCATGGAATATCTTCTTGTGATAGACTTGGCCTACTGAGTGTTCTTGAATGAGGTCGAGTATGTCTTCCTGAGCCACGATGTCTATCTGGGAATGACGTGGCTTTGGGACCTCAATCTGTTTCGGCTGATACTCTAGGTTCTTAACAACCTTGGAAGTCGATGGAATGTGTCAGTATGGCTGCATTTGTCCTACTAGGATCTGTGCTTGAGTCTTGATAGCTGACTAGATACGTGTGCAAAGGTCTTCTGAGATTTTAGAAAAAGACATGTCTACATCATCATCAGCCATTATGTTCGGCCCCCCTTTGTCTTTGTGCAGTGAATGTGGGGCCCATCTCGATGTTTCATTATGCTGTCTTGATGGCGTTCTGTATGTGAATGGTTCATGTTGATGTTCAAGTTGTTCACCGTCCTCTGCATCAGACTATTCATTGCAGCTATCATATGTCTATTCAAATGAGTCATGTCCGCATGGTACCCTGAATATGTCTCTTCATGTGTTCTGTTTATTTTTCATGTGCTTTAGCTTCATGATTCGAATGCGTCTCTGTCCATTGATTGTGATTACATGATTCCGGGTGCTTGCCCATGAAATTATCAAGTGCAGTATCGTTGGCATAATACATAGGTTCTCCCATGATTATCAATCACACACGAAGATGCTGGAATAACAACTGGGTCAACAAGGCTCAGGTAGGCTTCCCCTTCGGTATGTGTCTGCGTAATCTAAAATACTCCGGGACAAGATACAACCCCACAGTTGGCAGTGGCCAGACGGTGTCCCGGGTGGTCAGATGGGGCTGACATAGCCGATTGAATATTTAAACAACTCATTCATCTTCCCCACCTGAATTGGTGCTCCTAAATCTATCATATGTATTGCAATCACACAAGTGTACAGTGGAGGTATGTGCAAAGAAATAAAAGAAAGCAGTAACAAACAACCGATAGTCACCCAAGATTTTATTTGGTGTACAAATTTTCTTTGAAATGAGTCCGACTGGAGGATGGGCTGAGTAGAGAGATATGTACAATCACGGGCTTGGAGAAGAGCTAGCTATTCCGAAGGTCCCATCGCGATCGCCCGGCATGTAGGATCCAAATTTTTTTTTATGAACGAGGAGTGACGTAGATGTAGAGGTCCTAACGATCTTCTATGTGCTTGACTGGAATTAGAGCTATGAAGTTTGTATAATAGACTATCTTAGCGCCGGCCCATTCCACCGGAAATTATGCCAAGTGATTGTGATCGCCACCCAACCGAAGTTGGGCAAAAGAGTGCCTAACGGGGATATGATGTCGACTCATCCTTGGTCTAGACACTTGTGGAAGCTAACCAAGCTAACATGTCAATCCATTAACCAACTAGAGCTTCGAATGACCCTACAAGATGTGTACATACCTACAAAACAAGGAAAGAAAGACTCCTAATCAATAAGAGTGAAGTGTAGTATCCATCCCAAGCAGAATGTAAATGAAGTGGAAATGGTTGGGAATCTTACCATGTTAGTGATCTGACGTTGGGAGGCTAGCACTAAGTCTCCCTACCCTCTATGGAGTGAAAATGTGTGTAAAACACAAAAACCGAGTTAAAATGTAGTAGTAGACTAAATGTGCTAGCTTTGTGGAAATGAATAAAGTAAAAGTCTAATCCTCAACTAACAATCTAAAGTGAAAATGGGTATGCAAAAATATGGGAGAATATATCAAGTATGAAAAAGATGTAATTTTTACAGTAAAAAGGTGGTGAGAAGTATGCAAATGTAAAAATGTAACGCCCCGAATTTCAAAATACGGTAATTCGTAGCACAGCAGGATCTTTTACTTCAAATTCGTACAATCTTACAAGGAAATTTAAATTTTTTTATACAACACTGTTCTTTTACATTAACGCAGCGGAATTAAATAAATACAACTTTAACAATAACAACTTAACTCAAAAAGCAATCTTTAGCATCAATTCATCTGTGTGTTCCTCTGCCAATCCAGGCCCTGCACTGAAAACTGTAGGTACTTTAGTTGCTTACAACCGACGCAATATTATAAAACAACAATCCTCACTATGTCGTATTATAACGATTCTTTATACTTTAGCAAACATTAATACAAACTTGAATGTAAAACAAAGTGTAAAGAGTGACTATCCTAAACATGCCAGTGTATGATATGCCTTAGATGCCTAATGCAGATTTATACTACGATGCACTAATGCATACTTGTTCGGATTCTATGCACCCCATTCTACATAGGTCCGAGAGCAAGCCCTTATCGTACTCCTCAATATAGGGTTTAATCCCTCGCCTTGAATTACTACTACGGTGACTAATGTATGTTTTAGATATTCTGTGAGAATCTAGTACCACCCCAAGAATTCTTGAGTATCGAACTCCCACTTCAAGTGATTTTGGACACACTGCCTCACACCCAATAATTTTGGAGGCGAATACCCACACCGTGAGCTATGACCCCGATAATTCTTGAGTATCGCACTTCCACTTAAAGTGATTTTGGACACACTACCTCACACCCAATAATTCTGGAGGCGAATACCCACACTGCGCTGTCACAGGTACCTCATCACACAAATACCCCACGAGAGTCGCCTCGATCCCAGTAATTCTGGAGTAATATCCCCTACCGTGAGCCTCAACCCCGTTAATTCTGGAGATACCACCCACCGCGCTATCTAGGCCCTCATACTCATATTTGCCCATACTTCATCACATCTCCCCTTAGTGCATGTCCTTAAGTTTTTAGTTTTGAGAATCATCATAACCTAGAGCTAGCTTACCCTACCAGACTTAAATCAACACGAGAGAAAGTCAGACCACACTAGCTACTTCTCAAAGAGAGAGTCAACCCACACTGGTTACTCCTCAAAATCTCAAATAATAACTGCCGGTCACTAGGGTCTCACCTAGCCTCTAGATTCCAACAACTATCTCATTCTAGAGATCAAATAGGTTATATTCAACCTCAACAATAATATTTCGACTTTTAAGTCAACAATTTCTTTATCCATGAAGTATTAAACTTTTTATAATTTACTCAATCAATATTTTCCAATCAAATTCCTCATAAACCACATTTTAATTCCCAAACAACTAATCACTTCCAAAAATTATCTCGAAACTATTTTCTTCAAGATTTACCATTTCCAGAAGAAATAATCTATATCTCAATCAACATTTTTTCCCTTTAATTTGCATCGTTTTTTTTAATATCAAAACTCCTTTAACATCATCATATAAATTTCTTAATTTTCCAGCTCAAAACTTTGCCTTTAAATTTCAAAGAAAATAATTTTAATATTTTCAATCATATTCATTTTAATTCGAACCCCAACTTGCAATAAACTTAGCATGCCTTTTAAATTATCAAAATATCTTTTAAAACAGCATAAAATAACCCACAATTATTCTCGTATTATTTTATGGATTTTATAACACTTTTCCCTTCCCAAAATATTTCCAAAACTTCAAAAAATATTTTTTCTTCACAAACAACAAGCGTCTGGCTCGAACCAGTGCCAATAGCAAGGTGTCACGCCTACCCACTGAGCCAAATCTCAGATCACAACCTATAAGGGCTTTAATTTATTAAGTATCTAACTTATCTTCTTTACTGACTTTTAAAAAAATAAAGTTGTCCCCACAAATAGCAACCCAAGACTCGAACCAGCGCCAATAGCCAGGCGTCAAAGCGCATACCTACTGAGCCGAAGCTCAGATCACAACACTATAGGGCTATAATTCTTTAAGTATTTAGTCTCGGTCTAATTCATTTATTTAAAAACATGAACATTTCAACTTCTTCGATTCATCACATTAACTTTATACGTTCATACTACACCATCTAAAAACATCAAGTAACAACATCATACTGAAATTTCATGCAATAAAGTGATTCTACACAATTTAAAGATATCTAACAATTTAAAAACATCCCAAACGCCACATACCTTTATTAAATCATAAACATCACTCTACAATGCATTTATATATTTTTTTCCTCTTTCAAATGCCAATTAACAAGATGGGAAATTTCCCCCCAAAATTTTATAATTAATTCAATTCATGCATAAATCCATTTCCTTCACAGTTTGTTTATAAAATTCTACTCACTCTAAATAAACATTTGCATAGCATCTCATATGATAATTTACATAACTTTAAATTTTAATTTCATAAAATCTGCCTCAAACAACATGCATTTCATTCATAATTCACTATCATTATTAAATTTCTTCTACAACATGCATCACATCAAAATTTGAGAATAAACCAAGCAATTTACATAATTGTAATATAAATCTCCTAAACACACAATTAAACTAATTTAGAAAGCATATAGAAACACCCACCTAATAGAAGAATACTAGTAGCAAGCCCCTCCAAAAGCATTCCAAAATCCTCAAAATCAAGCCAAAAACACCACCAACATTTTCAACAGCAAGGAAACTGAAAGCCAGCCTAATCTTTGTTTGGTTTTGATTAAGTTTTTGTTTTGTTTTTGACCCTTCAAAATGAGGGGGGGGGGGGGGGGGGGGATGATTATAAAGGGATTTAATTAAAAACTAACCACTACTATTACTAACCACCCACCCACTAACTCCATGATTTGAATCATTCAAAAATCCACTAATCCTCTTTCCCTCCAAGTGTGTATCGGCCAATCTTTGTGTGGGAAAACACGTGCACGTGCACACTATTTTATTAATATTTTTATTTAATTTAAAACATAGGTTATAATATATAGTAAGTAGTTAAATGAAATTATTTAGTTTAATTATAAATTAGATTTTTCATGCACAAATAAAAATAAACACACATACTTCAAAATTTTATTTTGAAAAAGAATACAACCGACACGTGCACTGCAAACACGTGCATTGCACGTAAAAATAATATTCAAATACGAAATCAATTTTATCAACGGGGAAATTTTTATAAAGGTACAACATACAAAAAATGCATTTCATTAATTTTACATATATCACAACATAATCAATACGTACATAGAAAACACGTGCATCGCACGTAAAAAAATATAAAAATATGAGAAAAATGAATTTCCGTTTATAAAAAGAATTCAAAAAAGTCATAAAATAAATAATTTGAAACACATAGAAAATATTATACGTAACGGTGGAATATACGTAATCGACACGTGCATCGAGAACACGTGCAATGTACGTAAAAATATAAAGATTGAAAATTAATATTTGAATTGGCTCAAATAGGATAAGAATGAATTTCGAGAAGACAGAAAATGTATAAATAGTCGAAATACAAAATACATATGATATTTATATAAAAATACGTTACGATTATTACTCGTAACGGTACAAAATATACGTGCGTAACACACGATGACAAAATTGTCATAACTCAATTTTACGGGGTGTTACAAAAAAATATATGATTTTTATGATGAAAATATTATAAGAAATATGCAAATGCAAGAAACACCCAATCTTTATGCTAAGAATGCAATGCTATGCATGCAGATATACAAAAGATGCAATTTTTATGTAAAAGATGTGTGAGTGCAACTAGATAATTCCTAAATTAAAGCTAACATTAAAAAAAACAAAAATGCAAGTAGAGACCTAAATATGGAGAAAATGTGAGATCTATATGGAAAAAGAACTACTTTCGCATTCAAAAAAGCTAAATAAAATAAGAAAGAACAATAAAATAGTTAAAGAAGAACTCCTTCTGAAGAGAGGTCTCCTTGACCTCTTAAAGCTTCTTGCTCCAAAAAAAATAAAAAATAAAAGAATAAATATGGAGGAAGATGAGAGACTAATCGATCTAAATGAAAGAAAATAGAGAGATATTTCTAAGGATTAGAAGATCTTTAATCCTTCCTCATCTTGGAAGCCCTAAAAACCTAGAGAAAAAATGAAAAATAAGAGATTTTTAGTGGCTAAACCCTAGAAAAACCCTACCTTTTGCCTTTAAAAACTTTAAACATTATCCCATCATTAAGGCCACTAAATCAACATTAAGCTCAGTACCAAACACAATTTAGATCCACACCCGTTTATAACATGGTTGAATCTGGACTGCACAGACAGGGACATTGTAGACCAGCTTTTGTTAGGAAATTATGGCGCAGCGGAGTTGTTAAGCAAGATAGCGAGAAACTCAAACAGATCAAGAACAACCAATCCAATAAGTCACACCAATCACAAAAAGAATTTTTCCCGGTTTGGGCGAACCCTAATCCAAAGGGAAATATAGGGAGATATTATTCAACTAGTAAAGATATCATGAGTTACAAACCCACTCACCAAGAACTATCTCTCGAGTCTTACTTACAATGGAGAAATCTCAGTGAAGTCGTTTGTCTCTCAATAAAGGCTATTACAATATATAAAGATCTAGAGAAACCCTAAGTTTAGTCTTGATACAAAAACCATCTACTACATCCTGAAGATAGCCATACGATTGGAGATGTATGATCTAACTTGAAGTAGTAGATGGGCCCTAAAAATCACTCAGATATAGCCCCAATAACAACCAGCTGCCATTGACAATCGATTGTTGTCACGCCCCGCTTCCCAAAAAGAAAATATGGAATACGGATACGTGACTAAGTCCAGCGAATGATTTTCATCATCCATAAGATGTCAGGATCTTTACAACATTTCACAGGAATAACAGAGTAATAAACAAGGAAAAGTCAACTACGCATGCATAAATGAATCAATGTACCAATAGGAATTTACTTGAAACAAAATGTAATAATCTCAAATAAATCAGATCTGGAAATAAGTCAATAATTCTGGGTTATACTGCCCAATACCAATAATCCAAGTAGCAGATACATTTATTCAAAATAAGCAACATGAAATAATAATAGTAAGAACTCCAGGAACTAGAATCTCAGATCACCTACTCCATCAGGCAACTGGTCACGATAATCTGCAATTTAATAAATTGCAGGAAGAGGAAAAAAAAAACAAAACGCCCGTCAATGCAAGTTACAGGCCGCTTGTAGTGCAGGCACAAGTACATGAATAAAATAAACAAATATAGAGTAACAGCGGAAACAAATATAGCATTGAATAGGCATGTCAACAAAGTAGGATAATTAACATGAATCAGGAAACAAAATCAAGTAACATGATATACTAACAGGTACAGGTAACATGTATCAAGTGTCATGCAAGCAGGTAAACAGGTAATCAGGTATACAGGTAAACAGGTATACAGGTAGCATGTACAGGTAAGCATGTAACATGTTTCATGTTATGTCAAGTCTTGTATTTAATTCTAACTAGGTAGCACTTCATGCGTCCCAAATTTTTACTACATGGTTGCTACATTCAAACAAGTTACGTATAGATTTCGTAGTGGAGGCTATAGGACTGTGTACTGAGGGATTAGGTAAACAGGAACATGAATAGGTACAGGTAGAACCTATTATTCCTCTTCCGAGTACACCTTCCTATAGGAAAGTGTGCAGTCAGGTAATCAAGTAAATAGGTACAGGTAGAACCTACTGGTCCTCTTTCGAGTACACCTTCCTATAGGAAAGTGTGCAATCAGGTAATCAGGTGAACAGGATCGTGTATCATGTAGTCATGAAACACGTAACAGGTGGGAAACACGAGCCCCCTTCTAAGTACACATTTCTATATTTTCTACTACTAGATCTTTCCCTTAACCCCGACTTGATTATTTTTTATTATTATCAAACAGGAATGTATGTGTCACAAACAGGAAAAGAATAATATGGTATAAACACGTAACAGGTTCAGATTGAAAGATAAATATGTACAGGCGATAGACAATACATGAAAGGATAGAACAATGAAAATTTTAGTTCAGGACAACAAGACAGTACTGCACTAAATCTAAAATTCCCGTTGCTACAAATGTGCAAATCTAGATCCGTCAGAAAATTTGGAAAATAGACTTTCGGCTGAATCCATCAAATATATATAAGTTTTATGGTATTTCACAAAAAACATGACTCAAAATAGAATTGTATCCAGAAAATATGTTCAGCCAGAAATCAGAAGTTTGCATTCATAAACAGGAAAACAACATAAAAGCTTACTGATTAAATCCAAGAAAAGTCTGGGGTATTCCCTAGTATGTTTAGTACCAGAATATAAAGTTTTATAATTTTCCAACATAGATAGTTTAGTCATTTAACATCAGAAAACACCAAGATACAGCAAGTTTTTAAATCTGAAACTCTTGACACAGCAGTTCTAAACAGCAATAGATTACAAAATATAACTCGAAATCCAGATTCATAAAATGGATGATAAAATAGATACAATAGGCTACATTTCATATTCAATTTTTTTTTATAAAAAGCAAGTAGAATCAGGTTGAAGTTAAGGTTCTTTACTGAACAGTTAGAAAAATTTTGCATGTATAGTAGTTGTTTGCAAGCATAGAATAGTTCATAAAAGTCATCAATTAAATCAACAAAAATTAGGGGGTTAATCCTAATCATGTCTAGTTGTACTTAGCAAAATATTAGATCAAAATATTATTTTAAACATAAGTATAAAAATAAATAATCATACAGAATTCATACAAAACAAAATCTGAAATTTTCTACACCTCTGTAGTAAAACAGCAATAACTTGCAACTCACAAATCGAAATTGAGATCTGTCAGAAATTTTAGAAAGTAGACAGAATTCTCTATAATTCATCTTCACAAATAATTTTCATATACTGACCTTAATAGGGTCTAAAATACTGAACAAAAACGGGATACAACAAGGACTGAATTATTCTTCATGCATAAAATCAACTAGTTTATATGAAACACATCCAAATCATAACAAAACGTGAAATAGGGTATACTAGATGTCCAAGCAACATGGTATAGGGTATTTAATATATCAACGACTAGATATACTACTAGCAACACGTCAAGCATGTAAGATTCAGACATCATATTATGGTTCACAACCAACATACATATTTGCAACAGAGATTAATTAGATCCAAGTTAAATTCATGTCGTGTGTGTAACTAGAGACGAATATGGACGGATCAACACATAGAGACAAGATATAACAAGGGTTTTGCACAAGAATTGTCTCTAGAACACTACAACAAAAAAGAATACAAGTTACACAACAAAAAAGAATACAAGTTACTTGCCTTATAGTCGACGATGGTAACGATGCAAGGAGCAAGAATAACAGAAACGGATTCCCGAGCACAAACTCAACGAACGAGCGACGAACGCAACTCGAACACAACACGAGATCACACACGCACACAAAGAGAGGGCAGCAGAGGGGTGTGCGCGGCGTCGGGAGCACAGCGACTGTAACGCCCCGAATTTCAAATACAACTGAATTCGAGATTCCACAGGATCTTTTCACTTCTTTCGTACAATTTATAAGGAATTTAAAACTTTTACTTTACATCAGAGTTACAAATGAATTTTTACACTTTACAGCGGAAGCAAAATTACAACATTTATACGAATTGAAATTACAAAAGCATTTGAATAATCTCTAAGCATCAATTCTTCTTTAATCTTTATCATGCCATTTGTCCTGCATACAAAACTGTGGGCACGTCAGTTTATTCAACTGACAAATATTATACACGGCCATCCTCTCTATGCCGGAAACAGTATAATGATTTTCCATACTTAACAAACACAAACTTGTTCACAATCAAACTAAGGGGAATATCCTATTGATGTCGTGTTGTGATTGTGCACTTAGTCCTTAATGCAGTTATTTACATTATATGACACTAATGCGCACTTGTTCGGATTCTATGCATCCCATACTACATAGGTCCAAGGGCAAGCCTCTTAATCGTTCTTCATTTTGTAGGGTTCAATCCATTGTCATGACTTAATCTACTACTGTAACTACGGTAAGTATCCTAGATGTCCTATGAATACGAGCTCATGTACAGAAAAACTGGAGGGGAATCCCACGTCATGTCACGACGCATCGTGAAGACAACCTATGGACAATTCAGCCTTTTTCCTGGCACACGATCCTCTCGCAGTCACCAAACACTCCACAAGCGTCGCCAAGATCCCAATAATTCCGTAGTAGTGCCCACGTCATGTCACGATGCACCGTGAAGACAAACTATGAATCACACCCACATCGTAGACTCGAGGCCCTCATACTTGTATTTTTCTCTCACTTTCATCACCTCTTCACTATGTACTAATTCTTAATTTAATGAAATCATGAACAAAATCAATCTCTTAGAGTCAGCCTTCTCACTAATATCGGTCTTATTTCTTTCATTTTACAATGACCCAAACTTGGTCTTTTCACTTTTAATTGTCATATCTCAATTACTTTCAATTGCCGGTGTGAGTTTTGGCTACACCTTAATTTTCAATTTCAATTCACAAATTCACATATTTGAGTTGTCATACTCAAGAACATTTCTCTTTTTCAATTACATGATTTCCTACCTTTTCATGAATCAATTATCATACATGGAGTTCAATTATACATCATGCATTCCATAATCATTTATTTCCACATTAAAAATCATATCATGAAAACATCTAGTCAAGTGAATATTCATAACATCACTGTTGTCATGCTACTCTTTTAACAAAATAATCCATAGAAGAATTCACATTTATATTCTTTTTCCAGTCATTTTTTCCTTTTCAATACTCATCTTAATCACCTGGTGAAATCACACATTTTTTATGAAATTATACAAGTAAGAAACCATAGTTTCGAATACATTTTTACTTCCAAAATACACTTTATTTCATTCCGATAACTCCCAGTTAATTTTCATAAGTTGTATATGATTTTAGGATAATAACCGTATTTTTTCAGAATTTTATACCTCAAGAAAACTCCCAAAAAAATCAATTTATAAAAAAAAATACATTCTGGCCACACCCAAAATCAAACCCGCAACCTTTAAGAAGACAGTCGCACACGCTAGCCATTAGGCCATTTGCGCTCAGCGATATGAAAGGGAGACAGAGCGTTTTATACTCTCTGTTCGATGTTGGGTATTTTTAAAATGCACATAAAAAGAAGGGTGCGCACAGGTATCGAACCAGCGACCACAGAGCCACATGCCCGCGCTACAGTAGCGCCAGAGAGGCCTACCGACCACTTGAGCTATGTGCTCAAGTAGTCACATACGCAACTCTAAATCTATATAACTCGGTTCTCTGTTCCATTAATTAATTTCAATGTTCAAAAGCTCTTATCTTTATTTTGCTTGCACTAAAAACCATGTAAATCTCCAGAATGTATATTTTAACTTAAATTAACACCCCAGTATTTTAAAATTAATTTTTCAGTAATTTAATACACATTTCTTCTACAATAATTTAAATTGCTTACTACTCTCTCCATAGTTCAATTTGACATTTCTCAAATACAAATTGGTATAAAAGAATTCTCATTATGATTATAACTCCCTGTTTTAACCTCTTTCATAAAACCAAATGCATAGGACAATTTTATTCATTTGAACCATTATCACAATAGTCCATGTAGTACACAAAACAATAATTTCATCTACTAGCATTTCGTACTCAATTTTGACATTATCAACAATCCCAATTCAATATTTCCATAACTACAAGCAATTTGTACACAATATTATGATTCATGACAAGTTAACATACAATCTATCAAGCATTAATTTAATCAACTAGCAAGTCCTTTTTCAAATTAAGTGTACTCTTATAAGTTTCTTTCATGCATCATTATTTCAACACTCCTAGCATGACATTTAAATTAGATGTATAGAAAAACCACCCACCTAATTTGGAGAGAAAAATTACCCAACGCCTCCTAAACGAAAAGCCCTTCTCCTCCTAGATTGAGCTTGCCCAAATGAGTGCTCCTCCTTGCTCCTAGTGCAACCCGAGAGCTCCAAGATGATGTAGCCGGCCTCCTTGCTCCTAGTGCACACAACTCTCAATCTCTCAATCTTTTATTCTCACTTTCTACTAACAATCTACTACTAACAATTGTATTCTTTCACTATAGGTTTGGAGAATGAAGAGTGCAAGAATGACTAGGCTGGGGGGGGGGGGGTATTTATACAAAATTTTGGCACAAATAGAAGGCTAGGATTGATCTAGGAGTTAAGGAACAAAGGCTAGGATTTAAGGGGAAGTTGTAGTAACCAACAATGACTACAAAAACCACCTCCCACAACTCCACTCTCTCTTTTCTTCTCTCCCATGTCATCTGGCCACTATTAGGTGCACAAACACGTGCACGTGTAATGCACGTGTTCCCCATAGTCCCCTTTTGTACATTTTATTTTTTTATTAAAAAAATATATAAAATTTTCTACACTACAAGTTGTAATAAAAAGGAAAATAAACTCATGGGCTTTTATTTAATGGGCCAAAATAGCTTACATTTAAAATTAATTAAATTGGGCTCAAAATAAAAGAATACTTATGTTTGTTTAAAAATGGGCTTTAATAAAACAATAGAAAAGGCATATATATGTGTGTGTGTGTGTGTGTGTGTGTGTGTGTACTCATTTGTCTATGTAATGAAAATAATTATAAAAATTTTATACTGCAAAATTGCACGTGCACAATACGTACAAATTAATAATACAAAAATAATAATTTTCATAAATAAAAATTCAGGGTATTACAACACTCCCTCCTTAGAATAGTTCCGTCCCTGGAACTACAATCAAGAGAGAGAAACAAAACACACACAATAAGCAAAAGAAAGAAAGAGACAAAATACAAATCAACCAAAAAGCTCAGGATAATCCCTCAACATTCTCTTCTCAGACTCCCAAGTAGCCTCTTCAACCAAATGGTTTCTCCAGATTACCCTGAATATCGGTATCGTCTCATTCCTCAAGACTTTCTCCCGACGATCAACAATCTCAACAGGAGACTCGATGTAATTGAGATCCAATTTCAAACCTTCCGACACTTCAGGCAAATGATGACTCGGATCTGGAATGTAACCTCTTAGCATAGACACATGAAAGACATTGTGCACCTGAGATAACTCTTTCGGTAACTCAAGCCGGTAAGCAGTTTTTCCGATCCTCTTCAATATCTTATACGGGCCTATAAACCTCGGGACTAACTTCCCGCCCTTGCCAAATCGAATCACACCTTTGCTGGGCGATACTTTCAGAAAGACGAAGTCACCTTCCTCAAATTCAAGGTCCCTTCTCCGGTTGTCTGCATAGCTCTTTTGCCTGCTCTGAGCCTCTACCAACCTCTTCCAGATCAGATCAATATTTTTGGAGGTTTGCTGCACCAGCTCAGGCCCAAACAGCTGACGCTCCCCAACATCAAACCAACAAACCGATGTTCTGCACTTTCTACCATACAAAGCTTCGTACGGCGCCATCCCAATACTAGTCTGAAAACTGTTGTTGTAGGCAAACTCCACCAAAGCTAGATGCCTTTCCCAACTGCCTCTAAAGTCAAGTATACAACACCGAAGCATATCCTCAAGAATACGGTTGACTCTCTCGGTCTGCCCATCAGTTTGCGGATAAAAAGCAGTGCTCAAATTCTTCTTGGTACCCAAAGCTGTCTGAAGACTTCTCCAGAAATGCGAAGTAAACTGCACATCTTGATCAGACACAATTGTTGACGGAACACCATGGAGCCTGACGATCTCACCAACATACAACTCTGCTAACTTGTCCATCGAAGCAGTGAGTTTCATCGCCAAGAAGTGAGCGGACTTGGTCAGTCGATCGACTATAACCCAAATCACATCATTGCCTTTAGGACTCTTGGGCAATCTTATAATGAAATCCATACTGATGTTATTCCACTTCCATTCCGGAATAGGTAACGGCTGTAATAGACCTCCGGGTCTCTGATGCTTGGTTTTGACTTGCTGACAAATCTCACACTTCGCCATAAATTCAGCCACATCCCGCTTCAAACCTGACCACCAGAAATGCTGTTTGATGTCTTTGTACATCTTAATACTCCCAGGATGTACCGACAAAAGATTAGTATGCGCCTCCTGAAGAATACTCTCTTTCAGGTCTGACTGATTCGGAACACACAGTCTATCTCCGAACCACAGCACTCCATCCCTGATTTGAAATTCGGGCAACCTGCCAGCACCAACCTGCTCCTTCATCTCCAAGATATCAGCATCAACCTCTTGACTTGCAATAATCCTTCCATTCAGTGTAGGTTGAAGCCTCAACTGAGCTAAGGATGCTCCCAATCTTTGCAAGACAACTTTAATACCAGCTCGATCCAATTCCTCCGCCAGCTGCCTCTGAGTTGTAATCAAACTGGATAAACTGCTCTTGCGACTAAGTGCATCAGCAACAACATTAGCCTTCCCAGGATGATACTTGATCTCAGGTCGCATATCCTCAAGCACTTCCAACCATCTCCGCTGTCTCAGATTCAGATCCTTCTGCTGGTATATGTACTTCAAACTCTTGTGGTCCGTGTACATGTTCAATTTCTCACCGTACACGTAGTGTCTCCATTGCTTCAAGGCAAAGATAATCGCAGCCAACTCCAGATCATGAGTCGGATAATTCTTCTCATGTGGTCGTAGTTGCCTAGACCCATAAGAAATCAATCTTCCTTCTTGCATCAAGACACAACCAAGCCCACGATGTGAAGCATCGCTCTAGACATCATATTCAACACTTGCTCTAGGCAAAGCCAAAATAGGTTCAGTAGTCAGCTTCTCTTTCAGCTCCTAAAAACTTGCCTCACATTGCTCAGTCCACTTGAAGTCCACATTCTTCTTGGTTAGACCAGTGAGCGGCACGGCTAACTGAGCATAACCTTGAATGAATCTCTTGTAGTATCCAGTCAATCCAAGAAAACTCCTGATTTCCTTCACTGTAGTAGGCCTTGCCCAATCTCTCACTGCCTCTATCTTCTGAGGATCAGTTGCCACTCCCTCCTTAGAAATGATGTGACCTAGGAATGCAACTTCAGATTTCTAGAAATCGCATTTGGACAGCTTGGCATACAACTCCTGCTCTTCCAGCTTCTTCCCAGTTTGCTGCATTGGTACATTGCGATTAACATTCTACGGTTTGGGGCATTGAGATTGGAAATGTCCCGTCTCACCGCAGTTGTAGCAATTCACCACAGGAGGTCTCACCAAAATTATTTCCGGGTCCTCCAGCCACACTGATAGCATTCGCCCCTGTCGGTTTGAACCTTTGTGCCAATGGTTGTCCCTTGAAATTTCCAGAAATTGCGGACCTCTTCCCAGCCTGCCAGTTGTTCCTCCGATTCTGAACAACTTGAAACTGCTCCATGTCTGCTTCTGTGGCTACCGCTCGTTTGACCAGCTTGTCAAACCTCCTGATACCGAGGGGTATCATTCTGGACCTCAGGCTTGGCCTCAAGCCGTGCTCGAACTTACGAGCCTTCTTCGCCTCATCCATCACCAATTCGGGAGCATACCTTGAGAGCTGGGTAAATTTTGTCTCATACTCCCTAACTGACATGCCACCCTGTTGCAGCGACAGAAATTCCATGGCCTTCTTCTCCTGGACGTCTGAAGGGAAATAATGACTGCGGAATTACTCCAAAAATTCCTTCCAGCCAAGAGCCAAATCTCCCATCGTCCGCTTCATCGACTGCCACCACACAGCCGCATCCTTCTCGAATTGCAGAGTTGCCAACTTCACCTTGCTGCCCTCCGGAGTTTCCAAAACTTCGAAGATAGTCTCTACCTGCCGGATCCAATTATCAGCCGTGTCAGGGTCTGACTTCCCTTCAAACACTGGTGGTTTCATCTGTTTAAATGATTCCATGAGTTTGATTGCTTCGGGTACTGGATTCGCAGGCACCCTTCCCTGATTCTGATTCATGGCAACGGTATTGAGTGTCCGATAGACCCTCGCTAGTTCCATTTCCAAGTCCAGACCTTCACCATTTCGAGCTCGTCTTCCAACCATATTCTGATGCAAAAGATTCATTAAATTCGAAGTATAAAACATGAACTTTTAAGTCAACATTTCCATTTCATTGAATTTCAAACTTTATACATTCGAATTTAAAACATTTCTGACATCAAAATGAAAGCAGTAGATGATACAACGGTCTAACTCCTACGGTTCCTCTTGGTTTTACGAAGCTCTCTCCGTAGTTCCTCCACTTCTTCCTTCAGCACATCGGTCATATTTTTTCTCTTCTTGAGTTCCCATACACGATGACTGAGAACTGCAAAATCGTCCTTGCGCTTTGCCAACTGAGCCTCCAATAGCCCGACTCTCTCTCACAGAGTCTCAATCTGCCTTTGAAGAGACACGATGAGATTTTCCGGAACTGGTTCCTCTTCGTCAGAAGAATCATCAGATGAATCCGGAGGTGGAGTGATTTCTCGGGATTCAGGCCATTCCTCTCCATCGGAATCTGCTTGTCCTGGATAGTACTCTTCCTCAGACTCTGCTTGTCCAGGATAATAGTCTTCTTCAATGATATGCCAATTTTCATCTCCCGCAGGGTCGAAGTGATCAGCCATCTTAGAAAAGGGGGAGGGAGAAGAATGTCAATCATAGAGCAACACAAATGTAAGTGACTTACATTTAAATCTCGATACCCAACACGCTAACTGTCCACTTCTAGGGTGTCGTTCCTCATAAATTTGTACTACTTGTGAAGTGTGGCTCTGATACCACTCTGTAACGCACCGAATTCCAAATACAACTGAATTCGAGATTCCACAGGACCTTTTCACTTCTTTCGTACAATTTTACAAGGAATTTAAAACTTTTACTTTACATCAGAGTTACAAATGAATATTTACACTTTACAGCGAAAGCAAAATTACAACATTTATATGAATTGAAATTACAACAGTATTTGAATAATCTCTAAGCATCAGTTCTCCTTTAATCTTTATCATGCCATTTTTCCTGCATACAAAACTGTGGGCACGTCAGTTTATTCAACTGACAAATATTATACACCACCATCCTCTCTATGTCGGAAACAGTATAATGATTTTCCATACTTATCAAACATAAACTGTTCACAATCAAACTAAGGGGAATATACTATTGATGTCGTGTTGTGATTGTACACTTAGTCCTTAATGCAGTTATTTACATTATATGACAGTAATGCGCACTTATTCGGATTCTATGTATCCCATACTATATAGGTCTGAGGGCAAGCCTCTTAATCGTTCTTCATCTTGTAGGGTTCAATCCCTCGTCATGACTTAATCTACTACTGTAACTACGGTAAGTATCCTAGATGTCCTATGAGTACGAGCTCATGTACAGAAAAACTGGAGGGGAATCTCACGTCATGTCACGACGCATCGTGAAGACAACCTATGGACAATTCAGCCTCCTTCATGGCACACGATCCTCTCGCAGTCACCAAACACCCCACAAGTGTCGCCAAGATCCCGATAATTCCGGAGTAGTGCCCACGTCATGTTACGATGCATCGTGCAGACAAACTGTGAATCACACCCACATCGTAGACTCGAGGCCCTCATACTTGTGTTTTTCTCTCACTTTCATTATCTCTTCACTATGTACTAATTCTTAATTTAATGAAATCATAAACAAAATCAATCTCTTAGAGTCAGCCTTCTTACTAATACCGGTCTTATTTCTTTCATTTCACAATGACCCAAACTTGGTCTTTTCACTTTCAATTGTCATATCTCAATTACTTTCAATTGCCGGTGTAAGTTTTGACTACACCTTAATTTTCAATTTCAATTCACAAATTCACATATTTGAGTTGTCATACTCAAGAACATTTCTCTTTTTCAATTACATGATTTTCTACCTTTTCATGAATAAATTACCATACATGGAGTTTAATTATACATCATGCATTCCATAATCATTTATTTCCACATTAAAAATCATATCACGAAAACATCTAGTCAAGTGAATATTCATAATATCACTGTTGTCATGCTACTCTTTTAACAAAATAATCCATACAAGAATTCACATTTATATTCTCTTTCCAATCATTTTTTTCCTTTTCAATACTCATCTTAATCACCTCGTGAAATCACATATTTTTTATGAAATTATACGAGTAAGAAACCATAGTTTCGAATACATTTTTACTTCCAAAATACACTTTATTTCATTCTGATAACTCCCAATTAATTTTCATAAGTTGTATATGATTTTAGGATAATAACCGTATTTTTTCAGAATTTTATACCTCAAGAAAACTCCCAAAAAAAATTAATTTATAAAAAAAAAATACATTCTGGCCACACCCAGAATCGAACCCGCAACATTTAAGAAGACAGTCGCACACGCTAGCCACTAGGCCATTTGCACTCAGCGATATGAAAGGGAGACATAGCGTTTTATACTCTCTGTTCGATGTTGGGTATTTTTAAAACGCACATAAAAAGAAGGGTGGACACAGGTATCGAACCAGCGACCACAGAGCCACACGCCCGCGCTACAGTAGCGTCAGAGAGGCCTACCGGCCAACTTGAGCAATGTGCTCAAGTTGTCACATACGCAACTCTAAATCTATATAACTTGGTTCTCTGTTCCATTAATTAATTTCGATATTCAAAAGCTCTTATCTTTTTTTTGCTTGCACCAAAAATCATGTAAATCTCCAGAATGATATTTTAACCTAAATTAACACCCTAGTATTTTAAAAATAATTTTTCAGTAATTTAATACACATTTCTTCTACAATAATTTAAATTGCATACTACTCTCTCCATAGTTTAATTTGACATTTCTCAAATACAAATTGTTATAAAAGAATTCTCATTATGATTATAATTCCCTATTTTCCCGTCTTTCATAAACCCAAATGCATAGGACAATTTTATTCATTTGAACCATTATCACAATAGTCCATTTAGTACACAAAACAATAATTTCATCTACTAGCATTTCGTACTCAATTTTGACATTATCAACAATCCCAATTCAATATTTCCATAACTACAAGCAATTTGCACACAATATTATGATTCATGACAAGTTAACATACAATCTATCAAGCATTAATTTAATCAACTAGCAAGTCCTTTTTCAAATTAAGTGTACTCTTATTAGTTTCTTTCATGCATCATTATTTCAACACTCCTAGCATGGCATCTAAATTAGAAGTATAGAAAAACCACCCACCTAATTTGGAGAGAAAAATCACCCAACGCCTCCTAAACGAAAAGCCCTTCTCCTCCTAGTGCAACCTGAGAGCTTCAAGGTGATGTAGCCGGCTGCCTCCTTGCTCCTAGTGCACACAACTCTCAATCTCTCAATCTTTTATTCTCATTTTCTACTAACAATCTACTACTAATAGTTGTATTCTGTCACTATAGGTTTGGAGAATGAAGAGTGCAAGAATAACTAGGCTAGGGGGGGTAAGGGGGGGGGGGGTATTTATACAAAAGTTTGGGACAAATAGAAGGCTAGGATTGATCTAGGAGTTAAGGAACAAAGGCTAGGATTTAAGGGGAAGTTGTAGTAACCGACCATGACTACAAAAACCACCTCCCACAACTCCACTCTCTCTTTTCTTCTCTCCCATGTCATCCGGCCACTATTAGGTGCTAAACACGTGCACGTGTAATGCACGTGTTTCCCATAGTCCCCTATTTTAAAAGTTGTACATTTTATTTTTTTATAAAAAAATCTATAAAATTTTCTATACTACAAGTTGTAATAAAAAGGAAAATAAACTCATGGGCTTTTATTTAATGGGCCAAAATAGCTTACATTTAAAATAAATTAAATTGGGCTCAAAATAAAAGAATACTTATGTTTGTTTAAAAATGGGCTTTAATAAAACTATAGAAAAGGCATATATATATATATTTGTGTGTACTCATTTGTCTATGTAATGAAAATAATTATAAAAATTTTATGCTGCAAAATTGCACGTGCACAATACGTACAAATTAATAATACAAAAATAATAATTTTCATAAATGAAAATTCAGGGTATTACAGCGACGGTAGCAACGGTGGCCGTCGATACTGCTGTTGCCGAAGCTGTCTGCACCGGGGGAAACATAGCGCACCGAGTGCTGTCGGGACTGTAGGGCGTCGCTGCAGTTAGATGGGGATCGCCGGAGGGGTGTAGGGCAGTGCTGTGGTCGCGACAGGAGGAGGGAGGCACGAAAAGGGAGGTGTAGTCGATGGGTTTTCGGCGATGACGAGGGTGCACAGGGGTGAGTGGATCTCGGGGTCGCTGCTGGCTGTCTCGATGCCGGGAGGAGGCAGGGGAGGAGACTGGTGCTGCGGTCAGGCTGAGGTGATCGGAAGAGAGAACGGAAGAGCGGTGAACAGTTGGTCGAGAGATGCCAGGGGGAGGGATTGAAGGCAGGCAGCTAGGTTTTTTTGTGAGGGGGAAGATGTACAGTAGGTAGTGTATATATAGGAATAGGGTGTTAGGGTTTATGCTGACGGGTAGAAGGGTTTGGGGGCTGACGGGTAATAGGTTGTAGGGTATTGGATATCCAATAAGGAATAAGGTATAAATGGTTAGGTGAATAAAGGGTTTAGACAAGATCCAATAGAACTATAGAATCGGTCCAATAAATGAGATAGTAACAACATGAATAAATAAAAAAAATAGGACATGAACAATTTAAAATAAGGAGGATAAACAATAATGGCTCGATCAACAGAGGCGAAACAATAGGTTGACAATTGAATCAAGAAGGTCAAATAAAAAGACGACAAATCAAATGGATGAATATATTGAAAAAGAAGATCCAATATACAGTTCAAAAGAGTCGAAGCAATATACATACTCAAAAGAAAAAAAATACATCCAAAATACAGAAAAATGGAAAACAGGGGTTACAACTGTCCTAGGGGGCAGTCGACCACACTACTCTCAAGTCCAACTAGAGAGTTTGTGCAGTCGACTGTCCTAGGACAGTCTAGGACAGTCGACCGTTAATTGTTTTCTTCTGCTCTTATTGCTGCTACTTATTCTTCTCACAACGACGCTTCGATCTTCCTCTCGCTTCATCGTCTTCTAATGAACCCAATTATGCAATACATATAACCAACAAACTCCACATTGGATTGCATATGCATGCTATAGACATTGTGTGATTAATCACCTTTAGACTCTTTAACTTTCCACCTATAAACGAACTTGGTTTAATAGTTTTCTCAACTAGTTGAATCTATCTTCCACCTTATTCACCAATCAGTATGCCTCTTAATGGCACACCCCAATAGGCGTTAATATGGAGGTGCCACCCTCCACCCAAACTCCACATACTCCAAGGCACTCTCCACTTTTCGAAGATAGTTGAACGCCGTGGTTTCGCTTTGATGATTCTAGTAGTGGCAGATTAGATGACGCTTTAGGAATAATGGGCATAGAAACACTTGCACAATATTTGATTCCACAAAGCTTGTAAAGGTTGTACTGACCTGATCCAATACTTCCTCTTTCTGAACATCACCTTATGAAGACCTTCCTAAATAGAACTCCACATTGAGCTATGTACCAGCAGCCGCGTGCTTCCAGAGTTCTCAATGATATCAGATTCTGTTTCAACACCTGTATATGCATGACTTCCCTTCGAGTGTACCTATCCCATCTGGCATCTTTAACTCAACTATTCCCTCACCAACTACATTAAAAACCTCACCAATACCCAACAATGGCCCGTTGACTTTTAAGTACAAAACTTCTCCTTCTCAGAGCAAATGTGAGTAGAACTACCCGAATTAAGAAACTAATCAGAATCCACATCTAATGAATTTGAAACAAGAAGACAATCGAAATTATCATCTAACTCATAAACACTAGTAATATTGGCGCTCTTTCGATTCAGCAACTTGCGACAATCCTTTTGTAATGCCCAACCTTCTTGTAATATCAAAAAATATGTCACACCTTTATGTGCACTTTGGTTTTCTATTGAAGGATCTTTTTTCATAAGTTGATTTTCCTTCAAACCCTTGATCACCTCAGCTACCAAAAGATTCTTCTTGGCAGACGTTCCGCATAGCGAGGTAGTTATGAAATACTCGTACGAATTTGGCAATGAGTATATCAAGTTAAAAGCTTTATTCTCTTCACGTAGGTCATCTGCGTTTATCGCCCTTAGTTCAGATAACTCTTCACTGAACTCCGTAATATGATCTTGAAGAGCGGTACCTTCCTTGATTGAGAAATAAAATAGTTTCCTCTTCTAGTACATCCAATCTAATAACGACGATCCAAAGCAGTTAGTTATGAGTCTTGCCCACAAACTCGTCATGCTTTTCTCCTTAAGGAAGTCGTATTGGACCTCACTCGCCAATGACAATCGGATTAAACTTAGAGCTCTTAGACAAATCTCATCCCACTCATCCTTCTTCATATCGGATGACTTTCCTTGATCTCCATCTAGGGCTAAATGTATACGTTCTTGAACTAGTACATCATATATGTCCACCTTGGTGTGACAAGGGACTCGTCAATCGAAGCTTTAATACCAGTTGTTAGGAAATTATGGAACAACAGAGTTGTTGAGTAAGGTAGCAAGAAGCACAAACAGATTAAGAACAACCAAGCAAGTTGATCACACCAATCGTACAAAGATTTGTCCATGTTTGGGCCAACCTTAATGCGGAGGGAAATACATGGAGATATCATTCAATTCGAGAAGATTACAAAAGTTAAAAACCCACTCACCAAGAACTATTGTAATGCCCCGAATTCCAAATACACTGAATTCGAGATGTTCTACAGGATCTTTTCACTTTCTTTAGTACAATTTTACAAGGAAATTCAAACTTTTCACTTTACATCAGAGTTTACAACAATATTACATTTACATTGCACAGCGGAAGTAAAATTTACAACAATGAAACATATATATACAACAACATTGTATCATCTTTAAGCATTTGTTCCTCTTTAATCTGTATCAAGCCATTTACCTGCATATAAGACTGTGGGTACGTCAGTTTATTCAACCGATGATCATTATACACGGCCATCCTCTCTATGCCGGAAATAGTATAACTTATTTTTCATATTTAGCAAATACAAACTTGTCACATTTCAAACTAAAGGGACTACCCTATTGATGTCGTGTTGTGATTGTGCACTTAGTCCTTAATGCATTTATTTATGTTACATGACACTAATGCACACTTGTTCGGATTCTATGCATCCCATACTACATAGGTCCGAGGGCAAGCCCTTAATCGTTCTTCATCTTTATAGGGTTCAATCCCTCATCATGACTTAATCTACTACTGTAACTACGGTAAGTATCCTAGATGTTTTCTGACCTACGAGCTCATGTCTAGGCACTCTGGAGGGAATCCCATCGCTGACATGACTCGTCGTGCAGACATCCTGTGGTAATTCAGCTCTCACCATAGACATGACACCACCCGTAGTCTTCAAACATCCCACGAGCGTCGCCACCGGGACGGTATTCTGGAGCAGTATCCTCACCCAGACTCATCATGGGAATTCTTGGGATACGCTCTCGCCGCTATCCAATGGCCCTCATACTCAATGTTTTTCTCTTACTTTCATCACATCTTCACTATGTACTAGTCCTTAGTTTTATTAGAATCATGAACAAAATCAAAGCTCTAGAGTTAGCCTCTCCACCAAACCGGACTTATTCATTCATTCAACATGACCAACCTTGGTCTTTCATTTCAATAATTCATTTCAATTTCTTTTCAATTGCCGGGGGAGACTTAGCTACTTTTTCATTTCAATTCCAATTCACAATTACTAAAATAACCTGAGCACTTCCAGCTCATGAGTCCATTTTTCATAATCACTATACATTTTCTTTTTCATGTCCATAGTTCCACAATTATATAACTTTCGTAATTCAAATAATGATTCACTTCATTTCTTGTATAAAAGAGTTCATGCAAAGGCAATAGAGTTTACTGTCACGACCAATATTTACATAAAATTCACAATCTTTATCATAAAACAATTCAAAGAATTTCAGAGATGTCAAAAGTACTCTGAACAGTCGACTTGGAGCTCACCCAGTCGACTTGTTCAGTCAAATCAAGCTCTTCAATAATCGCTCGGAAGAGTCGACTGCTGCATGTGGTCAGTCGGCTGTTCCGCAGCATTCAAAATCTCAATTATCATGGACAGGGCAGTCGACTGTCGTTCAACCCAGTCGGCTGTTCTGCAGAGTGCAATTATGCAATTTCTCAGGTTCAATACAGCCGACTGTTCCACACATTCGGTCGACTGAACAGGTTAAAATCTCAAATTAAGGAATCCTTCCTTCATTCTATTCACACCATAATTTGTCGCACTATTCTCCAAACGAGAATAATTCACATTTCATAGTTGTCACATTATTCTCAAAATGAGAAATTCTTTGCCTCACTAACGAATATTCACAATTCATATTTTTCATACTATTCCCAAATTAGGAAATAATCACATCCATCACATAATATCACTTCAATCTTTACTATATTAATCTTCTTCATTTCAAGTTCTTTTTGCAAAGTATAATTTTCCCAAAAATACACTTATAAAACCATAGTTCTAATTACACATTTTATTCTCAAATCACCTTTTATTTCATGCAATAGTTCCCAAATCATGTTTAAAAATCCCATGTGTTTTTAGAAGAATAGAACATCCAAGTTTATAAAAATTCATCAGTACCAGTCGACTATACTGTAGTAAGTCGACTGTCCAGAGGGAAAAATATTCACGATTTCAAGAAAATAACATAAGTTGACTTGTAAAACATAAGTCGACTTAAAGAAGGGCATAAGTCGACTTAAAGGGTCCTCAGTCGACTTACCAGGGAATCCTTTTTAGACATTTCTCAACAATTAATGCCACTAATCTCTTATTTAGCAAACCACACATTAATTCTCTGTTTTAACCTTTTACCAAACATACTAATCCATCATTCATTTCAATACAACACAAAGATCCATTTAATCATGTGAAGTAGCAATGCCAATCTACTAACTTTGTGTACGTAATTTGTGATTTAGAATAATGAGACTTTCTTTAACAATCCATAGTTATAATTAATCCATACAAACTTAGATTTTTACTAATCAAATCACATACAATTGCACACCCACATTCCAATCAATTCATAGGTCAATTTTCCAATTAAGAGTGTACTCTTATTAATATTTTTCATGCATCATTCATTTGATTTAATCTAGCATGTATTCCTAATTAGAAATACGGAAAATTTACCCACCTTGTATGGAGAGAACAAAAACACAATAGCAACAAAGTCCTTTGCAAACGAGTGCACCTCCTCCTAGACGCGCGCACACAAGCTCCAAAAACTCCACACCGAAAGCTCCTCCTTGAATAGTCGGCCTCTCCTTCTACTTGTTGCAAGCCCAAACTCCCACACAACTCAATCTTTTAACTCACAAACTACTACTAGATAATGCTATTAGACTATAGATTTGGAAAGGATATTAAGCACAAAATAACTAGCCATGGGAGGGGGTATTTATACTAAAAATCACATAGAATGGAGGGCTAGGATCAATTAGTTGGTTGTAGGATGGAGGGCCAAGATGAGAGTAGGAGTTGCAATAACTACCCACATCTAAGTAACCACCACCATGATCACCATTATAATTTTTGAATCTCCCTCCAAAAGAAGCATTCCCGGCCTAGGGAAGAATGTGCATATTGCACGTGTACGTGGAGTGCACGTGCATGCAACTAGGACCAAAATTGTACATTTAATTTTGTATAAAAATAAAATAGTCTTTTAGATTGTATTCTACATGACAAGTTGTGAAAAAATAGATTAATCCATGGGCTTTAGTTTATGGGCCAAAATAGTTATTTTAAAATAAAAAGATAAATTACATTTTGGGCTTTAAGAAAAAGGCTTTTTAATCTAATTAAAATAAGGCTTTTGTACAGAATAATTACAAGCACATAAAAAATTGCACATGCACACAACATGCAAAATAAATACTTTTTCATTAATTGAAAAATCAGGGTATTACAACTATCTCCCAAACCTCACTTACAATGGAGAAATCTCAATGAAGTACTTCATCTCTCAATAGAGGCTATTACAATATATAGAGATCTAGAGAAACTAGGTCTGTTTGGTTTGTTGTTTATTTTTCTTTTTTTTGCTTTCCAAAATCCCAAAACCCGTTTGGTTAGGTTGTTTTGGGAAAACAGTTTTCACAAAACTCCACTTCAAATATTTTCTGTTTTTTATTTAGCCTCTCGCTAAATATATTTATATATATGATTATTATTATTATTATTATTATTTATATTATTATTATTATTATTATATATATTTATAGTATATTATTGTTACATATGTTATTATTATTATTATATTATATATATATATATATTATTTTTTAATATATATATATATATATATATATATATATATATATATATATATATATATATATATATATACTATTATTATAATATATATTATTATTTCATATATACTATTTTATATATACTATTACAATATTCTATTATTATTATAATATATAATATTATTATTATATATTACTATTATATATTATTATATATATTACTATATAATTTATTATTATTATAATAAATTATTTAATATATTATCATAATATATTATTATTACAGATATATTATTATAATTATTATATGTTATTATATATATGTATACTAGATTTGCCAGTGGGCACGTGCCTACGACACGTCTTTAGAACGATACAGCATATGAAAGGCCTTGTAAACAGTAAATCAACAATTATATAGCTCAAGTTTGAATAGTATGACAATAATTAGTTGTAAATAAAAGTCCATGTTTTCATTAGTATATGTTGAAAAATAATTATAAATTGGAGTATAAAAATCCATGTTTTCATAAGTGTATATATATATATATATAGAGAGAGAGAGAGAGAGAGAGAGAGAGAGAGAGAGAAATTAAATAAACAAAGGAGTTGTTTTGGGGGGATTTGAATTTGAATTTTGGGGGGAAAGTTTTAGGTGGGAAAATGTGTTTTGTAAGGTCAGATCTGGGCCTTTGATTTTGAGGGGGTTGAAGGTGAGCCACTTGATAGCTTTCTTTGTGTTTTATTATATAGATAATTAAATATGTTTATTATAATAAATTATTTTATATTATTATATAATATACAATTATTATAATATATTATTATTTTATATATACTATTATTATTATTGTATATATTATTATTTTATTTATACTATTTTGTATATACTATTATTATATTATATTATTATTATATATTTTATTATTTTATATATACCATTTAACATATACTATTTTTATATTATATAATTATTATATATATTATTATTATATGTATTATTATTATTATATATTACTATTATATATTATTTTATATATTATTATAGAATATATTACTATTATATATTATTATATACATTATTATATAATATACTATTATTATAATATATTGTTATATATATATTTATAATAAATTATTGTTACATATATTATTATTCTTATTAATATATATATATATATATATATATATATATATATATATATATATATATATATATATATATATATATATATATATATTATTTTTTCATATATACTATTTTATGTATACTATTATTATAATCTATTATTATTATAATCTATTATTATTATAATATATATTATTATTATTATATATTACTATTATATATTATTTTATATATTATTATATAATTTATTATTATTGTAGTACATTATTTAATATACAATTATAATAGATTATTATTACATATATATTATATTAATTATTATATGTTATTATATATCTGTGTATAATTAAATATGTTTATTATAATAAATTATTTCATATAATTATATGATATAGAATTATTATAATATATTATTATTTTATATATATTATTTTATATATACAATTATTATATTATATTATTATTATATATATTATTATTTTATATATACTATTTTATATATATTATTTTATATATACTATTATTATATTATATTATTATTATATATACTATTATTATATTAAATTGTTATTATATATATATTATATTATATTGTTATTTGATATATACTATTATAATAATCTATTATTATTATAATATATATTATTTTTATTATATATTACTAATATATATTATTATATAATTTATTATTATTATAATAAATTGTTTAATATATAATTTGAATATATTATTATTACATGTATATTGTTATAATTGTTATATATTATTATATATATGTATATTATTAAATATGTTTATTATAATAAAATATTTTATATTATTATATATCAGTATGTATGTATATGTATACAACATGTATGTATCAGAGTATATATACTGTATACAGTATATACATATAACCAAACCTATACATACAGTATACTCTCATTTTCAAAAAACTGTTTTCATAAAAAATTATTACCAAACTGCTTTTACACTCTCTTTTTCAGAAAACTATTTTCAGAAAACTATTTTCAAAACAACAAACCAAACACAACCTTAGTTTTGTAACCCCTGTTTCCGTATATATGTATTTTTTTGTGTATTTTCTGTATTAAATTTTTTTATAACTTTCTTCTCACTTTTAAATTCTTTTTCAACAATCACATTTTCAACTGATCGAATTTTTACAAAATATTATTCTGGTTTCTAAGAAATTTTCTATTTCATTTTATTATTCGAAAATTATATTTATTTCGAATAACGGTGTGTTTTATTTTTATTTTATATTCCTAATTGGTCGACATTTTACATTTTAGCCCAAACCAATTATATTATTGCTATTTGGATTTTAATGATTTCGTTAAACTCAAATCCTATCTTGATATATATATTTTTACTATTACTATTATTATTATTACTATTATTAATTTTATCATTTTTCTTATTATATTATTGTTATTATTATTATAATTGTTGTTGTCACTATTATTATTAGTACAATTATTATTACTGTTATTATTATTATTATTATGTTTATGATAATTGTTATTATTGCTATTATTATTATTATTAATTTTGACTATTTATTAAAAATCCATTTTTATATACTAAATGTATTTGTAGTTATTTCAAAAAAATACTATATTGTAATGCAAATTACATTTTATTATAAATCATATTTTTATTGGTAATTCTATTTTCCTATTGGATCAAGAAACGCAAAACCATGCCTTTCCCCTATTGGATCCAACCCGTACCCAATAACCCAGACCTGTCACCCTCTACTATATAAACCTAACCTATAGCCCTAAACCTAAGCTACTGTTGAAACCCTACCCACCCTAGCCGCCAAACCCCAGATCTCCTGTTCACCCATCTTCATAGTCTGGCCGCCCCCGCTCCGATCCTCCTCGTTGTTGCTCCATTTGCTCGACCACGCCACTCCGCATGCACCTTGCCCTGCTCCTCCTTCCCCCTCGCCCTCGACTGTCCCCGCGTCACCTTCGCTCCGCCTCCCATCTCCCCATCGGGACTCCATCGTCGCTACGCCAGCATCTCCTGTAGCCACCTCTGCCATCCCATGTCTTCATCCTCCTTCCCCTGTTTCACCATCCGAAACCCACTACTGTCTTCCTCTTGCTCATCCTCGTCGCTCCTCGTCAACCCATCCTCACCGTCATCTCCCGTCAAAGCTCCTGCTCCCCTGCAAACCCATCATCCTCCCTCGTCTTCCTCCCCTGCACCCCATCGTATCCCCTCAAGCTGCACCCTACTCCACCGCACTTTCTCTGTTTTCCTTTCCAAAACAGTGTCCTCCCATCGTCAGTCTGCCATTCCGAAGCCCTACCCCGCTCGCCACCACAGTCAGCCACCGACGTTAACCAGTCGACCGCCAATGCACCCCCGGCTGCCGTTGCCTTGTTGTTGTGCATGCAGTTGATCGGGAGCATATCAAGCCGTTCGATCTGATCTGATCATCTTCATCATCAACTCTTGGATCTCAGCCATCCGATTATCTTGATCTTGATCGTCATCAAGATCCATGCCGGGATCCGTTCCCGTTATTCTTTGGTCAGATTCATCATCACCCTAAGGCAAGTAACTTGTATATTCTTTTTGCTTGTATAAAAGTACAAAATATCGCATGTGGTCTCGCTCTCGTTTTTGTGTTTATTCACATGACGATCCCTTGATAAATCATGTTCTCGTTTGTTTGATCCATTCGTAGTCATGATCCATCATAACAACTTGTCACACACACTATATGAAAATAATTAGTTCTAGATAGACTCTTGCTGTGTATATACTCTTTCGTGATTCATGGTATGTTGTATATTTGTTACATGCTTGGTGTATTAGATGTGTTATGTTGTTGTAGGCTTGTTAATACCCATGCTATGTTGATTTGAATATCTAATATATCATGTTTTGCATTATATTCTAACTTGGATCTATTGCATATGAGTTGTTTTATTAAATGCATGAAAAGGGAATTCGTTTTTCTGCTACCCTGATTTGGTTCAATGTTTTAGACCCTGTTAAGGTCAGTAAAAGTGAATATGATTCGTAGGCCTCGGTGTCTATTTTCCAGAACTTTCGACGGATCTCAATTTCTATTTTTTGATGTGTGAGTTATCGCTGTTTTACTGCAGCTTTGTCGTAATTTCCAGAATCTGATTTATGTGATTGCTGCATGTTATATTACTTTAAAACTGATGTTAAAAGTAAAATTTGGATTTAATATTTTTCTGGGTATATCTAGACATGACTGGGATCAACCACTAATTTTTGTAGTTTTGATTAATGAATTTTATAACTTATTTCATGCTTGTGAAACTAATCATATAATTGTCAAACTGCATGCTGTTCAGTGAAGAACTATATTTTCAACCTGATTCCAGTCACTTTTGATTTAAACTTTGTGAATATGAAATATAGCCTGACATGTCTATTTTACAACCCTTTTGACGGATTTGAATTCTGAGTTGTATTTTGTGATTTATCGCTATTTTGGTTCTGCTGTGTCTGAAATTTCAGATTCATAAATTTGCTGTATCATTCTGTCTTCCAAATTAAATTGACTATACTATCTATAACGGAATTTTATGAAATTTTATATGCTGATACCAGACATGCTAGGGAATCTTCCAAACTTTTCCTAGATTTAATTAAGGTGTTTTCATACCTTTTCATGTTTATGAATAAAACTCTGCGATTTCTGGCTGAACTTGAATTCTGTATAAAATGCTGCTTTGAGCCCTGTTTCTGTAGTTATATGACTTGTGTATATGCGCTAGATTCGGCTGAGATTCTAGTTTCTAGATTTTCTGAAGGATCCAGATTTTCATTTCTGTGACAATGGAAATCTCAGATTTGGTGCAGTAATGACCTGCTGTCCATAATTGAAAGTCTCGTTGTTGGAGTCTATTATGAGTTATTTGTCACCCTTGCATATTTCTGTCTGACCTGAACCTGTCTCTTATTCTCGCAATTCTTTTCTTGTCCTATTTGTGCACGTATATGTCTGCTTTAATAATAATAACATGTAATCAAGCCGGGGTTAAGGGAAAGACTGTAGTAGTGGACAATATAGGTAAGTGTACTCAGAAGGGGGCCGTGTTTCATATTACTTGATGCCATGATTTCGTGATTACACGATTCATGCCTGTTATTAATACCTGATTATATGATGCCATGATTCGTGATTACACGATTCATGCCTGTTATTACTACCTGATTATATTGATGACATGATTCGTGATTACATGATTCATGCCTGTTACTTACTGTATGATTATATGATGCCATGATTTCATAACTACATGATTCATGCCTATTCTTGATTACATGATGCCGTGAGTTCACGATTACGTGATTCGTGCCTGTTATCTGTTACATGACATCTAAGTACACGGCCCTATAGAAATCCACCACTAGGCCTGAATGTAACTTGCATGTATGTAGCAACCATGTGGTAAAAATTTGGGACGCATGAAGTGCTACCTAGATAGGATTAAATACATGACTTGAGAATGACATGATCACTTGCACATTCCTGTTACCGTACATGCTACCTGACACCTGTTACATGTTTACTTGCTTGCATGCTACTTGACACTTGTTACATGATACCTGTAACCTATTACCTCAATATGTTACTTGATTCTGTTTCTTAATTAGGAGTTAGTTACTCGGTTTTGCTGTCACATCCCTTCCATGCTCACTTCAGTACTTGCTTTCGTTGCTACTCTGTATTTTTCTTTATTTGTTTTCGTACTTGTTGTCTACATTACATGCGGCCCGTATCTTGCATTGACAGGCATTTTGTTTCTTTTTCCTCTTCCTGCAAATTGTCAATTTGCAGATTTTGGTGACCAGCTGCGTGAAGGAGTAAGTGACCAAGTGTTCTAGGTTTGGTTAGAGTTTCTGCTTGAGATTATTTCCATGTTTCGAATAAATTGTATTTTTGCTACTTGAATCTTGTATTTGGTATTTTTGTCCACGGACATATAACTTGTTGTTTCCAGATCTGGTTTATCTGAGATTAAGTATTTTTGTTTCAAGTAAATCCTGTTGGCTATGTTAATTTATTTATGAATGCGTGGTTGACTATTTCATGTCTATTCTTGTTTATTCTTTTGTATTGTTGTAAAGATCCTTACAGCTCATGAATGGTGAAACCATTCGCTGGAATTTTGTCGCATATCCGTATTCCGTATTCCTTTTTGGGAAGCGGGGCGTGACAGAGTTTGTAGTGGTATCAAAGCCCAGGTTTAGCTAATGTATTAGTTTGACTAATACGTTAGACAAGTTTGGCTCGATCAAGGATTGTCTCAACAGTAAACAAGCCCTGCACTAACATGAACAAATTGATAATCAACTCGATCTGGATATTAGTCTTGTTTGATTCATTTTGGTCCCTTCTAATTTGATTCTTTGATTCCTTGTTTTCTTCCGTCTCTTTCAGTCGTCTTCATTGATTGATTCCTTATTGGGTATGAATTCATTCTTCTGTACCCATATCCTTCTGATTTTGGTGCCATCCATTCTTTTTATTTCTGCTTGGTCCGTCAGTTGGCATCGTTGGATCTTCGACGACTTGTCAGTGGCTTGGATCATCACCAGGAGAGAAAGTGTTGTCTTTTTCTCCATGATGTGCATGCAGAGTCCCAGGATCTCAGGAGGTGTTCAGAATCTAAAATTTTCAGGAGTTCGAACTTCATGCTAGTGAGATGCCATTTAGACGCGTCAAGGATATGGCGAGCCACGAGGCAGATTGCTGGAGCTAATGGATGCTATTGGCAGAGTCTTCCCCGATCAGAGTGGCACAGCGGAAGCATGTGGGCCCATAACCCACAGGTCCGAGGATTCTCTTGTTGTTTCTCCTTCCCTGCATTGTTTTCTTCTCTATTCCTTGCATTCATCTTCATCCGTGGACTAATTCTCTTGTTCAATTCTTCCCTATCAATTCTCTCTCTGATTCCAATTCTACCGACTCCCTTATCTTACTTGTTATCTTGTGTTGTTTCTTTCCTTTTGATACTGTTTATTTTCTTCCATGCATTCCATTTGGCATCGTTGTTATCCACTCCCTCCTCATTTTTGTGTTGCCACATTTCATTTCTCTCCCTTTAGTTCTCTGTTTTGTTACCCCCCAAGTTTGTTTTTGCCTTATCCTATGTACCGCCTAAGCAAATTTCGAGGACGAAATTTTATTATAAGGTGGGTAGGATTGTAACCCCTATTCCCGTATATATATTTTTTCGTGTATTTTCTGTATTCAGAATTTTTATAACTTTCTTCTCGCTTTTAAATTCTTTTTCAACAACTACATTTTCAATTGATTGAATTTTAACAAAATATTATTCTGGTTTCTAAGAAATTTTCTATTTCATTTTATTATTCGAAAAATTATATTTATTTCGAATAACGGTGTATTTTAATTTTATTTTATATTCCTAATTGATCGACTATTTACATTTTATCCCAAACCAATTATATTATTGCTATTTGGATTTTAATGATTTCATTAAACTCAAATCCTATCTTGATATTTATATTTTTACTATTACTGTTATTATTATTACTATTATTATTTTTATCATTTTTCTTCTTCTTCTTCTTCTTCTTGTTGTTGTTGTATTATTATTATTATTATGTTATTATTATTAGTACTATTATTAGTACTATTATTATTACTGTTATTATTATTATTATTATTATTATTATGTTTATGATAATTGTTATTATTGCTATTATTATTAATAATTTTGACTGTTTATTAAAAATCCATTTCGTTGTACTAATTGTATTTGTAGTTATTTCAAATAAATTCTATATTGTAATGCAAATTACATTTTATTATAAATCATATTTTTATTGGTTATTCTATTTCCCTATTGGATCTAGAAACCCAAAATCATGCTTTTCCCCTGTTGGATCCAACCCGTACCCAATAACCCAGACTCGCTACCCTCTACTATATAAACCTAACCTATAGCCATAAACCTAAGCTACTGTTGAAACCCTACCCACCCTAGCCGCCAAACCCCAGATCTCTATTCACCCATCTTCATCCTCTGGCCGCCCCCGCTCCGATCCTCCTCGTTGTCGCTCCATCTGCTCGACCATGCCACTCCGCCTGCACCTTGCCCTGCTCCTCCTTCCCCCTCGCCTCAACTGTCCTCGCATACCCGTCGCTCCGCCTCCCATCTCCCCATCGCGACTCCACCATCGCCATGCCAGCATCCCATGCAGCCACCTCTGCCATCCCCTATCTTCATCCTCCTTCCCCTGTTTCACCATCCGAAACGCACTACCGTCTTCCTCTTGCTCATCCCCATCGCTCCTCGTCAACCCATTCTCACTATCATCTCCCATCAAAGCTCCTGCACCCCTGCAAACCCATCATCCTCCCTAGTCTTCCTCCCTTGCACCCCGTCGTCTCCCCTCAGGCTGCACCCTACTCCACCACACTTTCCCTGTTTTCCTCCCAAAATAGTGTCCTCCCGTTGTCAGCCTGCCATCCCGAAGCCCTGCCCCCGCTCGCCACCACAGTCAGCCGTCGACATCAACCAGTTGACCGATAGTGCACCCCTGGCTGCCGTTGCCTTGCTGTTGTGCATGCAGTTGATCGGAAGCATATCCAGCCGTCCGATCTGATCTGATCCTCTTCATCATCACCAAGAATATCCAGCCATCCATTCTGATCTGATCATCTTCATCATCAGCTCTTAGATCTCAGCCGTCCGATTATCTTGATCTTGATCCGTGTCGGGATCCGTTCTTGTTTCGTCAGATTCGTCGTCACCATAAGGCAAGTAACTTGTATATTCTTTTTGTTTGTATACAAGTACAAAATACCGCATGTAGTCTCGCTCTCGTTTTTGTGTTTATTCTCATGATGATCCCTTGATAAATCTTGATCTCGTTTGTTTGATCCATTCGTAGTCATGATCCATCATAACAACTTGTCACACACACTACAAGAAAATAATTAGTTCTAGATAGGCTCTTGCTGTGTATATACTCTTTCATGATTCATGGTATATTGTGTATTTGTTACATGCTTGGTGTATTTAGATGTGTTATGTCATTGTAGGCTTGTTAATACCCATGCTATGTTGATTTGAATATCTAATATATCTTGTTTTGCATTATATTCAAACTTGGATCTATTGCATATGATTTGTTTGGTTAAATGCATGGAAGGAGATTTCGTTTTGCTGCTGCCCTGATTTTGTTCAATATTTTAGACCCTGTTAAGGTCAGTAAAATAAATTATTTTATGAATATGATTCATAGGCCTCGGTGTCTATTTTCCACAACTTTCGGCCGATCTCAATTTCGGTTTTTGATGTGTAAGTTATCGCTATTTTATTGCAGCTGTATCGTAATTTCCAGGTTCTGATTTATGTGATTGCTGCATGTTATATTACTTTAAAACTAATTTTAAAAGTAAAATTTGGATTTAATATTTTTCTGGGTATATCTAGACATGACTGGGATCAACCACTATTTTTTTTAGATTTGATTAATGACTTTCATAACTTATTTCATGCTTGTGAAACTAATCATATAATTGTCAAACTGCATGCTGTTTAGTGAAGAACTCTATTTTCAACCTGATTCCAGTCACTTTTGATTTAAGATTTGTGAATATGAAATATAGCCTGGTATGTCTATTTTACAACCCTTTTGATGGATTTTAATTCCGAGTTGTATTTTGTGATTTATCACTGTTTTGGTACTGCTGTGTGTTGTATCATTCTATCTTCCAAATTAAATTGACTTTACTATCTGTAATGGAATTTTATAAAATTTTATATCCTGATACCGGACATGCTATGAAACCTTCCAGATTTTTCTTAGATTTAATTATGGTGTGTTCATACCTTTTTTATTTTTATAAATGAACTCTGCGATTTCTGACTGAACTTGAATTCTGTATAAAACGCTGTTTTGAGCCATATTTCTGTAGTTGTTATATGACTTGTGCATATGCGCTGGATTCGACTGAGAGTCTAGTTTCTAAATTTTCTGATGGATCTAGATTTGCATTCCTATAGCAACGGAAATCTCAGATTTGGTGCAGTAATGTCCTGCTATCCAGAATTGAAAGTCTCGTTGTCCTAGTCTATTATGAATTGTTTGTCACCCGTACTATTTCTTTCAGACCTGAACCTGTCTCTTGTTATCACCATGCTTTTCTTGTCCTGTTTGTGCACATATATGAAGGGGTTAAGGGAAAGCCGTAGTAATGGACAATATAGGTAGGTGTACTCAGAAGGGGGTTGTGTTTCATATTACTTGATGCCATGATTTCGTGATTACATGATTCATGCCTATTATTACTACCTGATTATATGATGCCATGGTTCGTGATTACATGATTCATGATTCATGCCTGTTATTACTACCTGATTATATTGATGCCTTGATTCGTGATTACTTGATTCATGCCTGTTACTTACTATATAATATGATGCCATGATTTCATCACTACATGATTTCATCACTACATGATTTATGCCTGTTCTTGATTACATGATGCCGCGAGTTCATGATTACGTGATTCGTGCCTGTTACCTGTTACATGACGTCTGAGTATACGACCCTATAGCAACCCACCACTAGGCCTAAACGTAACTTGCATGTATGTAGCAACCATGTGGAAAAAATTTGGGACGCATGAAGTGCTACCAAGATAGGATTAAATACAAGACTTGAGAATAACATGATCACTTGCACATTCCTATTACCGTACATGCTACCTGATACCTGTTACATATTTACCTGCTTGCATGCTATTTGACACTTGTTACATGATACCTGTACCCTGTTACCTCACCATGTTACTTGATTCTGTTTCTTGATTAGGAGTTAGTTACTCGATTTTGTTGTCACATCCCTTCCATGCTCACTTCAGTACTTGCTTCTGTTGCTACTTTGTATTTTTCTTTATCTATTTTCGTACTTGTCGCCTACACTACATGCGGTCCGTAACTGCATTGACCAGCGTTTTGTTTCTTTTTACTCTTCCTGCAAATTGTGAATTTGCAGATTTCGGTGACCAGCTGCCTAAAGGAGTAAGTGACCAAGTGTTCTAGGCTTGGCTAGAGTTCCTGCTTGAGATTATTTCCCTATTTTGAATAAATTGTACTTTTGCTACTTGAATCTTGTATTGGGTATTTTTTTCCCAGGATATATAACTTGTTGTTTCTAGATCTAGTTTATTTGAGATTAAGTATTTTTGTTTCAAGTAAATCCTATTGGTTATGTTAATTTATTCATGCATGCGTGGTTGACTATTTTCTATCTATTCTTGTTTATTCCTGTGTATTGTTGTAATGATCCTTACAGCTCATGAATGGTGAAAACTGTAATATCCCGGACGGATATTATATTGTATAAATTATTATTTTTAAATTAAAATATTTTAATAGGAAATTACTTGGTTTTTCAAATAAAATGTTACCTGAACACATATACTAGTAAGTATATACAGGTATTGTATCAGTTTTGTGCACTTGTACAATTCTTGAAAAATGCATTTTTGAAAAATGTCTGGAAAATACCGGGCAGATTTTTAAAAATTATTATTTTATTTTTATTTCCAGAATTGAAATATTTTTGGTGGATATCACTCAGTTTTGTTAATAAACATTATATATGTATATATACTAGTCGGTATACGACTGTTTTGTATCAAATTGATATTGGAATCTTCTGAGCCAGTAATAAGATTATTATATATTATTTCTTGGAATTAAATTATTTTTGTACTGATTTGTTCATTTTCACGAATGAAAAATATCTGTATAATCAGATATTCGTACGAAATCGAACTGTATCGATTTCGGGCGTTTGAACAAATCGTGTAGTATGTGATTTTGGAAAATTATATTTTATTTTGATCCAGCATGGTGAGATGTAGGGTTAGGATTAGATTAGGGTTTGATTGCAAATTAAACATTCAAATTGATTAACCATGAGAACTTTGCCATTTGTTCTCATTCTACACCACAAAAATCCTTCACTTGTGTTATAAAAACACCCCACCACCTTCCCCTCTTCCCATTTTGGCCGGCCCCTTCTTTAGGATTAGAAAACCCTCTCATTTTGTGTGTGTCCTCTTCTCATTTCATCTCACTCAATCTCATTCTCTATATTCTTCTATTTCTACTTGTAGTTCTTTAGAAAAAGATTGAGAAGAAAAGAAAGGAAAAGAAAGAGAGATTGAATCAAAAGAAAAAAAAAAGAGAGAGTATTCATGGGTGCTTTTTCATGGTGGATTTCATGAGGAGGAGCAAGAACAAGCAAGCAGGAGAAGTGGCAAGTCTTTTCCTATACGCTTCAAAGGTGGGGTTTTCTCATACTCATGGTTGTTTTAGTTATTTTAGGGTTTTGTTATTGTTGTATGATGTTGTATGGATGTAGTTTCATGTGTATATGGACTAGAAGAAATAGCATGCAAAGTTGTGAGGGTAGAACACTAAAATCAAGCTTAAAGAAGCGATTTTTGTGGTTGTAGGGTTGATTTTGTTTACATGTGTTAAAAGTAGAATCTTGACCCGAAATTTATGTGGGAGGTTCTTTTATGTGTTGTTATCATACTAGAATTTTTTTGGATTTTTTGGGAGGCATTTTGATGGGTGAAACAAGCGTTTTCCCCAAAATAGCGAGGTTCAAGTCAAAAACAGAGCGCTCTCTGTTTTGGGTTAATGTCGCAGTAGGTTCATGGGGGAAAATTTTGGGGTTCCTCTCGGAATTTGAGGAGGAGACCAACTAGCAAGTTTTAGTAGATGTTCTCCCCTTTCCGAATTGACCTCTCGGGTTAAATTTCGATAAGAGACACAAAAGTTATGACCGTTACAAAAACAGCAACTAGCTGTTTGGCTGAATGTTGCTGTTTTGGTTGCTTGATACTTTTGAGTGTCTTACCAGTTGAATATGAGGTTTGGACCAACTAGGGAGTTGTATTAGAGACTCTCCCCTTTCCGAATTGACCTCTTAGATTAAATTCTGATAAGCAGAATAGGAGTTATGGTCTTTACAAAATATAGCAAATAGCTGTCTGACTGAATTCTTACTGTTTCACTTCTTTGTCATTTTTTAGGGTTTTACTTGATTAATCTGAGGTTCGGGCCAACTAGGAAGTTGTAGTAGAGACTATCCCCTTTCCGAATTGAACTCTCGGGTTAAATTCCGATAAGCGGAGTAGGAGTTATGGTATTTGGAAGGTGCAGCAGCCAGCTTTGAGCTGAGTGTGCTTTCTGTTTTGACTCTTTGATGTTTTTGAGTGACTTAATGATAGAATCTAAGGTTCGAACCAACTAGGGAGTTGTAGTAGAGACTCTCCCCTTTCTGAATTGACCTCTCGAGCTAAATTCCTATAAGCGGAGTAGGAGTTATGGTATTTGGAAGGTGAAGCAGCCAGCTTTGAGCTGAGTGTGCTTGCTGTTTGACTTCTTTGTTGTTTTAGAGTGTCTTACCTGTAGAATCTAAGGTTCGTACCAACTAGGGAGTTGTAGTAGAGACTCCACTTTCCGAATTGACCTCTCGGGTTAAATTTCGACAAGCAGAGTAGAAGTTATGGGCTTTGAAAGTTTTCAGCTTGGCTTTGTATTTTGGTGGGTTGGAATTACATCTGTCTTGATTCCCTACAGTTTTTGAGTGTCGTACTCTCTGAATCTGAGGAGCCGACCAACTAGAGAGTTGTAGTAGACGTTCTCACCTTTCCAAATTGCGCTCTTGGGTTAAATTCCGATAAGTAGAACAAAAGTTATAGTCTTTCAAAGTTTTAGTTTTCCTTTGTTAAATCTGCCGTTTTCTTACTGTTTGCATGTGTTCGACGGGTAGGAATTTGGATTTCCTTGCGGAATCTGAGCGACTAGACAACTGGGAAGTTTTAGTATATGTTCCCACCTTTTCAAATGGTCCATTTTTGTTAGATTCCGATAAGTGGAGCAAAAGTTACAAGCTACGAAAGTTTCGACTTTTTATTGAAAATTGGTAGTTTGGTAACTGTTTGCATATGTTCGACGTGTAGGAATTTGGATTTCCTTGCGGAATCTGAGCGACTAGTCAAGTGGAAAGTTTTAGTAGATGTTCCCACCTTTTCAAATTGTCCAGTTTTGTTAGATTCCGATAAGTGGAGCAAAAGTTACAAGTTACGGAAATTTCGACTTTTTGTTGAAAATTGGTAGTTTGGTAATTGTTTGCGTATGTTCGACGGGTAGAAATTTTGATTTCCTTGCGGAATCTGAGCTACTGGTCAACTGGAAAGTTTTAGTAGATGTTCCTACCTTTTCAAATTGTCCAGTTTCGTTAGATTCCGATAAGTAGAGCAAAAGTTACAAGCTACAGAAGTTTCATCTTTTTATTGAAAATCTGTAGTTTGGTAATTGTTTGCGTATGTTCGAGGTCAGGAATTTGGAATTTCTTCTGGAATCTGAGAAAGTGGCCAACAAGGAAGTTTTAGTGGATGTTCCCACATTTTTAAATTGCCTAGTTTCGTTAGATTCCGACGAGTAGAGCAAAAGTTATCAGCTTGCAAAGTTTCAGCTTTTTGTTGAAAATCTGCAGTTTGGGTAAATTGTTTGCGTGTGTTCGATGGAACGAATTTTGGATTCCTTACAGAATCTGAAATAGTGTTCCACTGGAGAGTTATGGTAGATACTCTTACCTTTATAAAAAGTATATTGCTGTTAAAATCCGATAAACGCAGCACCGGTTGCTTCTAGGCTGTCAGAAGACTTTTATGTCACTTTTGGGCTTCTCATTGGTAGAATGCCTATTTTAGATTGTTTGTAGATTTTTCTGTTGTTTCTAATTATAAAAGATCAAGTTTTGATAGTAAGCACATTTGGTTGCTTCTAGGTTGATTACCTGTATTGTTGTTTTTATCTGTGATTTTGCTCATACATGGTTTGACTGGCCCGTATGTAACTGTGGTCTATATGTAGCTTATTTGGCTCGTATGTATGTTTTTGTCTCATACGTGGCTCGGCTGGTCCGTATGTAGATGTTGATCACATACGTAGCTTATTTGGCTCGTATGTATGTTGTTGTCTCATACGTGGCTCGCCTGGCCCGTATGTAACTGTTGGTCCCATACATAGCTTATTTGGCTCGTATGTACGTTGTTGTCTCATACGCGGCTCGACTGGCCCGTATGTAGCTGTTGGTCCCATACGTAGCTTGTTTAGCTCGTATGTGTTTTTGGTTACTCGTATGTAGCTTCTTAGCTAATACGCAGGTTGTTGTGCTCGTCTAGGGTGTTATAGTTACCCTAGGGGTCATCGACATCAAGAATCGCATCTTACCACCTTAGAAACTATGGATAAATCACACCTCGAGCGCCGACAGATCTTAACTGATGTGGGTTGATCACGGGCCGAGTATGTTGACGAGATTTGAGTTAGGGGTAGTGATGAGTGAGGGAGATCCCGTCACCGGTGTCTTGGATCGATAGGCCATGAGCTGGATCGGAATAATCTTAAGAAAGTTCTTATTGAAAATCCCGTGAGATTGTTTGGGTTTAGTGACATCGTTAGGATAGTAACTTATGGCTATTACTACTTAACCTTTACTTATTATCATTTTTTTCGCCGAAGGGAAGGAGTTGGTGTTAAGGGTGATTCCTTAGGATCCGACCTGTCCTATAGGCCGACACTAAGCGGTATTATTGGGTTGTACCCTTCTTGTCAAAGGGATACGGTCTGTGCCTTCTCACGAGTTGGGAGCACGGGATCCGTATCTCGTCTGTTAATTTCTGAAGTGCCTTGATAAGCGGGAGCGATTCCTGTCGGAGCTAGGGGATGGACCCCCGGAACTCCGTCTTGTCTTGTATCTAAGGGCGAGAAGCCGTAGACTACGGTCTGGCTAGGGGACGGTAGGGGATGCTTTGGGCTAACCTGGTAACCAGTAATAACTCCAAAAGATTCGTCAGATATTTGAGTGAGGTCCGGTGCTCCTGGCTGGATTAGACTGTTTCAGAGCAACCTCATCAGTCATGTGACATCTTCAGAAACAAGTCGAGTACAAGAGTAGAATTCTTGGCGCGGGTTCAAATTCCTATATATGCAGAGACGGCTTGAGATGAGGCGTATGTAGTATGGGCTACATACTATTCCGGAGAATTGCTTGCATTAGATTAAGAGCATCATTGCATTGGTAATCTTGCATTAGAGTCTAAGTCATAACATAAACTGACACATCAAATATATATGTACACGTTTCTATTTTCATCAATATGTTTGCTATAGTTGAGATTCGCTGCTAGTTATCAGCCTTAAAGCGTCAGTATATGTACTGACGTCCCCACTTCAATAGGTACTGGAGGGTAGGCACAGGTACAGGTACAGGTTTCAGGAGGACTCAAGGCAAGAGAAGCAAGGAGTCGATTTCATTTTAAGTTTTTGCTATAATATGTTGTAATTTCATTTGTAACAATTATTGTAACTTATTCATTGTTGTAATTTGTTTATTGTTGGGGAAGCATCCAAGTAAAATACCAAGTGTTGTTCTTTATTCATTGTACTCTGATGTAAATTGTTGAAAGTTGTAACACTTGGGATTGTAAAGGTATTATTGTAACACTGTTGTAATGTATTGCAATTTTGTAACATTAGGATTTGTAATACATTTGTGTTGAATAAAAAGTTTTAAATTTTTCTGTTTTTCTGTGTATTGTGGCTAATTGAAGAAAAGATTCTGGCTTATGTCACGGTTTCCCAGTGTATGGAAATCGGGGCGTTACAAAAACCATTCGCTAGACTTTTGTTGCATATCCGTATTCCGTATTCCTTTTTGGAAAGCGAGGCGTGACATTTAGTCTTGAGACTATCTGATATATCCTGAAGAGAGAGATCCACACGACAGGAGGCGTACGATCTAACTTGGATTAGGAGATGGGCCCAAAAGATCACCCAAATATAGGCTCAATAATAGCCAACCGCCATTGGCGATCGACTATCTTAGGGTGGCATTCAACCACACTACTTTCAAATCCAACAAGAGAGTTTGTGCGCTCGATTATCGTAGGGGCATTCGAACGTCAATTATTGTAACACCCTGAATTTCAAATAAGTCCGAATTCAAAGTTCCACTGGATCTTTACACTTCACTTTGTACAATTTTACAAGGAATTTAAAACTTTTGTATAATAATGTTTACATCAACACAACGGAAGCAAATTACAACATATTACATGAATAAAAATAACACTTGAAACAATTCTTTAAGCAGCATTCCTTTTTAGTCCTTTCATTCATTTTGATCCTGCATAGAAACTGTGGGCACGTCAGTTGCATACAACTGACGCTAGGATATAATACATCAATTTCTCTTACTTGGAAAACACACACTTGATCACAAACAAAGCTAAGAGGGACTATCTTATTGATGTCGTGTGTGGCTGTGCACTTAGTCCTTAATGCAGTTACTTATATTTAATGACACTAATGCAAACTTGTTCTGATTCTATGCATCCCATACTACATAGGTCAAGGGCAAGTCCTTAATCGTACTTCATCTTGTAGGGTTGGTTCCCTCGCTATGAGTTAAACTACTACGGTAACTACGGTAAGTATCCTAGATGTTTTATGAGTTACGAGCCCATGTTCAGACATTTTGGAGGGAATCCCACGTCATGACATGACGCATCATGCAGACATCCTATGGACAATTCACCTCCGCCATGGAACGATGGAACTACGTAGTCACCAAGCACCCCACAAGCGTCGCCACGGTCCCGATATTCTGGAGATGTATTCACGTCCTGACATGACGCATCATGTAGACATCTTGTGAACACTCACACCGTAGATCCGAGGCCCTCATACTTGTATTTTTCTCTTACTTTTATCATATTTTCACTATGTGTCTAATCCTTAGATAAATGAATCATGAGTAAAATTAACACCTAAGAGTTAGCATCACCTCTACACCGGACTTAACCGTCAATTGATAACAACGCCCCAAATCTTGGTCTTTTTCTACAACATTCATTTTCTTTCAAGAATTCATTCATGCCGGCATAAGGACTTAGCTACACTCTAGTTCTTAATTTATTTTTCATTCTCATCAAAAATTGAGTGTTTATTACTCATAAAATTCTCACACTTCATCATGATTCTTTTGTTTCATTTTTCATGCACACTTGCACATATTAAACATCAATTTCATATTTAATTTACTACATCTCATAATGTAATTCCCACATAATTTCTTGCATACACATTTTTCTTCTTTATTTAATTATATTAAAACCATATTTTAAAAGAAAATTCATCAAGTTTTTTAATCCATTTTAATAAAAAAACACATATAATCTTCACAAAATACATAAAATGTTGTAGAATTATTTTTCATAAAGTCTAGATAATATTTATAGAATAAAAGAATTTTTTCCCAATTTTTAATTGCACTTTAAACTCCTAAAACTCAGAAAAAATCAAAACGAATAAAAAGTGGGTCAGCGGAATCGAACCCAGAACCAAACAGAGACCCCCTGCCGATGAATAGTAACAGACCCAAAGCGCACACGAAGACCAGTTGGTCTTTAGTGACTAACCAATATGAAAGGGTTTTTATTCTTTATGTATTGACTATACAATATTCAAGTAAAAATAGAATTTTGATATAAATAGAGCCTTTTCAAGACTCGAACCCAAGACCTCTTGCACTGTACATATTGTTTATAACTCACACTGAAAGCAAATATGTCCAAATTCAATTTCTGTTATAGTTAAGAGTCGAAATAATTTTGTATCTACTCTCTGTTTATAAATCTCTTTTACAAAAACTCAATTTCTTAATGTATTAGTATCTTTTAAATTAGATTTGTCCAGAATATTTTCCTTAAATAAAACAGTATAACAGCAATTAAAATTTCTTAATTTTTAACCTTAAATAAGTCTTCTTTCCACCTTATATTCAAAGAATATCCTATGACACCTCAAAATTACCAATATAGAATCTACTAAATATAATTTCTTGTTCTCTTTCAACTCTACAAGAGTTAGCAAATCCTTTTCTTTTATTACACTAACATTATATAACAACAATTTATGCATTTTATCAACTAAACATGACAATAATTACTCATCTCAATCTACAACGACACATAGCAATATTCATTCATCTACAATTAAGGCATTCATTTAATAAGTTCATCACACTAGCATAGTCAATCTAAACGTACATATTCTAACATGAATTTCATTAATAGAACACCATGATGAGTTTTAATCTACTAATCACAATCAAATTCTTTTCTTTTCTCTACTAGTCTTTTTAGGCAAACACATGGCAATTTTAGCTAGTTTCTTTAGCATGTTCATAAAATTTAAATCCCTAGCATGGTATCTACATTAGAAGTAAAGAAATCACCCACCTTCTTTGAAGACAAATGAAAACTCCTAAAGAACTCCTTGATAGTACTATCGTCTCCCTTCTCCTCCTAGCTTGTGCCGCAAAACTCGAGCCTTCTTCTCCTTGATGTGCCACCGAGCCTTCCTCCTTGATGCTAGACGGCCACCCAATGCAAGAGCGCATACACACAACACTCAATCTTTTCTCACACAACTCTATCTTGTCTCTTACACAAATTCTATCTTTTCTCTTGAAAATTCTATGTGCAAAGAGAAATGAAAGACTAGTGGGGCTATTTATACACAACTCAAGCTCAAATGGAAGGTTGAGATGAATTTGGATGGAGGGTTTAGATGCATTTGGGAGTCAAATGCTCCATTGCACGTGTCTCCACTAGCACACTAGTTAAGTTTGTACACTTATTAATTGTTTATTTATTTGTTACATGATCAAGTCTACCCTACAAGTTGTATTAATTACTAATAGAATTAACTAGTGGGGTAATTAGGTGGGCTAAAACCATGGGCTTTTAATTAATTAATTAATTAATTTTGGGTGGGCTAGAATTAAGTTATTAGGCCTAGGATTTAATAAAAGGCTTTTTAAAAGAGAAGAAAATATTTGTTCAGGCCATAAGAATAATTTTTAAAGCTAAAAACATACATTAATTTGTACGTGCGAAACACGTGAAAACAAATGAAATTTTTTATATTTAATTATTTGAAAAATTCAGGATGTTACAATTATTTTCTTCTGCTATTGCTGATGTTGTTGTTTATTCTTCTCACAATGACACTTCAATCTTCCTCTCGTTTCATCGTCTTCTCTTCTCATCCAATCCAAGTATGTGACACATACACCAACCAATTTTGACCTTGAAGATGGTTGAATAATAAATGACTTATGACCAAAACTTGTAGATTTTCAAGTTGCCTTTTAAACTAGTGGTCATACGCCCAATCGAAGCTCTGAAGCTCCAAGAAAGTTCATTATACTACAACTGTGTGCAAAAATTCGAGAACATAAAATTTTGTCAATATTGGGTAGTTCTTCAAAAATCTAAGATAAGTCTATTTTATATTTAGTTTTGATTTTATACCATGTTAAACTTCCTGCTATGTACTGTAACTCAAAATATAAATTATTTTTGATAAACCCACGTAATAGTTTTAGTTGTAACGTATAAAATTCAATTTTTGAATTGACTATCTTTGATGATTGTAGGAACCTTGAATAGCGGCTCACAATGAATTCACAAGAGACTATGGAATCCTCTCGACCTTGAAAGGTTAAATGCGTTTGAAGAATAAATAAGTCAGTGTATGGCCGGCTTCTCCATCAAATTTGGTAATACTTCTAACGTGAAGTGTAAGTATGATCTGTATAATCTCCAATAATAATTAGGAATTGTTAAGATCATTACTCTCAAATAGATGCTGACATGTGTAGGATAGTGAACGTGCCTTATCATACTATTTACAGATATTTCAACTAATCCTTGTTTTGTAGTGTTGTATGAGATAATAAACAATGCCTCTCTCATGGTCAATTTCAAATAGAAATTGATGTTCAACTTTTGTGATGAATGTTTGACATAGGTGGGAGCATTCCGTAATGGTAGATGTTTCTCTCACTAGTTGGTTTTAATCTATATTTCATTCACTGTAATTTCTATATGCCTCAATTTGAGTGCAAAGTTGTAAATATAGACGATTTTCATTTGTAAATGATGAAGAATGAACAAATGGAAGAGTTTTATGATGGATCAAAGGCATTTGAGCGTATCTGAACAAGTCAGAACTACTTGAAGTTAAGACCACGAGAGAAAGCACAATTTGAGAAATTTGTTCTCTATTTATTTACTATGTTAGGGTAACTTTAATTTGTTAGCTCTTATTTGAATTATTTTCATAGTACTTACTTTGAAAACAGTCTATACATATTAAATATAACCAAAGAACTGAACCTTGTTAGCTCTAGTAATTCAATCGACAATGTTATCATGCATTGTAAACTAAGTCATGTGAATGATCGTAAAATGCAGCATATATCTAAAACATGTTACCTGCATTTAGATTCAAGCATTGTTTTTTGACAAATGTGAAATTCGTGCTAAAACTAAGTTAGCTAGAAAACCTTCTTCTTGAGTGGTGACTGGAAGCATACAACTTCTAGAACTCATACACTGACATTTGCAATAATTTTAAACTGGGGGGGGTGAATAAGATGTATTATTACTCTAATGTATGATTGTTCTCAGTTTTTTCATATCTAATTGTTGAAATCTATAGATGAAGCACTCGAAATATATTCAAACAATGTGTGGAAAAAAATAGCTTGATAAGAAAATCAAAAGGTTTAGAAGTAAAAGAGTGGAGAGTATATGTCTCAGAAATTCATATAGTTCTACAATGAACATGAAATTATTTTGGAAACAATGGCTCCATCCTCACCTCAATCAATCACAATAGCAGAATGTATGAACTTGAAACTAACAACAATGTAAAAGTTCTAGGATTTAACTGCAGGCTTATCATTTAGTACTTTTGAGGAAAGATGTATAAGCAGCTAATTACCTTCTAATAGACTTCCACATGCCAAACTTTCTACCGCATCACCCGAGACTTGGCACAAACATGCCTCACTTTAATAACTTAAGAATTTGGGGTTGTATCGCATATGTTAAAATTTCTGACCTTAGAATGTCTAAAGTAGAAGATAACGCTGTTGACAGATGTTTAGATATATCATATAAACTATTTGATGGAGTCTAGGGATGCCATTTATTTTGAAAATTCTTTTCACAAGGACAAACACATGACCTTACCTGGATCCATAGAGCCTATATCAGACTCTCAATTAGAGACTGAAACCATTAATTCTAATGTGGACATAGATCATAGTCTAACAGTAAAAAGTCAAGAAGAAAGGAGGAGAACCTCCATAAGTCATTAAACATGTAAAGAGTATGGAAGTGACTGTGTCACCTATCACTTAGAGAATGTTCCAACCTCGATGAGGAAATGCAATCTAATGATTCATGTTTGTGGGGAGAGGTGATAAATGATGAGATGGATTAACTATTGAAAAATGGCACTTGGACTTTGGTAGACCTACCAAAAGGAGCGAAGGCCATAGGTTGTAAATGAGTATTTAAGAAGATGTTAAATCCTGATGATAACATTAATATATTTAAAGCTCATCTAGTGGATAAGGGTTTTACCCAAAAGTACATGGTATTAATTACTTTGATGTATATTCACCTGTTTGTCATCAAGTCACCATTAGGATCATTATAGCCCTTACATCCATAGAAATCTTTGTTATTAATCAAATGGATGTAAAAACAACATTCTTAAATGACGACCTTAATATGAAACAACCTGATGGTTTTTTCATGCAAGGTCAAGAACATAAAGTGTAAACTAGTAAAGTATCTATATGATCTTAACAAAGTACAAAATCATGGCATGACAAGTTTGATATGACTGCTAAAAAACTAGAATTTTAGCCATGTTTGTCTGATAAATATCTAGACAATCTAATTCAATAAAGTTGTGCTGATTTGATTGTATGTGGACGACATGCTGATTTATAAATAAAATCAAGGTAATGCTTTTGACATGAAAGATCTAGGAGTGGTTTACACTATCTTGGGTATGAGAGTTGACATTAATGAGCAAAGGATAACCCTTAGTCAGTCACATTACATGAGATCAATATTGCAAAAGTGCGGATAAATTGGTTGTTAGGCCTTAACAGCTCCATAAAGCAATCGAAAACGTTGGGAACCAGATCTAGGTAGTCTAGTTCATCAGCTAGAATACTCTAAGCTTATTGGTAGTCTAATGTTTGCTATAGCATGCACCAGACTAGACATCACATTTGTGGTAAGTATGTTAAGTCGCTTCATTAGAAATTAAGTAGTGAGTATTGGGATGCCTTTGATAGGCTGATGTGATACCTTGTTGGTACACAAAATTATGCACTACACTACCGTGGCCATCCATATGATCTGGATCGCTATTTAGATGCCTTGGGGATTAGATTTGTGGGATGCACGGTCAACCACATTGTATATTTTCATGCTGGGTGGTGGCGCAATTGCATGGAAATCCAAAAGGCTTTACTATTACTGAAACATCAATGGATTCTGAGTTATGTAACCTTTCTTCTACAGGGAATGAGGCTGAATGGATAAACGATCTACTATTAAAAATTTGTTGCAAGAATTTTTCTACAAGTTTAATACCTATCTATAATGATAATCAGTCTCCTACGGAAGTAGCGACAAATTCTATCTTTAACACGAAAAAGAGGAATATGCGTTGACACGCCAAGTTAATTTTTTTTTTTTCACAAAAGGGGTATATTCAATTACAGTAAAAACTTTCTATAGTCATAATGTTAGGAACAAACTAATTATTACATGAAGAGGTTATAACTTAATCGAGGTGTAGTTACAAAAATTATTTTTTTGACTTAGTTATCCTTAGTGTAGGTAGTATGGAGGTATAGTATGCAATAAATTAATAATTAGTTAATAGTGCATGTCAAATTCAAAAGTATAGACATTGGCAAAAGAGATAGACATAATTTCAAAAAACTAGTACATGTATCTATGTAGTGGTGAGAATATACAAAGTCATCTTAAAAGTCTAAAATTTTGCAGTCTCTTTAATGTTTTTTCTCTCAAAATAAATTCTATAAAGACATTATCACACAACCCATGCAATCCTCAACCAATTCAAGTGATACCAATACTTCTTCCTCTAGCAAATCAACCTTGCCACCAAAAGTTAATACATGAACTCAATTGATCGAAAATATTCGTGTTGAGTTGTGCAAAATGAAAGAATCAAACCCCATCTAGAAGCAAAAAGATCTTGTTGAGTGGTTAGAAGATACCTACGATCTTAAGGTATCACAAGTAGCAATATCTAAGACACTCAAACGATCTACCGACCTCTTTCAAGAAGTATTGTTGAACCCAAATGCAAAACGTTCAAAGATGGTAAAGTACCCAGCAATGGAGTCTGCCCTTTATGAATGGTTTGTATGCCATCAAGAGTGTTAGAGAATTCACTATTGAGTTTAACGACAACCAATCCTGATGACGAATAATCAAACAAGTAGATCAAACCATTCACCCAAAGCACACAATGATTTGTCCCCGTTCGGGGAACCTAATCTGGGGGGAGAAAGAAGGGAAATATTATTTCAACGAGAAAATATACAAACACTCGCACCAAGAACCTATCTATCTCTCAACCCTCACTAGAAGACAGCTAGCTGTTTACAATGGAGAACTCTCAATTGCACTTACCAATGAAGTACTTTGTCTTATCTTTCAATGGAGAGTTGCACAATAATATATAGAGATCTAGAGACCTAGGTTGTAGTCTTCATACATAAGCCGTCGGATATATCTTGAATAATGAGGCACACGATAGGAGATGAAGTTGGACTTGAAAGATCTCCTAGCCCTAAGCCCAATAATAGCCACATTGCCATTGGCGGTCAACTATCCAAAGTGACAGTCGACCACAATACTCCAAAATCCATCTAGAGCCTAGAACGGTCGTATGTCCATTCGTGACAGTCGACTGTCCAAGATTGTTGGCTGCTACTCTTGCTGCTTCTTCTCACAACGACTGCTTTGACTTCCTCACTTCATCATCTTCTACTCATCTAACTAAAAGTATGCAAGACATAAAACCCAACAAACTCCACCCTAGATTGCATACGTGTGCTATCAACACTGCGTGGTCAAACTCATCTAGACTCTTTCATCCTCCACCTTCAAACGAACTCGGTTCTGTGTGCTTCTTCAGCTAGTTGAATCAATTGGCTACCTTTTTCTCCAATTAATATGCCCTCTCAAGGGTACACCCTAGTAGGTGTTTACACGAAGATGTCGTCATCCGCATGAACTTCACCTACCCCCAGGCACTCCACATCTCGACGGTATTCGAACGTCGTGGTTCCGCTTCAATGATTCTAGTCATGGCATACTAGATGACACTTCACAGACATAAGACATAGAAACACTTGGCCAAGATTTCCTAATCCCATAAAGCTTATAGAGGTTCTGCGAGACACCACTCTTTTCCAACATTACCTTACAACAACCTTCCCAAATAGACAGAACTCCACCTTGAGCTGTGTACCAGTAGCCTCGTGCTTGAAGAGTTTCTCAGGATATAAGGTTCTATTTCAATAAAGGAATATGCATGACGTTCTCCAATGTGTACATATTTCTATCTAGCACTTCTAACTCGACTGTTCCCTCATCGACTACTTCGTAAATCTCACCAACCATTGTTCTTACACAATGATCTTCTGTGAACTTATAAGTAGAAAACATCCCCTTTCAAAGCATATATTTGAAGAATTCCCTGAATGAAGAAACCATGTAGAATACACATCTATAGAACTTGAAACAAGAGCATAATTTGAAGTATCACTTGACTAGAAATACTGGCAACACCAGCAATGTTGGTGCTCTGGCGATTCAGCAACTTTCGACATTTCTCTTGTCATGCTCTATCATCCCTCTTATAATGCTCTATCCTTCTATAATAGAGGCAAAAGATCATTCTCTCACTTGTACTTTCTCTTCCACTCTAAATACCATCCACCCCAATCAAACTTTTAGAAGTAGTTGCCAATCTCTGAGGTCCCATCATAAGTCGATCATCATCCATACCTTTGATCACCTCTGTCGTGGAAAACTTCTCCTTGGTAGACTCTCCATCTAGCATGGTGGTTATGAGATGCTTGCATGGATTTGGTGGTGAATTTATCAAGATGAAAGATTTAAGATTATCTATGTTCGATGCCTTTAAAGAGTGGCACTTATCTTTATTGAGAAAATGATACATTTCTCTTCCAGTACATTAGTTCTTGTAATGGCAATTACGTGACATCAGTCATAAGTCATGCCCAAAGACTCGCCATGCTTCTATACTTGACTCCTTTCACCGAAAACATCCAAATTAAATCAAGGGGTTCTGCATAATTCTTCACCTGAAACTCTAGCTTTATGTCAGACGGTCTCTCTTGCTTGATCTTTGTAGTACTCTGATCTGTCATCTTCTCCAAGGAAACTCGATCCACTCCTGAACTGCAGAAGATTTCTTACCTGGTGCTCTGATACCAATTATTAGGGAATTCACTACTAAGTTTAACGAAAATCTATACTGATGATGAAGAATTAAACAAGTAGATTAAATAGATGACATAAAGCACACAATGATTTGTCCCCGTTCGGGCGAACCTAATCCAGAGAAAAGAAGAGAAATATTATTTCAACTAGAGAATTTTCAAAGTATTACACTCGCAACATGAACCTATCATCTCTCAAGCCTTACAATGGAGATCTTTCAATTGCACTTATCAATGAAGTACTTTTTCTTATCGCTCAATGGAGACTTACACAATAATATATATAGATCTAGAGAAACACTAGGTTGTAGTCATGATGCATAAGACTTTTGATATATCATGAATAAAGAGACACACGATAATAGTCATATGATCTAAATTAGAGATGAAGTTGGGCCTGAAATATATCTCAGACCTAAGCCTAATAACAACCATAACGCCGTCGATGGTCAACTGTCCAAAGTGACAGTTGACCGCAATACTCTAAAATCCATCCAGAGCCCAGGACATTCGATTGTCCATTTGTGACAGCCGACTGTCCCAGATTGCTTTTGCTGCTTCTTCTCAAAATAGCTACTTTGACCTCATCGCTTCATCATCTTCCACTCATCGAACTACAAATATGCAAGACATAAAACCCAACAAAGAGCATGTTAGTATGAGTGGTGAATTACTAAAAGAGAGGTGAAATATTTTTCTATGGTAACTCTATCATGAAGCTACCTCATTTGAATTTTCAAATGGATGGATGGAACAGTTCAAGAAACGACATGCAATTCATTCATTATGTCGTTTTGGGGACAGTGGTTTAGTTGATATGGAGAAAATTGAAGCTAGTTTGCCATCAATAAGAGAGCAATTAGACAAATGGACTTCGAAGGACATTTACAACATGGATTAAAATGGCTTATTTTATCGAATCCAAGCTGATAACTCTCTTTGTAACACCCCAAATTTCATTTACATGTAATTCGTAGTACCACATGATCTTTATACAATTTTAACAACTTTAGCATAAAAGTAATCCTTAACATCAAATTCATCTTTATATCTCCTTGTAAGTTCCAAGTCATGCATATGAATCTGTAGGCACGTCAGTTGCTTATAACCGACGCAATGTTACAAACAACGATTCTCTCTATGCTGTATTATAACGAAATCTCTTACTTTAACAAATACAAACTTGAATGAATATAAAAGTGTAAAGAGTGAGTATCCTAAATATGTCAGTGTATGATATGACTTAATGCCTAATGCAGATGTTATACTACAATGACACTAATGCAGACTTGTTCGGATTTTATGCATCCCATACTACATAGGTTCGAGGGCAAGCACCTACGTACTTCACATTGTAGGGTTAGATCCCTCGCCATGCAGCCTACTACAATGACTACTACAAGATTTAGACACCTTGCAAGTATTGGCTGTAATACACTGATTTTTCAATTAATGAAAAATTATTTATTTTTGCACGTAGTGTGCACGTGCAATATTTTGGTTGATATTTTCATGAAGATGAGTAAAGATATTTTAATATATGCTACAAAAGCCTTATTTTAATTAGACTAAAAAGTTTTTTCTTAAAGCCCAAAATGTAATTTATTTATTTTATTTTAAAATAATTATTTTGGCCCATAAACTAAAGCCCATGGATTAATCTATATTTTTACACAATTTGTCATGTAGAATACAATCTAAAAGACTATTTTATTTTTATACAAAATTAAATGTACAATTTTGGTCCTAGTTGCATGCACGTGCACTCCACGTACATGTGCAATATGCACATTCTTCCCTAGGCCGGGAGTGCTTCTTTTGGAGGGAGATTCAAAATTTTAATGGTGATCATGGTGGTGGTTATTTAGATGTGGGTAGTTATTGCAACTCCTACTCTCATCCTAGCCCTCCATCCTACAACCAACCAACTAATCCCAGCCCTCCATTCTATTTGATTTTTAGTATAAATACCCCCTCCCATGGCTAGTTATTTTGTGCTTAATATCCTTTCCAAATCTATAGTCTAATAGCATTATCTAGTAGTAGTTTGTGAGTTAAAAAGATTGAGTTGTGAGTGAGATTGTGCTTGCATTATACCAAGGAGGAGAAGGGCCGGCAATTCAAGGAGGAGCTTTCGGTGGGGTGCTTTTGGAGCTTGTGTGCGCGCGTCTAGGAGGAGGTGCACTCGTTTGCGAAGGACTTTTGTTGTTATTGTGTTTGTCTCTCCATACAAGGTGGGTAAATTTTCCGTATTTCTAATTAGGAATACATGCTAGATTAAATTAAATGAATGATGCATGAAAAATATTAATAAGAGTACACTCTTAATTGGAGAATTGACCTATGAATTGATTGGAATGTGGGTGTGCAATTGTATGTGATTTGATTAGTAAAAACCTAAGTTTGTGTGGATTAATTATGACTATGGATTGTTAAAGAAAGTCTCATTATTCTACATCACAAATTATGCACACAAAGTTAGTAGATTGGCATTGCTACTTCATGTGATTAAATGGATCTTTGTGCTATATTGAAATGAATGAATTGAGATATAGATTAGTATGTTTGGTAAAAGGTTAAAACAGAGAATTAATGTGTGGTTTGCTAATAAAGAGATTAGTGGCATTAATTGTTGAGAAATGTCGAAAAAGAATTCCCTGGTAAGTCGACTTAGGAACCTTTAAGTCGACTTATGCCCTCCTTTAAGTCGACTTATGCTTTTATAAGTCAACTTATGTTATTTTCTTGAAATCATGAATATTTTTCCTCTGGACAGTCGACTTACTACAGTATAAGTCGACTGGTACTGATGAATTTTTATAAACTTGAATGTTCTATTCTTCTAAAAACACATGGGATTTTATAAACATGATTTGGGAACTATTGCATGAAATAAAAGGTGATTTGAGAATAAAATGTGTAATTAGAACTATGATTTTATAAGTGTATTTTTGGGAAAATTATACTTTGCAAAAAGAACTTGAAATGAAGAAGTAGAAGATTAATATAGTAAAGATTGAAGTGATATTATGTGATGGATGTGATTCCTAATTGGGAATAGTATGAAAAATATGAATTGTGAATATTCGTTAGTGAGGTAAAGTATTTCTCATTCTGAGAATAATGTAAAAACTATGAAATGTGAATTATTCTCGTTGGAGAATAGTGCGAAAAATTATGGCGTGAATAGAATGAAGGAAGGATTCCTTAATTTGAGATTTTAACCTGTTCAGTCGACCGAATGTGTGTGACAGGCGACTGTATTGAACTTGAGAAATTACACAATTGCACTTTGCAGAACAGCCGACTGGGTTGAACGACAGTCGACTGCCCTGTAAATGATAATTGAGATTTTGAATGCTGCGGAACAGCCGACTGACCATATGCAGCAGTCGACTCTTCCGAGCGATTATTGAAGAGCTTTATTTGACTGAACAAGTCGATTGTTCAGAGTACTTTTGACATCTCTGAAATTCTATGAATTGTTTTATGATAAAGATTGTGATTTTTATGTGAATATTGGTCGTGACAGTAAACTCTATCATCTTTGCTTGAACTCTTTTATACAAGAAATGAAGTGAATCATTATTTGAATTACGGAAGTGATATAATTGTGGAACTATGGACATGAAAAAGAAAATCTGTTGAGATTATGAAATGAATTCATGAGCTGGAAGTGCTCAGATTATTTTAGTAATTGTGAATTGGAATTGAAATGAAAGAGTAGCTAAGTCTCCCCTGGCAATTGAAAAGAAATTGAAATGAATTATTGAAATGAAAGACCAAGGTTGGTCATGTTGAATGAATGATTAAGTCCGGTTTAGTGGAGAGGCTAACTCTAGAGCTTTGATTTTGTTCATGATTCTAATAAAACTAAGGACTAGTACATAGAGAAGATGTGATGAAAGTAAGAGAAAAACATTGAGTATGAGGGCCATTGGATAGCGGCGAGAGCGTATCCCAGGAATTCCCATGATGAGTCTGGGTGAGGATACTGCTCTAGAGTACCGTCCTGGTGGCGACGCTCGTGGGATGTTTGAAGACTACGGGTGGTTTCATGTCTATGGTGAGAGCTGAATTACCACAGGATGTCTGCATGATGAGTCATGTCAGCGATGGGATTCCCTCCAGAGTGCCTAGACATGAGTTCGTAGGTCAGAAAACATCTAGGATACTTACTGTAGTTACAGTAGTAGATTAAGTCATAACGAGGGATTGAACCCTACAAAGATGAAGAACGATTAAGAGGCTTGCCCTCGGACCTATGTAGTATGAGATGCATAGAATCCGAATAAGTGTGCATTAGTGTCATTTAACATAAATAAATGCATTAAGGACTAAGTGCACAATCACAACACGACATCAATAGGGTAGTCCCTTTAGTTTGAAATGTGACAAGTTTGTGTTTGCTAAATATGGAAAATAAGTTATACTATTTTCGGCATAGATTGGATGGCCGTGTATAATAATCGTCGGTTGAATAAACTGACGTACCCACAGTCTTATATGCAGGTAAATGGCTTGATACAGATTAAAGAGGAACAATTTCTTAAAGATGATACAATGTTGTTGTATATATGTTTCATTGTTGTAAATTTTACTTCCACTGTGCAAATGTAAAGTGTAATATGGATGTAAACTCTGATGTAAAGTGAAAAGTTTAAATTTCCTTGTAAAATTGTACTAAAAGAAGCGGAAAGATCCTGTAGAACATCTCGAATTCAGTGTATTTGGGATTCGGGGCGTTACATTGGCTCTCGCCCTTGGAATACTGGAGACCAATCCCTCTCGGTGGATCATTTTGTGGCCCTTACATCCATCGTCCTGGAAAACTAGGGATCGTCTATTCTGCAGGTCATTCTGGAGCCCTCATTGTACAAGCATCCCATAAGCATCGCTCTCGTCCCGGAATACTAGAGATCATTCCCGCTCCGTGGATCATTCTGTGGCCCTTACGTCCATCGTCCCGAAATACTGGGACTGTCTCTTTCCAAGTATCATTCTGGAGTCCATAACTCACGTTTGCTCTAGTTTCATCATGTCACCAACTAGTGCATGTCCTTATGTTTGAAATATGAATAAATAATACTACCTAGAGCTAGCTTACCCTCCTACCGGTCTTAAACCATACACCGAGAACGATAGCCCATACTGGCCCTTTCTCAAAACTCAATTAATCATTTTTAACACTTGCCGATACCTGGGTCTCACTAAGCCTCTAGAATCAATATCTTTTCATGTTCAACAATTTGGGTATGCATACCCTTATAACTCATATTTTCAAATTTCATGTATTCATATTTTATTCAAATTTTTTCATTCATTCTTATTCATTCATCAATAAGTACAATCTTAACCTATTCTTTTTCACAATACAATTTTCATATTCATCAAAACTTTCTCAATACAAGTTAATTAAGATTAAAATACAATCTCTTAAAAATTCATCATTTGAAAATTCATCCCATCATTTTTCTTTGATTTATTTTGAACCAATTCTTAACATCATTAACCATATACATATTTTTCTTGAGTTCACATCTCATCTAAGCATGAATATGATCTTTATTTTCCCCAAAATATAACTTAAAATAGCAAGAATATATTTTCAATCACTTCGTTTAAGTATCGTTTGCAAAATAGTAAATTCAAAGTCAGAAAATTGCATTTCATGCCATTTGAAAGAAATCATAGAAAATTATATACTTTACGAAACTTTGCATTCTTTATATCAAAATAAAGGTATAAAAGTCTACTAAAACTTCTTAGTTATAAGTTTCCTCAAAATACTATATCTATAACTCTGAATTCTTCGAAATATATAGTATGGTCGAAATACTGAAATACTGTCAATTGTACAGTCATGTAAAATTCATATAAAATTCAATTCTTTATGAAAATTCGATTTCTTTGACTTTACAGAAAGTTTAACAAGTCTACTAAAATATCTTAGTTCTGACTTTTCCTAAATTGTTTTATTTACAATGCTGAATTGATAAAAAACCGAAATGTGTACAATTTCCAGTAACTAGTCAACTACTAACCAGTTCTGAGTTTAGATTTTATTAAAATAGTAAATGACCTCCAAATCTTATGAAATTTTAAAGGATGTTCCTGATACATACAAGATACTCCCAAAAAAGTTTTAGTTCAAGATTCAAACTATTTTATTAGATATGATTTACTGATGTGCAAACAAAATTCAAAATAGTAACTTTTCTATGCATGAATTAGCAACCTTATGTACAAATTCATATCGAATTCATATAATGTATTACTATGCACCCAAAAAACATCATATCAACTTATATACAAGATAATCTTTCAATTAGCATACAGTTTTGTTGCCGCTGAATCTGGTGTGGGGGCAATAGATAGAATTTGTGAATTCGTAGGAACTCGAACAGGCCAAATCTGACTTCTTCCCTAGTTGATAGGCTGACTCCTTGGTGCTTCCGTAGACCTGCACAAACGTTCAAAACACCGGGATGGATCCCGGCGACGAACCCTCCGACACTCTTGTCAATACACAGAAAAGGAAAGGAAAAGATCTTAGCTAGACAAAGAGTGATCATCTTGTAATGGTAGGAGGTAAGGGGTGTTTATAGTCGCTGTAGGGATCTATTTCAGGATAAGAACGAATCCTTACTTACCGGTGTGGCTGGATAGAAGTAGTTAGAACCACCTCCTCAGGATAAGGACGAGCTAGGATTTCCTCATATCCTGTTGAACTGGTCCTTAACAGATTGTGACCCATTCTTGGTTGAACAGATCCGTTCACAGATCATCGGGTCCAAGAGGAGAGACCCGATTTCCATTTCAGACTCGTCTGTAAGTGAAATTACCATCTTGTTTCTGTAACTTTAAGATTCGTGCCCAATTTGAACGGTTCTGATTGAACCCCATTTTTAGCCATATCACAGCCCCCCACTCCCAAAGACTGTGTACTATAGCCTTTGGGGAGTAGTTTTGTTCTTTCAATGGCGTATAGGACTTTATCGGAGTTCTTAAAGGGTGTTCGAATCTTGTTTGAGAGGTAGCGATGCTTTTCTGAGCTGGTAGCATGCCTAAGATTGCTTTTGGGCTCGTCTGGATTTTTGGTGATTTTCCTCAATTTTTTAATTATTTCTCAGGAGCACTAATTAATTATTCTTACCAATAATTATTTACCCTGGGGCTCAAAAAATATTTCCCTGAATTTTTAATTATTTTTTAGGGTTTTAAATTAATTTTCCTAATTATAATCATTTTTTCGCAATTTTTAGATAAATAATTCGAATTAATAATTAAAAAAAATTTAATCACCTATTTATGATGTGGCACGATCTGGATCGTCCATCAGCCCTGGGCACGAAAATCTAGATGATCGAATGGTGGATTAGTACTCGATGACGTGGATGAATCTGAGGCGTTGATCAGATTGTGGCACGCTTTTCGGAGTGATCCGATGAGTGTGAAGAGGGCGAATTTTGCCCGTTTGAAGGTCGGTGGCAATCGACCTCGGGACGCTCGCCGAAGTCTAGGGGGAGACACGTGGTATGTGGGGCCCCTGCTTCTTCGCATTTTGGACATTGGTGGCAAATGACTTCGGAAAGCTTGTCGAAGTCTAGGGGATCGACACGTGGCATGTGGGCCCCGGTTTCTTCGCGTTTTGGACATCGGTGGCAAAACGACTTCGGAAAGCTTGCCGAAGTCTAGGGAATCGACATGTGGCATGTGGGACCCGGTTTCTTCGTGTTTTGCCCATCGGTGGCAATCGACCTCGGGGACGAATAGGAGAGCGACATGTGGCCAGTGGGTCCCTGTCACCGTTGACCAATCAATGCAATTGTTTGCATTTGGACGTTGGTGGCAAACGACTTCGGGACGAATGGGAGTGCAACACGTGGCCAGTGGGTCCCTATCACCATTGACCAGTCAACGCAATTGTTTGCATTTGGATGTCGGTGGCAAATAACTTCGGGGACGAATGGGAGAGCGACACGTGGCCAGTGGGTCCCTTTCACCGTTGACCAGTCAACACAGTTGTTTGTATTTTGACGTCGGTGGCGAGTGACTTCGGAGACAAATTGGAGAGCGACACATGGCCAGTGGATCCCTTTCACCGTTGACTAGTCAACGTAGTTGTTTGTATTTTAACGTCGGTGGCGAGTGACTTCGGGAACGAATAGGAGAGCGACACGTGGCTAGTGGATCCCTTTCACCGTTGACCAGTCAACGCAATTTCTTGCGTTTTGATGTCGGTGGCGAGTGACTTCGGGGACGAATAGGAGAGCGACACGTGGCCAGTGGGTCCCTTTCACCGTTGACCAGTCAATGCAATTTCTTGCGTTTTGATGTTGGTGGCGAGTGACTTCGGGGACGAATAGAAGAGCGACACGTGGCCAGTGGGTCCCTTTCACCGTTGACCAGTCAACGCAATTTCTTGCGTTTTGACGTTGGTGGCGAGTGACTTTGGGGACGAATAGAAGAGCGACACGTGGCCAGTGGGTCCCTTTCACCATTGACCAGCCAACCCAATTTCTTGTGTTTTGACGTCGGTGGCAAGTGACTTCGGGGACGAATAGGAGAGCGACATGTGGCCAGTGGGTCCCTTTCACCGTTGACCAGTCAACGTAATTTCTTGCGTTTTGACGTCGGTGGCGAGTGATTTTGGGGATGAATAGGAAAGCGACACGTGGCCAGTGGGTCCCTTTCACCGTTGACCAGTCAACGCAATTTCTTGCATTTTGACGTCGGTGGCGAGTGACTTCGGGGACGATAGGATAACGACACGTGGCTAGTAGGTCCCTTTCACCGTTGACCAGTCAACGCAATTTCTTGCGTTTTGACGTCGGTGGCAAGTGACTTCGGGGACGAATAGGAGAGCGACACGTGGCCAGTGGGTCCCTTTCACCGTTGACCAGTGAATGCAATTTCTTGCATTTTTCACCAATTGGGCTAGGCTTTTGCATTGTTAGGGGCCTCTTAACCTTGGTAAATGCGCCACCAACCTCAGTCTCTATAAATCCCCACTCCCTCTCCCATTTGCTCACTATTCTTGTTTTTTACTCAGGCGAGATTTTCACTTAGCGAGAGCTTCCGACGAGTTGTTACCGTCTTTCGGTGTGTTTTCCGACCGTAGCTGTCAAATCAAGGTAACTTTATACTTAGCTTATTTCCTTTCAGAGAATGTCTATCGACCCTATGACGAAGGAGACCTCCCATCTTCTTGCCCCCAAGGCTTCCTCTAGTCAGGTCCCTCCCAATCGTCAAGGGTAAAGCCATGGTAGGGCAGACTTCGGTAATTGTTGAGACGAGGATCAAAGAGGAGCGGAGAATGGGAGAGTTCGGGAGGTTGCTTGGGGTTCTAACCAGACTACAAAGGGTTCGAGACAATCCGGGGGACCAGGCAAAGCGGATAATGTACGGGATTGGTCGAAGTTTCGAGGCAAACGAGGCCAGAGAGATGTCGGAAGCAGACGAGACGATCTTTATCCTTACCGAGGAGGACTTGGTAAGGATTTGGGAGTGCTTCCAAATCCCAAGGGAGTTCGACCTAATGCTCCCTGGGTTAGGGGTAAGGGCCAACTCGCTAATGCCCGTTGACATGTGCTTCTGGCCAGTCAATGTGTTCTTGGCAGGAGTTCGGCTCCCACTCCACCCCTTCGTCGCCGAAGTGTTGAAGTGGTTCCGCGTTAGCCCCGTTCAGTACATGCCGAACGTGTGGAGGCTGATAAACGGATTCATCCTCCACTGTCAAGTGGCGAGTCTTGCGCTGAGGTTGAGTGTGCTCCGAATGGTGTACCGGATGCACTAGCAGCATAAGGATGTGTACCAGTTCTACCTAGCTTTCAGGTTCGGGATGAAGCTGGTTAGCTGTCCGGACTCGATAAAAAATTAGAGGGATAAGTACTTCCTCATCCGAAGTCGAGGGCCATGGGGAATCCCTACAGCATGGGTAGAGTCGGTCCCAAAGAAGGTCAAGCAGAGCCCAACTCTTAGCACCGAGGAGGAAGATATGGTTCGGACGCTGCTCGACCGCCCGAAGTTCGATTGGAAGGACTTGACCGAGGAGGTGCTCTTCCAGGGGGTCTTAGCTCGATAAACCCTAGTACAGTTTTGTTTTGTTGTTTTTTTTGTTGGGGTCAGCGATAACTTCTTCTTTTGTGTTGCGAGCCAAGTAGGCCATGTTTTCTAACTTCTCCTTTTTTTCTGCAGAATCAATGGACTTCGAAAACTTGCTGTTGCAGCATGGGGTTTTGAGCAGTAAGGCCCCGAAGAAAAGGAAGTGGGTTGCCTCGAAGGCCCCCTCGGAGGGATTACAAGCTCATCGCGCTGTCGTGGAGCAGCTGGTGAGGCGACCCCCTTGGCTCTGAAGCCTTCGACCCCAGCGGTGGCTTCGGCTTCTACTGACATGGGGGTTTTCCCAATATCGGCAGCCTTAGGTCTAGAGGCTCTGCCACTGATTGCTGAAGCCGAGGTGTTCCTAACCGAGGAGCATAAAAAGATCTTCATCCCAGACTGGCAGGTCCGCAAGCTCGACGGGTTCTTAGGTGACTCATCGGCGTGTATGCAGGTGATTCGGCACCTTACAATGCCAAAGGACAAGGCAGCCATGGAGGCGGGTTGCGTGGGGGACGATGCACTCGAGGTTGCCCGCTCGGCGATGTCGGTAAGTTTCGAAGACTGAGTTTTCTTTTGGCTGAGCACTTAATCTTTTTTGCTAACAACCCAAGTCCTACTCTTCGCAGATCACTTGCCACTTCAGTCATCTGATGGAGAAGATGGCCGAGCAGAGAAAGGAGCTGAAGCTCGAGGCAGATAAGGCTCGATCAGAAAAGGTCCGGATTGCCAAGGAGCTCAAGTAGGCGAGGTTCGAGGCTGAGTCGAAGAACTCAAGGTTGGGGCACCTCGAAGCTGTGGTCACCATGCTGGAGGCTGATAACATCCGACTTCTTCAAGCTGCCAGTTGGCTGCTAAAAGATGCAGACGCAGCGGCGAGGCAAGAGGCAGTGAAGGAGGCCGAGGAGCAGGCCATGGAGAAGGCACGAGGGTTTCTCTACATAAATATGGCGAAGGCATACGCTCGAGCCATCAATCAGGTGAGGGAGAAGTTCCCCGAAGTGGACTGTGCCGGATGGTGCCTCTTTCCGGACCTCATCCCCGGGTTTGACAACGTCTCGGAGGGTGACGAGGAGGGCGGAGAAGAAGAAGAGGTCGAGGAGGTCGAGGGAGGAGGTGCCAAAGCCGAGGGGGATGCTCCGTCGGAGGCTACGCCCCTGGTCATTGTGGCCCCTGAGGAAGCGTCTTTAGTAGTGGATCGCTTGCAAGAGGTCGATCCTTGATTTGTTTTGTGTTTTGTTTGTTTTTTGATTTTGTAGTGAAGTCGAATCGCGGACTGGCCACTGCTTGTCTTTCTGATTACTTAATGAAAAAAACTATTTTGACCAATTGTTGGTGAAGTTTCAAAGCCATGTTTGTCTCGTTTTTGGGTCTCTTCGTGGACTTGCTTTTAGGTCCTAAGACATTTGCCACTTTTGTTCACCTCCCTCAGGATAGCAGTGCCACCCGTCTTCGCGCAGAGCTCGGTGCCGTTAAGTTGGGGCTCACTAGGAACCAAGAGCGGCTTCGCAAAGTGGAGTGGGAGCTGAGTCATCTGAGATTGATCTTAGTTCGTCGGGACATAGAGAGGAGACGATTAGAAGAGATGATTAACGAGACGGCCCCCGAAGGCAATGAAGTGTGTCCGTCGATGTCTGTCAGCCTCAGTTTGAGACTTAAGCACCTTCGTCGCTCTCTGTTCGAGGCGAAAGCGGAGAGGGACGAACTGAAGAAGGTAACTCTTGATAGGAGCATGGAGGTTGCTCAACTTCGGTGGAAAATCACCGATGCCTCTTATGGTGCCGGCTCGATGCGACTGTCGCATTTGAAGATAACTGTGACTGACGACTTGCTCAAAGAGCAAATTGTCGAGCTTGAGGCGGAGAATGCCCGTCTTCAACGGCGATCTAAGGGAAGCAATGTCAGAAGTACCTCTTGCACTCGGGAGGAGTATGATAAGGGGATAACGTTCTGCGAGCTCGCTCTTCGCTCGCCCCCTATACATCGAAATCCCGGACATGCGCAAAGTGGGGTGGCAGCTTCGTCGAGCGGAGCATCTGTTGGGGGCAATGTTAGACCAGGTGCGGACTATGCTTCTCGGTTCGCTGGCCCAGGGACGTCCATCGAAGTAGGGCGTCGGCAGCACGGCACTTGTCGCCCACGTGTGTCTCTTAATAGAAGTATCCCCGCCCCTAGGAGGGGCTGAAGTAGCTTTCTATAATCTTGTAATCTTGGTTTCACAAGTTTTGCATCTCGATGTAAAGATGAGTTGTTGGTCTATCATTAGACGTGTATCTCAAACTTTAATGAAATAGTACTTGTTCCGTGAACTTGTGTGTTTTGCCAGTGTTTGCAATTGTCAACAGTTATAGGAGCAATTCTGAATGGTGAACTACTTTGTACTCGCTTAACATCAAGTATTTGAAGAGGAGTCGAACTAAGTGTTGGACTCCAAACTTGTCGTTTAGAGGATATCAACGGATGTAGGAGCAATTCTGAATGGTGATCCGATCCGTACTCGCTTAGGGAAAAGTATTTCAAGCGGAGTCGAACCAAGTGTTCGACTCCAAGTGCGTCGTTTAGAAAATTTCAACTGCTGTTGGAGCAATTCCGAATGGCAAACCACTTCGTACACGCTTAAAAGCAAGTATTTGAAGCAAAGTCGAACCAAGTGTTGGACTCCGAGCGTGTCGTTTAGATAAATTTCAGCAGCTGTGGGAGCAATTCTGAATGGTGAACCACTTCGTACTCGCTTAAAAGCACGTATTTGAAGTGGAGTCGAACCAAGTGTTGGACTCCGAGCGTGCCGTTTTAATGCCAATTTATTTTTGTAAATTCAATTAGACTGCTCAAAATTAGAGAACTTGCGGGAAAGATGGCTTTTATTGAAAACAATTGGGTGGTCGCTTCTAAGTTGCGAGCCGCTCTTACACTTTGATATAGAAAATACAAAATAAAACTTTTGACATGTTTCATGGGGCGCTCTTGGGGAAGTTGCTTGGAGCGGTGTTTAGGCACCCTCTTGGTACTTCATCAAGTGCTCCGCGTTCCATGTCCTCGGTATTCTTTTGCCCCCCGGGTCTTCGAGTTGATATGCGCCTAGGCGAATAACCCTGGAGACCTTATACGGTCCTTCCCAATTGGGTGCCAACTTGCCCTTTTTGCTCGGATCGGAGATCGACAACTTCTGGAGTACTAGGTCTCCCTCTTTAAAACTAGCTGCCATACCTTCTTGTTGTAAGACTGAGTGATCCTATGGTGGTAGGTATCTTGTCGAATGGCAGCTCTCTTACGGACCTCGTCTATGAGGTCTAAGCAGTTGCAAAGTTGGTTCGCATTCTGTGCGTTACTGTAGGCTATCAGTCGGGGTGAAGGCAGGCCCACTTCTAAGGGGATGAAGGCTTCGGAACCATTGGTGAGGTTAAAGGGGGACTCCCCTGTCGGAGCTCTCTTGGTGGTGCGATAGTTCCAAAGCATGTTGGGGAGCTGCTCTACCCACAACCCCTTGGTGGACTTGTCGAGCCTCTTTTTCAAACCAGCGAGTATCTGTCAATTGACATTCTCCGCTTGGTCATTGGACGGAGGGTGGGCTATCGAGGAGAACCGCTGCTGGATGCCGAGGTCAGTGCAGAAGTTGCGAAAGGTTGCTCCCGTGAATTGAGTCCCGTTGTCGGTTACGACGATACGGGGTACCCCGAACCGGCAAACGATGTTCTTCCAAAAGAACTTCTGGACTTTGTGCTCGGTAATTGTTGCAAGGGGTTCGACCTCAATCCACTTGGAAAAGTAGTCTATCGCAATGACTAAGAACTTCAGCTGGCCCAGCACTGGAGGGAAGGGTCCGAGCAAGTCCATCCCCCACATCGCAAAAGGTATTGGACTCGCTAAGGAGGTGAGCTGTGCTTGAGTTAGGCAACGGATTGGGGCAAATTTCTAGTAGGATTCGCACTGGCGGACGTACTCCTCGGAGTCACTCAGTAGTGTGGGCCAGAAGTAGCCGTAATTTAGGAGTTTACGGGAGAGGGATCTCGCTGCCAACTGCGTGCCACACATGCCGTCATGGGCCTCCTTTAGGGCATAAAGCGCTTCCTCCAGGGAGAGGCACCTTAGATAGGGTCGACCGTCAATCTGGATGTAAGAGCGTTTGTACATGACTCCGTCAAAGAGTGTGTACTGCTCGTATCGTGTCCTAATCCTCCTCGCCTCTTTCGGATCTTTGGAAAGGACTCCGTCTGAGCTACTCGAGGAGGGGCTTCATCCAGTTCTCCCCAAGTGTTAGGGGGTAGGCTTCCATCGGCTTTGGGATATCTTCATCAATACTTGGTCTAAGGAGGACCTCTATCAAGACGGTCCATTCTAGACCTTGGAGGGACAAGGAGGCGAGCTTTGAGAGAGCGTCCGCCTGTGAGTTTTCCTCACCTTCACCAGATACTTGGCCATGTGCTCGTCCCTTGCCTCATATTCCCCGGACACTTGGTTGACGACCAACTGTGAGTCGCTGAAGACCCTTACGCACTTGGCTCTTGCCTTGCAGGCCATACAGAGCCCTGCTATGAGGGCCTCATACTCTACCTCATTGTTTGATGCAGGGAAGCTAAAGCGCAGGGAGTATTGTAGGACGAAAGCGTCTGAGCCGGTGAGGATGACGCTAGCCCCACTTCTGTCGGTGCAAGAGGATCCATCCACATGTACGGTCCAGATCAGGGGTTCAGCAGCCGACTCGCAGGGGTTGGGAATAGTGCTCTCCATAATGAATTCTGCCAGGGCTAGCGCCTTGATGGCGGTTCTTGGTTGGTAGCTGATGTCATGCTGGCTAAGCTCTATGGACCACTTCATCAAGCGGCTTGACATTTCTGGCTTGTGGTGCACCTGCTTCAGCGGTTGGTCGGTAAGAACTACCACTGAATGATACTGGAAGTACATGCAGAGTTTCCTCGCCGCCATGACCAGCACAAGGGCCATCTTTTTCAGCTTCGGGTAACGGAACTCGGCATCTCGGAGGACCTTGCTGACATAATAGATGGGCCTCTGGGCCCTATCTTCTTCTCTTACCAAGACTGCCCTGAGGGTCTGCTCCGAAGTGGCGAGGTATAGGTAGAGGACCTCCCCGGGCTTTGGCTTGCTCAAGAGCGGGGGGTTGGCTAAGTACGCCTTGAGCCGGTCGAAGGACTCTTGTTGCGCTTGCCCCCATTCAAAGCCTTTAGCTCCCCTGAGGGCCTTGAAGAACGGGAGGCACTTCTCTCCGGACTTGGAGTGGAAGTGCCCAATCGCCGTGAGGCACCCGGTGAGCCTCAGGATGTCTTTGTGCTAGAGGGGGGAGCCATTTTGAGAATGGCCTGAATCTTCTCGGGGTTGGCCTCATGCCCCTCTGGCTGACCATGAACCCCAAGAACTTGCCGGACGAGACCCTGAACGCACACTTGTTCGGGTTCAGCCTCATGTTGTGCCTTCGCAGCACCCCAAAGGCCTCTTGGAGATCGAGGACATACTCCTGCCCCTGAATGCTCTTGACCAACATATCATCTACGTAAACTTCCATGTTTCGGCCAATTTGGTCTCGAAAGACCCTGTTGATGAGGCTCTGGTACGTTGCACCTGCGTTCTTCAAACCGAATGCCGTAACTCGGTAGCAGTATAAGCCCTGGTTAGTCACAAATGAAGTCTTCGGAATGTCCGGGGGGAACATCCGAATTTGGTTGTACCCCGAGAAAGCATCCATAAAACTGAGTAGCTCATGGCCCAAGGTTGCATCGATCAGAGCATCGATGCTCGGGAAGGGGAATGGATCCTTCGGGCATGCCTTGTTGAGGTCGGTAAAGTCGATGCATATCCTTTAGCTCCCGTTGGCCTTCTTGACCATCACCACATTGGATAGCCACTCGGGGTAGTTCACCTCCTGGATAAATCGGGCATTGAGGAGCTTTTCGATTGCTTCTTTGATCGCATGTTTTCGCTCGAAAGCGAACTTTTGCCTCTTCTGTTGGATAGGCATGACCCCAGGGGCGACGCTTAGGTTGTGCATTAAAAGCTCCTCTGAGATCCCGGGCATGTCTGTCGCGGTCCAAGCGAAGAGGTCGTGGTTCTCCCGTATGCACTGGGAGATGTCCAGCTTAATGGAGGGGGAAAGAGCCTTGCTGATGCGGAATGTCTTTGTGGCGACTTCTTCGGAGAAGGCCACTTCCTCCAGCTCGTCAACTGGCTCGGAGATAGTCTGACTACCTTCCTGTGGATGTTCGAAGGCTTCCAGGGAAGGAACTGGCCCTCCCATTGAGGTCATGTAGCACTTTTGAGCCACTTCTTGGCTTGCTCTCACTTTCCCCAATCCTGAGGTGGTGGGGAACTTCATCTTCATGTGGTAGGCCGAAGGGATAGCTTGGAGTGCGGCCAAACCTGGTCGGCCCAGGATAACATTATAGGCAGCCTTGACGTCCACCACCATGAAGTCCATCGGCTCTGTACGATTCACCGGGGCCTTTCTAGCAGTTACATCGAGGGTTATAACTCCCTCAATCGTCACCGGGACCCCGGTGAACCCGTGAAGAGTGTAGCCCACGGGTTTGAGCCGGTCTCTCGACAGCTGGAGGCCCTTGAATGCCTCCAAGAAAAGGATATTAACGGAGCTGCCGTTGTCCACCAAGACCTGGTGAACATCGAAGTTCTCCATTTGAAGATTGATAATGAGGGCATCGCAATGGGGCATGCGGACGCCCTCCAGGTCTCTGTCGGAGAACATGACTGGGACCCCAAGGCCCTTCGAAGGGGGATGGCTCTGGACAGCATTCACTTCCCAAACGAAGGCTTTTGAGGAGGAGTTAGAATCTCCCCCCATTGGGCCTCCGTGTATCAGGTGTAGGACGGCCACTGCTTCTTCCTCCTGAGTCTCCACTTGTTGCTCTGCTCGTCTGTTAGCCCACCTAGGGGGTGGGGGCTGATCAGCCCTGTCCCTCCTCACGTAGTTCCCTCTCTAGATGAGGGCTTCAATCTCGTCCTTGAGGGCCTGATATTCGTCTGTGTCGTGCCCATGGTCTCGATGGAAACGACACCAATTATCCCGGTTTCTCCTATTTTCGGGAGTATTCATCTTAGGGGGAGGCGGTAGGAGACCCTCGTTCCCGATCTCCATCAGGATGGCCGATACACTCGCGTTAAGCAGAGTGAATTTCTCGAAACAAGAGAGAGGGCGACGCTGACCCCCATTATCTTTTTGGATCTTCTTACCTCCTTCTTCTTCAGCAGCCTTCTGTTTGTTCCCAGGAGATGACCCCTCTAGAGTGGGGCGATTGAGAGCCTTTTCAGCTCGGATATACTTCTCACTCCTGAGAAGGAGCTCAAAGAAGTCCCGAGGAGGATTCTTGGTCATGGATGCCCTGAGATCAGGGTTGATGACATTGGATTGGAATGCGGCCGAAGCCACTTGTCATGGATGTGCCCCCTGAGGGTGTTGAAGATCATAGTCCAGTGGCTATATGTAACACCCCGAATTCCAAATCCAACTGAATTCGAAGTTCCACAGGATCTTTACACTTCTCTTCATATAATTTTACAAGAAAATTTAAACTTTACTTTACATCAGAGTTACATTTACATTTAAACTTAAACAGCGAAAGCAATTTATAATATTTACATAAATAGATGTACAACACTTGAAACATTCTTTAAGATGCTTGCATACTTTAATCTTTGTCAATTCCTTTATCCTGCATAAAGACTGTGGGCACGTCAGTTCATTCAACTGACGAGATATTATACACGGCCATCCTCTCTATGCCGAAACGGTATAACGATTCTCAAAGCTTAACAAACCATAAACTTGTTCACAAATAAAGTTAAGGGGACTATCCTATTGATATCGTGTTGTGATTGTGCGCCTAGTCTTTAATGCAATTTATTATTGTTATTAGATGACACTAATGCGCACTTGTTTGGATTCTATGCATCCCATACTACATAGGTCCGAGGGCAAGCCCTTAATCGTTCTTCAACTTGTAGGGTTCGATCCCTCGCCATGACTTAATCTACTACTGTAACTACGGTAAGTATCCTAGATGTCCTATGAGTTATGAGCCCATGTCCAGACAACCTGGAGGGGAATCCCACGTCGTGACATGACACATCATGCAGAGCCTATGGTCAATTCAGCCTCCGTCATAGACCATGGCACCACCCGTAATCAACAAAACACCCCACAAGCATCGCCACGGTCCCGATAATTCCGGACTAGTGTTCACGCCAAGACTTGACGCATCAAGTAGGCAACCTATCAATCACTCTCACACCGTAGACCCGAGGCCCTCATACTTGTGTTTTTCTCTCACTTTCATCACATCTTCACTATGTATCCAGTCCTTAATTTTACTTGAATCATAATAAAAATAAATCTCCTAGAGTTAGCACTCCCACTATACCGGTCTTAATCATTTATACCACATGACCCAATCTTGGTCTTTTCATTTCAAATTTCATTTCAACAATTTTCTTTCATTGCCGGTATAAGGCTTAGCTACACTCTAGTTCTCAATTTTACTTCATAATCACAAAATTTGAGTCTTCATATTCATAAGTTCTTTTTCACAATTAACATGATTTCCATTCTTTTCTATGAACCAATCTCATATATCAAGTTAGATTTCAATTCATGTATTTCATACTCAAAATTCTATTTCAATAATTCTATTAGATTCTACAATTCTTCATTTCCATTACTTAATTCGAATCACAAAATTAAAATTTTCATCAATCTTTAAAGTGCACACAAATTCAAACAAATGAATAAAAGTCCATAATCAACTCACTTAGATTTTTCTTCATTCAAAATAATTCTTTTATAACTTAATAAAAGTTTCTTATGAAAGAAATAATCACTTTTTCATATTATCACTTTATGCAATTCTACTCAATTTTCACCACTAATTCACTTTTATCTTAGTCAAAATAATGCTTTAATATTTTTCATAAGCTCTACGTAATTTTAGAATAATTAATATAGTTTTTTCGGATTTTTTTAAAGGCCAAGAATCATTTTTTAAAACCCAAAAAAATCAAATATTTTAAACCTGCCGAAGCCAGGTTTCGAACCCAAGACCTGAGCCAAGTCAACTGCCACCGAATGCCAGCTGGGCTAAGGCGCCAATGCAATAAGTGAAGGGGTTTTATTAAGGTGAGTTTTAGTTTCGGCTTTGGGGTTTTTTATTCAAACACAGTAAAAAAAGTGCAGGGCCTAAAGCTTCGAACCCGAGACCTCTAAGGTCACTCGCACGCTACAGTAAACGCACACGCAACTCAACCACTTGGTCTAAGGGGCCAGGTTGTAAAAAAAGGAGTTTGATTTGTGTTTTAATCTAGTCTCTGTCCATTTCTAATTGTTTCACATAATTCCCAAAACATTTTTAGTTTCTTTTCTTCTCCTTTTGAAACCAAACTTTCCAGAACGTAAAATATATAAAATTACAGTAAACTAATATTTTTATAATCATTATTTGCCTTATAAAAATGCATTTTTGATCTTATTTTATGTTCTATGCCCATAATTTCGACATTGAAAATGATCTATATTTCTACATAATTCAAGAATTAGATTTTTCACAAAACAACTAATTTCTTTGTTCTTTTACTCATTAGTCAACCTACAACATTTTTAGGATACCAATTCTCATTTTTCTACATTAGTATAACTTTGATTCAAACAAACAATTATCCATGATGCATTTAATTAATTATTGTCTCACAACCACAAAATCTCCATAAAGCATAACTCATAAACAAATAGCATGGTAAGGTGATAATTTCTAACACTTTAATTCCCAATTTAGCAATCATTTATCAATCATTCTCTATTTTATCATTTCATCTCAAACAACTATAAGTCCAAATTACTTAGTTTTCTCTTAGTAGCAATTCATTCCTAGCATGGTAACTAGATTAGAAGCATGAAAAACACCCACCTTATTTGGAGAGAAAATCAAAGAACTCCTAAAGAATCTCCTACAACAAATGAACAAAGCCTTCTCCTCCTAGATCAAGCCACAAGCCACCTCCTCCTTGATGCACTGCTAGAAACCGAGCCCTCCTTGTGCTTGATGATGATGGCCGGCCCCCTCTTGAATGGAACACACACAAACAAAGCACTCTCTAATCTTTTGCTTACTAATACCTCTCAATCTTTTGCTCTCTTATCTTTTCTCTCTTAATGAATTGTTTAGTGTGCTAATGAGAAGTAATAAAGGGGTATTTATACACATTTTTGGGGTGAATGGAGGGCTAGGATTAGATCCAATGGTTAGAGATTAAGGGTTTAGATGAAATAGGGAGTTATATAAACTACCCATGATGAGAGTAACCAACCCCATCTCTCCCACTCTCTCCATCACAATCCGGCCACTCCTAGAGTGTGCACATTGCACATGCTAGTGCATGCACGTGCCACTCTAGTGTCCCCCATTTACAAATTTGTTCATGTGACAAATTTAATTGTCCATGAAATAAGTCTACACTACAAGTTAGACCATTTCAAAAGAGAATTAAAGTAAATGGGCTCACTAATGGGCCAAACTAACCATGGGCTCAAAATAATTAAATAATTAATCAACATAGTGGGCTTAAAAAGGACAAATAGGCCTAGATTTAAATTAGGCTTTTAAAGAGAATAATTTTAGAAAAATAAAGAGAACAATTACTATAAAAAAATATTTTATACGAGAAATTTTACAAACGAAATCATATGTGCATAACACGTAAAATCACACAATCTTATAAATCAAATCTAGGGTGTTACACTATAAAGAAACCTTCGAAACTTAAAGCTCTTCGCTGTTCTCTGTTCGAGGTTACAGCTGAAAGAGACGAACTTAAGAACGTTTTGCTTGAGAAGAGTTTTGAAGCAGCCCATCTCAGAAGGACGATCCTTGAGTTCTCGTAGGGTGGTAGTGCGAGTGGTGTGCCCCGTTTAAAGTTTAGGGTGGCGAACGACTCTCTCAAAGAGAGGCTTGTCGAATTAGAGGAGGGGAATCTTCGTTTAAAGCATCTCTCCGAGGGGGGGCAATGTTAGGAGCACCTCTTGCTCTCATGAAGAGAGAGCTCAAGAAAGGCCTTTTCATGAACTAGCTCTACGCTTGCCTAAGGCCCCAAGGAACCCTGGTGATACTCAAAGTGGCGTGGCCGGCTCCTCGAGTGGGGCATCGATCGGTGAAGTAGAGAGGGTCGTGGGCCTCGATGGTGCGACTCGCTCCGTGGGATTGGACATGACTTCAGATCGCTGAGGGGAGAAATTTAAAGCTGGTGCTTCCGTCGGAGGTTGCAAATCGCGTGTGTCATTAAAGAGGAATATCCCTCTGCCACGGAAGGGCTAAAGTGACGCCAGTTAGCTCTGCTTGTACAATAACTATTGTAAATTTTTTTTGTCTTCTTATAACGGCCTCGTTTTCCCAATAACACTTGTAACTTCTATTATTTGTGAAACGAGCAGCATTTTTAGGATAAGTGATTGAGTATCATTTCTTTAAGTGTTTGCTAACACTTGTATTCTCTTGTTTGTAAAACAAGATTTTTTGGTTAAGTGTTAGAGAGCCTTTTCTCTTAGTGTTTGATAACACTTGTATCCTCTCTTACTTGTGAAACAAGATTTTTTGGTTAAGTGTTAGAGAGCCATTTCTGTTAGTGCTTGATAACACTTGTTATTCAAGAGTTTTCAACAGTTGTGGGAGCAATCCCGAGTGGCGAGCTACTTCACACTTTCTCGTTCGCAAGTAGCTCAAGCGGCGTCGAACCAAGTGTTGGACTCCAAACTTATCGTTTTAAGAGTTTCAACAGTTGTGGGAGCAATTCCAAATGGCGAAGTACTTTGCCCTTGCTCGTTTGCAAGTGGTTAAAGCGGCGTCGAATCAAGTGTTGGACTCCGAACTTTTCGTTTTAAGAATTTCAACAGTTGTGGGAGTAATTCGGAATGGCGAGCTACTTTGCAATTGCTCGTTTACAAGTGGCTAAAGCAGCGTCGAACCAAGTGTTGGACTTCGAACTTGTCATTTTAAGAATTTCAACAGTTGTGGGAGCAATTCAGAATGACGAGCTACTTTGCACTTGCTCGTTTTCAAGTTCATAAAATGGCATCGAACCAAGTGTTGGACTCCGAACTTGTTGTTTGAGAGTTTTCGTATTTAGGGTGTACGTTTTGAGGCAAGTTTTCGTACTTGTAGTGTACATTTTAAGGCAAAATAATTAGGTTTTTGACAATAGCTTTTTGGAAAAGTAAACTGTCTTTATAAAAAGAACTAAGTGGCTGCTTCTAAGTTGCAAGCCTTTATTACATGGAAAATGCGACTAAGTGAAAGGAAAAACATTGAGAAATGCTTTAGGAAGTAGTTGCTTCGAGCAGTGTTTGAACACCCTCTTGGTTTTCATCAGGTGCTCCACATTCCACGTTCTTGGTATCTCCCGGCCCCCCGGATCTGCAAGTCGGTAAGTTCCCGGACGAACCACTTTGGAGATCCTATATGGTCTCTCCCAATTTGGAGAGAGTTTGCCCTTGTTGCAAGGAGTTGAGATTGCTAGTTTCCGAAGAACTAGATCTCTTTCATTCAGATTGGTAGGGCATACTCTCTGATTGTAGAATTTTTCAACTCGCTGTTTGTATGCCTGCTGTCGTATAAAGGAACGCTTGTGGACCTCGTCTATAAGATCGAGATTGCCTCTTAATCTATTTTTGTTCTTTGTCAAACGCGATCAGGCAAGGGGAGGGTAGACCAACTTCAAGTGGAATAACAGCTTCAGAGTCGTATGTGAGGTTGAAGGGAGACTCTTCTGTGGGGGTTCTCTTAGTGATCCTTTAGGACCATAGAACATTCGGGAGTTGCTCGACCCACAACCCTTTGTATGCTCTATCGAGCATTCGGCGGAGGCCCATTAAGATTTTTTTATTTGCATTTTCTGCTTGGCCATTGGTTTGCGGGTGGGAGACAGAGGAGAATCGCTGCTGAATGTAGCGCCCCGATTTCCAATACGGGAAAACCGTGACACGAGCCAAGACCTTTTCTTCAATTAGTCACAATACACAGAAAAACAGGAGAATTTAAAACTTTTTATTCAACACCCAATGTATTACAAGTCTGAATATTATACAACTGTAATACCTTACAATAGAGTTACAATATTACCTTTACATTTCCAAGTATTACAACCTTCAATATCTTACATCAGAGTACAAGGAATGAAGAACAACACTTGGTGACTCTCACTTGAGTACTTCTCAACTAATAGATAATCAATACATATACTGCAGCGGAACTAAACATAACACTGACTCCTTGCTTTCCTTGCCTTGAGTCCTTCTGAATCTCGCCTTTGTACTTCGGCGATCCAGTACCTATGGAAGTGGGGACGTCAGTATTCACTGACGCTTAAAGGCTGATCATATAGCAGCGAATCTCCCAAACAACATACAAAATATAGCAATGGTGTTGGTGTAGTTTAAGTGTTCGTGAGTGCTATGACTAGACTCTAATGCGATATTTAAATAGAACTAGGATGCTCCTATTCTAATGTCAGCAAGTCTCTGAAAGCAACATGCATCTCATACTACATGCGCCCCATCTCAAGCCGTTTTCTCCATATATAGGGATTGAACCCGCATTATGAATTCTAATTGTACACAACCTGTTCCTGACAGATACACGTGACTGATGAGGTTGCAGACGTGGTCAAGTTCCACTAATGCAGTTTGCCAGTGGTGTCCATGTTGCCACTGCTATTCGGCTACCGGACCTCACTCAAAAACCTGACGAACCGTCGGGGATACTGCTAACAGGGGAGCCCCCTACCGCCCCCTGGTTGGACCGTAGTCCATGGCCTGTTCGCCCTCTTGGTATAGGACCTGACGGAGTTCCGGGGGTCCATCCCCCCTAGCTCCGCCCGCCTTGTCATGGCACTTCAGGAATTAACAATCAGGATACGCAACCCATGTCCCCAACTTGTGAGAAGGCATCGTACGTATCCCTTTTGACAGGAAGGTACAACCCAATAACACCACTTGGTCTGCCTCAAGGGACGAGTTAGTCATAAGGTGCCCCCTATAACCGACTCCTCTCTTCCGGCAAAGGTTTTAAGTAATGATCTTTGTAAGTCACTACCCTAATAATGTCCCTAGCCCTGAACACTCCTAGGGAGGACAATATTATAACCACAACATGCTAGGCCTTAATTTAGACTTTGCAAGACAACTCTACTAGGCTGCTCAACCTAGACTTACCAGAACCCTTCAAGATCCGATTCGTGGCTTATCGATCCAAGACCTCAGCAATGCGAATATATATGCGGCCACTACCCTGAACTTGGATTCCGTCTATACTCCGGTCCTCGGTCAACCTAAACAGGTTAAGATCTGATGGTACCTGAGGAGTGACTCCTCCATCGTTCCTTAGGGTAAGACAACATATGTCTTGATGGTCGATAGCCCTTAGGGTGGTAATATCACCCTAGACGAGCACGACGAACTGTGTACTAGCTAACAAGCTATACACGAGTAACAACCACATACGAGCCAATAAGCTACGTATGAAACAATAACTACCTACGAGCCAGGCGGGCCTCGTAGGAGATAAAAACGTACATACCAGCCAAATAAGCCGTGTATGAGACCAACAGCTATGCACGGGCCGGTCGAGCCGCGTACGAGATAACAACTTACATACGAGCCAAATAAGCTACGTATGAGACCCACAGCTACATACGGGCCAGTCGAGCCACGTACGAGCACAACCATATGCAAACAACCATACAGGTAATCAATCTTAAAAGCAATCAAATGTGCTTACTAGCAAACTTGATCTTATATTATTAGAAGCAACAGAAGAATCTACTAATAGTCTATGATCGGTATTCTACTAAGGAAGAACCGAAGGCGACGTAACAGCCTTTATGAAACTTACTATTACTAGTGGTCTTCCCAATCCTTATTACTTCGACCTATAGCACCTTAAGCATGGCATGCGATCGCAAGCATCTTCCTACGGCAATCTAATTATATGACAGAATCACTCACCATAATACTCTTAAGTACGAATATGATTAAGCATGTGCTTATATCAATCTTAGCATGAAAGCCACTACAATCTAGACATGAAGTCCACTACGGTCAAGCATGGGTTATAACTTGAACGTGAATGCTTACTACTTATCGTGACTAATCACCACGACCCAAGCGTGGATATATAACTAGTATGAACATGCAACATTCCAAGGCATGGTAGGTCTTCTAACATTAATCCTACAACATTCTAAGCATGCATTTAAACTTTAGCATGGTATGCCTCATTCCTAGACATGGTATGCTACTTTATCATTGACATATGGCATGGTGTACATTTTAGTAACATTCTAGTCATGTATACTAGTTAAGTATCGACCTACAACATGGCATGAGTTTCTACAACAATTCTAGCATGGATAGAACATAATATAAAAATCGCTATAACTAACCATGAATAGTTACGTCAATTTAAGCATGAGTATCTACTATATTTTAAGCATGAATATCATTAGCATGGATACCATTAACTTAACATAGGCAATAATTAGCATGACATCTACTAACTTAGTATGAATAATGATTAAGCATGATCATTTACTAACATAGCATGAACATATACTTATCTAAGCATGGATATCATGTAAGCATGAATATTTATTTGATCTAGCATGGTCTATAACTTTCCTATAAGCATGTAAGCGTGGATAAATTTATATATCATGATATCCACTTTCCTACAACCATCTAAGCATAGATAAATGAAACTAGCATGGTATACTACTTTCTTAATCATCTAAGCATAGACAAATTTAGCTAGCATGGTATACTACTTTCCTACTATCATTTAAGCATAGATAAATTTAGCTAGCATGGTATTTACTTAGTAATTAACCTACAACATTCCTAGCATGGTAGATTAATTAAGCATCAACCCTACAACAATATATCATTCCTAAGCATGATAGGTAATTTTAGAAAGAATCCTACAACATTCTAAGCATGAATAACACTCCTAAACATGATAGAAATTTTTTAGAATAAATCCTACAACATTCTAAGCATAAATAGCACTCCTAAACATGGTAGATAATTTTAGAATGAATCCTACAACATTCTAAGCATAAATAATACTTCTAAACATGGTAGATAATTTTAGAATGAATCCTACAACATTTTAAGCATGAATAATACTTCTAAACATGGTAGATAATTTTAGAATGAATCTTACAACATTCTAAGCATAAATAATACTTCTAAACATGGTAGATAATTTTAGAATGAATCCTACAACATTCTAAGCATGAATAGCACTCCTAAACATGGTAGATAATTTTAGAATAAATTCTACAACATTCTAAGCATAAATAATACTTCTAAACATGGTAGATAATTTTAGAATGAATCCTACAACATTCTAAGCATGAATAATACTTCTAAACATGGTAGATAATTTTAGAATGAATCCTACAACATTCTAAGCATGAATAATACTTCTAAACATGGTAGATAATTTTAGAATGAATCCTACAACATTCTAAGCATAAATAATACTTCTAAACATGGTAGATAATTTTAGAATGAATCCTACAACATTCTAAGCATAAATAATACTCCTAAACATGGTACATGATTTTTCCTACAACTATCTAGGCATGATACTTACTAACTTAGCATGAAGCATGGACATCTACCATCTTTATTAAAACATAACATCTACTACAATTTTATTTTAACCAAGAACATAACAATAAGCATCTACAACTATCTAACATAACATAAAGCATCTACAATACCTCTTTTTTTTCATCTACTATCACTACTACTTTATGTTAACCATGAATATAACATAAGCATCTACAACTATCTACTACTACTACTACCTCATTTTAACATGAATATACATAAACATCTACAACTATCTACTACTACCACTAATTTATGTTAACATCCTACTACTACTTTGTTTTAACACACTACTACTACTTTATTTTAATCAAGAACATAAAGAATCTACAACTACTTCTTTTAACACTTATATTTTAACAACATACTACTACTACTTAAGTGTCTACTATTCTTTATTAGCATTGATTCATTATCACTAGTGATCATAAAAAGAGAAGATCTTTTTATTCATTCTAAAACTAGTGATTTAAATTAGTTTCTTTTCCATCAATTAAACTAACATCTAATTTAGGTTCTTTTACTTAAGATTATTAAAGAAAATAACAATAATAAAATAAAGTAAGAACCTTCATTTGGTTCAACCAACCATATGCTTATCTTTTTAGTCCAAGATTAATACAAGTCCTACAACCAAAAATGGTCGTATAAAATGGTTCATATGTTTTATGTACAAGTCCATATTCAAGTCCTACAACCCCAAAATGGTTGTATGTTCAAGTCCATATGTATGTGTCATTTTAGTCCACAAAACAACCACTACTACTACAAAGATTCGATCTTTATGTGTATTAGCACTACCATTTGTTCTTTTCTTTTCATGTGGTTATTACTCTTAATATTTACAAACATACAACACTATCACCACAATCCAATCCAAAAGAACCTAAGAAAATAAAACAAGGAAGGTAAGGAGAAGAAGAAACATCAAACAAACATTTAAATAAACAAACAAACAAACAAACAAACAATGGAGAAACCCCCACCTTGTTTCTTTTCTTTGATGGAAGAACTAGATTACTCTCCCCCTTAGCTCCTAGAACTCCTACTAACCCTACAAATAAAAACTCTCAAGTTAGCATGGTGATCTCTCTTTCTTTTCCTTTCTTTCTTTCTTTCTTTTTGATCTTTCTAAAATGAGACTAAGGTGAAGGAAGGGGGTATTTATAGGAGGAGAGAGGGGTGGAAAGTGCAAATGTGCACTCACACATTTGCACATAAGCCCCCCCCATAATATGGGGGCCGGCCATACCCTAGGGAAAGTAGGGGTGAGGTGGAGGGAGGTGTTATGTGGTGGAGGTGTGGTGTGGGGGAGATATTTTCTAGTAATCCCCCTTAATCCTTTATGTCTTTGTAACCTTAGGATTAACCACTTATAAACCCTAACACTCTACTAGGTTTTGTCATAACAAAACAAGTGTTGTCCAAAAATTACACAACACACAATTTGTATAATGTACTAATCGACATACTACTCGTACGTGCGCATATATGTCTGTATACCGAAAATCTTTGTATAATCCGCATAAAAATAATTTAATCTCAGAAATAATAATAAAATAAATTCTATTATTAGTTCGAAAGATCACGGTATCAATTTGATACAAGACGGATGTATACTGACTGATATCTGGGTACAGATAATGCCTATGAATAAACCGGGTGAAAATCACCAAAATATTCTAATTTTGGAATTAAAACAAAATAATAATAAAATAATAATAAAATAATAATTTATACACGGTCCGGGATATTACAATACTCCCTCCGGGATATTACACTGAATGCCCATGTCAGCGCAGGACTACTGAAAGGTTTCCCTTGTGAATTGTGTTCCATCATCAGTAACTAAGATTCGGGGGATACCGAATTGGCAAATGATGTTTCTCCATAGGAACTACTGGACCTTATTCTCAGTAATCGTAGCAAGTGGTCCAGCTTCAAACCACTTAGTAAAATAGTCAATTGATACTATGAGAAATTTCCTTTGCCTGGTAGCCGGTGGGAAGGGTCCGAGGAGATCCATCCCCATATAGCGAAGGGGATTGGGCTGGATAAGGAATGGAACTTGGCTTGGGGCGTCCGTTTGATGTATGCGAACTTCTGACAAGAAGTGCAGTGGCGGACATGTTACTGAGCATCTCTAAGGAGTGTGGGCCAATAATAAACATGATTGGGGATCTTTCGGGCGAGGAATCTCGCTCCAATATGAGCGCCACCAATTCCTTCGTGGACTTCCTTAAGGGCGTATTGGGCCTCTTCAAGGGATAAGAATCGAAGATATGGTCGGCCATCAGCTGGAGTGTATGAGAGTTTGTAGAAGACCCCTTCGATGATAGTGTAGCGCTCTGCCCTTGTTCGGATTTTTCTTGCTTATTTCTGATCTGCTGGAAGTATGCCCACCTCGAGGAATTTGAACAATGGTTTCATCCAGTTCTCCTCGAGTGGTGGGGAGGAATCATCATGAGTTCATAATGTTCTTCCTCGATGTTGGGGCAGAAAAGAACTTCAATAAGGATTGGATGATCCAGTCTTTCAAGATATGAAGAGGCTAATTTGGATAGGGCATCTGCTATCCCATTCTCCTCTTGTGGTATGCCGATAACTTCTGACCCTTGGAACGTGATTAGAAGCTGCTAGACTCGGGAAAGATATTTAACCATCCGAACGTCTCTAGCCTTGTATTCCCCGAGGACCTGATTAACTACTAGTTGAGAGTCTCTGTATACTTTTATGGGGCGAGCCCCTGCTTTTCGGGCTAAAAGCAAGCCGGCTATTAGGGCCTCGTACTCAGCTTCATTGTTAGAGGCTCGAAAATTTATATGGAGAGAGTACTGGAGGATGAAATCATCTGGTCCGATTAGAATAACACTTGACCCGCTTCCCTCGAGCCATGAAGATCCATCGACATAGACGCTCCAGAATAGGGGGTCTCTGTCTTACTTAAGTGGGTTTGTAATTGTGCTTTCGACTATGAACTCTGCAAGGGCTTGGGCTTTGATGGCCGTTCGGGGCTGGTAACTTATGTCATGTTGACTCAGTTCGATAGAACATTTCATGATTCTTCCCGAGCTCTCCGGTTTGTGCAATATCTGCTCGGTAAGAACGGAAATAGAATGAGCTTGGAAGTAAGGTCAGAGTTTGCGAGCGGCCATGATTAGAGCATAAGCCATCTTCTCCACTTTTGAGTAGCGGAGTTCGGCGTCATGGAGGACTTTACTGGCGTAATATATGGGCTTCTGCGCTTTATTCTCTTCCCTTACAAGAACTACACTTAGAGTCTGTTCTGAAGTAGCAAGATATAGGTAGAGTAGTTCTTCTGGATCGGGCTTGTTCAATAACGAGGGGTTAACTAGATAGGCTTTAAGCTGTTCAAAGGCCTCTTGCTGCGATTGTCCTCACTCAAAACTTTTAGCTCCTCGAAGAGCTTTGAAAAAAGGAAGGCATTTCTCTCCTGACTTAGAGAGGAAGCATCCAATAGCTGCGAGGCGACCCGTGAGCCTTTGAACTTCTTTAATACTCGAGGGAGGTGGCATGTCAAGAATGGCTCGAATCTTCTCGGGATTAGCCTCTATCCCCCTGTGCCTAACCATGAAGCCCAGAAATTTTCCTAACGATACTCCGAAAGCACACTTGGATGGATTAAGTCACATCTTGTGCTTCCGTAGAACGCCGAAGGCTTCCTGTAGGTTATAGGCATGGTCTGCTTGGGTGAGGCTTTTCACCAGCATGTCGTCTACGTAAACCTCCATATTTCTACCAATCTTCTCCTGGAAGACCCTGTTGACAAGGCCTGATAGGTAGCCCCAGCGTTCTTCAGCCCGAAGGGCATGACTCGGTTACAATACAGGCCTTGGTTGGTCACAAAAGAGGTCTTCAGGATATCAGGAGGGAACATTATGATTTGGTTATATCCAGAGTAGGCATCCATGAAACTAAGGAGCTGGTGACCAGATGTAGCATCGATAAGGGCATCGATGCTAGGGAGAGGGAACAGATCTTTCGGACAGGCCTTGTTCAAATCCGTGAAGTCAATACACATCCTCCACTTTCCATTAGCTTTCTTTACCATTACTATGTTGGCAAGCCACTTGGGATAGTTGACTTTGGATAAAGCAAGCTGTAAGAAGTTTATCCACCTCCTCTCTGATGGTTACCTGGAGAATGGGGGCAAATTTTTGACGCTTTTGTTGAATGGGTTTAGCTTTGTGATTGAAGCTGAGACAATGGGTGATGAGGTCTTTCGATGCACTCGATGATCTGTTTCTTGACCACTTGCGGGAGGACTCTACTCACTCGGAAGGTCTTAGACAGGTCTTCTTCAGAAAATGAGACTTCCTCTAACTCGTCGACTGGTTCTGAGATGATCTGCCGGGCCATCTGAGGGACCTCAAACGAGTCAAGGGAGAGAACTGTCCCTCCTATAGCCTTAGTAGCACCTTCGGACCATCTCTTGATTTCCTTTGACGTCTCCTACCCTGCAGGGGTCGAGAACTTCATTTTCATGTGGCACGCAGAGGGGACTGTGCGAAGTACGGTGTAGCGCCCCGGTTTCCATATATTGGGAAACGAAATACGAGCCAGGACCTTTTCTTCAATTAGTCACAATACACAGAAAAAACAGAAGAATTTAAAACTTTTTTATTCAACGCCCAATGTATTACAAGTCTGAACATTATACAACTGCAATACACTAAAATAGTGTTACAATAATACCTTTACAATCCCAAGTATTGTCACCCTCAACAATTTACATCCGAGTATAAGGAATGAAGAACAACACTTGGTAACTCTCACTTGGGTACTTCTCAACTAATAGATAATCCATATACATGTTATAGTGGAACTAAACATGACACTGACTCCTTGCTTTCCTTGCCTTGAGTCCTCCTGAATCTCGCACCTATACTTCTGCGATCTAGTACCTATGGAAGTGGGGACGTCAGTATTCACTGACGCTTAAAGGCTGATAACATAGCAGCGAATCTCCCAAATAGCGTACAGAAAACATGGCAAATTGTGTTGGTGTAGTTTTAAGTGTTCGTGAGTGCTATGACTAGAATCTAACACATATTAACTAAAACTAGGATGCTCCTATTCTAATGTCAGCAAGTCTCCGAAGCAACATGCAGCCCATACTACATGCGCCCCTTCTCAAGCCGTTTTCTCCATATCTAGGGATTTGAACCCGCGTTATGAATTCTAATTGTACACAACCTGTTCCTGACAGATACAACATGACTGATGAGGTTGCAGATGTGGTCAAGTCCCACTAATGCAGTCCACCAGTGGTGTCCATGTTTGCCACTACTACCCGGCTCACCCGACCTCACTCAAAAACCTAACGAACCTTCAGGGTTACTGCCAACAGGGGAGCCCCCTGCCGCCCCCTAGCCAGACCGTAGTCCATGGCCTGTTCGCTTTCCTGGCATAGGACCCGATGGAGTTCCGGGGTCCATCCCCCTAGCTCCGCCTGCCTTATCATGGCACTTCAGGAATTAACAATCAAGATACACAACCCATGCTCCCAACTCGTGAGAAGGCACCCTACGTATCCCTTTGACAGGAAGGTGCAACCCAATAACACCACCTAAGGCCTGCCCCAAGGGACAAGTAGGTCGTGAGGCGTCCCCTACAACCAACTCCTCTCCTTCCGACAAAGGGTCTAAGTAAATGATCTTTATAAGTCACTACCCTAATGATGTCTCTAGCCCTGAACAATCCTAGGAATGACAATATTACAAACACAACCTGCTATCTTTTTAACTAGGTTTCGCAAGATAACTCTACTAGGCTGCTCAACCTAGACTTACCAGAATCCCTCAGGATCCAGTTCCTGGCCCATCGATCCAAGACCCCGGCCATGCGAACGTACCTGCATGCCACTACCCTGAACTTGGATTCCATCTATACTCCGGTCCTCAATCAACCTACACCGGTTAAGATCTGACAGTACACAAGGAGTGACTCCTCCACAGTTCCTTAGGGGTAAGAAACATATGTCTTGATGGTCGATAGCCCTTAGGGTAATAATATCACCCTAGACGAGCATAACAAGCTGTGTACTAGCTAATAAGCTATATACGGGTAAACTAACCACATACGAGCCAATAAGCTACGTATGAACCAACCACTCCCTACGAGCCAGGCGGGCCTCGTATGAGATAACAACGTACATACCAGCCAAATAAGCCGCGTATGAAACCAATAGCTACGCACGGGCCAGTCGAGCCACGCACGAGCACAACCATATGCAAACAACCATACAGGTAATCAAACCTAGATGCAACCAAACGTGCTTACTAGCAACTTGATCTTCTATTATCAGAAGCAACAGAAGAATCTACTACTAGTCTATGATCGGTATTCTACCAATGAAAAGCTCGAAGGCGACATAACAACCTTTATCAAACTAACTATTACTAGTGATCTTCCCAATCCTTATTACCCCTACGGATGAGGAATGTCCCCACGATATGGTCCAATTTCAATTAGGACTTCACACAACTAGAGTCCATGGGTTCTTTTCGAAGTTGACTAGAACAACCTAGAACATATGTCTGCTTTCTTATTTAACTAGGATGCCACCCTATGCCCTTCAAGCATGTATGGCTCCTTCCTAACATTAACTACAACAGGGTAGTTATCACTACAATTACAACATGATTCTTCCTATTACTTAACCTATGGCATGGTATACAATTGTAAGCATCAGCTTACAACAACTAGTCATGGTATATAACATAGCCATCAACCCACGACACTCTTAAGCATGAATACGATTTAGGAACGCACTTATAACCATCTTAAGCATGAATAATCACTACAATCGAAACATGAAGCATTGCTATTTAGCATGAACTCCTTACAACAAGTACACAACATAAGCATGGTTCCTACAACATGGCACACATCATACATGGTTTAGGAGTTTCCTACCATAGTCTAGCATGGTATATATCTTTTTTCCTACAATGAATCAAGCATGGTATGATACTTTCTTACCTTAACTACAACAATAGCATAGATTTGTTACCTAACTACTTAAGCATGAATATCTACCAACTACTTAAGCATGAATGTCACTACCCATTAACTAAGCATGAATATTTACTACTTAGACCATGTATCTCTACTACCACCTTAAGCTTAGATCTCTACTACTTTAAGCATGATTAATTACTACGATCTAATCATGAAGACAACTTAGTAGAACATCCACTATTACGATCTAGTATGGGTAGAACATAAACATAGAATTGCTACGACTAAGCATGATATGTATTCCAAGTAGAGACCTACAACATTCTAAGCATGGTAACACTACTTAGTATTAATTTAAGCATGATATGTACTCCAAGTAGAGACCTACAACATTCTAAGCATGGTAATACTACTTAGTATTAATCTAAGCATGATATGTATTCCAAGTAGAGACCTACAACATTCTAAGCATGGTAATACTACTTAGTATTAATCTATGCATGATATGTATTCCAAGTAGAGACCTACAACATTCTAACCATAGTATGATAATTCCTACCATGTATGTACAACCTAAACATGGTTCTTTTCTACATTAAACCTACAACGTGGCATACACCATAAGCATGGTTCCTACAATTATTTAAGCATGAATGTCTACCATCTTTAGCATGAATAATGATTAAGCATGATCATCTACTAACTTAGCATGAACAATAATTAGCATGGTCATCTACTAGCTTAACATGAATAACGATTAAGCAAGAACGTCTACTTAGTCTTAAGCATGAATATGAATCTTATCATGGTATACAAATTTTTCCTACAATGATCTAAACATGAATATCACTAAGCATGAATATCTACTAACTTAAGCATGAACAATAATTCCTACAACAATCTAAGCATTCCTACATCAATCTATGCATGTATAAGGGTTCCTACTAAATTCTAAGCATGGTGTCATACTTCCTACAACCATCTACTACTTCTTTATTTAGATACATAAGCATCTACTACAATTTCAATTAAACACAACATCTACTACAACATAACATCTACTACTAAAACATCTACTAAAATCTTTATTTAAACATAAATATCTACTACTAAAACATCTACTAAAATCTTTATTTAAACATAAACATCTACTACTAAAACATATACTAAAATCTTTATTTAAACATAAACATCTACTACTAAAATATCTACTAAAATCTTCATTTAAACATAACCATCTACTACCTAAACATCTACTAAAATCTTTATTTAAAACATCTACTACTAAAATATCTACTAAAATTTTTATTAGCATCTATTTCTTATTATTACTAGTGAACATAAAAAAGAGATCTTTTTAATCATTCTACAACTAGTGATTTAGATTAGTTTCTTTTTCATACTTAGAATTAACATCTACAATGGGTTCTTTCTTACTTAAGATTATAAAAGAAAATGGACAATAATAAAATAAGGTAAGAACCCTCCATTTTGGTTCAACCAACATATGCTTTCTTTTTAGTCCAAGTTCAATGTATGTCCTACAACCAAAATGGTTGTATACAAAGTCCATATGCTTTATGCACGAGTTCACATTCAAGTCCTACAACCCCAAATGGTTGTATGTACAAGTCCATATGCATATGTCATTTTAGTCCAATTAATAAACACAAAACAACCACTACTACTACAAGATTCAATCTTTATGTCTATTTAGCACTACCACTTGTTTCCATTTCATTTCATGTGATTATTACTTTTAACATACACAACATACCAAATAAGAACCACATACAACAACACCATCACAACAAACCACCCCAAAAGAACCAAAGAAAACAAAACAAGGAAGGTAAGAAGAAGAAGAAACCAAACAACAACTTAATAAACAAAAAGAAGTGGAGAACCCCCACCTAATTTTCTTTGTTGGAAGGACTTGCTTGCTTATACTTCTCCTTCCCCTAAGCTCCTATGAAAGCTTCTAAAACCTACAAAACAAAACTCTCAAGTTAAAGGTGGGTTCTCTCTTTCTTTTCCTTTCCTTTCTTTGGTTTTGTAAAAAGTGAGACAAGTGGAGAAGGAGGGGGTATTTATAGGTGGAGAGAAGGGTGGAGAGTGCAAAATTGCACTCAAAAATTTGCACAAAACCCCCTAGCCATTTGAGGCCGGCCATGCCTTGTAGGAGGGGTAGGGGTGAGGTGGAGGTATGGGCTAGGTGTGAGTTAGAAGCATGGTGAAAAGATAAGGTTTCTAGAAGGGTTTTTACCTTAATCTTCTCATGCATACAAAAACCCTAGTTTAGCCACTAAATAAAACCCTAATCATCTAATTAGGTTTGTCATGACAAGATTTGTGCCTTTTCCAAGAGTACATACTACACATTTTGTACTAATTTGGTACAATACAATGTGTGTATATGTATATGTATGTGTATACCAAAAATCCTTATATAATCCTCATAAAATAGTTTAATTTGAAAATAATAATAAAATAAGTTTTATTATCAACTCGGAGGATCGCGCTACCAATTTGATGTACTACGGATGTACACCGACCGATATATGCACGTAGACAATGTTTGTGGACAAACCGGACGAAAATCACCAAATAATTTGATTTTGGAATTAAAAAATAATAATAATAAAATAATAATAAAATAGTAATTTATACAAGGTAATATCCGTCCGGGATATTACATACGGCTAGGCCTGGTCTGCCGAGAATGGCATTGTACGCAGTTTTCACTTCTACTACCATGAAGTCCATCTTTTATGTTCGGCTTGTTGGGGCTCTTCCTGCGGTCACGTCCAGGGTGAGCACCCTTTCCATCGAAATCGGGGCCCCTTAGAATCTGGTCAGAGTGTATCCTGCTGGTTTAAGGCGGTCTCAGAAGTGGCCAAGACCTTGGAAAGCATCTAAGAAGAAGATGTTAACAGAGCTCCCGTTATCTATAAGGATCCATCATACCTCATGATTGGCCATTTGAAGGCTGGTTACAAGTGCATCGCAGTGGGGCGTTCAGATGTCTTCCAAGTCCGTATCGGAGAAAGTAACTGGGACACCAAAACTCTTGGGAGGAGGGAAGTTTTATACGGAGTTGACCTCCCGGACGAAGGCTTTGTGGGAGGAGTTAGACTCTCCTCCTATGGGCTCTCCGTGTATAAAATGCAGAACTGTCCTTGGCTCGAAGTCTTGGGATTTTGCTGGCTTCTCGGTTCGCTTATGGCACCTCGAGGTGGTGGAGGATCAACTCTATCCTTTCTCACAAACTTGGCAAGTTGCCCTATCTGGATGAGGGCCTCGATTTCATCCTTCAGGGCTCAGTAATCGTCCGTGTTGTGACCATGGTCCCTGTAGAATCGAAACCACTTGTCTTTGTTCCTCTTCTTGCCAGGTGTATTCATTTTTTGGGGGAGGTTGGAGCAGACCCTCTTTTCCGACCTCAATGAGGATGGCTAAGACACTGGAATTTAGAGGAGTAAACTTTTAGAAGCGGGGAGGAGGTCGGCACAAGCCGCTGTTGTCCTTCTGGAGTTTCTTAAAACCTTCTACTCCTGGACCCTTTCGTTTGTTCCCGAAAAGGGGCTCCTTCTGGTTCTGAGGGTGGAGGGCATCTTCTGCCCAGATATATTTCTCACTCCTTAACAAGAGCTCCGAGAAGTCCCGAGGTGGCTTCTTGATGAGGGATGCTTTTGGGTCGGCATGATTGATGTTATGTCGGAATGCTGTAGAGGCCACCGACTGATCAAGAGAGGCGATAGACTGAGCCTCGGTTGTGAAGCGCCGGATGTAGTCCCTTAGGTGCTTGCCCTTCCTCTAGCTGAGGGCCAATAGAGATTCACTCGTCTTCTATGTTCTGCGGCTACTAACGAAGTGGGTGAGGAAGAGTTCCTCCAACTGATCGAACGAGAAAATGGAGGCAAGGGACAATCAGGAGTACCATTCTCTCGCAGGCCCCTTCAATGCGGCCAGGAAGGTTTTGCAGAGTAGTGCGTCCGATGCTTGGTGAATCATCATGAGAGTTTTAAAAACTCTCGATATGTTCAGCTGGATCAGAATCCCCGTTATAGGACTCGAAGTGGGGAGGTTTGAAGGTCTCAATGACTGGAGCCTCCATGATGGCTCTAGAGAAGGGAGGCCTGCTCAGGCGGAAATTCCTTGCCAGCTTTTCTTCTTCCAGGTCGAGCCTGCTGAGGCACCTCTCCATGTCGTGGAGACGGCGATGGATCGAGTCATCCCTTCGGTCGGATCTAGTCAACCCTCGGGACTCTCCTTCATGAGTGGCGGTTTACGAGGGCTAGGTGCATGCTGGTCATGACTCGGGGCATGGGGAGGGATAGGCGCACGCTGATCGTGACTTGTGGCAATATTGAGATCTCGCAGGATGTCTTCTTTGAAGTTCTGGAAACTCTGCTTGAGTGACTGGTGCCCCTCCAGCTCGGCGGTCCTTAGGTGCTGATCGGCTGGTCGGGGTGAGGCTTCTTCGCCGATGATGTGGAGGGGACTCTCTTCGCCTCCACGGGGAGGGGGTTCTTCTAGGCCTTGGCCTGTGGAGGGACCGGACTCTAGGGGCCCTTTGGCGCTCGGGGTGAGGGACTTCCTCAAGGGCTCGCCTTTCATTCAAGCGAGTTCGGAGGTCTACCCCCTGTTGACGGTTAACAATTACTTGACGGATGTAATGCCCCGAATTTCAAAATACGATAATTCGTAGCACAAAAAGATCTTTTAATTCAAATTCGTACAATCTTACAAGGAATTTTAAAACTTTTTCATATAACACTATTCTTTTACATTAACGCAGCAGAAATAATTAAATACAGCATGATAATGACAACTTTAATAACAACAACTTAAATCCGAAAGCAATATTTAGCAACAATTAATCTGTGTATTTTTTTGCCATTCCAAGCCCTGCACTGAAAATAGTGGGCACGTCAATTGTTTACAACTGATGCAATATTATAAAATAGCAATCCTCATTATGCCGTAATATAACTATTCATTTACTTTAGCACACACGAACTTGAATGTAAAAACAAAGTGTCACGACCCAACTTTCACCCCCCCCCCTTCTTATTTTTGGAACTTCACCTACTTACTCAAATCATCATTTCTACTTTATAACATTAATAGAGATTTCAATAAAAATTTCAGCAGTCTCCCCTGAAATATTAGTCATTTCGCAACAATTCCTTACGGAATTATGCATTTCAAAATTCACAACACAACATAGGCACTTAATATAAATCCTCCCCAGGCCAATACAAGCAACATCACACGGCAATATATAAATAGGGCTCTGGGGGCATATCTCATCATAATATGGAAGATACAAATTAAAAACCAAAAATTCCTTTGAAAAACATAATAGATTTTTAGAAAAAACAGAGAAAACTTTCAAAAAACCAACACACAGAACCCAATACTCCACAACGAGGCGGGTACGGGTTTTATCATTCTTATCTCATCACTATATGTCAGCATTTCATACAGATACGTACATAATTTTCCAAAATACAATATATTACACCGTTTCTATACCCTACCCATATTTGTAGAAAATTTTAACTACTAGAAATTTAAACATATCTACTTATACATCACTATAATACTACAGAAGCCACAAGTCTCACCCCGCTGCTACTCGAATCCTACAAAAGGATTCGAGTGTGAGTATAATCTACAAGGTTAGTTATTGCAATAAATAAAATTAAAAAAAATTAAAGAGCATACAACCTTGATGATAATTCAGTATAACTTAAACATGAAAGTATAATAAAAGAAAGCTGAATATTTTACAAAAATAATTTTCTAATCTTCAACCAATCAACCATATCAATATCTACCAAATTTACGATACTGCACCCAATCCATCATCTCACCATCTACTCCTCCTACCTTGAAGTTGTGCCTCGGCAGGTAGTTTCCACCCACCATTTCCGTAGAAACAACAGGCAAATAGTTTCTCGGCACAATTTCAAAACATAAGAAACTCATATTATATTTTGTATTTAATTTAATACTCTTTATTATCTCATGCTTCATTAATATTTATTCTCATTACACAATTTCTTTACTTCCCTTATTCATTCACAAAACATATGTTCTTTACACTTCATATTTATTCCCATAATACATGTTCTTCACTTTTCATATTTATTTACCTAACACCGTTCATTCACTTTTTAAATTCCTTTTATAATATAGCTCACTTTACTCCTAATTCTCCTTTCATATTATAACTCATTTATAACATAATTCACTTTACTCTTCCTCCTCAGGTCATAATATACGTGTCAAATTCTCACTCTCATCTCAAAACACACTTTTCTTTTCTTGTCATTCTTATCTCGTAATATAACTTTCACTTTGATTCACATCTCATATTACAACTATCACATCAATACCCCACCGATCCACCTTGGAGTTGTGCCTAGGAAGGTAGTTCCCACCATTTCCACCGAAATAGCAGGCGAGTAGTTCATCGACACAATTCCAAGGCGTACCAATCTCATATCGTATCATGTTTTTACTTTAATATCCATTCTCATCACATAACATATTTTCTTTGCTTTTCATTCTCATTTCTCGTAAACATCTGTCACGCCCCGCTTCACAAAAATACGGAATACAAGTACCTGACATTGGCCGAGCGAATGACTAACGTCACTCATAAGTTGTTTATCCGATCAACTCAACAATATAATCAATACAAACAATTGTGCATGCAATAATAATAATCTCATGAACAATAATACTTGGAATGAAGCAATAAAAATATCCAAATACAATAATAATCCAACATCTGGAAATAAATAGCAATATTTGGGTCATAAGCCCAATACAATGAAATAACAATAGTTCAATAAAATAATGAGCAACTAAAAAATATTAAATCTTCAGAATCTTTTTCTCCAATTCCAGCAGGCAATTCTCCATCAATACATGTAAACACTTCATCTAAAAAGGGGAGAAAAATTGTCCGTAGAGTAAGTCATGGACAGCAAGTAGAGAAAGCAGTGAACAATGGAATAACGGTATAACAATGAAGTCAATGGATCAATAGGAATCAATTACATGGCACGATAGCAATAATCAGTAACATGGTAATCGATGCAACGGTTCGGTATCAATAACACTTAGACAATAATCGATATCAATAGGAACTAATGATGAACAAAATGCAATGTCGATGTGATGTGTCAATCCTTAAGTCTATTAATCATTTCAATCCCAACTAATGCATGTACTACTGCATCTCATACTACAGGTTCGATGCATACAATCAATTTCGTTTAGATCGAATGGTGAATTCTATAGATCATGTGTCGGTACGGCAATCACTGATACGGTACAATATTGTTGCTCGATACATTACGGTGATTCACTGATTCATTGATACATTGATACATTGATACATTGGTAAATTGGTACATTAATACATTGATACATTGGTACATTGATACATTGATACATTGGTACATTGATACATTAATATGATTCATTGGTGCAATACACGAAACATTGGGGTGCCGTAGTCAGCGCTCCACAATCAATCGATAAACACTGGCCGACACAGTCACTATATTATTCACTACTCAAGTCACTCCCTTAAACCCCGGCTTATTAATTATTTTATTAATGCAACAATACAATATGCAATCTAGACATTTAATGAACGATGAAAACAATAGGGAAATAATAGGATGGTAACATAAATAGGACGATTAGAATGGTGACAATAACTTATTGGGATCATGCAATGCAACATACCTTCATTAATTCATGCAATAGTACGATATAGGAATAATTAATTCATTAAAAAGTGGAATCTAAAATTCTGGACAGCAAGTGCAGTCTGCACAAAAATGCAGTTTCCTGCTGACTCAGAAATCGAAAAGTGAATCCGTTGGAAGTTTTAGAAACTAGACTTCCACACGGTTCCAACGCATATTTAAAGTTCAAAACCCGACAACAGTAGCTAGGTCAAACACATTGTTCTTTACAGATTTTATGTTCCGGCAGAATTTTGACATCTTGTTGTTTTAATTTTAGAATCAGCAAAAACTCAATATTAAATTCAGTAAAAAAAATTTCTGGACTCTTAAACATGTTAAGAAACAATCTAGAAATTTTCAGCTTAAAGTTTTATCATTTGATCAGCCTTTTTACTATTTAAACATGAAAGGTATGAGAATCTGAAAATCTGAAAGTAAAAACACAGCTGTAGTAAAATAGGCATAACTTTTGCTACAAAACTCGGAATTCAAAAACTCAAGATGTTCTGGAAACTAGAAAGATAAGGCTACAATTCATATTCAGAAAGTATTTCATTTTAAGGTCGTGTACTGGTTCGAAAACAGCGGTAAATATTCAGGTCAGCAAGCATATACAGGGTTTTGGGGGTATTTTCATGAAAATAAATTAATTAAACAATATGTGTATCGATTCTCTAGTCAATAAATTATGTAATAAACATGATGGGGGTCAAAACATGATAAATAAAATTAGAACACGCTTATACATCAATTTATCATCAATCAATCATCAATCGATCAAACAACATACAACCTAGCAATTGTCTCTACAATAGTTTATTTGTGTGGCGATTACATGAACAACCCTATTATCAATTCTATCTGCATTCATGAAAGATCCAAACTTTAGAGTTAAAAGTAGCACGATATCAAGAATATTGGGGTTAGCTCGTGTAAACCCTCAATAGACCCAACGAAGAGATGAACAAAGGATAGTATGATAAACAAAGGATTTACTTTCAAAAATTTCAATGAAACTTGAATTTGATACAATTAGCAATTCAAGAGGACGGTGACTTGCTTTATAAACGGTGAAAACGAATACCAAGAATAACGAGATAAGGATCCCGAAGCAACGAACCCATTAACTAGCACAATCCACCAATAGCACGTGCAATATACGTGCACACAAAGAGACCCAGCAACGGCAGCGGGAGAGAGACAAGGGGGTTGCCGACGATGCAGGTGGCAGTGCAACGGCGGAGGCGCAAGGCAGGGTGGCAGCGCTGGCAGCGTCGCTAATCGAAACAGAGAGGGAAGAAGGGGGTTTTTGGGTTCTGTGGTTAAAGTCGAGGACAGAGAAGGGCGAGGAGGTGCAGGGGGGTTTTGTGGTGGCTGGGTGTCGAGGAGGAGGTGGGCGGCACTGTAGGGAGGTCGCCGGCGCTCAGGAGGGGGGATGGCGATGGGGGTCGCCGGAGAAGATGACGGAATAGGGTTTGGGGGTTTTTGGCGGGAAAACACGGGGAGAGAGAGGACGACGAGGAGAGAGAGAGAGAGGAAAGAGAATAAGCAGCTTGGGCTTCAAAATTGTGCATTTTTTAGGGTTTGCATTAGGGTTGTATTTATAGGGTACAATTAGGGTACTGGGTTGGTGAATTAGGGTCCAATAAAAGCAGTTTTGGGTCAATAACACATGAAATTGGGTTTGAGGGTTCAATTAAGAGATAGCTCAAAATCAATAGGGTTCAACTAAAAATACCCACAATAAAATAAAAGATAATAGGATCAACAAAATAGTTCAATCATGCAAAATGAAGAATTTCATCAACAAAAATTTAAATCTCACTAAATAAATAAACAATACAAATGAATAGAATATAAACTTGGCTTACAAATAAATTGGAAATTTGCAAAGAAAATCAGATCCGATACAATAATAAAATAATCCAATAGCTGAATTTTAAATAGATAATCATGAAATAACAATTAATAATCATAATCATAATAGTAATAAAATTATACAATAAAATAGTATTCGGGTTTAACAATTTTATTAAAATAATCCAGTAATAATAATACAATTGATTTTGGGTCAAATATAAATAGTCAATTAATAAGATATAGAAAATAAGGTCAAAATACACCGTTATTCGAAATAATTAAAATTTTCGATTAGAAAACACTTAAATAAAAGATTTTAAAAGAATTTAGCACAAAATAAATTTATAAAAACCAAAATACAGAAAATATTCAGAAAATATGTATTTACGGGATTGGGGGTTACAACATCGCTGCCATACAGGTCTTACGCATCACATATCGCTGCCATGCAGGTCATACACATCACATATCACTGTCATATAGTTCTTACACATCAAATACACATATCGTTGTCATACAGATCTTATGCATCAAATACACATATCGCTGCCATACAGGTCTTACACATTAAATACACTTATCGCTGCCTTACAGGTTTTATGCATCAAATACACATATCACTGCCATGCAAGTCTTACGCATAACATATTGCTGCCATGCAGGTCTTATGCATTACATATCACTGTAATATAGTTCTTACGCATCAAATACACATATCGCTGCCATACGGGTCTTACGCATTAAATACACATATCGCTGCCTTATAGGTCTTACGCATCAAATACACATATCGTTGCCATACAGGTCTTACGCATCACATATTGCTGCCATATAGGTCTTACTCATCACATATAACTCATGTTCCCCCAATATAAATTTGGGGCGTATATATATAACTCCTGTTCCCGAGTGTATTCCAGGCCTATGGGGTCTAGCCCAAACCCTAGGGAGATTGTGCGGCACTGCAATATTAAATTATCTCCTATATATCTCCATATATATCTCACTTTTATATTTCCATATATAAATATGTCTCCTTTATAATATAACATAAATGTATCTCCTTTATAATATATCCCCTTTATCGTATAATTTATCCTTATAACAGGAATGTATGGAATTCCATTAAATTCAGAAGCATGTGCAAGCCATTAATCACATCGATTATCGTATAAAATTCTCATTTATCACCCACATGTTACACCCACACACATGCCAATTTCACATCACATTATCACATAAATTTTCCAATTTGTCACCCGCATACCACACATACGTCTTATCATTCATTTCATCATATAATCACCTCATGTTATCACACATACCTCTTATCATTCATTTCATCATATAATCACCTCATGTTATCACATCATACTATTACGTATCGTATATACACCTCGCTATTATTTTCACCCTATTAACACATCACATAATCACACCTCATATACGGACCATGCTTTTCATCTCATCGCATTAGTCATGTCGTCACATACCATACATACACATCCATATATCCATGTCAGTATCGCTCCTCAAATCTAAATATCACAATCCCGTATCATATATATTTACATACAAACATCAACACACTCTCATGCATATATACTGATTTCTTACACCCCATAATTTACTCCGTATCATACTTATGAATTTCTTTATTCAACACTTTCTACACACCTAACAACAAACTATAGTTTAAAATTTTCATAGCACATCACCCACAAAAATAAAGAGATCATACTCACATGAGGAAACACGAAGATCGGCTGTGTAAGCTCTTCGCTATCCCCCCAAACTCGCTTCATCTTCCTATTACCAAGTTTTAACACTAATTAGGGTTAAAGATATTCAAATCACTCATAAATAACAATTAAAGTTATTCTAATCTCTTACAAGCATTTCACTGAACTTCTGGCGTGCATTACACGTATACACACACTCACACTTCTATTAATCAAGTTTCAAGCCTATAAATTTTCTCCAAAATTATTCTAAATTACTTCTCATAATTTACAACAATTTCTATTGTCAATCTACCTAATTTAAGGCATAGTCTCTTTTAATTTAAAACCCAAAACCCTAACTCTTTTCAATTTTACTCCTACCATATCCAATAAACAATTAATCACTTCTAACATGAAGATTATCTCATAATCTCCAAACTAACCTAATTCTTTTACCAAAAATTGAAAACATACAGCCCTATACAATTTAATAAAACAAATTCTCACCTTCCAAGAGGCCAATCCGAAAAACCAACGCTAGAATGTTGAAGAGCACCCTCAAAATAGCAATAACCCCCTAAACATTTCTTTGAATGGGCAAAAATTTCATGGAATTGGAAAAATCCAAAAAAAAAGAAATGAAATGGAAGACGGGTTTCGTTTTGGGATTTCGGTCGGCATGGATAAGGAGGAAGAAGGTGAGGGTAGGGATGTAAATTAAAAGTGGAAAATTAAGTATAATCCCCTCCTTGAGCCGTTTAATATTTATATGTCCTTATACCCCTCTTTTTCATAATAAAATTCAATAAAACTCGCTCCACTAAATAAATAAATTAATTAAAGGATACATATAATATAAAATTGCATATTTATGCATAATAATAACAATAAAAATAATATGTAATAGAAATAAACGAAATACAAACAACTATTTCGAAATTATAAAATAAAAGGGGTGTTACATTATACACACCTCAAAAGAAGCTCGTCCTCGAGCTATGAATGCTGAGGAACGAAGTAAAAAATCTAAAAACCACTCACATCTTCATACAAAGTCATTAAAAGTACCCTCGTGGTCTCACTACATCTTTATACCACTTAAATATACAAGATACCCAGTACGATATGTCGTATCTATCACCTGTCGCCGTAAGAAAATACCTAACTTATCATTATCAACCGTCAATTTCATCAATTATCTATTATCATCATCATGAATATACAGAGGACATTCGTGAATATCATTCGAAATCAGACCATGTACCATCACCTTTTGCTAAGATGAAATCATTCTAATTCAAGCGTTCCAATATTTCTCACTTTGAACACATCAGAACTAGTATTTATTTCATGTTGTAAGGCATACACACCTCAAAATTAGTACTTTTACTACTAGATAGGTACCCCATTATTAGTATCATACAACAGAATTTCTATCTTAGACACCTCTATAAAACCCAAATAGGCAAGCATCACAATATCTACTCGAACTTCTCCTTCAGTTATTGCACACTAATTGTAGAAATTGTCTCCACACCCATCCACTCCTAAATGGAAGGGTACCACCAAATCACATAACCCCACATTCTATAGGAAAGATACAAGATCCTATGGAATTTTGCACTACATGATAAATCTTATTCAATACAATGACGCTACCTATAGGGATTAACTCTCACCAATGCTGCTAGGAATAACATGAAAATCTGAGACTGAGTAGTATATGCACGACTATAAAAGAAAATGCTAAACTAGTACCAAATAAAATACTAATAGGACAAATTCCTGTAGGAACATCAGTCTACATTTGTCACGAAGACCGCCTAATAGCTGAAACATGAGCAGGTGCGGGAGCTAATGCATCCTGCTGCTATTGCAAGCCCGCCTGTGATCCCTCATTTTGCCTACTCATCTCGAGACCTTTATACGCTCCACATCCTGGATTTTTGCAATCTCTTGCCAAATGATTTGTTTTTCTACAATTGTAGCATCTAATTACTTGTGGATTCGTATAATTCCGTGCCAAATGACCCACTTTATCACATTTATAACATCGCCTAGTTTCCAGGTTTATCTCTTATCCCCACTTGTCCTGAATCCGCTTACAGTGGTTGCACCATTCCTATTCTTGACTTCTTTCTCTGGGTCGTATCATTAACTAAAAGTCTTTGTACTCAAGACGACTCCCCTGCCTGTCCCTGCTGTATTTTCTTTTCCATGTTATCTTCTTCCATCAACCTCTGTCGCGTCCTTCTAGGTTACGGACACATTCATTCAATTCCTCAAAGGATGTATCACTTCGGTTTGCTGCTGTTAAATTCATCTGATACACAGGATGTAGGCCTTGGATAAATCTATCTGCACGATGTCTCTCCGTATCCACTAACTGTGGGGCAAAACAGTCCAACTGATTAAATTTCACCACATAAGCATCAATATTCATATATGCATATCATGTAACGCCCCGAATCCCAAATCACTGAATTCGAGATGTTCTTCAGGATCTTTTCGCTTTTCTCGAGTACAATTTTACAAGGAAATTCAAACTTTTCTTTTACATCAGAGTTTACAACACATTACATTTAAATTTACACAGCGGAAGCAAAATATACAATATTTACATAAATGAATAACAACATAATGAGATCTTTATGCATCCATTCCTCTTTACATGTAATTTATCCTGCATACAAAACTGTGGGTACGTCAGTTTATTCAACCGACGATAATTATACATGGCCATCCTCTCTATGCCAGAAACAGTATAATGAGTCTCATTTCTTACAAATCACAAACTTGTTCAACATAAGCATGCAAATAAGAGGGAACTTTTAATGATTTCGTGTCGTGATTGTGCACTTAAATCCTTAATGCAATTTATTAAATTAATCATGACACTAATGCACACTTGTTCGAATTCTATGCATCCCATACTACATAGGTTCGAGGGCAAGCCTCTTAATCGTTCTTCATTTTTGTAGGGTTCAATCCCCCGCCATGACTTACTCTACTTCTGTAATTCCAATGAGTATCTTAGATGATTCTATGAGTACAAGCATGTATCCTGGCCCCTGGAGTAGAATTTCGCGCCATGTCTTGACTCGTCAAGCATGCATCCTGCAACAATTCAGCCTCCTCCCTGAACACACTCCTCTTGCAATCACCAAAACATCCCACAAGCGTGACTAGAGTCCGATCATTACTGAGTTGTGCCCGCGCCATGTCTTGACGCATCAAGCATGCATTCTGCGGCTCACACACCCGCACCGTACCTTAGCTCTCATACTCATGTTTTTCTCTCACCTTCATCACCTCCACACTATGTATTTAAGTTACATTAGAATCATGAATAAAAATCAAGCTCTAGAGTTAGCCTCTCCATCAACCGGACTTATCATTTCATTTCACTTGACCAACCTGGTCTATTTCTCAATTCATTTCATTTCACGGCCGGGGAGACTTAGCTACTCCTTCGTTCAATTTCAAATTCACAATACCCAATTGAGCATCATCAGCTCGTAATTCATTTTAGAGTCTCACAGACTTTCTCATCATGATTTAATCTTTCATAATTATTCATTAAATTCTCAATTCTCATCTATGATTCCTTTCACATAATTCACACAGCATAAAGTTCATCATTACCAACAGTAAATAACATGAATCAAATTATCAAAAGTCCACTCTGTACAGTCGACTTGGAAAAGTACCAGTCGACTTATACAGTCACATACAAATTCCTCATAAAAGCTCGGGATAGTCGACTGTTGCACTCAATCAGTCGCCTGTCCCGCAACCGTTCATATTCACAATATTATCCACATAACAGTCGACTGTTCATTAATCAGTCGTCTGTCCTGGAGATTTCAAACAGCATAATTTCTAAGTCCAGATCAGTCGACTTACTACACGCATTCGGTCGACTGGGCAGAATCCATTTTCAATTAGGGAATGTATTTACAGTTCTTACGTGTACTTGCATCATAATATCAATTAACAGTATACATCAATTCATGTTTCATAAGCAAGGTTCCTCTCGTTCAGTAGCATTCACAGCACAATTTTCTCAGTTATTAACATGCTCTTTTAGAGAAACTACTCTAAACATGTATTCGCATTGCTCATACTTTCTTACAATAATGAAGGTACAAATCTCAAGTCATCATAATGGGTCTACGTAAATAGAATGTCTTTATTCAGGGAACTTTCAACAGTCGTATACAGAATGAAGCACCAGTCGACTTAACACCAAGTCAGTCGACTGCGCTGACAAATTCATATATTTATCACTATTGGTTCTTTTCATTTATTTACCTTCCCTCCATCATATGTGTCATAGGGAGAAATATACATTTAATAATCACGCCATCATGTCTATTGCCCACATTTTATCAACACATTTCAAAAGCAATGTCTCGTACCAGTCGGCTGGCTCATGTGGCAGTCGACTGTACCGTCAGTCTTGTCTCAAATTTAATAGCATGCTCAAGCAATTTCTACCGCATTCAATTCACTTTTTGCAACATGGTATCAATCATAACAATTATAGTATTATTCCTACGTTAGAAGTCCTGAGAAACACCCACCTTTTATGAAGAAAAATAACGAAATCCCGCAAGTCCTTCAATACAGCGCAGCACATCTTGTTCCTTTGCTCCACACCGGCTCCTCAACAATGCTGCTTGCCTCCACAGAAAAGCTCCCACACAACTCACAGATACTCTCAATAACCTCAGGAAATTTTAAGTGTAAAAGAGGTAGGGAATAGTAGGGGGTATTTATACATAAGCTAGAGTGAGATGGAGGGTGGAGATGCTTTCGGAAGTTGGGAGATCAAAGGCTGAGATCAATCCGGAAGTTTGAGAAACTACCCACACCCCAAAAGCAACTACCCATGATCTAAGCCCACTCACCCACAATCCGGTCAAGAAATGTGCTCATTGCACGTGTACATAAAGTGCACGTGTACACACAAAAACCCCACTATCCTACTCACAATCCGGCCAAAGAAAAGGTTTTCAATGCTCGTGCATGCGGAATGCACGTGTATGCACACCCACAAATAAAGTTGTACTAGAATATAATGTATAAGAAGTGTTACACAAAAATAGGCTTAAATTCATTTGGGCACAATGAAAAGAAAATGGATAAAGCGACATTGGCCTACAAGGAAAAATACTCATAGGGGAAAAATATTAGTCAACATGCTATACCAGTACACCATACGAATAAACAAATAATCTTTAAATAAAAGATCGGGGTATTACATATCACCTTCCCGCAAGAAAAGAAATACATCTACCATGCGAGCTTGCACGGACTTGGGTAGGAAACGTTCCTCAAAGCGATCAACAAACTCCTCCAATCCAATCTGAGCATAACCAATGGGATCTAAGGCCCTAATGCTCGCCCACCAGATCATGGCATCACCAACTAAATATCCCTTAGCTAACTGTCTCTTTTCAAACTCAGATACGGCCGTACGCTGAAAGACCATCTCACATTGCTGCAGCCATGTGGATGCTGCTACACCGCCGCCAGTACCATCAAATTTCATGGCTCCCAATATTTGAAAATCTTTCACCTTCTTTACATATCCTTCATCCCTTGGTTCCATTCTCACCATCAACGACTGTCCTGTTAACTGTTGGCTCATCTGTGCTAATATTTGCTGCACAAACACTCCTGCACGGGCCATATCTCCCTGTAGATTGCCTGATGCGGTAACTGAAGGTTCTCCCTGCCTCACTTCTGCAGGAGTTCTCAGTAATGAAGGACCCACTTCATCTCTACCCGATGGCACCGGTAAAATTTGAGGTTGTGGGCTAGATGTCTGTGCAGATGAAGGAGTAACAGGGGGTCCAGATACTATAGTAACTAGCACAAAAACTGACCGCTCCTGCTCTCCTATCGGAGGTTGTTCGGAACTCTCACGTTCCCTTCGTCGCCTCCAAGATCTATTATATCTTAATAACTCCCTATCTACTCTCTACATACTTAAATTTCCTGCACAACACACCATTCATGCAGATTATGTTAGTACTCCACACATCATTATTAACTCATAAAAAAAGATCATAAACTCGTTACTTCTAACATACATGAATGAACCCATATTCATATCCACCTATTGCAGGATCACTAGGATACAAATTATCAAAAACTCTATCTTAGTTAACTTAGGCTCTGATACCAAACTGTCATGACCCAAATTTCACCTTTTTTTTTGGAACTTCACCTACTTACTCAAATCTTCATTACAACTGTATAACATTAATAGAGATTTCAATAAAAATTTCGGTAGAGTCTCCCCTGAAATATTAGTCATTTCGTAGCAATTCCTTATGGAATTCTGCATTTCAAAATTCACAACACAACACAGGCATTTAATATCAATCCTTCCCAGGCCAATACAAGCAACATGACACAGGAAATATATAAATAGGGCTCTGGGGGCATATCTCATCATAATATGGAAGATACAAATTAAAAACCAAAAATTCCTTTGAAAAAACATAATAGATTTTTAGAAAAACCATAAAAAAACTTTCAAAAAACCAACACACAGAACCCAATACTCCACAACGAGGCGGGTACGGGTTTTATCATTTTTATCTCATCACTATATGTCAGCATCTCATCCAGTTACGTACACAATTTTCCAAAATACAATATATTACACCGTTTCTATACCCTACCCATATTTGTAGAAAACTTTAACTACTAGAAATTTAACCACATCTACTTATACATCACTATAATACTACAGAAGCCACAAGTCTCACCCCGCTGCTACTCGAATCCTGCAAAAGGAAGGTCTAGAGGCGTCCACCCTCAGGGAAGGACTCCTCTGACCCCCAAACACAATCAGGGTCAGCCATAACTGGTGTGAGTATAATCTACAAGGTTAGTTATTGCAATCAATAAAATAAAAGAAATTTAAAGAGCATACAACCCGCATGATAATTCAGTATAACTTAAACAGGAAAGTATAATAAAAGAAAGCTGAATATTTTACAAAAAGTAATTTTCTAATCTTCAACCAATCTACCATATCAATATCTACCAAATCTAGGATACTGCACCCAATCCATCATCTCAACATCTACTCCTCCTACCTTGAAGTTGTGCCTCGAGAGGTAGTTTCCACCCACCATTTCTTAGAAACAGCAGGCAAGTAGTTCCTCAGCACAATTTCAAAACATAAGAAACTCATAATATATTTTATATTAAATTTAATACTCTTTATTATCTCATGATTCATTAATATTTATTCTCATTACACAATTTCTTTACTTTCCTTATTCATTCACAAAACATACGTTCTTTACCTTTCATATTTATTCCCATAATATTTTTTCTTCACTTTTCATATTTATTTACCTAACACCATTCATTCACTTTTTAAATTCCTTTTATAATATATCTCACTTTACTCCTCATTCTCCTTTCATATGATAACTCATTTATAATATAATTCACTTTACTCTTCCTCCTCAGGTCATAATACACGTGTTAAATTCTCACTCTCATCTCAAAACACACTTTTCTTTTCTTGTCATTCTTATCTCGTAATATAACTTTCACTTTCATTCACATCTCATATTACAACTATCACATCAATACCCCACCGATCCACCTTGGAGTTGTGCCTAGGCAGGTAGTTCCCACCATTTCCACCAAAATAGTAGGCGAGTAGTTCCTCGACACAATTCCAAGGCGTACCAATCTCATATCGTATCTTGTTTTTACTTTAATATCCATTCTCATCACATAACATATTTTCTTTGCTTTTCATTCTCATTTCAAGTAAACATTGCTGTCATACAGGTCTAACATATAGCTGTCGTGCAGGTCTTACGCATCACATATCACTGTTATACAGGTCTTATGCATCCAATACACATATCGCTGCCATACAGGTTTTACACATTAAATACACATATCGCTGCCATATAGGTCTTACGCAACAAATATACAAATCGCTGCCATACAGGTCTTACGCATCAAATACACATATCATTACCATATAGGTCTTACGCATAACATATCGCTGTCACGCAGGTCTTACGCATCACATAGCACTGTCATATAGTTCTTACTCATCAAATACACATATTGCTACCATACGGGTCTTACGCATCAAATACACATATTGCTGCTTTACAGGTCTTACGCATCAAATACACATATCACTGTCATACAGGTCATACGCATCACATATCGCTGCCATATAGGTCTTATGTATTACATATTGCTGCCATATAGGTCTTATGCATCACATATAACTCCTGTTCCCCAAATATAAATTTAGGGCGTATAGAAGGTTGTAAATAGCGTTAGGCGGTGGCGGTTCGGTCAAGGGGCGCCTAGTGCCTAGGGTGCCTAGGCAGCGCCTAGATGGTTGAATTTATTTTGCCGATTTAGTTAATTTCAGTCCCTATTCTTCAATCGTAAGTATAATTATGCAATCCAATTGCAAGTATTCATCACTTGTGTAATGTGTAATTAAAGGGTGTTTATGCATAAAAAACCTTCTCATGCAATTAATGTGTAATTTGTGCAATTAAAAAAATATATAATTGTCCAATTGTAATATGTGCAATATGTCAATAGATGTAATATGTATAACATGTGCTATTTTAATATGTGTAATAGGTGTAATATGTACAATCAATCACCAATAATACTAAAAAAAGTAAAAACAATTCCACTACTATTTAAGATTCATACATAGTATATAACAGATTAATAGATTAATAGTAGTTCTCTTTTTTTTGTGTTATTTTATAGTATTTATAATTTTAAAAAATAAAAATGCCTGGGCGTTGGATATCAAGGAGATGCCTGGTCGGCGCCACGGCCGCATACTCAAAGACGGCCGCCTAATCGCTTCTAACCGCCTAAACCACCGCCTAATGCAAAGGCGGTTCGTTCTCCTCCATCCGAGCGCCTAGGTGCCGCCTACGCGTCCAAGGTGGACGCCATTTAGAACACTGGGCGTATATATGTAACTCTTGTTCCTGTGTGTATTACAGGCCTATGGGGTTTAGCCCAGACCCAAGGGAGATTGTGCGGCACTGCAATATTAAATTATCTCTTATATATCTCCGTATATATATATCTCTCTTTTATATCTCCATATATAAATATATCTCCTTTATAATATAACATAAATGTATATCCTTTATAATGTATCTCCTTTATAATATAATTTCTCCTTATAACAGGAATGTATGAAACTCCATTAAATTCAGAAGAATGAACAAGCCATTAATCACATCAATTATCGTATAAAATTCTTATTTATCACCCACACGTTGCACCCACACACATGCCAATTTCACATCACATTATCACATAAATTTTCCATTTTGTCACCCGCATATCACACATACCTCTTATCATTCATTTCATCATATAATCACCTCATGTTATCACATCATACTATTATGTATCGTATATACACCTCGCTATTATTTTCACCCTATTAACACATCACATAATCACACCTCATATACGGACCGTGCTTTTCATCTCATCACATTAGTCATGTCGTTACATACCATACATACACATCCATATATCCATGTCAGTATCGCTCCTCAAATCTAAATATCACAATCCCGTATCATATATATATTTACATACAAACATCAACAGACTCTCATGCATATATACTAATTTCTTGCACCCTATAATTTACTCTGTATCATACTTATGAATTTCTTTATTCAATACTTTTTACACACCACACAGCATACTATAGTTTAAAATTTTTATAGCACATCATCTATAAAAATAAAGAGATCATACTGACCCGAGGAAATGAGAAGATCAGCTGTGTAAGCTCTCTGCTATCCCCCCAAACTCGCTTCGTCTTCCTATTACCAAGTTTTAACACTAATTAGGGTTAAAGATATTCAAATCACTCATAAATAACAATTAAAATTATTCTAATCTCTTACAGGCATTTCACCGAACGACTGACGTACATTACATGTATACACACACACTTACACTTCCTGTTAATCAAGTTTCAAGCCTATAAATTTTCTCCAAAATTATTCTAAATTACTTCTCACAATTTACAACAATTTATATTGTCAATCTCTACGTAATTTCAGGCATAGTCTCTTTTAATTTAAAACCCAAAACCCTAGCTCTTTTCAATTTTACTCCTACCATATCCAATAAAGAATTAATCACTTCTAACATGAAGATTATCTCCTAATCTCCTTACTAACCTAATTTTTTTACCAAAAATTGAAAACATACAGCTCTATACAATTTAATAAAATAAATTCTCACCTTCCGAAAGGCCAATCCGAAAAACCAACGCTAGAATGTTGAAGAGCACCCTCAAAATAGCAAGAACCCCCTAAAAGTTTCTTTGAATGGCCAAAAATTTTATGGAACTGGAAAAATCCGAAAAGAAAGAAATGAAGAGGAAGTCGGGTTTCGTTTTGGGATTTTGGTCGGCAGGGATAAGGAGGAAGAAGGTGAGGGTAGGGATGTAAATAAAAATTGGAATATTAAGTATAAGCCCATCCTTGACCCGTTTAGTATTAAAATGTTTTTTTACCTCTCTTTTTCATAATAAAATTCAATAAATCTCGCTCCACTAAATAAATAAATTAAATAAAGGATATATATAATATAATATTGCATATTTATGCATAATAATAACAATAATATCTTATAGAAATAAAAGAAATACAAACAACTATTTCGAAATTATAAAATAAAAGGGGTGTTACACAAAGTGTGAAAGTGATTATCCTAATCATGTCAGTGTATGCAACGACTTGATGCCTAATGCAGGTATTTACGCTATGATGACACTAATGCATACTTGTTCGGATTCTATGCATCCCATACTATATAGGTCCGAGGGAAAGCATCTACGTACTCCACATTATAGGGTTTAAATCCATCGCCATGCAAACTACTACTATGACTACTACAAGATTTAGACATTCTGCGCATACTTAGCACATGCCCCGATAATTCCGAAGGTCAAACTCTATCCCCAGATAATTTCGGAGACTATTTCACTCACACTACCTAGGCATCTTCAAGAATACCCCACACCGCATGCAATGGCGCCTCACTACACACAGACGTCCCGATGAGCGTCGCCCTGATCCCAATAATTTTGGAGATCAATCCCACACTGCAGATAATTCTGGAGACTGTTTCACTCGCACCTCGGTAATTCAGGGGATTATCTCACATCGCAGATCATTCTGAGGCCCTCATACTCATGTTTGCCCTTGTTTCATCATGTCTCAAACTAGTGTTTTTCCTTAAGTTTAGTTAAAATCATCACAAATTAGAGCTAGCTTACCCTACCGGACTTAAACCAACACAAGAGAAGGTCAGCCCACACTAGCGACTTCTCAAAGAGAGAGTCAAACCACAATGGTTACTCCACAAAATCTCATTAATAACAACTTCCGGTCACTAGGGTCTCGCCTAGCCTCTAGATTCCAACAACTATCTTATTCTAGAGATCAAAATAGGTTATATCCAACCTCAACAATAATATTTCAACTTTAAATCAACAATTCCTTCATCCACGAAGAATTCAACTTTTTATAATTTATTCAACCGTAATTTCCAAATCAAATTTCTCACAAACCACTTTTAATTAACAAAATAAGCTAATCACTTTCAAAATTCTCTTGAAACTCTTTTCTTCAAAATTACTCGTTACCCACAAATAATCTATGTCTCAATCAAGCATTTTCTTTTAAATAACATCATTTTTTTGATATATCAAAACTCCTTTAAATTAATCACACAAGAATTTGTTGATTTCCCAGTTCAAAATTTTACTTTTAATTTCGAAAGAGTAACATCAATAATTTCAACTTAAATTTGAACTCCAATCTACAGTAAACATAACAATGCCTTTTAAATGATCACAAATATTTTTTGAATGGTGTATAATTACTCCAAAATTGTTTTTGTATTAATTTATAAATTTTTATAAAGTTTTCACCTTTTTTTCAAAAAATCAAAAAAAAAAAATCCAAACAGCCAGCCCCTGGCTCGAGCCAACAGCATGGCGACAGAGTGGTTACCCACTAAGCCTAAGCTCATATCACAACCTATAGAGGTTTTAATTAATTAAGGAACTCAACTCTTTCTACTCCGACTTTTTTTAAAAAAAAGTTTTCTCCCTCAACAAAAAACCCAAGACTCGAACCAGCGCCAATAGCAAGGCGTCAAAGCGCCTACCCACTGAGCCGAAGCTCAGATCACAACCTATAAGGGCTTTAATTCATTAAGTATTTATTCTCAGTTTAATTCATTTATTTAAAACATAACATCCAACCGAGCATCGATTAACCCCATCAATTTAATTTATTCATATCACATAGTTTAAAAGTACAGTAACAAAATATTTACTGATTGTTCATGTATCAAAGCAATTCTACACAATTTAAAGGTATCTAACAAATTGAGAACATTCCAAACGCCATATGAATTTACTAAATTATAAATATTACTCCTTAACACAATCATAATTTTTTTTCCTTTTTATTTTCTGTGGAAGTTAACATGATGGGAATTCCCCCCAAAATTTCATAATCAATTCTAATAGAGCACAAGTTAATTTCATTCACAATCTTTCAAAAAAAATCTACTTATACCAAATATATTAAAAAAATCATGGCATCACATATGGTAATTTGCACAACTTGAATTTTAATTTCACATACAATCTACCTCATTAAAATTTTCATTTAACATGCATTTTATTCATCAATCACAAAAATTTTAGATTTTTCCTATAACATGCATCACATAAAAAAAATAGAGAGTAAATTAAGCCATTTGCATCTCAAATTGTAAAATAGTTCTCCTAAACATACTATCAAACTACAAATTAGAAAGTATATGGAAACACCCACCTTAGAGAAGAGTATACTAGCAATAATATCCCTTTAAAAGATCCAAAATACCCCAAAGCCAAGCCTATGCCTCCCCACCGAAATGCACAGCCACAGCCCGCAAGCCTCTATTCTTTACTCTTTTTTTATTTGATTTTTGATTAGGATTAAGTGTAATTAGGGAATAGTTATAGGGTTTAATTAAGTGGTTATTATAACTAATTGCCCCACTAATCCTATATTCTTTCTCCACTCACCCCATGTCAGCACACCCCAGCCGACCAACCCACTTGGTGTGCACATTGCACGTGTGCATGTGCATGTGCTTTGTGTACACCACCCTTTTTTCATTTTTTTTTGAAAATGCAAATGGGCTCATCTTTAAATGGATTTCTTTTGTGGAATATTTTTAGGCCCATGGGTATTATAAAATAATACAAAGTGTAATAAATAAAGTGAGAAAAAAAATGTGTAGCGCCTCGGATCCCAGTATCGGAAATCTGTGACACAAAATAGAATCTTTTTCTCTGTATGCATCTCAACACAATAATAACACGGAAATTTAATAACTTTTTATTGCCAAATGAAGCCATTACATCATTAATTACAATCATTATCTGTTCTTGGACAAGGAATACAAATTACGTTAAAGTATTACAAATACTATTTGTAACAGTTACCGTCTGCCACCCAGAATGGTAGTCAGCTGCTCTCTACTGGATCTCCATCGAGTGGTCATGCTACCTTCATGAGATGCGCCCTGTAGCTCAAATCTTCCGTTGCGCTAGTCTTATATCCCTGCACCTACTCGAATGGTAGGTAGGTATATTGCTACTCCATTTGGATGCCCTGCTTGTCTTGAGTCCTCCGTACTCGTGACCCGGTATCCAACACCCAATTGAGTGGGCACATCAGTACATATACTGACGCAATGCTGATAAGGAAACAAAGATCTACGTGTAATACCCTGATTTTCATTTATGAAAATTATTTATTTATTTTGCACGTAGTGTGCACGTGCAAATTTTCGTAATCTGAAATCTTATAATTATTTTTCATTATGGATGATGAGTATATATATATATGTGTGTGTGTGTGTGTGTGCGTGTGTGTGTGTGTTCTTTAATTATTTTATAAAGGCCCATTTTTCTTCAAATAAACATAAGCCTTTCTCTTTAGCCCAAATCTAAATTATCTTTTGTAAAACTATTATTTGGCCCATTAATTAAGGCCCATGAGTTATTTCTATTTTTATTTACAACTTGTAATGTAGAACATCTTTTAAAGATTATTTTTATAGAAAATATAATGTACAACTTTTTTTAAATGGAGAACTAATGCATGCATGTGCATTGCACGCACACGTGCAAAAAGCACCAATGTGGCCGGTTTTGGTATGGAGGGAAATGGAAAAAATGAGTGGAGTCATGGGTGGTGGTTGCTTGATCATGGTTGGTTACTACAACTCCCCCTTGAATCCTAGCCTTTTATTTCTAACTCCTAGATTGATCCTAACCCTTCATTTGCTCCAAATGTTAGTATAAATACCCCCCCCCCCCCCCCCCCCCCCCCCCCCCCCCCCCCCCCCCCCCGCCCCTAGCCTAGTTATTTTTGTACTCTTTATTTCTCCAAAATCTATAGTAGAAAATACATTGTTAGTAGTATAGTAAGTGAGATAAAAGATTGAGATTTGTGTGTGAGGGAGTTGTGCTTGTACCAAAAAGAAGGCCGGCATCTAGGAAGCTCTCGGTTGGCATCTTTGAAGGTCGGGTGCGCGCATCAAGGAGGAGGAGGAACGCTCTTTTGGCAAGGACTCTTGTTTAGGAGGTGTTGCAATTGTATTTCTCTTCAAAAAAAAGGTGGGTTATTTTCCATGTTTCTAATTAGATAACATGCTAAAATTGAATTGAAATGATAATGCATGAAAAAGATTAATAAGAGTACATTTAATTGGAAAAAAATGGCTTATTAGTTGATTGGAATGTTGCTAAATAGATTGTATGTGATTCCATCATCAAACTTAAGTTGTGTGTGAATTATTTATAGCTATGGATTGCTTGAAGTAAAATTCGTCGTTAGCATCAAAAATTAAATGCAAATGTTAGTAGATGAAAATGTTGTTTTATGTGCTTGAATGAACCTTTTTGTGATAACGTTTGTAACGAATAACTTAAAAATATAATTTGTGGATTTGTAAAATGAATATAAACAGGTAATTGATATAGAGAATATTGATGTTAAGTTCGATAAGAAATGTTAAAAGGAAATGTGGTAGTAGTAACATACAATTTAAACTAATTGTATGAAAAATATGTGTTTAATTATTGGAAAAATTAATTTTAAATTACTGGAGTATCAATTATTATTGGAATGATTATTCTGGAAATTTACAGTAAATTTTAGTGAAAGCAAAACTCAAATGAGAGCTTTTGAAACATCGAAATGTTCTATTAAACAGAGAGTTGATTTAATTAAAATGCAAGTTGTATTTGAGACAACTTGAGCCTATAGCTCAAGTGGTCGGGAGGCTCCTAAAGGCTACAGTGTGTACGGTTGGGTTCTCACAGATCGATGGTTCGATCCTTGACAACACCATATTTTTGTGTGTGTTTAAAAATTTAATCGAGCTTCAGCCGAGAGTATATAACTCTCCTAACCTCTCTTTATAACGTACAACACGATTGGCCTAGTGGCCAGAGCGTGCGGCTTGCTTCTCTTTGGTTGCTGGTTCGAAACCTGGTCTTGGCCAGAATTAAACTTTGTGGAAAAAAATGTTTTTTTTGATGGATTTTGATGTTTAAAAATTATGAAAAAATACTATTATCATTCTAAAATTATGTGTGACTTATGAAAAATAAATTGGGAGTTATTGAAATGAAATAGAGTATATTTTGGGAACAAAAGTGTAGTTAGAACTATGGTTCTACACTTATATTTTTGTGAAAGTTGTGTTTTACAAAAGGACTTGAAATAAAGTGCTAGAAAAGGAAATATAACAAAGAAAGAAAATATGTGAAGTTCTTAGTGAAGAATAGTGTGACAATAATGAGTTGTGAATACTCATCTTGACCATATAATTGGTGATATGATTTTTAATGTGGAAATAAATATTTAATGAGATACATGATGAGTAATCGAAATCCATGTATGGTTATTGACTCATGAATAATTTGAAATCATGTGATTGGAAAAGAGAATGTTATTGAGTATGAAAACTCAAACATGTGAATTTGTGAAATGAAATTGAAAATTAGGGTGTAGCCAAAACTCACACCGGCAAGTGAAAGTGATGAATAAATTATGATTATTGACATTGAAAAGACCAGTTTGGGTCATTGTGAAATGAAAGAAATAAGATCGGTAGTAATGAGAGGGCTAACTCTAAGAGATTGATTTTGTTCATGATTTCATTAAATTAAGAATTAGTACATAGTGAAGAGGTGATGAAAGTGAGAGAAAAACACAAGTATGAGGGCCTCGGGTCTACGATGTGAGAGTGAGTCACAGAATGCATGCTTGACGCGTCAAGACATGGCGTGGGCACTACTCCGGAATTATCGGGATCTTGGCGACGCTTGTGGGATGTTTGGTGACTGCAAGAAGATCGTGTGCCATGAAGGAGGCTGAATTGCCACAGAATGCATGCTTGATGCGTCAAGACATGGCGTGGGATTCCCCTCCAGGTTTTCTGTACATGAGCTTGTACTTATAGATCATCTAGGATATTTACCGTAGTTACAGTAGTAGATTAAGTCATGACGAGGGATTGAACCCTACAAGATGAAGAACGATTAAGAGACTTGCCCTCGGACCTATGTAGTATGGGATGCATAGAATCCAAACAAGTGTGCATTAGTGTCATGTAATATAAATAATTGTATTAAGGACTAAGTGCACAATCACAACACGACATCAATAGGGTATTCCCTTTTGTTTTGATATGTGACAAGTTTGTGTGTGATAAATATGGAAAATCAGTTATACTATTTCCGGCTTAGAGAGGATGGCCGTGTATAATGTTCTTCGGTTGAATAAACTGACGTACCCACAGTTTTGTATGCAGGGTAAATGACATGATAAAGATTAAAGAGGAACAGATGCTTAGAGATTATTCAATGTTGTTGTACCTTTATATAATTGTTGTAAATTCGCTTCTGCTGTACAATGTAAAGTGTAAAGTTTTTCATGTAAACTCTGATGTAAAGTGAAAAGTTTTAATTTCCTTGTAAAATTGTATGAAAGAAGTGTAAAGATCCTGTGGAATCTCAAATTCAGTGTATTTTGGAATTCGGGACGTTACACTATGACTAGCAGTCATAATCAGTCTTTGAATGAAAACAGAAACGTGCATCCTCATTTTCTAGTGTCAGTGTATGCCATGACCTGAAGTCTAATGCATAGTACATAATGTACAGAAAATAGATGCACTTAGTTTAATGTCAGCAAGACTTTGGATACGCATGCATCCCATACTACATATGCTCCAGATCAAGTCGTCTTCTCCAGTTCAAGGGTTTTGAACCCTCGCCATGCAATGCATTCTAATATTGTACACTTCCTGTTCCCGATAAGTACACATGATTGAGGAGGTTATAAAATTTCGGGGTATTCCTGTTTGTCATTAATAACTGTCGCACTAGAACTCTCTCAAAAACCGTGACGAACTTACAAATACACCGCAGCATACCCATTGCGCCGAAGATCCATGAGACCACAGCCCATATGGTTCGTCCGTGTCTACCAACATAGAACAAGGGAACATCCCATTCTTATCAAGATATCTTAGAGATTAACAGAACGAGATACGGCTCTCGTGCTCGTAACCAGTGAAAAGACACAGCCCGTATCCCTTTGACATGAGGAGAGACAACCCTGGTTATCATCGCCTAGTGCTGGCCCTTAGAGCAAATCGATTTATAGGGAATCACCCCTTAATACCAACTTGGTTTTAATCGAAAAATAAAGAGAACTTAATTAAATAATAATTTACTAAAAATACATTTTTCACCCAAAATCATGCACAAAGTTTTTATCAAACAATTGATCCCTGACTGGTTTGTCAAAACAATAACCCGGCGAGTCGATACTCATAAGCTGCCATACTTCTGTTGGTCTTTGACCAAAATCCTCGGCCCCTGACCCTCAGTGAGTGGTACAACGGCACCCAAGGAATGCCTTTTACCAGCAATACTTACGAACATGACACCCAACTATTGACAGACCAAGGTTATCAAACACAGGTAAACATACTCAAAACGTGATGAAATCAATATCTTGAGTATAGCAATGCTACAAGTTCACAAATCCATAACTGGGAGTAAAGTAAAATAAATACTCCACTTAAATGCCTAGATCTGCCCTGATATTAGAAAAATTATAACTTCTAAAATACAATTCGGAAATGCATGATCTTACCCATTCTGGAAAGCTAAGACCCTATGCTACAAGTCTATAGTTAACCATTTCTTCAGATTCAGCCAATTAGATACTATAAAATCCCTATATGTCCTCAGCTGTATACTTCTTCAATGCATTTACTACCTCTAGCTTATGACATAAAATCTTGCTCACTCATCGGAATTATGTGATCTTAGATTCTATAGAAAGCTGAGAGTGTCTACTACAACTTCCTAGTTGATCACATCTTCAAATTCATTCATTAAAGCATTTTAAAACTCCAACTCCTAATAGTGTACACACAAGGAAATGAATTCCTCTACGGAAACCAAGTCCTTTTTTTATTAGGACTGGTTCTGCCCCATCTTAGAAAAATCATAAGTTTTGGTATACAAACAGGAATTTCATGATTCAAGATGTTTTGGAAAGCTAATACTCTCTACTACAAATCTCTAGTTGATCATTCTCCCAGATTCTCAACACAAAAATCCAAAATTACACAAATCATTGACTAGTTAAAACTGAACTGAACTGAACATACTGTAGTCAAAAATTAATATCAATTCAACCATAAAACCAATACATATAAAATTTTAGATTCAGTAACTAGATGTATACAAGTCTAAAATATTTATAAATTGCATTCAGATTCAATATACACAGAGAGTTGTAATTCTTTGAAGTTAGTGAAAAATATTCTTCTGCTCTCAGCAGTGTATAAAACCCCTGGTTAAAAAATAATTTTGAAACCCCATCAAATAATACCTAACAATTCTGAAATTTTAGAAACATGATTTAGACTCATACCTCATACTACAGTAAAAATTTCATTGCGAGATTATGAACCAATTATTAGTTATGAATTATTGATCTTCAATTCCAAAACAGAGCTGAACCGGCTTTTGGTTCTGGACCAGTCTCCAACAAATATTTTTTGAAGTATCAAAAGAACTCAGAAAAATATGAAATCTGAAACTATGGATTTTAAGTCATTAAGGAACACCTAGTAAAAATTTGGGGTTAAAATACCCAACCAATCACGAGATATGATTTTTGGAAGAGCACCATAGTTTTCAGAAAAACAGCAATTCTGTACTGCTTACTGCCCGAAATTGAAATAATTGTTTGAGCTAATAAATAAACCCAGAAGAATATGAAAAAATTAGATGATGCTCTAAACTCATCCTAGAACACGCCACAAAAATTTCATGATCAAATTATAAGCCATTTGTATGGTAGGAATTTCTAAGTCACAACGTTATTTATATTCTTAACATGCAAGTTCTATTTTTTCACATAACATATCAACACCCAAGCATGGAATTCATACTACTCTTTTCTACTCCTACATAAAAATTTATACACACAAAAAACACTAATAAAGTTTGAGAACGCTCACCCTTCCAAGAAAGAAGATGATCCTAGTCTTCAAGATTGCTTCCTTCTCCAAGCTTGCCTCCTCTTGAACTTGAATTCCTACAATAAAGAGTAGATTTCTTAGCTAATACTCAATCTTTTTTCCTTCTCATACTTCTTCACTTTCTCTCTTCTTTTTTTTGAACAAGGAAAGCATGAGAAGAAGAAAAATGGAGAAATGGGTGAAGTGTTGGAACTTTATAGCAAAATGAGAGTGGGGATTAGGGTTGGCCGGAATTGGGGTTTTTGGAGGGTGGAGATAAGTTGGTTGAGTGTGAGTGGGAGTGGATGGTTTAGATCAAGTCAACATAGGTCTTTAGGAAATTTCCTAGTGATTTCCTAACTGTCTTTTCCACCACAAACTTGGCTCATCTTGAGCACTTGGATCTCCTCAAGATCTAATCCAAGATCTCATCTCATCTCATCTAGAAGTAGGGTTCCTAACCCTAGGTCAACGAACCCCAACCCTTACCCTAAAGCAAAAACATGCATGGTTATTTCAATTCAAATTAATATTTTGATATCCATAGCAAAATACATTCTAATATTTAATTTATAAAATATTGATGGTCGTATTCACATTTAAAGCAATTATAGATCGTATATCATATACGATCCATTACGATCAAATCATATATATATATATATATATATATATATATATATACTAGATTTGCCCATGGCCACGTGCTTACGACACGTCTTCAGAACGATACAACATATGAAAAGTCTTGTAAACAGTAAATCAACAATTATATGGTTGAAGTTTGAATAGTATGAAAATAATTAGTTGTAAATAAAAGTCCATGTTTCCATTAGTATATGGTGAAAAACAGGGTCAGTCTTGCGGTATTTTAGGCCCTGGGCAAAAAATAAAATTGGGGCCCTTTATGGACATCCAAGTATTTTATATATATATTAATAAAATATAATATAATGGCGGGGAACATAAAAATAATACTCAGAAAAATAAAGATTACCTTCGTTTTACTCAATGACATCAAATACTCCATAATTTTCATTAAGCATAGTGACAACGACTCTTGCACCTGCAACAAAAAAAATAAAAAAAAATCAACCACATCTCATCTAAAATGTTTTCTTCTTGCATTTTTAGAAGCAAAATCATCAATTGTATGTTCAACCTCAATATTTTTCAACATATTTTTTTCAATACTCAAAATTGCTAATCCATTTAACCGATCTTGTGTCATAGTTGTTTGTAAATAAGATTTTAATAATTTTAATTTTGAAAAGCTTCTCTCTGCAGTTGCCACGGTCACAGGTACAGTCAACAAAATCCTATAAGCAACCAAAATATTTGGAAATATATCCATTTTTTTTGCAAACTCCATAATTTTAATTGAATGCCATGGTTTATCTGTTTCATATGCTTCACTTGGTAGCATTTCTTGCAATATTTGTAATTCTGAAAGTAAATAATTTGCATCAGTATCAGACACATTACCATGTTTCAAAGCAATTTCAAGTTGCAAACAACAAATTTTCATTTCATCATCATCCAATGAAACTAACCATGATGCATCAAATAAGAAGCCAAATATAGATTCAAGCATTTGCATTTGTTCAAATATACTCTTCAATTAAGAAAGAGCCATATCAACTAAAACAAGAAAATAATCAGTTCTAAAATTTTCTTGAGCAGATTGTTGTTCTCTATCCGTATCAGGAATTTCATCAAAATGTTTCTTTCTAAAAATTCTACATTTTACAGAAAATAATGGCTCAATTTCCATTTCAGATGCAATTTCTTTAGCTTCAATCATAGCAGAATTAAATTCATTTTCTCTATATTTTTCAAAAAATGAAACCAATCCTTCCAAGTTTTTAATTGCAACATCACGAAGCATATCTTCAGTCTGCAACTTTTTACTGACTAAGTTTATTTTATACAAAATTTCATTCCAAATAACCAAACTTAAAATAAAATCAAAACTTGAAAATTCACCTGATGCTAATTTCTCAGCATCCCCACTCACTTTAGAATCATCAAAAATTTCTGCTAATTTAATTAAAGCTTGTTTTATTTTGGGAGCTTGATTTTTTATTGCTTTTACGCTTTCAATGTGACTTTCCCAGCGTATAGTTGATAAAGATTTCAAAGTTAATTCATCTACATATTCAAGTAAAAGATTTCATCGCTTTGTTGAATTAGAAAACACATTATAAATGGCTTGACATGCTCCAAAAAAAGATTTTCCTTTTAAACAAGATTTTGCCATATCACAAAGTACTAAATTGAGAGAATGACAACCACATAGCATATAAAAAGCTCTGGATTTATGTCAAGTAACCTTTTCTGAACACCTTGGTGTTTTCCTTTCATATTAGAACCATTATCATAACCTTGTCCCCTCACATTATCAATATCTAAATCAAGAGAGTTTAGAGCAGCTTGTAATTCATTAAAAAGACCCAATCCAGATGTATCTTCCACATTTAGAAACTCTAAAAAAATTCTTCAATTTTTATTAGGTAACTTGCGATATCGACACTTCGTATAATTAGAGTCATTTGTTCTTTGTGACTAGCATCAAGAGTGCAATCAAGAATCACAGAAAAATATTTGGCCTCTTTATTTTTTTTTATAATTGCACTTTAGACACTTGATGCTAACATTTCTATTAATTCATTTTGTATTTTATGACTAAGATAGTGATAATGAATATTTTTATCTTGAATTAGTCGAAAATGTTGCATCATTACGGTATCAAACTCTGCTATTGATTCTAGAAAGCCTAAGAAATTTCCATTAGAATCGTCATAAATTTTTTCATTTGTTCCACGAAATGCCAAATTATTCATAGCAAGACGTTTTACAACAACAATGATTTTGACCATAACTTGTTTCCAATGGTTTGTATTTTTCTTGATTTGCTCTTGTAATTCTTTATCAATTGTTTGATTTGTGTTCAATCTGACTCGCAGTTCAACTAAAGCTCTAAGGTTAATAAGGTGTTCATGACTATTTTCATGTTGTTTAAGCTTATCTCCAAGATGTTTCCAATCATTAATTCATTCATCTGCTAATTTACTCCTAGCATGATCTTTTCTTATCACTTTACAACAAAAAAAAAATACTCTATCTAAACCTTTTGAGTAAACCAACCATTTTCTATCAGAAAGTTCTTCGTTTGTTAATTTTCGATAATAAAAATCATAAGAAACCCCCCTATTTTGATTATCCTTAGGAAAATTAATATTGGTCTCTCTAATATGACCTTTTTCTACAAGAAAATCTCTCATTTTTCCATGTAAACTATCCCAAACTCTAGGATCATATACATTCAAAGATGTTGTAACTTCTGAACATTCAAGCACATTGTTTATTTCTATATTATTTTCAGTGTTCTCATTTTCAGTAACATTTGTTGTTTCTTCCATATTTTTGGTTTGTTCATTTTCATTTTCAACCAAATCTTGAACATCTTCGTTTACCGCATTTTCAGTTTCATCTAAATCTTGAACTCCTTCGTTTAACTCATTTTCAACTTGGTTTTCTGAAGAAACATTTATTTTCTTCAAAAATTTATCTAAAGAACCGCTTTGAGCTTTTATAATATCTTCTTCCCTTTTCTTTCTTTTTTTTTCATACCTAGAAGCTTGTTTCTTATGGAACATTCCTTTTAATCTAGAAATTAAAATAAAATTAATAAAGCATAAAAATATAGAACAATAGAACCTGGAGAGTGAATGTAGTCTATGTAGACTTGCAATTCGAAAATTCTCAACTCCGCATTCAAATCAATCGGCTAATCTGAAAAATATAAGAAGCTTGAGTTAGTGTCAATTCAATTGCAGCCAAAAATTTGAAGAACAAAACCTAAATAAAAAATAAACTACTAGCTAGATCAGGTTGTAGGACTCTCTTGAAGACATAAACACCGTGAAAATTTGTTTAGAAAAGATAGTATTTTGCATTGCCTAGTATTAAGGAGTATCATATATATAATTGCAATCTTTTCTGTATATGCTATCTTGGTGGCTGAAGTGGGCACAAATAGAGGGAACTGTATTCAAATACAAAGAGAATACATAGTGCTAAAAGTCTGGATTTATATCATCCTTTTATATGTAGAAACTGAATTATAGGTTTGTGAGCTTTGACATCATCATTTTCTCCCAATAGAAGCTGTTCCTTTCTGGAGGAAATACTCTAATTAGATGGAAGATAAAATTTCCCTTTTTGTTTTAAACTTCCATTTCGTTTTAGAACAAGAGCTGATACCCTTTCCAGTAAATATTATTTTTACTATTGTAGTTAACCAACAAAAAAAGCCCATTGTGTTTTAGTCTTAGCATCAGATGAATTATTTTTTATTAAATGTTGCCACAACTCAAAAGAGAACAAATATGAGGCTTACAGTAGTATAATAGTATTCAGCAATCTGTAATCCCAACAAGGAAGTCTAAAAAATGTAACAATTCTTGGAAATTGCAATTTTATCTTGAAATGGGACCCTGATATTTATATGAGGACATTATCTCATACATTGTAATTGCAAAGTAGACGGCCATACAGGCGATCAACGCTCATCATGCTTTTTCTGCCATTAGATGTTTTTGTAAAAAAAATCAAGTGATTTGGGAGCTTCTAATCCATACAACAAGCAATTGCTAAAGTAAGGGAACTGCAAACCCCTTTTTTTGTTTGGAAAAAGGTCTGTAAACCACTTGATATCTTACAGATACATCTAATGACATAACAAACTGTGATGAACAGTGCAGATTGACTATATGTTGGTCTCTTAGTGACTCTAATTACTCTATATGAGGTAATTTCCTCATAAAGATACGAGCGTCCCTTTTCTGTTTTAATTGTATGTAGTTATCATCTGCAACTTAACTGAATGTTTTTCATTTGTTTGATTTTTAATTTATGACTTACCTTAACTAAGTGGTGTTTAATATACTAATTAACAATTATGTGCAGGTAAATCAACAATACTAAGATTGCTTTACAGATTTTTTGACTCTGATTCTGGATCGGTAAGAATCTGTTAGCCTTTTGTATCTCCTCTCTACCGGAACATGATTACTGCTTCTATGGTCAACTTCAACCTGTAACAATGTCAATGGATCAAGTCTTACAGGCATGCTATGTCGTTTTAAACTTCACCTAATAAACTTCTTAACTCAAACACTAATCACTGATTTATTATAGTGAATCAGTGATCTACCATGACAGTATGACACAAATAAAGAAATTAGAAAGCATGAGGGAGGGAGTCATAAATATATTCATTTACCTCGCAGAGTCGCAGCCTGAATCCAGTGCATGATTGAAGAAGCCAAGTGAACTGACTGACTGAGTACTTGCCTGCTCGGAAGATAGGAGATGTTTTATTTTTTATTTTTTTGAAGATGAAGAGGCGTAGGAAGTAGAGAGAGAGACAAAGAGATTAATTCATGCTGCATGCCAATCTGCATTGGGCCTCCCCTAATATTAATTACAAGCTGATTAATTTATTATATTAATTACAAATTCATTAATAACATTTATACTTTAAAAAAATTTGGGCCCCTCCCTAAAGTTGGGCCCTGGGCGGTCGCCCAACCAGACCTGGGCCAAGGCCGGCCCTGGTGAAAAATAATTATAAATTAGGGTATAAAAGTCCATGTTTCCATATATATATATATATATATATATATATATATATATATAGAGAGAGAGAGAGAGAGAGAGAGAGAGAGAATTATTAAATAAATAAATGAGTTGTTTTGGGGGGGGGGGGGGGGGGGGGGGGAATGTGTTTTGTGAGGTTAGATCTGGGTCTTTAGTTGGGGGGGGGGGGGGATTGAAGGAGAGCCACTTGATAGCTTTCTTTGTGTTTTATTATATATATATATATATATATATATATATATATATATATATATATATATATATATATATATATATATATATAATAAAACACAAAGAAAGCTTTTATCTACATACTTAAAATAAGATAAGTTGAATTTATAAAAAATATGTTTATAAAACAAATATTATTAGAAAAAGACGTAATCGCGTGCAATTCTAAACTGTACACGAATTATAATGCAAAATATTTATATGCTATTTTGCGGGGTGTTACAAAATGTACATTACTTCATAAAAACTTTTAGAAAAAAATGCACATAAAATTTTACGTGCGATGTACATAAAAAAACAAATATTCAAGTACAAAATAGATTTGATTAACAGGGAAAATAATCAAAATATAACATACGAAAAATATTTATTTTGATAATGTTATGGATATTTCGCCTAACAGTGAAATTTACATAATTAACACGTGTATTGAAAACACGTGCAATACACGTAAAGACACAAAGATTAAAATTAATACTTGAGTTGGCTCAAAATAGGATAAAAAATGAATTTTGAGAGAACGGTAAACATATAAATAATCAGAATATATAATACGTATGACATTTATATAAAATACGTTACAAATATTACTCGTAACAGTACAAAGTACATGTGCGTAACACCCATGGGCAAAATTGTCATAACTCAATTTTGCGGGGTGTTACAAATGAGATCTGAACCTGGAGGACTTTTAGAGGCCATGGAGTCGGTTGAAGGATTGTGGACTGAGATGTGGTCATGGTGGGAGTGTTGTCCCTGACGGCTTCGACGGGTTCCCCCCGGGGCAGCCCCCCTGGACCTTGGAGGAGGCTGTTCGGGCTATGGTTGTTGAACTTGTTGGTCGGGTTGAGGAGGAAGATCTTGGAGTTGTGGAGGAGGAGAAAAAGGACTGGCTCTTCGGCTGGATGCCGTTGCCTTCCCTTTTTCTTTCGGTGGCATGGCTTAGGAACTACCTTCATCGGCGATATGTGACTGGATTGCTTTTCTGTTTCCCACAGACTGCGTCAATCTATTGCTTCTTGTTTCTGTGTGGGAGAAAACAGATGATTTGTGAATTCTTCTAAAAAAAGTAAAAGCGAACCTATTGACTTCTTGCCGGCGTTTGACTGTTTCTCGCCGTTGCCGCTAACATGTAAAAAGTTCAAAACACCGGGATGGATCCCGGCGACGAACCCTTCGATGCTCAAGTCAGTAATCAGGAAGATTATGAAAAAGCGCTTTGTAGAAAAAATACTGATTACCTTCTTCATGGTGGGGGGAGAGGGGTATTTATAGTCACCTTCAAAGACAGTTTAGAGATAGTCATTTATCTCTATGTCCTGGTGTTTTTGAATAAAGAAAAGAGTAACTCGTTTCATGATAGGAGAGGCAGTTTAAATCACCTCTTAGAGATAATCATGAATTTGAATTACTCTCTAAACATCCTGGGCTGATTTGTAATGGGTCGTCACCCTTATCTAGTAGGATAGACCCGTTTCCGAATTATTGGGCTTGGAAAAGACCCAGTCCCCATTTCAGACCCATTTGTGGTGGGAATTATCGTTTTACCCCTAAGAGCTTCAAGATTCGTACCCAATTTGAACGGTCCCGATTTGGTTCTATTTTTAGTCATATCAATCATTTATGAACTAAACATAAGAATATAATCATTTTGGAATATAGGAGGAGATTGTTGAGGTTATAAGGCCCATACATATATATTCCGATATAATAATATTATTATGTTCAATAGGATGTGCTGTATAGGTAAGATCCGGTCATGAATATCAGACCAGTGAACTTATTGGACGAACCATGTTCGTCCAATAGGCCCATCAAGTCGGTATTGATTATATATATTGCATGGGAGCAGTATGCTAGGCATCTAGAATATCTAGGATATAATGCGTTGAGCAAAACAATAGTCGGCAAAGAATAAACCCTAATTTCATATTCAACATCCTTTATAATTATGTGATATTGGATTAGACCTTATTAAGAGCATCTTTAGTGGTTTGCTATTTTCCATATTTCCCATTTTTTTTGCAAAATAGCAACTGCACTGGTTTGCTATTTTGACAAAAATAGAAAAAATTGAAGAGTACACTACCAAATTTAGCATCGCATTTGGCAATTGCCGAATTATAGGGGTTGGAACAAGATGTTTCGTCTGCAAATTTTTAATAATTTTTTTAATGATCGGACAAAAAAGTTGATTCGTCCGATCAATTTTAATTTTAATTTTAATTTTAAAAAAAATGGATCGGACGATCAAAGTTAAGATGGGATCCCATTCTTATTATTATTTTTTATTTTTGAAATATCTTTTTGGGGACAGTTTTTCCCCCAACATGTTCCAATGCTCAATTTTAGTTTCCAATGGCTACTTCAATGACTACAAGTATTTTCTCTATATATATGCCCGCGGTTCCAACTATTCCACAACACATTTGGCAATTAATCCTTCTTCTTCCCCAAAATCTTAATCAAAATTTCTGTGGTTGTTTTAGTGTTAATGATGAGTCGTGGTATAAGGGGCTGAGCATACACATCTGTTGAAGATCTTACCATATCCCAAAGCTGAATTGCTATAACTCAAGATCCATTGATCAGTAGCGATCAATCCATGACACAAAGCACGTTCTTTAAACATTTGCTACTTTATTAGGCACTCCGACCAACAGAACGATGAACTGTCTTTCTAGTCGATTCCATGCAATTTCAAATAAAGTTGGGCAGTGTAACAAATAGAGCCGCAAGTGGAACAACTGAGACGGATAAGGTTTGTAAAATTTTTGCGACTTTATTTGTTAAAAAAATTGAATAAATTATAACTCAATTTTTTGTAAATTTGATAGCTATGAGAAGTGAGACTAGAATGCATGCAAACCACCTGGAAAGCCTTCAAATTTGAAGAATGTTATGATTTACTTAAAGATCACCCAAAATTTTCTTTGCGTACAACCCATGTGTTAGACTTTACCCTGAGTTCTCAATCTGGGGAAGGTGGTAGTAGCCAACATTCACCCATGATGGTTGACTACTATTCAGATTTACCGGCTGATGTGAATTCTCCTACACCCCTCCCTCGGCCACTTGGCCGAATAGCAGAGAAGAGAAAAGGGAAAAAGATGGCTAAATCATCTGAGTTTGCTGAAATGGTTGAAAAGACAAAAAAATTTAACTCTTTTTATAACGAGATGCAAGAACAGAGGTAACAGGCGACACAAATGAAGCTTGTAATTAAACAAAAAGACACTGAAAGAACAAATGGAGGAAGATTGCATAATGAGTATGGACTTCAGTACTTTATATGATTATCAACATTATTATTTCATGTGTAGACAAAATGAAATAATCCAAAAATAAGGTTACCATAGGGGTTAATGATGTATAGAGCTTCATTTATATTTTGCATTCTCTGTTGTATCATGCTTATTTTTCACAATGTACCTGTATTTTATTATTGCAGCCAAGAATTTTTATTGAAGACAAAATATTTCAGCCAAATTTTTTATTGAAATAATAATGTTATTTAAAAAGTGATACATTTAAAATTAGGCTATAAAATCATTTTGTCGATATTTTTCTTAATCGTCATCTCCATATTAATTCCAGATAAGCTTGACCGAATCTTATCGAAGTACATAATGTTTGTGTTTTACATGTCGATCGACACTGCGTGCCAATCGGGCTGCTTTCTCAGTTGGTCTAGCTCTGTTAGGTACGATGAAGGTAGAGTCAGCATTTTGGTCGTAATCATAATCACCGATTCCATTTTCTTGTTCGTACTCAACAATCATATTGTATAAAATGATACATGTCTTCATGATATAAGATAGACTGTCAGCATCCCACAATCTTGCTGGACCTCTGATTATTGCAAATCGTGCATATAAGACCCCGAATGTGCATTCAACGTCTTTTCTGGTAGATTCCTGCATATGGGCATTTTTTTTTGTGGGTATCCGGGTCTGAGTAAGTTTTGACTATAGTAGCCAACGGGGGGTATATATCATCCGCTAAGTAGTACCTCATGTTGAAATTATGGTTGTTGATAAAAAATCTACGGAGTACAACCATCAAGAATATCATTAAATAATGTGGAATGATTAAGTACGTTAAGATCATTATTGCATCCTGACATTCTGAAAAATGAATGCAAGAACCAAAAACCATAAGAAGCCACTGCTTCGAGAATAATAGTAGGCTCCTGGACGTGGCTTGTATACTAGCCGTGCCAGGATGCAAGATAACTTTTCCATCCCCAGTGAATGCAATCTAGACTACCCAACATATCTGGAAAACCCAGAGTTTTGTTTTCTTCAAGGAGTCTTTGAACATCAGTTGTAGCATCTCAAATTTCAAACACAAGAAATCCATGGCTCATCCAGGATCTTTTGCTTCAATGTAACATAAACACAGTTAAAAATTATAGGGAAATTCAAAAACTTTCATTACATCAACTCTGTTTACAATGCACATCAGAATTATTACACATTAATTACAACTTAATACAATATTAAACTTCAGTCTTCATTAGAATCTGTGCCCTAACTCATATCCATTCCTCTCATTACCAAGAGCCCTACAAAACTATCAAACTGTGGGCATCTCAGTTGAATGCAACTGACGCAATACTATACTAATAGTGATCAACAACCACAAACTTGATGACAAATAATAAAAACAATGGAGGTAAATAAAAACAACAAAGTGAATCTTGTCTAAGTGTATGAGTGTATGACATGGATAAATATAAAAAGGGCATAAAACAAATGCATAAAAACAAATGCACAACAGTGCTCGACTAATGCATACTTGTTCAGATTCTATGCATCCCATACTACATAGGTCTGAAAGCAAGCCGCTAGCGTTCTCCTCATTATAGGGTTTAATCCCTCATTATGCAACCTAACTCGATGACTGTACTCAAACTTGTAATCACATGCAATCGCACCCCCAGGATCGTGAACTTTACCGGCCTACCCCTAGCCCAACATCAGTGGATTTACCGGGCATATCTTAGATCCCAAACATTCCTAGGAACCGTAGTTCTTTACCGAACATGCTTGTTAACCGTGGCAAGTCGACCACCCTGCAACTACGAACCAGGCCTACCTTTGGCCCACCATATGTGGATTTACCAGGCATATCCTGTCCATCCCGAACATTTCTAGGAACTGCAGTTCTTTACAGAACATGTTCATCGTTGTTTTCAATAATGTCTCCATCTAGTGAATGTCCTTGTGTTCAAACAAAAAAACCACCGCCATCTAGAGCTAGCTCACACCATCGGACTTAAGTCAAACATCACTCGGAATTCTAGCCCAACCTGGCTAACTCTCACATTAAATAATCTCAGCCTGTTGCTATCTAGGGTCCTGCTCAGCCTCTAGAGCCTTCACAAATCAAACCTCAACACGTTCCTTTTCCAGGGCTTTCTCCATTAACCCTAATTATTGGAATAACCAGAAACGGTTCATCCATAATTCATTTCCTCTTATATTCAGTTCCAATTTACATTTTCACACATAACCACATTAATTTCAAATTAATACATCTCTACCCCTTTCAAATTCAACTCATCAGTTATCAATTTTAACAATACAACTAGACCACCATAGATCTTCTTTCCTCAATTAAATGAACAAAACTACTGCCATAATTACTTTAATTTCATCCTTTACATTTATAGAAACAAGCCAAAATAACAAACTAGTTTAAATTGATCAAAACATCCACATTTTAACTCAACATTTATCTTTCCTTATTTGAAACTCCAAATATTTCAAATCTAAAATTTAATCTACTTAAAACTGCAACAATTCATTTCTAAAAATGAAATTTATATCCCTTAAAATCTGAAACTATATGTTTCAAAATCTTAAATTATATTTATTCAAAATTTGAAATTAAATCTTATCAAATATGAAATTATATCCCTCTAAAACTAAAATTATATCACTCCAAATATGAATATGCAGCTCAAGCCTTTGTATACAGGCCATTCCCAAAAGATATGAATAATTTTAGCTAACCATATCTCAATTTAATCAAATCCATTTCAAAGAAAAATAGTCAATAACATAACTAAAAAAACAAAGTGACCTCCCCCTGGTTCGAACCAGTGACCAAATTCAGTGCTCTAACTCACTTGCGCTAGCCAAGATGTCAAACCAACTCACTGTTATCTTGAATTCCGAAAATTTATATGAATAGACCTGAAACCCTTGATCCACTATTCAACCCGAACACTATTCTAACCCGTAAGCCATTTACCTCATACTATACAAACCCGAGGGCACTACCATTCTACTGTACAACCCGAGCAATACAATCATATACATAATATGCATATATCAGAAACCCTAGAATTAAATCATGAAATTTAATAAAATTAAAATAGTGAATAATCAAATAAAAATTCCATCTTTTAACAAACAACAATGAGTTTGGGTGTATTCAAAAGTTTTTAATTATCATGGTAATTGCCCCACATCTACTATACAACTCATGATCAATCAAGCACTTTTTAAAGATCGAAATTAATTCTTTTATACATCATCAATTTCTACCGTTAAAGAATAATGCAAACATGATATTCACATGCGAAAATAGGGTCTTTATTTCATGAAGACAATTAGAAATTCATTTAGCTTGCACACATTGTTCATCTCATATTCAACCATGAACAACATGATAAATAACAATCTACAAGTCCACAAGATGCTTTCTACTTGATTCTTCACAACCATAAATTTAAAACACTACAAGAGAATAGAAGAGCACGCACCTCTAAGTTGAATCTAGCACAAAAATCTAAAACTCTTCTCCTCCTAATGCCAAAGCCTCCAGCCAAAAGTCACCAAAGTTCAAAAAAAAAAAAAAAGAGAGAAAAGAAGAAGATCTTACTACCCATTAAATAGGTCGGGCTTAGTTTTAGGAATTTTTTGGGGAAGTTTTTCATATAAGTCCCCTCTAGATTTCATAATTTAATTATATATACAATAACCTAATTGATTTGTTTCTTATCCAAATCAACCAATTCAAAATTTAATCTAATCTCTCCTCCATGATTTCTTGGCCGGCCAAATGCTCACCCCTCCATGGGTTTGTGCTTGGTTTGGATCGAACCATGGCCCAGATAATTAAATAAATATATTAAGATTATAGTAGTTTATTAATTGAACTTTAAAAATACAAATTGTTTAAAAATTAACTTTTATCGGCAAAATAATAGGGTGAAATAAAACAAGTAATTTAATAACAAAGTGAAAATAAAGAAATATTGTTATCGAAATTTCACAATTTCAAGCAGGTGCATCTCATGTGTCACAGTGGACAAAAATAACAAAGCAAAATTTTGTTTTATTTTTTTCGGGTGTTACATCAGCGGCAGTTGGTTTTCTCATATACTAAAATCCAAAAATGCTCACAATTGCAACACAAAATTGATGAAGTGTTTTCAAGACAGTAGTTTCTCAGATTTATACGTATTAGTCAACCGGCTCTGCAGAAGATCCGTACACTAAACAACGTATCACCGTAGCAATTTTTTGATGGAGAGATAAACCTAAAGCTTTTGCTGCATCTTGTTGTTGACTAAAGTATTGGTCGTAACCAACAGTAACTTCCAGTAACCGACTGAAGAGAACTCGATGAAATCAGAGTCGTAAATGGGATTATCGGAAAAATAATTCCTCCACATACATCTGGTAGCATCTTCTCTTTCACGACGAATATATCGATGGCGAGAGGGTTGTTGGCTTTGTTGAGCCCCCATGACAAATATTAGCATACTATTATTAACACGTCTGGCAACTTCATCTTGGTGCTCGGATTCTTTGTCTGATGAAGTCGAGGAAGAAGATGATATAAAATGGGCCATTATTCAATAGGATATGAATATGGAAGAAGAGGATATGAATACGTCTGTGACTCTAAAACCAATATATGGAGATTGAGTGGGCAGGGTCACTGATAAAATATTTCAAACTATTGATTGACTCTTGTCCTCTCTTGTCACATTGATGAGTGACTATTGTCCTCTCTTGTCACATTTATATAGGGTCCAAAATATCTTAGATTCATTTTATCAAACATGAGCGATATTTTAAGACCCCTTGATTGAGTGAGACTGCAAAATGCATGATCGTGCTCAAATAAGTCAATATGAGATATTGATCTAATTTGTTTTAATAAGTCTACTTGGACATTAAGAAACCAAATATTGATCTATACAAGGTTGACACGCCCCGTGCCTTGTGGTCAATTAAGATATCTGGATAAAATGACTAGAATACATGGTAACATTGGTCACAGATAGGTAATGTCAAATCATTGACATTCCCGTTACTTGAGTTGATGTATTACTAGATACCGTTCACTGTTTGTAACACTAAAATAGGATTTTAGTATTAATGTCAATGTAATGGGAACCTACAGGGACACACATTTAGAATGGATTGGAATTGGGATTTAAATTCAAAAGATGAATTTAATTGGGAATCCAAGTAAGACTTGGGCTCCCAGCATTGGTTAGGTAATTAATTATATTAAATGGGCCAACCAAAATTAGAAGGCCCACATATGAATATGACCTAGGTTAGATTGTGAGCTCGGAAACCTCTCTACTCTCTTAGGGTAGATTTCCTGCTATATATATGATATGTATCTATGGGAAATAACAAGGGAAAACCCTAACCGTCACAGAAAGTGAGAGGGGGAGAGAGAAACAGGAAGTCCCTTCTCGCAACTAGCACCACGGCGTGAGGAAGAGCCCGATTTCGTTCGTTCATGTGGATACCGTCGAGGCACCACAATGTTGTAGTGCTTGTGATCGGTGGATTGTGGAGACAGTCGTTCCAACATTGAGGTAAAAACTCCTAACATATTTTATGGTTTTTGCATGGATTCATGGCTAGATTTTAGAATTTTAATTTATTTTCGGTGCGTATTTACTCTGTGATTGACTTCGAAACCCAACATAGTTTCCATAGGATATTGAAAAACTATATTATTTAGTGAAATAAATAACAGATATGTTTAATGTTACCTCAAGCACTTGCCATGGCCCATTAAATGACTTGACTTTAAGTCTGCTACATGAGTCGAGAGACAAATACAGTAGTGCCAATGCTGGACTACCGAATCATATGTGCCCACTAAATTAAGATCTTTAAATGCAACAAGCCAGCCACATCAGACTACCGAAGCAGCATTAGGGAAAAGAAACTCACTGAGGAAGAACATAAAGAATGCTCGTGCAACATTAATTGCCACCATATTATCTGCCTAAGTTATTCAATCCAACTACTATGAAAATACTTTCAGGAAGGAGCAAGGTATTTCATAAGACTTCCAATCATCTTCAGTTAAATCTGGAAAAAAAAGAGTTGTGCAGCAAAAAGGGGCACTCCTCATCGTTACACGGAGGTATATCACCCACTCTGATGGATAATCTTGTTAGCATTGCCCAATCAAACAGGCTAAATCTCAACTCACGGCATAGTAGGTGAACATTGTGGGTCATGCCTCACCATCTATCAACCAATGCCTCGACAAGACGCATAGACAATTTATCGGTATCAATCATGAGAAAACGGTGCCAGCCATCTTGCTCGATGAATCACTTAATTGGGGGGACATGAGAGCATTTGTTTTTGTATGCCTTGATCGAACCTTTCCAATTTCCCCTTAATGTAACAAATCCACCAACAGAATGCTCAGTAATATGGTTATATGCATGTTGGCAGTCGTCGACTACTCTGTTCCATTCGGTTGGATCGCTATAATCCACACTTTGATTTTACACTTCGGCTTCGCTCCATGTGTTGCTATCTTCGCTCCTTGTGTTGCTCTGTTCTGACCGGGTTTGACATCTTGATTTTACCCTACCAGTAAATCTTTTGATCGTCAATGACATCGATGTCATGGAAGGTGAGATTGAAGAGAAAGAAGTGAGTCGGTATGAAAGGAGTAAGTAGTGAGATGAAGGTTAGAGTGGATTGTGTTTGGGGTGGGATTAAGCTAAAGGATTGGGGTGAGATTTATAACGAAAGAGGAAGGGGGGAAATATGTAATCTATATGCAATTTTGGTAGGGACGAAACAATTTGTTTCATCCCAAAGTTAGGGAATTTAATTCTTTAAAGTAATTGTGTCAGATGGAACAGCTTGTTCCATCCGACACAATTTTTTTGCAAAAAAAAAATTGACGGGAATTGGGGACAAAACAAGATGTTCCGTCCCTCTCTTTTTTTTTAAAAAAAAATTGTAATTATTAGAGGGGATCCAATTATTTTTTTAAAAAAATTGTTTTAAAAAAAATTGTTTGGACAGAACAAGATGTTTTGGCTGTCAAACTTTTTTTTTTGTTTGTCTGACAATCATCTATTGTAACAAATATCTCTTTTTGCCAATTTTCATTTTGCCATATTTTCCAAAAACCACTACATACGCTCTAACATGTTTTGAAGTACGTAGTTTGCCTCCATTTCTGAAATTAAAAAGGTTCTCACCTAAAATTGATCATGCAAGTAATAAAGTACTAAAATTTCTGGTATTTTTTAGTATTGGAGAGTTCTCAGAGAGATCTAAGAACGTACATTGTGCATTGGAGATAGAATTTATAACTTAAGAGACTTACATGAGGAAGAAACATAGAAAAGGGGGTTTTGTTGCTACTAATTTTTGTGTGGGAGCAAACAGATATGTGGATTTTTCTTTAAAAAAATAATAAAGATCTGACCTTTTATTTTTACCGATGTTGACTGCCACTAACTGCACCTGACTCCGAGATCTGATTGTCGGGAATAGCTGATATCACTCCCACGGACTTGCAAAATAGCCTGAAACACCGGGGTTGGCCCCGACGACAGACCCTCTGATACCCAAGTTAGAAAACTCAAAGATATGGTGAGTTTTTAGAGTGAAATTTGCAATTACCTGGTTTTTGAAGAGATCGAGAGGTATATATAGTTGCACCGGGGGGGGGGGGGGGGGGGGGGGGGGGCATTTTCAAGATATTAGATTTATCTCTACTTCCTGATGTTTTGATAAGGTTGGTACCCTCTCCATGTGAAGAGATCGAGTTTGGAATCTTCTCATGATGCAGAGATACAGCTTACAAACTCTCTCTTATGCATGGAGAAATAGGAAGTGGTTACTCCTTAGAGATAAGGGTTTAAATTGGGTTCTTCAGATTAACTTGGACTTATTTGCATTAGGGGTGCTTTTGCAGCCCCCATTGCAGGCCAGATTAGGTTGACGGGCCTGAAAGTGGCCTGACTATTTCTGTCGGGCTTGTGTCTGCTGAAATTTACTGTTTCACCCCTGATAGATTTAGGATTCATGCCTGAATTGAACGGTCCCAATTTTTTTCTATTTTTACCCACACCATAAGCCCCCCACTCATAAAGATTGAGTTCCACAACCTTCGATGAGTAGTTTGCATGTTTAGAGCGGTTTACAAAACTATGAAGAGGATCTTCGCCATGGGGGAGCCACTAGGGGTGGCATCCGTGTAACACCTCGCAAAACTGAGTTATGACAATTTTGCCTACGGGTGTTACGCACCTATATTTTGCACTGTTACGAGTAATATCCGTAACGTATTTTAATATAAATATCCTACATATTTCTGCATTTCAACTATTTATACATTTTCCGTCTACTCAAAATTCCTTTTTATCATATTCTGATCCAACTTAAACATTTATTTTAATCTTTGTGTTTTTACATGCATTGCCCGTGCTTTCAATACATGTGTCGATTACGTATATTCTATCGTTAGATGTAATATTATAAAATTTTCTACGTGTTCAATTATTTATTTTATAACTTATTCGAATTCGTCTTATAAATTAAAATTCACTTTTCTCCTATTTTGATTCAAATATATTTATACGTTCGACGCACGTGTTTTCTATGCACGCGTTGATTATATTATCGTATACATATATAGAATTAATGAAACATATTTTACATATTTTGTATTTCGATTGTTACAGACATTTTTTGTTTTCTCGAATTTATTTTTAGGAATATTTATTAGAAAATGCTTTACACGTGTTTCTTTTTATGTACGTGCAAATTGTGCTATTTAACTACAAAGTTTGCACCGAAAATTTCACTAGGATTAATTTAAGCTAATTATACTAAATTTAATATAAGTATTTATTAAAAAATAAGAATTTAAAATGAAATAAAATAATAGAATAAAACTAAAATGAGAAATGTACAAAACACGTGCACACGTGCACACGTGCATTGCACACAAAGAAAACCCATCGGCTGCCCATGTTTGACTTGGTATTCAAGAATGAGGGTGAGTGGATGTATGAGTGTATGTGTGAGTGGATTAATGGATGGTTGTTTGCTAAAACTACTCCCTAATTACCACTATAAATACCCCATATCTAACTCCAAATGAACACAAAAGAGAGAGAATCAAGAGTTTTGCTGATGTTGCTTTCGGAAATCCAAGGGAGGGGAGCACGGATTTTGAGGAGAAGGAGTGGAAGGCTTTTAGGAGTTTTATTTGCTTGAAAAAATTCTTCAAAAAGTTCGGTGTTTTCATTGTCTTCTAATATGTTAGTAATTGTGCATGTTAGAAATATGTAGATGGATAATGAAATTGACATGTGTGTGTGTGTGTGTGTGTGACGTAGCTTTTCTAGAAGTTTTATTAGTGCATTCTTAATTATAATTGTGTGGTTGTTAATTGAATTAATGTGTGTATGTGTAGGAGTTTTATAGATTTCTATCTAGTAGAAATTTTTTAAAATAAACTCATGAGATAGATTTCCCTATGTGAAATTAAGTAATGTAAATACTCCTCAAAATCTAGCTGTGTAGGGAATAATGGTTTATATAATTCTATAAATAGAACTACGATAAATTCATGCAAGTTAGATAACAATTTCCATACATTTTTTAGAATAAACTGTTATAGGCTTTATTTCGTGCAAATGTACTAATTTTGGAGAAATTTATTATGTGGAAATGCAAAAGATATAGTAATGCGAAGATAACGTGAGGTCAAATGTTAATGAAATTTAGAAACAGAGAGTGTTGCAATAAAAGAATCGCAATAGCAATATAATCAGATTAGTGGGCTTGATAGCCTGGTCTTTGGTGTGTTTTGGGGGCGCTATGTACAATGGTCTCGGTTTGCGGTTCGAGTCCCTATGTCTTCCTTTCTTTTCTGAGAAAGTATCCAAAATAAAGAGAGTTAAACAATATAAAGATATTACCTTAGAACTTTTACACCAATAGTGAGTTGGCAAGTTGGTTGTTAGGTGCAGTTTGGATTGCAGTTTGGGTTGTTGTGCACCTAGGTTCGATTCCGGGTGTACACATTTTAATTTTATTTTATGTTTTAATGGTTTTTAATGTTTAAAAAGAATATTTGGAGAAAATTGTAGAATTATTTAGAATATTATTGGAACACTTGGAAATAATCCTATACTATTTTAATATGTATTTTGGAGATTAAAAGTATATTAGATAGTGTCCTAGATGGATTTAGTTCCTAGTCTAATTTCAAAGGATTTTCTTTTTTGCAGAAATGATTTAAAATTTGGGAATGGAATACAAATTTAGAAACTTATCTTTGGAAAACTACATTGGGAATTAAGTTATTGTAATAAGTAAATGATTGGGATATCTTGTAATAATATAAAAGCGGGATTAAGAGATCAAAATACGAAGAATCTTTATCCAGTTTTACTCTAAGAATATTACGACGTATAAGGAAATGGATTTGAAAGTTTAGAAACAAAGGATTACGAGATAATTAAAGTAAGAATTCGAAATATATAGCATGTGATGTTGGTAAAGGGTTTATCAATTAAAAGGTTATTGAATATTGTTAAGTGATAAATCTAGAATGTTAATTGAGTGTTTGTCTACAAGAGATTGATCAATCGCACTGCTATGACATGTTGCTATAATAAGTGTTCATTTACATTGAGATGATAAACATAAAGAGAATGGATAAAGAAGAAATGATGAATAATAAATGAGATGTTTATGATGAGGTTAGATGTAACCTAAGTGATATCTATACTGAGATGGTTGTTTGTTCTAGAGTCTAAGCGAGACCCAGGGCACCGAAAATTTATAATGTGTGAAAATTTGAGAAGTAAACAATGTGAGTTAACTTTCAGTTTGAGAAGTAGCCAGTGTGGACTAACATTCTCAGTGTTTTGGTTTAAGTCCGGTGGGTAAGCTAGCTTTAAGTCCTAATAACTACAATTTAAACTTAAGGACAAGCACTAGTTGGAGATATGATGAAATAAGAGAAAACGTGAGTATGAAGGCTCTAGGATGATCCGCAGAGTGGGATTCTTCTCCAGTATTCCGGGACGAGAGCGATGCTAATGGGATATTTGTGCAATGAGGGCTCCAGAATGACCTGCGGAGTGAGACGATCCCCAGTATTCTAGGATGATGGATGAAATAGGCCACAGAATGATCTGCGGAGTGAGATTGATCTCAAGTATTCGGCGTGAGAGCCAATACTTGCCAAATATCTAAATCTCGTAGTAGTCATGGTATTAGGTTGCATAGAGAGGGATTGAACCTTATAATGAGGAGTATGATAAGGGCTTGCCCTCGGACTTATGTAGTATGGGATGCATAAAATCCGAACAAGTGTGCATTAATGCATCGTAAGTGTGAATGTCTGCATTAGGCATCAGGTTCATATCATACACTGACATGTTTAGGATAGTCACTTCTCACATTTTGTTTCGCATTCAAGTTTGTGTTTGCTAAAGTAGAAGAATCACTGTATTATAGTTTACGTCAATTGTATGCAACTGATGTGCCCACAGTTTCCTAGTTGCAGGATTGGTCTTGGCATGGATTCGAAGACACTGTGAGAGATGTCACAAGATTGAAGAGCTTTCATTATCATGTATGTACTGTACTGATTTATTTCTGCTGTGCTAATGTAAAGAATGATGTTGTAAATGAAAAAAATTTAGATCCTGTATTTTTCTACAAAGATGAAGTAAAATATCATGTTTGTGCTATGAATTACATGTATTTTGAATTCGGGGCGTTACAATCCGGGCAGATTCAGCCCAGGACCAGCCCGCCCCAAACCCGGGCCAATCCCAACCCGATCTTGGCCAGGACCCACATTAGCCTTCGAAAGCCCACCTTGGCCCACCCCGACTTGAACCAGGATCGGGTTGAACAGGTTTTTTTAAAAAAAAGGATATTTTTGTTGCAATACATATATATATATATATATATATATATATATATATATATATATATAGACACACACACACACACAAAATATATGTATATATGTATATATGCATATAGATATACTCTAAAATATTTCAAAATTTTATAAAAATGAGTGTGGGTATCAAAATTATTTGATCACTACCCATTACTCAATTTGCCAACCCCCACCATAGATATTTATAGCTAACTTTGCCTCCTCACTTCTCTTATCTCACCAATGTGGGACTAAAAGTTTTCAATGTTTAAAATCTAAATACATTTTAGTCCCACATTGGTGAGATAAGAGAAGTGGGGAGGTGGATTTGGCTATAAATAGTTAGAGTGGGGTGGGCTAATTGAGTAGTGAGTAGTGATCAATTAATTTTGTTATCCACACTCATTTTTATAAATTTTTGAAATAATTTAGTGTGTGTGTGTGTGTGTGTATATATATATATATATATATATATATATATATATATATATATATATATATATATATATATATATATATATTGAAACATTAACCTACTCTATTTAATTTTAAAAAAAATTCATTCAAAACCCGCAAATCCGCAAAGGCCCGACCTGCCCCCCCCCCCCCCCCAACTCGGCCTGGCCTGGCCCCCTTAATGCTGTGGCCTAGCCCGCCAAAGCCTGGGACAAGGTATGGCCCTCTATTTTTGGGCCCGGCCCAGCCCGGTTGGCCTGGATGCCACCCCTAGGAGCTACAAAGAGGAGTGTCGCTCCTAGGGAACTACAAAGTGGGGCTTCGCCATCAGGGGGATTTCAATTAAGAGTTTTGCCCGGAGAAGCTATGAAAAGGTGTTTTGTCGCCAGGGAGGTGTGAAGAGAAGTTTCGTCCTTGAAGAAGTGCGAAGATGAGCTTTGCCACCGAGGAGCTACGAAGAGGAGCTTCGACCCTGATGGGCTAAAAGGAGTTTCACTCCTGGGGATCTACGAAGAGGAGCTTCGGCACTAGAAAGCTACGAAGAGGAGCCTTACTACCGGGGAGCTTCGAAGTGGAGCACTACCACTGAAGAGTTGCGAAGATGTGCTTCAACCTCGGGGAGCTACGAAGAGGAGCTTCAATCCTGGTCAACTATAAAGATGAGCTCTGCCACCGAGGAGCTTTAAAGAGAAGCTTCACCCCTAAAGTCCTGTGCAGAGGAGCATTACCATTGGGGAGCTATGAAGAGGTGCTTCGACCTCGATGGGATAAGAAGAGGAGCTCTACCACCGGGGAGCTACCAAGAGGAGTTTTGCCACCGAGGAGTTACGAAAAGAAGCTTCAGCCCCGTTGGGCTAAGAAAAAGGGCTTTGAAGAGAAGCTTCACTTTCGAAGAGCTGTGAAGAGGTGCCCTGCCCTCGAGGGGCTATGAAGAGGAGCCTCGGCACTGGGAAGCTACGAAGATGGGTTTTCCCATTAGGGAGATAAGGAGAGGAGCTACGCAACAGGGGAGCTACTAAGAGGGATCTTACTCCCGGAGAGCTTGTAAGAGGAGCTTCACCATCGGGATAGGTCCAAAGAGGAGCTACATTCCCAAGGGGTGCTACAATGAGGATCTTCGCCACCGAGAAGCTACGAAGAGGAGCTTCGCCACTGGGGAGCTTCAAAGAGGAGCTTCGCTTTCATGGAGCTATGAAAAGGAGCTTCATCCCAAGGGGCTAAGCAACTAGACTGGAAGGTTGACTAAGGTTTCCCAATTGTTTTCATTTCGACTTTTGCCTTCTTTGAGTTACCACCTAGTGAATTGATCTAGGGAGTTTGATGGAGAAATTATAGAGAGTGGTTTGGACTCCGAGCTATTGGCTTAGAATTTGAGAGCTTTGAAGCAACTCTAAGGAAGAGTTGGACTCCAAACTTGTTGCGTGGAGTTGAAATGAGTTGTTAGAGTAGCTTGAGCAGCGAGTTAAGCACATAACTCATCTTATAGAGTCGATGAACTGTTAGAGGAGCTCGAGCAAGGAGAGGAGCACTGAACTCCTTACGTTTAGTTGATGAGTTGTTGGTGTTTCGAGTCTTCTTAATGTTGGATCGAAGACTTTGGTGTTTTCTAATGATGTAGCGGCTCCATCCCTCTATTTATTGATAGATCGTCGTATATACCAGGGGAGGCCCTCGGAATGTTGAGCATGCTCTACCTAGCAACAAGTTGCGTGTGATGGAGTGGGAGCTCGCCTAGATAAAGGCAGTATTGGTTGGAAGCAACTCTGAGTTTGCCCATCTTAGGACGGCTCGTCTTGATCGTTCGAGATGTTTTATGTATTGTGGCCAAGGACTTAAGTAGAACGGATCCCTGGGGATGCCCAAAGTGAGCAGGTCGGGACCTCAAACACAGCTTCTAGAAAGGAGGCGAGAGGTGCTTGTGGTCTGAGACTAGGACTTGATCCGCAGAGTTAGAACCCCTCTTGGGTAGCTCGGGCGACCGAGGTGGCTCTTCAATGGTGAAGAAGTGTCTGAAGTGGAACCCATCTCTGAACCGAAGTGTCCCCCTTCCTTGCCATCGTGAGTGATCGGAGTGGAAAGACCCAATGTGTTTTGCTTTTAGGTTTGTGCCAAGAATAAGTAACTTGTCGTATACTCTCTATCTCATAATAAGAAATTGATATGAAACAAAGGTCTTCCAAGTGTATTTGTCTTGAATTTTGGCTTCTTTGTGTTATGACTCATTGTTTGGAGCAAGTCATGGGAGTAGTCCTCGAAGAGGGCTATGCTCTTGGCTTGCTTGAGAAGTTAGTTGGCTGTAGAAGATGTTAGAGTTGTGAGTCAAGCTCCGAACCTGCTTAATAGTGAGTTTTCGGAGCAGTTTCTGCAATGAGTGTGGAATCCACACCTGTTGTTTTAGAGATTGTAGTTGTTGGTGTAGCTCAGAAGGGGAGCTAAGCACCGAACTCAGTGGAGGATAGGCACCGAACTCAGTGGAGGATAGGCCATGTCGTTTCGGACAAACTTGGATAAGTGCCCTCGCTGAATAAGCTCTTCGATTTCTTTTTTGAGAGCCCGACAATCATCTGTGTTGTGGTCATGATCTCTATAAAAATGACACCACTTATCTATGCTCCATCTCTTCTTCGGAGTGTTCAATCTAATGGGGAGGACAAATTAGCCCTTCCTTGTCCACCTCTATGAGGACTACTGATATATTGGTTTTAACTTGCGTGAACTTCTCGAAACGAGAAGGAGGAGGGCTCTTCCGTCTTTCTGAAACTTCTTGGATCCTTCTTTGTTCGTGCTGTTCTGTTTGTTCCCGGAGGTGGGCACTTATCGACCAGGGAGTTTGAGAGTCACTTCAACTCGAATATACTTTTCGCTCCTAAGTAGAATTTTTTGAGATGTTTCGAGGAGGCTTCTTGTCAAGGGATGCTTTAAGGTTGACTTTATTGACATTGTGTCTAAATGCGGCGGTCCCTACTACTGGGTTGAGAGAGGCGATAGATCGGGACTCGGTTGTGAAGCGCTGGACAAAATCGTTCCCCTTCTCTTTGATTCATGTCTAGTAAAGAGGCATTTGTCTTTTCGGTTTGACGGCTGCTCAGAAAGTGGGGAAGGAAGAGTTCGTCAAATTGGTCGAAGGAGAACATGGAGCCTGGAGAGAGGCAAGAGTACCACTCCCTTGCTGACCCTTCAGCGTGGGCACCAAACGTCTTCTAGAGGACTACGTCTGAGGCCTGGTGGATCATTATGAAGGTTTTGAAACTATCAATATGATCAGCCAGGTAAGATTATTTGTTATATGACTCGAACTGAGGCAGCTTGAATGTCTCAGGGACGTGGGCCTCCATGATTGACTTAGAGAAGGGAGGTCGGCTTGGGGGGAAGCTTCAGGCTTGATGGTCTTCCTTTCAGTTGACCTTGTTGAGAAGGTCCTCCATCTCTCAAAGGCAGGGCAAAAGTGGGTCCTCCCTCTGGTCAGAATTGGGTCTTCCCCTTTGGTCAGATCTGGTCAACCCGCGAGACACTTCCTCATGTATGGTTGTGAGGCTGTGATTATTTATTTATCGGCTCCTGAATGGGGTGGCATTGAGGGTTTGGAGGATCTCTTCTTTGAAATCTTGGAATTATGCCTTGGTGACGAGCGCTCCTTCTTCTCTATTGTTCCTGCGAACGGGTCGACTTGATGTAGTTTGGCTTCTTCACTCCTGAGCGGGAGGAGACCTTCTTCGTCCTCTAAGAAAGGGATATCTTCTTGAGAGGGGGTTCTTCTGGACCTCTGCCTTCGAGGAGAGGGGGTCCTTTTGCTTTCCTGACATTCTGGATGGGGGACTTCATCATGGACTTGCCTTTCGTTCAGGCAATCTCGGAGATCAGATCCCTGATGTTGGTTGATGACCCGACGGAGGTTTAGCTGCATCTGGAGCACCATAGTGGGGGGTCGAGGTACAAACAAAATCTATGTTTTTGACCACTTGCTGCATAGGGTGTTGTTCGGGACGACATCAGCGGGAGACCCCCGGTGTGGCTCCTTTGGAAGGAGGCTAGATCTGCTGGAGCAGGGGTTGTTCTGGTAAAGGTTGTTGAAGAGGGTCCTCCGTATGAGAAGGAGGCGAAGGAAGTGGGTTGACTCATCGGCTGGTAGCTGCCGCCTTCCCTTTCCCTTTTGGAGGCATGGCTAAGAATGTTGTTTTTGACCGGCGAAGTTGGATCACAGATCTTTCTAGTTTCCCACAGATTATGTCAATTTGTTGCTACTAATTTTTGCGTGGGAACAAACATATATGTGAGTTTTTTTAATGAAAACAATAAAGATCTGACCTTTTATTTTCACCGATGTTGACCACCGCAAACTGCACTTGAATCCGAGATCTGAAAGTTGGGGATGACTAATATCGCTCCTGTGGACCTACAAAATAACCTTAAACACCGGGGTTAGCCCTGGCGACAGACCCTCCGACCCCGAAGTCAGAAAATTCAGAGATATGGTGGGTTTTAGAGCGAAAATTGCAATTACTTAGTTTTTGAAGAGGTCGAGAGGTATATATAGTCGCATGGGGTGTGTGTGTGTGTGTGTGGGTGGGTGGGTGGGGGGGGGGGGGGGGGTAGTTTCAAGATATTGGATTTATCTCTACTTTCTGGTATTTTGATCAGGATGGTTACTAACTCCATGTGAAGTGATCGAGTCAGGACTCTTCTCCTGATGAAAAGATGAAGTTTTCAAATTCTCTCTAGTGCATGGAGAGATATAAGCAATTATCCCTTAGAGATAGGGGGTTTAAACTGGGCTATTTAGAGTGAACCTGCACTCTTTTGCGTTAGGGATGCTTTGACAGCCCCTTATTGCAGGCCAGATTGGGTTGATGGGCCCGAAAGTGGCCCGACTACTTCTGTCTAGTTTGTGTCTCAAGAAATTTATCATTTTACCCGCCGAGAGCTTTAGGATTCGTGCTCGATTTGAATGTTCCCTGTTTTGTTCTATTTTTACCCACTCAAGCTTTATCCACACAGGTTCCCAACAAATATAGAAATTTCAAATTAATCCCTCACAATTTGTTAATTCCACATTAGTCCCTTGATCGTATTTCAATAGTGATCAATTTGAGAGTCAAGTGCAACATTATAAAAATTATGAACCACTGAACAAATTTTGGGAAAAAAATCATAAGCGGAATAGACTGAAAGAGAAAAATATTGCATGGATAGAATGACTATTTTGAAATAATAAGACCCTTCCACTTAAAAACTTTTCTCGAAAGTAGGTTTAATGGATCTGAATTTTCATGATGTTACAATTGAGATATTGACTATTCGCTTCCGAAGTTGATCGAAGGAATAATATAGAATTACCAAATTGTAGGGGAATAATATGGAATTGGAATAATGATTGGGAACCTATATGGAAAGAAAAGAAGAAAAAAAAGTAATGCTACACCCACTATCAAATCCACTATCTTTCTCTTCTTGATCTTAGGTGGTTCACTACTATTGGAGGTTTTTACCACCTATTCTACAATAACCTCCACTAATAGTGTATCACTTAAGATAGTAAAGAGAAATGTAGAAGATTTGATAGTGAATGTAACATTACTAAAAAAAATACCTTCTTTCTTCCCTGAATTTAGTACTTTATCTTGGAAATGCACCAAAATTCTCAAGAGTCCTGGCTCCTTATTCCTCAGAACCGAAAGTGAAAAGATAGTTCAGGAAGGTTAAAAGGTGAAAAATGGGGAGACACAAGAAGAAAACAAAAAGGAAAGGGAACGGGAAAAGTAGGGTGGTCGAACTGGTGGTCAAGGATCAGGTGAAGAGATGAAAACGGAATTTTTTCCGTACATACCCACATTTTGAAAATATTGACCAAACTGACCCACTTTCGAAAATATTTACCCAATTGATGCAATTTTGGAGACGTCAGCATAAAACGCTATTGACAATAACGACATATGTTACTTTCATGTCGTTGTTGCCAATAGCGGCACCTGTGATATTTTTTCCATTGTCGCTATTGGGAATAACGACATTAGTATATATCGCATTCACTTAGGAGTTCTCTGACTTAAGAAAAAATTGTAAGAGAAAATATCTTATAATTGTTACCACTTGTTGCCGCTAAATTCGGTGTGGGGGCAAACAGATGAATTTGTGAGTTCTTGGGGAAACTGAATAGGAGAACCTGTATACTTGTTCCGTCGAACTCTGATCGTTGCTCCCACCGTGCACCTGCAAAAAGTACGAGACACCGGGGTTGTTCCCGGCGACGCACCCTCCGACGCTCAAGTCAGTAATCAGAATTGATTATGAAAGAGCGTTTAACTAGAGAAAGATTGATTACCTCTTAATGGAGATAGGTGAGGGGTATTTATAGGCGTCTTAGGGACTGGTTTTAGGAATGTAATCCCCGTGATTAGATAAGGAATATTCCCCGTAATCAGATAAGGCATGTAATCTGATAAGGTATATCCCCTATAATCAGTTAAGGAATTTAATCCCTAATCCCCAGTGAAAAGATAGCTGTGAATCATGGCCATTGATTTAGATCTAATCAGGGACCTTGATTGTATCTTGTCGGATCGGGTTGGTAGCGGGTTGGAACTCGTGCCCAGTTGAGATGGGTCTGTTTGTTGTGTGAAATTACCATCTTGCCCCTGAGCTGTAGGATTCGTGTCCCATTTGGACGGTCTCGATTGAACCCCTGTTTTTGGCCACATCACGAGCCCCCCACTCCTAAAGGCTGAGGTTAATCAGTCTTTGAGGAGTAGTTTGACTAACTTAGTGGTCAGTGGAGCTGTATCGTAGTCTGAATGGGTGATTTTTGAATCCTGGAGCGCGGGGGTAGGTTAGTTCCTCCTTTTTGATGCCCTTACGATGCTCCAAAACTGTATCGAGTTTTTATCTATTTTTCCGGATTATTTATTTAACTTTGCGATGTATTGGCTAATTGTTCGGGGGTTTTAACCGTATATTCTAGGCGATAATTGCTCGTTCGGTGGCTTAGAAATATCCCCCGAATTTTTAATTATTTCCTGGAATTTTTAGCTAATTTTCCCGAATTTTTAGCTATTTTTCGCAATTTTTTAAATAAGTAAAACGATTTAAATAAATAAAAATCAATTTTTAATACCCATTTATGGCGTGGCGTCATCTGGGCCTTCGATCAAGGCGGAGCGCGAGTTTCGGAACGATCAGACGATCCCTGTTCCTCGGAAGGATTTTTTCCCAAAAACGAGGGTCGGCACTCCGTCACCTCGTCTCGGAGGCGTGGCGCCGCGGCTCAAGGGGTCGGCGCGTTTTTTTGCCAAAAACGAGGGTCGGTACCCCAGCGTCCCGGCTCGGAGGCGTAGCGCCGCGGCTCGAGGGGTCGGCATCTTGGTTTGAAGGGTCGGTACCTCGGTTCGGAGAATCCGAGGTACGTGGCATCATCTAGGCCGTCCATCCCCAGCGTGGATCCCTATAAAACGCTATCTTGTCGTTTTGTGGACGTGGCGAGATCTGGGTCGTCCATCATGACGAGCGCGCTTTTCTACAAGATCTAACGGCTCACAAGGGTCGGAGCGTTTTTTTTGCCAAAAACGAGGGTCGGTACCCCAGCGTCCCGGCTTGAGGGGTCGGCGACTTGGTTTGAAGGGTCGGTACCTCGGTACAAGAATCCGAGGTACGTGGCATCATCTAAGCCGTCCATCCCCAGCGTGGATCCCCATAAAATGCTATCTTGTCGTTTTGTGGACGTGGCAAGATCTGGGTCGTCCATCATGACGAGCGCGCTTTTCTACAAGATCTAACGGCTCATAAGGGTCGGAGCGTTTTTTTGCCAAAAACGAGGGTCGGTACCCCAGCGTCCCGGCTCGGAGATGAAATGCCGCGGCTCGAGGGGTCGGCGACTCGGTTTGAAGGGTCGGTACCTCGGTTCGCATCCCTCCGCGCCGTTTCCCGGGGAACGAGTTGAGTGTTTTTGGGTCAACTCGGTAGCTCGGTTACTGAGCCTTTCGTTCGATAGCTCGGCTCGTTAGACCGGTGGCCGAGTCGTTACTTGTGTTTTTGAGGAGTTCCTCCATCTCTCGTACCGTCGCCCTCTTCTCGCTGGGCGTTTTGGCTTCTTAGTGGGCCTTTGGGATTCCCAAGGAGGCCCGTTACCACTTGGGGTTATAAGTTACCATTTCTTCACCCCTGAGCTCATTTCTCACTTTTCACTCCACGATTTTACTTTTGTTCTCTAAGTCTTCTACTAGCGGCGCTCTTGCTCCACGGTGTTGACGTTAGCTGTCGCGTGGGCCAGGCGATTTCCGGCGAGCATTTTCCGACCGTGATCGTCACTTCAAAGGTTAGTTTGCTTTTGCCTTTGCTTTTTCAAGAGATGTCAAGGGTTAGCTCGGGGAGTGGTACCTCGTCCTCGGGCGATGATAGCGCCGGGGAGAGGAATAGGGCGGAAGCTCGAAGAAAGGGGAAACAAATGGCCGAACCGTTGGTTACCGAGTCGAGGGTCGGGAAGAAGAGGAGGACGGGGGAGACTTCGCCCCCCATAGTGGGGGTGATTGTGGAGAACCCGAAGCGAGCCCCCGAGATGGGACAATATCCTTCGGTCCTGTCCGGGCATTCGGGTGTCAGGCAGTACGAGGGCGATCTTCTGGAGAAAGCGATCTACGGAAAGTCGAAGATCGTCGAGGAGCCTAGCCCGTTCCTTCACTCCGAAGCCGACGAGCTCACTTCATCGTTGTCTAAGAAGGATCTTCTCCGGATCAGGAAGGCCTTCGCTATCCCGTCGGAGTACAAGCTGATGGTCGCTGGCCCCGGGATGCGAGCAAACTCTAAGTTGCCGTCATCGGACATGTGCATGTTTGACGTCGACTCCTTGAACGCGGGACTGCGTTTTCCGCTGCACCCTTTCATACTCCAGATCCTCGGCTGGTATTGTCTCGCCCCTACTCAATTCAGTCCGAACACTTGGCGTCATGTGAACGCATTCTTGCTTCAGTGCCACCGAGCCGAGGTAGCGCCGGACTTATCAGTTTTCTGGGGCCTGTATCGGATAAACAGGCAACACCAGACGGAGTACCGGTACTACTTGGGGCCGAGGAGAGGCGTTAAGATTGTAGAGAATCCCGACTCACTTAAGGGTTGGAGGGAGAAGTATTTTATCATAAGGGGTGAAGTGATTCGGCATATTCCGTCCCGGTGGAAGGTGGAGGTGCCGAAATTTGCGCGAAGCGACCCCGCACTATCTGAGGCCGAGGAGGATGTAGCGAGGAGGATCACGGCCCTTCCGGTACTGAGTTGGAGGGAGTTGACCGAAGAGGTGTTGTTCGGGTCCGGACTAAGCCCCATCGACCCGAGTACGCTCTTGACATCTCATTCATTTTTTTTTCTAAGTCTTCAATTCGTCTGTCTTGATTCGTTTTCTTTTTTCGTTGATGCAGAGTCGATGAAGATTGACTTTAAAGCTATGATGGTCGATAGGTCCAAGCTGACCGGGACCAAAAAGAGGAAGAGGGAGGCCGAGGGTGCGTCTTCGGGTGCGCAGCCCGTGGTCGCTACTAACGTTACTCTGCCTCCCCCGGCTACCGAGGTGCCTTCGGAGGTTGTGGTGGTGGAGGGGACCTCGGCCCCTGTCGCCCCGTCTGCGAACGAGGGTGTCTTTGATGTCAATGCGGCGCTGGCGCTCGAGTTTCCCCCGTTGACTAAGGACGCCGAGGAAATCCTGACCGAGCAGCACAAGCAGTTGTTTGTGCCGAACTGGCGGGTGAAGAATCATGATGGTTTCCTCGGCAACTCGCAGATGTCAATGCAGGTCGTCAAGCACTTGGCGACCCCGAAGGATAAAGCCGCGCTGAAAGCAGGAAGGGTCGGCGACGACACTTATGAAGTCGCCCGGGGGCTTGTTTCGGTAAGTGTTCGCAAGTTTCTTCAAGTTTGTTACTCGGTTTGTACTTCGTACTTATCGTTGTCTTCGTAGGCCACCGTTCACTTCGGCCATCTCATCGAGGCGTTCGCCGAGCAGGAGAAGGAGCTGAAGTCCGCCAGCGAGAAAGACAGGCTGGCGAAGGTCAGGGCGGTCAAGGATCTCGAGGCCGAGCATAGGCGAGCCGAGGCCCTGGACGTTCGGGTGGCCGACCTTACTGCCGACCTGAAGAAAGCAAAGGAGAGCCTTGCAGCGGAGTCCGCCAAAGCCGCTAAGGCCGCCGAAGAGCTTGCTGCGGCGGTGAAGTCCTTGGCCGACGAGAAGGCGGAGAGGGAAGCGCAGGCCGCGAGGATCAGGGCAGAGGTTGAAGCCGAGGTCGAGGCTGAGGCGAAGAAACATATGGCTGAGAACATGGAGCAATCCTATCAGACGGCCCTGGACCACGTTCAGGCTCGCGTCCCCGGCTTCGAGCGAGTTGGCTATCGACTGTGGCCCGAGTCGCCCGTAGACGATGAGGAGGGAGATGATGAGGACGAGGCCGAAGGCGAAGACGGGGGGGGAGAGGACGAACCGGCTAAGGGAGAGATCGAGGGGCCGTCCGTCGATGCGTCCGGGGTCGGAGCGGAGACGCAGGTGGACCCTTGATTCTTTCGTTAAACTTTTTGTAGTTTTTGTTTTGCTTTCTCTTCCGAACTTTGTAACGCCTTTTGCGGACTGGCCACCGCTTCTTGATGAATGAAAGAACGTTTTGTCTTTGAAATTTTGTCTAAGTGTTTGGTTCGGTCGTAGGATAGGCCCCCGTCACGGCGATGGCTCGGCGGCAAGTAGATCTGTTTCATTTATCTCTCGTGGAACGCCTCGAGGGCGAGATAGAACTGACGAGGAGGACACTGTACGATGTGGAGAAGAAGAACGGAGAGCTGTTGGCCGAAATGTACCACTTGCGGATAGCCGAAGCCGAGCTATTCGATAAGGAGGAAGAATTGGCTTCGGTTTTGGCCGAACGAGATGAGCTCGTGAAGAAGGCCGAGCATTTGCAAAGGGTGACAGTCGACAAGAGTATCGAGGTGACCCATCTGCGCCGTGTCATATCCGACAGCGCCGAGTACCCCGGTTCGGCGAAGCTTCCTCGATTCAAAATTGTCGTGAGGGACGAGGCGCTGAAGGACCGGATCATCGAACTGGAGGAGGAGGTTGCTCGGCTCAAGCCTCAGCCGGTGAGGGCTAACGTCCGGAGCACCTCGTGTACTCGCGAAGAGATTGAGCGAGGGATCACGTTCTATCAAGCGGCGACCCGGACTCCTATCATAGGTAGGTCAGCCGCCGACGCACAAAGCGATGTGGCGGTGTCTTCAAGCGGTGCTTCGGTCGGGGCGACTGTAAGGATCAGCGGTGAGGGGGCGTCCCGGTTCGTCGGCCTGGAGACGAGCTCGGAGGCCAAGAAGCGCCGACCCAAAGTGTCGTTGAACCGGAGTGTCCCCCTACCTCGGAGGAATTGAGCGGGTCATGCCTTCTGATATTTTCGCTGAACTCGTTGTTGTAATCTTTTTGTAATCTCATCCAAGTTATTAATAAAATTGGGGTTGATTTATCCGAAGTGTCCTCTACTGGCTGTTTATCGAGTCTTTTGTTGCAGCTCTGATTCCGTTGCTCGGCTTTTGGTGCCGATCGACGTGGGGTGTTCATAGCCGTTGAATGGTGGCACGAATCCAGAGGCAGGCCGAAGCCCCAAGAAAACGTTATCTTGTCGTTTTGCGGGCACGTGGCACAACTGGATCCACTCATCACGCTCTGGCACACAATTTGAGAGGATCTAACGGCAAGTTGCCTTCGGGATGATTTTTTGCCAAAAACGAGGGTCGGTACCTCGTTAGTTCGGCACAATTTATGGTCGAGACGAATTCCCAACCATCGTAAAGTTATTTTAAGAGATGCAGGAGCAGTTTCGAATGGCGAGCTACTTCTAGTCCGCTTAGGAGCGGTCTTGCGAAGCAAAATCGAGCCAAGTGTTGGACTCCGATCCATTCAACGGCTGCAGGAGCAATTTCGAACGGCGATCTGCCCCCGGCCCGTCTGAAGACGAGCCGAGTAGGAAGAGTCGAGCCGAGTGCTGGACTCCGAACCATTGTGTGATTAGTTTAAGAGATGCAGGAGCAGTTTCGAATGGCGAGCTACTTCTAGTCCGCTTAGGAGCGGTCTTGCGAAGCAAAATCGAGCCAAGTGTTGGACTCCGATCCATTCAACGGCTGCAGGAGCAATTTCGAACGGCGATCTGCACCCGGCCCGTCTGAAGACGAGCCGAGTAGGAAGAGTCGAGCCGAGTGTTGGACTCCGAACCAATGTGTGATTAGTTTAAGAGATGCAGGAGCAGTTTCGAATGGCGAGCTACTTCTAGTCCGCTTAGGAGCGGTCTTGCGAAGCAAAATCGAGCCAAGTGTTGGACTCCGATCCATTCAACGGCTGCAGGAGCAATTTCGAACGGCGATCTGCCCCCGGCCCGTCTGAAGACGAGCCGAGTAGGAAGAGTCGAGCCGAGTGCTGGACTCCGAACCATCGTGTGGTAAGGGAATTAGAGGCGGAAGTACGCGATAATGTAAAAAACTTTATTTATTAATATCTAATGGTCGGCTGCTTCTAAAGTTGCTAGCCGTTATTACAATGAAAAAAGAACAAAGGAAAAATTACTAGTAGCAGGAGTGGTGGCCCGACATCTCGAGTTACTTAGATAGGCGGGGTTGCCTTCTCTTGGTATTTCAAAAGATGGTCGGCGTTCCAAGTCCTGGGAATTTCTCTACCCTCAAGGTCTTCTAGCTTGTATGCACCGGGGCGGATCACTTTGGATACTTTGTACGGTCCCTCCCAATTTGGGGCTAGTTTGCTCTTCTGTCCGGGGAACGAAATGGCCAGTTTTCGGAGGACCAGATCCCCTTCTTTCAGGTCGGTTGGGCGGACCCGTTTGTTGTAGGCGAGTTCGATTCTTCTTCGATAACTTTGCTGCCGTATGGCTGCCCTTTCCCGGATTTCGTCTATCAAGTCCAGGCTCGTTCTGAGCTCCCTGGCATTCTGTTCTTCTTCAAAGGCTACCAGGCGAGGAGAGGGTATCCCAACTTCTAGTGGGATGAGGGCCTCGGACCCATAGGTGAGATTGAACGGACTCTCGCCTGTCGGGGTCCGCTTCGTGGTTCGGTAGTTCCACAACACATTGGGCAGTTGATCGACCCACAATCCCTTGGAGCACTTGTCGAGTCTCTTCTTGATGCCGGAGAGGATCTGTCGGTTGGCATTCTTGGCTTGGCCATTTGACTGGGGATGAGAGACGGAGGAGAAGCGGTGCTGTATGGCTAGGTCTTCACATAAGGCTCGGAAGGCAGCTCCAGCGAACTGCGTACCGTTATCTGTAACTACGACTCGGGGAACACCGAACCGGCAGATTACATTTTTCCAGAAGAATTGGACGACTCTATGCTCGGTAATTGTAGCCAGGGGCTCGGCCTCTATCCATTTCGAGAAATAGTCGACTGCTACGACTAGGAACTTCAATTGTCCGGGGGCCGGTGGAAATGGCCCAAGTAAATCCATCCCCCACATTGCAAAGGGGATCGGACTCGATAGGGAGGAGAGTGGTGCTTGTGGAAGGCGTCGGATGTCGGAATACTTTTGGCAGGAGGTGCATTGCCGAACGTGTCGTTCGGCGTCCCGTAGGAGAGTGGGCCAGTAATACCCGTAGTTTAACACTTTGCGTGCCAAGGCTCTGGAGCCGGAGTGGGCTCCGCCGATGCCCTCATGGAGCTCTTGCAGGGCGTAATCGGCTTGTCCGGGGGAGAGGCATCTTAGGTAGGGTCGACCATCCACCTGTGTGAAGGAGCGCTTATACAGAATGCCTTCGACCAGTATGTAACGCTCGGCTCGGGTCCTTATCTTTCGGGCTTCCTTCGGATCCCTTGGGAGGAGTCCGTCTCTTAAAAACTCGACGAGGGGCTTCATCCAATTATCTTCGAGGGGGAATGGCAGTGTTCCGACGGAGTTGAAAGCCTCGTCCTCTATGCTTGGCTTGAGGAGGACTTCTATCAGAACAGTTTGTTCGAGGCCTTGCAGGGATGAGGAAGCTAATTTGGACAGGGCATCGGCCTGGGCATTTTCCTCTCTGGGGATTCTTCGGATGAGGGCCTCCTCGAAGAGCGCCATGAGGCTCTTCACTTTAGCCAAGTACTTTACCATCCTGTCATCGCGGGCTTCATATTCGCCGAGGACCTGGTTGACGACCAACTGAGAGTCGCTGAAGATCTGCAGGCGTCGCGCCCCTGCGTTTCGGGCCATCCCGAGGCCGGCTATGAGCGCCTCGTATTCGGCTTCGTTATTCGAGGCTTTAAAGTTTATCCGGAGGGAATATTGAAGGACAAAGTCGTCTGGGCCCGCAAGGATGACTCCAGCCCCGCTCCCCTCATTGCAAGAGGATCCATCGACATATACCGACCAGATAGGCGGTCCCTTCGTTGTCTGCTCGGAGTCGGGGATAGTTGTTTCTACTATGAATTCGGCCACGTGATCAACGCCTCGGATGCTTTTCACAAGCATGTCGTCCACGTACACTTCCATGTTTCGACCGATCTGCGCCTGAAATACCTTGTTAACAAGGCGCTGGTACGTTGCCCCGGCATTCTTTAGGCCGAAAGGCATGACTCTGTAGCAGTAGAGCCCTTGGTCGGTCACAAAAGATGTCTTCGGAATATCCGGGGGGAACATCCTTATCTGATTGTAACCCGAGAAAGCGTCCATGAAGCTGAGGAGCTCATGTCCCGAGGTTGCGTCAATCAGAGTGTCGATGCTCGGCAGAGGGAAGGGGTCTTTAGGGCAGGCCTTGTTGAGGTCAGTGAAATCAATACAGATTCTCCAAGTACCGTTGGACTTTTTCACCATCACTACGTTTGACAACCACTCAGGATAATTTACTTCCTGTATGAACCGGGCCTTCAGCAATTTGTCCACTTCTTCTTTGATAGCGAGCTGGCGCTCGGGAGCGAACTTGCGCCTCTTCTGCTGGACCGGTTTGGACCCCGGATCAACACTGAGGCGGTGGACCAAGAGTTCTTCGGAGATACCGGGCATGTCTGCAGCTGTCCATGCGAAGAGGTCTTGGTTGGCTCGGATGCATTCTACAATATCCGCGTATAGTGCGGATGGGAGGGTTTTGCTGACGAAGAACCTGCGGGTCGGCTCCTGCTCCGAGAAGAGTACCTCTTCCAACTCGTCTACCGGCTCAGAAGTTGGCCGAGCAGCATCTTGGGGGATCTCGAGTGTTTCTAAGGAGAGGACGGGTCCGAGGGTGGAAGTCATATAACATTTGCGGGCCTGCTCCTGATTGCCCCTTACCTCTCCCACCCCAGCCCGAGTGGGAAATTTCATTTTGAGATGATAGGCAGAAGGGACGGCTTCAAGGGCGGCTAGGCCGGGCCGACCCAAAATGACGCTGTAGGCCGCTGGGACATCTACGACCATGAAATCCATTGACTCCGTGCGGGTAGTAGGAGTTTTGCCTGCTGTGACATCGAGGGTAATCACCCCTTCGATCGTCACCGGCACTCCCGTGAACCCATGGAGCGTATACCCGGCGGGCTTGAGTCTGTCTCGGGAGAGCTTCAGCCCCTTAAAAGCATCGAGGAATAGGATGTTTACGGAGGAGCCGTTATCTACTAGGATTCTTTCGACTTTTAAATTGGCCATGTGAAGGCTGATGACAAGTGCGTCACAATGGGGGGTGCGGACTCCCTCGAGATCTTCGTCAGAAAAGGTGACGGGCACCCCGAGGCCTTTGGGAGGAGGGGCGGCTCGGACAGAGTTCACTTCTCTAATAAAAGCTTTCCGAGAAGAGTTCGAGGAGCCCCCCATTGGACCCCCGTGGATGAGGTGGAGAACTCGTTCTTCCTCAAACTCTGGCGTCTCTTCTCGCTCTGGACGTTTGTTAGCCCCCCGAGGCTGGGGGGGAAGTTCGCCTTGGTCCTTTCTCACGAATTTTGCCAACTGCCCCCTCTGGATAAGGGCCTCGATCTCGTTTCTTAGGGCACGGCAGTCGTTGGTGTCGTGTCCATGGTCCCGGTGGTAGCGGCACCATTTTTCTCTATCTCTTCTCTTAGCAGGGGTGTTCATCTTCGGAGCAGGAGGTAAGACCCCTTCTTTTTCGACTTCCATGAAAATGGTGGAGATGTTCGTGGTGAGAGGAGTGAACTTCTCAAATCTAGGAGGAGGTCGGCGCTGGCCAGTACTATCCTTCTGGAACTTCTTCGCTCCTTCTTCTTCCGTTCCCTTCCCCTTAGACCCGAAGGCAGTTGCTTCCCAGTTGGGCGGTTCCTCGGCCTCTTCAGCTCGGATGTACTTTTCAGTGCGGAGGAGGAGGTCAGAAAAGTCATGTGGCGGTTTCTTGGCGAGGGAGGAGCGGAGGTTGGAATTGAGGATATTGGATTGGAACGCCGCGGTAGCGACGGATTGGTCGAGGGATGCGATGGTTCTGGCCTCGGCTGTGAACCTCTTCACGTAGTCCCTCAATTTCTCCCCCTTCTACTGACGGAGGTGCAATAGTGAGATGCTGGTCTTCTCGGCCCTTCGGCTGCTGACGAAATGGGTGATGAACAGGGTTTCGAACTGTTCGAAGGAGAATATCGAGGCCGGGGCAAGACGAGAGTACCATTCTCGAGCTGGGCCTTTGAGAGTTGCAGGGAATGTTTTGCAGAGGAGGGCATCGGAAGCTTGATGGAGGAGCATCAAAGTCTTAAAGCTTTCGATGTGGTCAACTGGATCGGTCTCCCCAGTGTAGTTCTCGAACTGGGGAGGTTTGAAACCGAAGGGAACAGGAGCATCCACTATGGTCCGGGAGAACGGGGGTCGGCTAGGACGGAGGGTCCTCCCCCTGAGTTCTTCTTCTCGGTTTATCTGTCCCAAGAGTTTTTCCACCTCGTTCAGACGGCGGTTCATGGTGTCATCTCTCCGATGGTGACCTGCCGAACCCCGGGACTCGTCTTCGTATGAGGAGGAGCGAGGGCTGCGGCGATGGTAGCTTCGAGAACGACGAGGACTCGGGGTGCGTCTGGAATTGGTTGGAGCGGGTCGAGGAGAAGGGGACCGTTGGCGAGGGCTCCAGACCGGAGGAGGGGATGGGGCCCTCTGCTCATTGGGGTTCTGACGGAGGTTGAGGGCCTGTTGTACCATTGCTTGGAGTTGTTGGAACTCGGCACGGGTGATGGGTGCCTCATTGTTCCTGGGCTGCTGCCGACCCGCTGGAGAGTGCCTCCTTCGGTAGTGATCAGGGGAGTCCTTTCTCCCTCTTCGGACGGGGGACCTCCTGCGCTCTCGGTGTCGGGGGGATTGCTCTCGCTGGCGGGAGGCTTCCCCCCGAGCCCGCTTTTCATCCAGATGGCGACGAAGGTCGTCATCTTCCGGGCGTTTGGGAGGGGTATTGCGGCGACCAGAGGCTCGGGGATGATGGGAGGCCATGGAGGCACTGGAGGCGGTGTGGATGGGGATGTTCTCTTGGTGAAGAGGCTGTTTCTGGGGGTTAGGCCCCTTCGGATCAGGATGTGGAGGGTTCCGTTGGAGCGGCTCTTCCACGGTAGGAGGGAGTTGCCCTTGTTGCTGAGCGGGATCAGGAAGGACTTCTTGCTGGTCAGGGTTGGGCGCTCGGTTGGAGCCCCTAGATCTAACTTTGCGAGGCGGCATGGCAGGAGAAAACCTGTTCACTGGAAGGAGGAAAGGTCGCTATTCGTTAGTTTCCCACAGACGGCACCAATCTGTTGCCGCTAAAATCGGTGTGGGGGCAAACAGATGAATTTGTGAGTTCTTGGGGAAACTGAATAGGAGAACCTGTATACTTGTTCCGTCGAACTCTGATCGTTGCTCCCACCGTGCACCTGCAAAAAGTGCGAGACACCGGGGTTGTTCCCGGCGATGCACCCTCCGACGCTCAAGTCAGTAACCAGAATTGATTATGAAAGAGCGTTTAACTAGAGAAAGATTGATTACCTCTTAATGGAGATGGGTGAGGGATATTTATAGGCGTCTTAGGGACTGGTTTTAGGAATGTAATCCCCGTGATTAGATAAGGAATATTCCCCGTAATCAGATAAGGCATGTAATCTGATAAGGTATATCCCCTATAATCAGTTAAGGAATTTAATCCCTAATCCCCAGTGAAAAGATAGCTGTGAATCATGGCCGTTGATTTAGATCTAATCAGGGACCTTGATTGTATCTTGTCGGATCGGGTTGGTAGCGGGTTGGAACTCGTGCCCAGTTGAGATGGGTCTGTTTGTTGTGTGAAATTACCATCTTGCCCCTGAGCTGTAGGATTCGTGTCCCATTTGGACGGTCTCGATTGAACCCCTGTTTTTGGCCACATCACCACTATTTTGAATAACGGCATCATTATAACTGATGCCACTATTGCCAATAGCAGCATTAGTAAAATCTTTAAAAAAAATAATTCCTTTCTTCTTCTTCTTCTTTTCTTCTTCATTGTGTGCGTGTGTGAGAGAGAGAGAGACAGACATTAGCATAATCTAAAAAATTCTCTCTTCTTCTTCTTTTTTTATTCTTCATTGATGGAGAGAGAGAGAGAGAGAGAGAGAGAGAGATATGATCATGATCATGATTGGTCATTAGAATTTCTAATTGAGTGGTGTTCATGATCATCTCTCTCTTTCTCTCTCTCTCTCTCTCTACATTAAAGAAGAAGAAGAAGAAGAAGAAGACAAAGGAATTTTTTTAAAAAATTTATAATGATGCCGCTATTTTCAATAGCGACATCAGTTATAATGATTCTGTCATTAGGAATAACAGCATTAGTTATAAGATATTTTTCTTGCAATTTTTTCTTCAAGTCATAGAGTTGCTAAGTAAATGCGAGATATACAGATACCGTAGTAGCAAAAGTAGTGTAAGCTCTTTCTTTGCAAGACAAGAATAGGGTGCAGCTTATCCTTTAGCTACTCAGATGTTTCAGTTTGCTAAGTTTGAAAAGTCCAAAGAGCGCAGACTGGCCACTCTCCAATTGAATTTTTAGTCGAGAGATTGGTAAGAGAATGAGAGTATACGTACATCTCCTCAAAGGTAGCGTTCAGTGGCTTCTTTGTCTTAATCTAAGCCTCGGGCTTGACCAACGAATGCCAAACAGGAGGGCTAGACTTGTTATTCCTAATAGTGGCAACGAAATTATTTTTTACATGTGTCGCTATTGGCAATAAAGACATGAAAATAATATATATCGTTATTGACAATAGCGTTTTATGTTGACGTGTCTAAAACTGTATCAGTTGGGTAAATATTTTTAAATGTGGATCTGTTTGGTCAATATATTCAAAAAGTGGGTCAGTGCGGAAAAAAATTCATGAAAAGGCTCGTGCCCAAAACTCATATATCGACTCCAATTCTGATTGCATGTAATTAAGCTTCAATTACCTCCATTAATTCCTTGTCATCATTTACAAAATTAATTAATCATACGAAGTAACAGAATTTTTTTGAAGAAGAAATCTACTCTTGCATCTATTATTGCTAGTTTTGTCTATTTCTTGAATTTTTTAGCAGATCTTGTTCCAAGGCAAAGAGACAAAAGCTCAATCTGAGAGCCATTGATGCTATGATTGCCAACATCAACTTTTCAACTGATTTCAATTGACTTTGCTGGTGGTTATGGTGATGCATGCTACTGCTGATTCCCATGGTGGAGAGATCCAGTGAAAGATATGTAGTCTTCGCAGGTCTTTCTGTTAGGAGAAAATTCATTAATTCCGTTGACTCTTATCACTTTCTTTCACACAAATTTGGAATCACCAGACGGTGCAGGCGGTAAATTTAAGGATTTTAAAGAAGAAGATATGATAGATTAGAGCTAATTTTGTTATTTTGTGGAAAAAATGGGAGAGACATGAAGAAAACAAGAGTAGAGAATAAGTACCTCCACTATATCCCTCAATCTCTGTCATTATTTACAAAAGTAATCATCTCGTTTATATACTGGATACTATTTTCTTTGAACCCTAACCTTTGATCTTTCTTAATAATTAAAGCCAATCGAGCTGTCGTGTTCGGTTACTTTTTTTCTGTCGAGGAAATCTATATCTTGTATACTTAATTTGAGCATAGCTTCTAAACAACAATGCAATGAGTATTAAAAAAAATCATACTTAACACTATTAGACAAACCTCTTTGTTTTCAAAAATGATTTCAGGTTCTCTATACAAGAGGACTTTCGGCTGGAGCGCTACGGGACACTGACATTGCCCATGAGTAACTAGAAGTACCCTTTTCTGAAGAAGAGGTAATCAAAGCGGTTTCTAGCATGGGGAGTGATAAGGCACTGGGACCGGATAACTTCCCAATTCTTTTTACAAGGTAAGGGATGAATAAGAGAACTTTTTGCCATGATTCATCAGTTCTACGACCATAGACTCAAATTAGGTTTCATGAACATAGCGGAGTTAGCCCTAATCCCCAAATAAGAGCATGCAAGGAGGTGGGAGACTACAGGTGAATCAGCATTTTCAATTGCTCGATCAAGATCATTACTAAGATTTTGGCTAATAGGTAAAGGGTCCTGGTAGACCGATTGTTTAGCAAGGAACAATCTGTCTTCATCTAAAGGGACAATATATTCTTGATTTTGTAGCCATCACTAAAGAGACTATTCACCAGTGTCATGTCTCTAACACAAAAAGTAATATATTGAAGCTAGACTTTAGAAAAGCATATGATTCTATGGATGGGACTTTCGGTTAGAGGTGATTCAAGGGAGGGGGATTTGAAGATAGGTGGATCGGGTCAATCGGCCAATGCCTAATAACAAGCATGACTTCAGTTAGAATTAATGGGGAAGCATGGAGTCATTTCTGTTGTAAACGCGAGTTGCGACAAGGGGACCCTGTCGCCCTATTATTGTTCATATTAGTAGCATACGGTATAAAAATCATGTTAGATAAATGTAAGGATATGAGAAGGGGTAAATCAAAATCAGGTTGAACTATCTTGCAATATATGGACGACACTCTTCTCTTTGCTAATGGAAACACACTAGAGATTACAATGTTCAAAGGAAACACTTTATTACTTTAAGGAATGTTCGGGCCTTAGAGTCAACGTCCACAAGAGCTGCATCATACTCATAGCCTTGACCACCGCAGCAACACAACTGTAAATTCGAGACATTCCCTATCGAATACCTAGGCCCACCTCTTAGGTCAGATTGTCTCCCAATCACTAATCGAGTTACAACCAAACTAAATACAGGATGAAAAGAAAAATCCCTTTTGATGGGCAGAAGGGTAGTCCATACTCTGATCAACTCAGTACAATCTAGCCTCCTAACATACTATGTGTCCTTCCATGAGTTACCAAGATGGGTAATTCAAAGAATCAGTAGACATAGAAAGTGATTCATGTGGAAAGGGGAGGACCCCAACAGAGGTAGTTACCATCTTATTAGGCGAGAAAGGTCATGCATGGGACATGCTCATGATTTCCTAGGTTTTGATAGATCTCATAGACAAGAACTTATTTCTATTGGGCAAATGGTGGTGAAAAATCTTCCATCCCCACAATGAAGGGCGGCATGATTTTGTGTAGACCTACATTAAAGGGAGATATATTAGAACAGGGGGATTTAGGATAGGTCCTAGAGTTTCCTTGGTTTTGGAAGGAAGTATTGAAGTCATCAGGTACCTTTTTTAAATGCTTCTCCTTCCTCATTGGCAAAAACATGCCTACAAAGTTCTTATGTGAGAGATGGTGTGGACCTCATCCAATCAAATATCTTTTCCCTAACCTTCATACATGGCTTAAAACTATTCCAACAACCCCTTTGGTGTGTAGTCGTATATTACAGTTGGGAGGAGGGAATGTCTTCATATCCACATTGTCAAAGGAATTCAACCACCAAATGGTTTCCCATGGATATGATTAATATGCTTAAAACCATAGTTAAACATATGTAATTCACATGTTTAATATTTGATGTTGTTGATTTTGAGGTGGGAGCAACAGATGTAAGTTCTTGTTATTTATAGTTGAAAAGACAAATCCCAGCCACATATCTGGATCTGAGATGATGATTTTGTGAGGAAGCATGAGAGAGGGTGCTGGTAGCTGGCCGGCATGAGAACCTGCAAAATGCCTAGAAACACCAGGAGAGATCCTGATGATAGGCCCTCTGACGATATAGTCAGTAACTAGATAGAAATGAAAGCTTGGGTTCAGGTGCAGAAAGTTCATTACCTTCTGAAAAGGAGGGGGTCTGATATTTATAGGCAGAGAGAGGTCAACCTTAATCCTAATGGGTCGGGTTGACCCTCTCTCTTGGGCATGGGCTGGCCCAGTAAAAAGCCCACAGAATCAATCAGACCTGATCATAGGGAATTTGCAGATCCTAAGGGGATCGGACGGCTCATATCAAACATGATTTTTACCCACATCATAGCCCCCCCCCCCACTCCTGGAGGGTTGTATGTACCAGCCATTGAGGAGTAGCCTAATATTGTGAGAATATCATCCGACGGTGCACATAAGGATAGAGCAGAAGATCCCCATAAGGAGTGAAGTGGGGTTGAGGCCGAGCAGTGTGATGTCTATCTCCGACCCTCCGAGCTGCGGGGCTCAGAGACAGGGCATTTGAGCATCAATTGTGGTATTCTTGCGAGAGAACCAGCAGGTAGCTTGAAGTTTATGCCGAGCATCGAGCTTGATGGACTCTGTGAGATAGCCAATATGTGGCTCGAAGTTCATGCTAAGTTTTGAAGGTCGAGCACTTTGTGAAAAAGTGAGTAGGTGGCTCGAAGTTCATGCCGAGCATCGAGCTTTGAGCGCTTTGTGAGAAAGCGAGTAGGTGGCTCGAAGTTTATGCCGAGCGTCGAGCTTTGAGCGCTTTGTGAGAAAGCGAGTAGATGGCTCGAAGTTCATGCCGAGCGTCGATCGTCGAGCACTTTTGAGAAAGTGAGTATATGGCTCGAAGTTCATACCGAGCGTCCGTCGAGCGCTTTGTGAGAAAACGAGTAGATGGCTTGAAGTTCATGCCGAGCGTCAAGCTTGATGGACTTTGTAATAAATCTAGGAGGTGGATCGAAGTTCATGTCGAGTGTTGAGCTTGATGGACTTTGTGAGAAAGCTAGGAGGTGGCTAGAAGTTCATGCTGAGTGTTGAGCTTGATGGACTTTGTGAGAAATCCAGGAGGTGACTCGAAATTCATGCCGAGCATCGAGCTTCATGGATTTTTTGAGAAATCCAGGAGGTGGATCGAAGTTCATGCCGAGCGTCGAGCTTAATGGACTTTGTGAGAAAGCCAGAAGGTGACTTGAAGTTAATGCCGAGCATCGAGCTTGATGGACTTTGTGATAAAGCCAGGAGGTGGCTTGAAGTTCATGCTAAGCGCCGAGCGTGATGAATTTTGTGAGAAAGCCAGGAGGTGGCTCGAAGTTCATGTCAAGCGTCGAGCGGGTTATACTTGGAAGTCTTCTAGGAAACTTGGTCATAGTTGGCACGTGTTCAGAACGTGGGCTTATGACATCATGATTTGTTGAAATCAAGGCATTGAAATCTCATCCATCATTGGATCAAGATTAGAAGGTTGAGATGGATTTGTGGATTTCGAGGCATTTTCCCTTGCCTATATATGCCTCCACCCCCCCCCCCTCTCATTTTTCACCTTGCCTTCTCTTTCTAGACACTGTTCAGTCACCAGCGATAGGTTCTTCGACGTATTCTCCGGCACTGGCAAAACAAGTTAGTAAATTTAACAAAATGTCAAGGGCTCAGTTCAATTCTTCAGCCTCTGCGTCTGACTGGGCGGTGCCAATCGTCTCAGTGATTCCTCGGACTATGCAACATTCGGCGAGAGTATAAAAGTGTATAATCCCGTGCCACTCCGAAATTGCAAGCCCTTCGTCGTGGAGTCGAGTGACACTGAGGAAGGTGTCGAAGAGATGGATGTGGTTGGCGGGGGAGAAGTGGATGACGATAGCGAAGGAGATGCGTAGGAGGATGAGGGCGTTGAGAAATTAGGTGATGCTTCATCCGACCCCAAATCGTGTTGTTCATTCGGAAGGTTGCTTGAAGGAATAAGGTAAAGTGGACCATTTCAGATAGTCCTAAGGACCCACCCGAATTCCTCCCGAAACACGGGTTAGACGTTCCCCACCTTTTGCAACCGGGTTTGATTAGGATGTACCTGTATGATCTTGAGAACAAAGTTTGATATGAAGTGCAACCTTCTTCTCTGAGCCGACCGAAAATGAAGATTAATGAGGAGCAGAGCTTAGAGGCGGGCACCGATCTTCCCCTGATACAGGAGAGATATTTCATTCCCCTAGAGTATGAATTGATGGTGTCGAGCCGTGGGCTTCGACCCTCCGACATCCTGTCCGAATTGTTTTGTATGTTTCCGATTGATGCATTCGACTCAGGGTTAAGGTTGCCTTTGCATTTGTTTGTAAAGGATGTGTTAAACTGTCCGGTCTAAGTCCTATACAGTACGGTCCCAATTCTTGGAAGCAGCTAGTGTGCTACATCTTGCTTAGAGAAAAGAGTGGGGTGCCGCTGAAGTTGACATATTTCCGAGCCGCCCTTAGTGTGAGTTGATCATCAATACTTGAGTGCTTATATTATGTCTCCCCTCGGCCTCATAACCGAGTCATTCACAGTCACCTGGATTCCATTAAGGGGTGGAAGAACAAGTACTTTATTATTCGGAGTCCAACTCCTTGGGATATTCCAAACGTGTGCATTCTAAAAACTGAACCTCAAGCCTCTGAAGAGGAAGGAGCTTACGAGAGAGGAGTGGACAATGTGAAACGGGTTGTCGGGGGCAAGAGCATTCATTGGTAGATTGTGCAAGAGAGGCACCTAGATCGGATTGGACTGAGCCTGGCCAATCCTTGTATGTTTTTCGTTTCCTTTTTTTCTTTCATCTTTTTCCTTTTTTCTCACAACCTTGATTTTCTTTTGCAGCAATGGAGGACCCTGAGACTGAGCGGAGGAGGTCCCAAATGGTGAAGAAGGCTGCCCAGCAATTGAAGCACAAGAAAAGGCCACCTTAGGAAGGGACTTCCGATCCGAAGTCCAAGAAGTCAAAGTTTTCCGTGGTACTGAGGAATCTGAGGTCAACGAAGATGGTACCGAGCTCAAGCAACCTTAAGGTTGTTGAGCTGTTGATGGAGGGTGTGCCGCCCCTCAAGCCCTCAGCCCATGAGATGGTCGGAGAAGCTGAGCTCCTACCGTGGGCCCCTAATTGGTCAGTGAAGATAGCATACTCGCTTATCGAGGGACCCATAGCGGTCAAGGCGGAGGAGCACCTCGCCATGCCCCGCGATCAAGAGGGCTTTGCCATCGAGACTGTAACGCCCCGAATCCTAAATACACTGAATTCGAGATGTTCTACAGGATCTTTTCGCTTCCTTTTGTACAATTTTACAAGGAAATTTAAACTTTTCACTTTACATCAGAGTTTACATCAATATTATATTTACATTGCACAGCGGAAGTAAAATTTACAACAATGAAACATATATACAACAACATTGTATCATCTTTAAGCATTCGTTCCTCTTTAATATGTATCAAGCCATTTACCTGCATATAAGACTGTGGGTACGTCAGTTTATTCAACCGACGAATGTTATACACGGCCATCCTCTCTATGCCGGAAATAGTATAACTCAATTTTCCATATTTAGCAAACACAAACTTGTCACATATCAAATTAAAGGGACTACCCTATTGATGTCGTGTTGTGATTGTGCACTTAGTCCTTAATGCATCTATTTATGTTACATGACACTAATGCACACTTGTTCGGATTCAATGCATCCCATACTACATAGGTCTGAGGGCAAGCCTCTTAATCGTTCTTCATCTTTGTAGGGTTCAATCCCTCGTCATGACTTAATCTACTACTGTAACTACGGTAAGTATCCTAGATGTTTTCTAACCTACGAACTTATGTCTAGGCACTCTGGAGGGAATCCCATCGCTGACATGACTCATCATGCAGACATCCTGTGGTAATTCAGCTCTCACCATAGACATGACACCACCCGTAGTCTTCAAACATCCCACGAGCGTCGCCACCGGGATGGTACTCTGGAGCAGTATCCTCACCCAGACTCATCATGGGAATTCCTGGGATACGCTCTCGCCGCTATCCAATGGCCCTCATACTCAATGTTTTTCTCTTACTTTCATCACATCTTCACTATGTACTAGTCCTTAGTTTTATTAGAATCATGAACAAAAATCGAAGCTCTAGAGTTAGCCTCTTCGCTAAACCGGACTTATTCATTCACTTCAACATGACCAACTTTGGTCTTTCTTTTCAAATTTCATTTCATTTCATTTCCAAATGCCGGGGGAGACTTAGCTACTCTTTCATTTCAATTCCATTTCACAATTACTAAAATAATCTGAGCACTTCCAGCTCATGAATTCATTTCATAATCTCAACAGATTTTCATTTTCATGACCATAGTTCCACAATTATATAACTTTCGTAATTCAAATAATGATTCACTTCATTTCTTGTATAAAAGAGTTCATGCAAAGATGATAGAGTTTACTGTCACGACCAATATTCACATAAAAATCACAATCTTTATCATAAAACAATTCATAGAATTTCAGAGATGTCAAAAGTACTCTGAACAGTCGACTTGGAGCTCACCCAGTCGACTTGTTTAGTCAAATAAAGCTCTTCAATAATCGCTCGGAAGAGTCGACTGCTGCATATGGTCAGTCGGCTGTTCCGCAGCATTCAAAATCTCAATTATCATTTACAGGGCAGTCGACTGTCGTTCAACCCAGTCAGCTGTTCTGCAAAGTGCAATTATGTAATTTCTCAAGTTCAATACAGTCGCCTGTCACACACATTCGGTCGACTGAACAGGTTAAAATCTCAAATTAAGGAATCCTTCCTTCATTCTATTCACGCCACAATTTGTCGCACTATTCTCCAACGAGAATAATTCACATTTCATAGTTGTCACATTATTTTCAAAATGAGAAATACTTTACCTCACTAACGAATATTCACAATTCATATTTTTCATACTATTCCCAATTAGGAATAAATCACATCCATCACATAATATCACTTCAATCTTTACTATATTAATCTTCTTCATTTCAAGTTCTTTTTGCAAAGTATAATTTTCCCAAAAATACACTTATAAAACCATAGTTCTAATTACACATTTTTTCTCAAATCACATTTTATTTCATGCAATAATTCCCACGTCATTTTTATAAAGTCCCATGTGTTTTTAGAAGAATAGAACATTCAAGTTTATAAAAATTCATCAGTACCAGTCGACTTATACTGTGGTAAGTCGACTGTCCAGAGGGAAAATATTCATGATTTCAAGAAAATAACATAAGTTGACTTGTAAAACATAAGTCGACTTAAAGGAGGGCATAAGTCGACTTAAAGGGTCCTAAGTCAACTTACCAGGGAATTCTTTTTCGACATTTCTCAACAATTAATGCCACTAATCTCTTTATTAGCAAACCACACATTAATTCTCTGTTTTAACCTTTTACCAAACATACTAATCGATATCTCAATTCATTCATTTCAATATAACACAAAGATCCATTTAATCACATGAAGTAGCAATGCAATCTACTAACTTTGTGTGCATAATTTGTGATGTAGAATAATGAGACTTTCTTTAACAATCCATAGTTATAATTAATCCATACAAACTTAGGTTTTTACTAATCAAATCACATACAATTGCACACCCACATTCCAATCAATTCATAGGTCAATTCTCCAATTAAGAGTGTACTCTTATTAATATTTTTCATGCATCATTCATTTAATTTAATCTAGCATGTATTCCTAATTAGAAATACGAAAAATTTACCCACCTTGTATGGAGAGAAACAAACACAATAGCAACAAAGTCCTTTGCAAATGAATGCACCTCTTCCTAGACGCGCGCACACAAGCTCCAAGAAGCACCACCGAAAGCTCCTACTTGAATAACCGGCCCTTCTCCTCCTTGGTAGAATGCAAGCACAATCCCACTCACAACTCAATCTTTTTAACTCACAAACTACTACTAGATAATGCTATTAGACTATAGATTTGGAAGGGAATATTAAGCACAAAATAACTAGCCATGGGAGGGGGTATTTATACTAAAAATCACATAGAATGGAGGGCTAGGATCAATTAGTTGGTTGTAGGATGGAGGGCCAAGATGGAAGTAGGAGTTGCAATAACTACCCACATCTAAGTAACCACCACCATGATCACCATTATAATTTTTGAATCTCCCTCCAAAAGAAGCACAACCGGCCCATGCATTTGTGCACTTTGCACGTGTACGTGTAGTGCACGTGCATGCAACTAGGACCAAAATTGTACATTTAATTTTGTATAAAAAAATAAAATAGCCTTTTAGATTGTATTCTACATGACAAGTTGTGTAAAAAATAGATTAATCCATGGGCTTTAGTTTATGGGCCAAAATAGTTATTTTAAAATAAAATAAATAAATTACATTTTGGGCTTTAAGAAAAAGGCTTTTTAGTCTAATTAAAATAAGGCTTTTTGTATAAAGTAATTAAAAAGCACAAATTAAAATATCTTTACTCATCTTTGAAGAAAATATTTACAAAAAATATTGCACGTGCACACTACGTGCAAAATAAATAATTTTTCATTAAATGAAAAATCAGGGCATTACAGAGACAACTGAGTCATGCTACATAAGGTGGGCTCAAGCCGATATGATGGTAAGTGCAAACAAATTTCGTAACTTCAATATCTTTTCTCCTGTAAATTTCTAAGTCTTGGCCCCTCGTTTATAGGCGACAATTGTTGAGGCCTAGATAAGGAGACTGCTCGCTTAAGAGCTCTAGCGGGAAGTAAAGAACGCTCAGCGTTATGAGCATGAAATGAAGGAGCAAAAGATGCGGATCAATGCCGTCGAAGCTCACGAGCGGCCCTTCGAGCAGAGTTGACCTCCTTTATCGAAAGCCAAGCTCGGAGGAAGAAAAGGATGGAGGCAAAGATTGAAAGGAAGCTTAAGAAGGTAAGGACCGCCGCCATGGACAAGATGATCGAGTCCCAGAACAAAGCTTACCATCGAGCCATTGAGCACGTGCTGCGCAGGTATCCCTACTGCGACCTCGAGGAATTTCATTATTCGATAAAATTCGATGAGCCTCCGCTAACCTCTGGAGGAGAAGAAAAGAAGGACGAGGGTCACCAGCCTGGCGAGGGGGAGGAACAACCGGTGGTCGACCCCGAAGTTGACATTGCGGAGAACGATGAGGTGCTCCCCTCCACTCTGCAGTAGCTTCCTCCTATTTTGTTTTTGTTGTTTTGTATTTGCCGAATGCAGACTGGCTACCGCATTTTTGTAACGCTTTTGAAATAATGGAAGAAACTTTCTTGGACCAACTTTTTGTGATTTGTCCAAGTCTATGAGGCTCAGAATGATTTTGTTTTTTCATGCCAGATGACCAACCTTGTTTTATCTGACCTTGATAACGCCAAGCTTGTACGCCTTAGGGATCGCATGAAATCCCTCAGGGCTGATTTGGTGTGCTATCTCAAAGAAGCTAGGGACCGAGAAGCGGACCTTACTTACTTTATGAACAGGTCAAAAAAATTGAGTTTGGAATCGACCTGTCTGAAGAGAATGATTTCCGACCGGGGCCTGGGTGATGCTGAGTCCGGGTGGTCGAGGTCTCTTACTTCCATTCAACGCCCCATTTCAGAGTCTTTCCTTCGCCAGGTGATAGTGGAGAAGGAATTGGAGATCCAGAGATTGAAGGTAATGCTCGGTGAAGGTGGGTCCTGCACCCGTTCCTTCGGGAGCAGTTGGCCCTCTGATGGGGGCCCATCTTCGACCTGAGGTTGGAGCCGCCGCCGAGGGGGGTGATGCTCAGAGTTCTATTGCTGGAGCATCCACCTTAGCGTCTCCTAATGATCTTGATGGTCTCGTCGGAAAACAAACACGTTCAGTTGGGCTCGACGGTGTTTGCATCAGCCCTAATGCCCCTCAAGGGGAGGTATTGTCCGAGTTTGTATTAGTTTTATCCTTCCTGCTTAGTGGTTGTAGTCACATCCCATACGGCCATGTCGATTGCATCGATGTAATTCTACATGTTGTAATAAAATGATCCTTCATTGTTTTGTTGAGCTCGGCTACGATCTGGATGTGTTGGCGAGGCGAACCTGCCGAATGGAAATGTTTCATCTTTCGGGGATATTTAAGGACTGGGACAGGAGATGTTTTGTTTTCCAAGAAAATTGATGGATCGTCATAAATGTGCCTTATTGATAGGCAAAATGTTTGGGCCTTGAGAGACGTATCGAAGTCTTTCCTAGTCGTTGGATGTGAGCGAATGGTTGGGATTCGTCCAAGCCAGCATCATAACTATCGAATTCCCTACTCCCCTTGGGCTGTATAACCCCTCCTCCCCCCTCCCCCCCTCCACTTCTCATTTCTCAGCTCCCTGAGAGCTTTTATGCCTGGTGGTTCTCCTATCACCCGCTGACAGTTAAGGATAGCGGCGATGAAGGTTGCTCTATCCCCTGTCATCAGCGGGTGGAAGATAGACCGACTTGGGGCATGGAGCTCGAGGTCCTTACCCTAGGTGAGGACCGTAAATATAATTAAACCTTTCACAAGGGAAAAGGTCCGAGTTTGACACTGAAAGGCAGGGACTTAAAAGGTTGTGAGTCGAGGGAGAGCAGTGAGGACATGTAAGACTGAGAAATATCTTGTTAGTGTCGAGCACCATGCACCGAGCTTAGCGCGAAAGCCAGGAGCTTGCTCGAGGTAAATATTGAGTGTCGTACTTAACACGAAAGCTATGAGCTTGCTCGAGGTGAATGTCGAGTGCCGAGCGGCGATGACCTGAGAGATTGAGAAATCCCTCGTTTGGATTAGGGAGTCGATGTCGAGGGGAGAGGATAAGAGAGATTGATGAATCTCTTGTTAGAGTCGAGCACCGAGCGCCAAGCTTAGCGCGAAATCCAGGAGCTTGCTCGAGATGAATATCGAGCGCTGAGCGGCGAGGACCTCAGCGATTTAGAAATCCCTCATTTGGATTAGGGAGTCGACACCGAGCAGCGAGAATGTGGGAGATTGAGGAATCTCTCGTTAGGGTCGAGTGCCGAGCGTCGAGCGTCGAGCATCGAGCTTAGCGCGAAAGCCAGGAGCTTGCTCAAGGTAAATTTCAAGCGCCGAGCTTAGTGCGAAATACAGGAGCGTGCTCGAGGTTAATGTCAAGTTCCGAGCAGCAAGGACCTGAAAGATTGAGAAATCCTTCGTTTGGAGGAAGTAAAGCCGAGAAATTTTGATCTGTTTCGAAAATAAATTTCATTGTTTTTATTCAATGCTTGATTACAAAAGAAAAGAGGCGTGGTGCCTAATACAACTCATGGCCCCTCATGGAACTTAATATGGTGCTCTGCATTCCAGGGTCTCTTGATTACCCTTCCCTCCAAATCTTCGAGTCGGTATGTGCCTGGATGTACCACTGAGGAGACCATATACGAGCCCTCCCAGTTCGGGGCCAGTTTGCCCTTCTTGGTAGGGTCGGAAATAGCAAGCTTCCTAAGCACGATGTGGCTCTCCTTAATATCGATCAGACAGACTTTCTTGTTATAAAATATTTCAATGTTCTGCTGATAGATATTTCTTCTAATGGAAGATTTTTGATGTGCTTCCAAAAGAATTGTTGGGCTTGATGCTCAGTGATTGTGGCCAAGGGTTCTATCTCGACCCATTTAGTGAAATAGTCGATGACCACTATGAGGAAGTGCTTTTGGCCTGTGGCCTTTGGAAAGGGGCCAGCTAGATCCATCCTCCACATAGCGAAGAGGGCCGGACTAGCAAGTGACCGAAGCTCTTCTTATGGCATGCGCCGGATCGCAGAGAATCTTTGACAAGGCCCACACCTTTTTACAAGATCGTGGGCGTCTTGCAATATGGTCGACCAATAGTACATTGTCAATTAGGGTGAATCTCTCTTATCAGACTCTTATCTGCATGGCTTCAGTCGGGTCCTACAAGAGTTTGCCCTCTGCCAGGATTTGATGGATGGGATCCTTCCATGTTCATACTTGTATGCCCGGGTTGAGGCACAAGACCTCGGGGTTCTCAATGCTAGGCTTGAGGAGGACCTCAACTAGGCAGTGTGATCTAGACCCTCGAAAGACGACGAGGCGAGCTTGGATAGGGAATCGGCCTGGTTGTTCTATTTCTCGGGATATGAACGACAGCGGCACCATCAAAGATAGCTAAGAGGAGTCTGACGCGTACCAAGTATTGGACCTTTTGTGCATCACGGTCCTCATAATCCTGAGAGATCTGCTTGACCACGAAATGAGAGTCGCTGAAGGCCCTTACTGATCTTGCCCCTACCTTACGGGCTAGCATGAGCCCAACGATCATCACTTCGTATTCTGCCTTGTTGTTGGATACCTAGAAATTGAGATGTAGGGAATACTGAAGGAAGAATACGTCAGGGCCCCTGAGTATGACGCCAGCTCTGTTTCAACCCTCGCAGAATGATCTGTCAACATAAATCTCCCAGGCTGTTTCATTCGATCGAATTTCAGATGCTTCTACAATGGTACATTTCGTGAAGAATTCAGCTAGAGCCTGCCTTTGATGGCTGTCTGAAGTTGGTAGCTGATGTCATGTTAGCTTAGCTCGAGTAACCACTTGATCAAGTAGCCAGAATTCTTTGGTTTGTTGAGGATTATCTTGAGAGGCTGATCTGTAAGGACTTGGACGAAGTGAGCATGAAAGTATGGTCGGAGTTTTCGAGCGGCCATCACTAGTGCATAAGCGACCTTTTCCATCCTGGTGTATCAGATTTCAGCATCGTGCAGGACTTTACTAACATAATAGAGGTAATTCTGGACCCCCATCTTCCTTCCTGATTAACACGATGCTGAGCGCATGTTTCGAAGCGACCAAATAGAGAAAGAGGGATTCACCCGCCTCGGGTGTGCTGAGGAGAGAGGGTTGACTAGGTAGGACTTCAGCTGTTCGAAAGCCTACTATTAAGGATCTCCCCACTCGAAGCTTTTCGCCCCCCAGAGGGCTTTGAAGAACGGGAGCGAATTTTCTCCGGACTTGGAGAGGAAATGGCCGATGGCCGCTAGTCAACCCGTGAGCTGTTGGACTTCGTTGACATTTCTTGGAGGGGTCATTCCAGTATGTCCTGAATCTTTTCAGGGTTCGCCTCAATACCATGCTGGCTGGACCACGAATCCGAGAAACTTTTCTGAGGTAACGCCGAAGGCACACTTCAAGGGGTTGAATCTCATATTGTGGGACCGTAGGACCCCGAAAGCCTCCTCGAGATCACTGAGGTGATCCTATGCTCTACAACTTTTGATGAGCATATCATCGACATATACCTCCATATTTTGGCCTATTTGTTCTTTGAAGACTCGATTGATGAGCCTTTGGTATGTGGCACCGGCATTCTTCAACCCCAAGGGCATGACCCGGTAACAGTAGAGGCCTGGATTGGTCACGAAGGTTGTTTTGGCGATGTCCATAGGGAACATTCTAATTTGGTTGTAGCCTGAAAGACGTCCATGAAGCTTAGCAGCTCGTAACCCAAGGTCGCATCAATCAGGGCGTCGATGGTCGGGAGGGAGAACAGATCTTTAGGACAGGCCTTGTTGAGGTTTGTGAAGTCTATGCAGATCTTCCACTAGCCACTTGATTTCTTCACCATCACAACATTTTCCAACCACTTTGGGTAGTTGACCTCCTGTGTAAACCGTTCGGAGATGAGTTTGTCCACTTTATCCGTTACCACTTGTTGCCTTTTGGGAGTGAACTTATGGTGCTTCTACTGGAGTGGCTTTGAGTCCGGGTGGATGCTTAGTTTGTTCATGACGAGGTCCTCCGAAATCCTTGACATATTCGAGGCTGTCCATGCGAAAAGTTCGGCATTCTGACGGATGCAGCTAATAATGGACAGCTTCAGGTCTGGAGCGAGAGACTGGCTTACTCGGAACCATTTAGATTTTTCTTCCCTGAATAAGGGGACCTCCTCCAATATGTTGACGGGCTCCGAGCCAAACTGGCTCCTTTTAGATGGAACCTTACTGTGTCAAGGGGGAAAACTCTACTTTTGTTACGCCCCGCTTCCCAGAATACAATAAGATACGGGGTCGTGACTGAGTCTGGTGAATGATATAATCACATTATTCATAAGCTATCATAATCAACCCAACAATATGAAAGTAAGCACAACCATGCAGGCAATTTATAATCACATAAACAGAAATAACATAAATAAATCATGCAGTAGTCCATAAATAACCAACATTCAGAAAGAAATAACTGTGGGACAACATGCTCGGAATACAAAGTTTGCAGTAAAACAAGTAGAACTCAGAATATAACATAAAGCAAGTAAAAGTAGGGTGAGGTCCATCTTCATTCCTTATAACACTTGATCACTAATTCCTTTTGCCAGTTCTTCTCACACTCCTATAAATTCATCATCTCGAGTTGGGAGGGAGAACATCTGTTAGAGCAAGTAACAGGCCGTAAGTAAGTATGTAACAAGAACATAAATATAGCATGAACAGGGAATCATGTGTTCAGGAAAAAAAATCATGTAACGAGGAATACAAATATATAATCGAGAATCAGGTAACTAGTCTTATGAGTAGGAATCATGAAAATGATACTGAGCATGTAACATGTAAACAGGAATCATATTGTAACACCCTAGATTTATAAATAATGTTTTTGAGATTAATAAATGAATTAAAATTATTTTTGGTGATTTAATAAATATTTTTCTGAAATTTATCTTTTTACACATGCAAAACACGTGCAAATATTTCCTTGGGAAGTTCAAAGTCAGAAATTATTTTGGGGAAACCTAATATTTATTAATAGGTATTACTTGTGAATTTTCTGGATTTTTTTGATATTTATTTGACCTATTTGCAAATATTACAAAAAAGGGCCTTTTGTGAAAATTTACCACCTAGAGTAAAAACTGCAGAATTTCGGTTTTCTGGGCTGAGCATGATGGCTATCCAATTCAGAGGTAAAGAGTTTACTTTTTGTTTTAATAGATTTGGTTTATTTCGCAAATTTCTTAAAGAATGGTCTTTTTTGTAAAATTGCCACTAAGAGGCCAAACTTTACAAAATTGTTTTTCTGGATTTTGAAAATAGTGCCAGCCAGATTGTGTTGTTTATTTCTTATTTTAAACCTAAATTGAATTGGTTTATCTAATTTCCAAGTAAAAAGATTTATATATGTAAAGATATATTCAAAAGGGATATTTTGCAAAATCTATTCAAAACCCTAATTACCCTAATTTCCGGCCTATTAATAAGTGAGGTGCAGCTGTCTCTTTGCTGCACTACACAAAGGATTTTCTTTATTATTGATTTCTTGAGGTTTCGGAGTGAGGATCTTGGTTTTCTTGCGAAAGGAAGGACTTTTCTTATTCTCTTTATTATTTCGATTGATTCTTCAAAAAGGTGAGTGACATATGTTTGTTTTCTTTTGTTCTATGCATGTTGTATGTGATGCTTTGTCTATTAGAAAGCATGTTAGAGGATTGTATGATGATATAATGAATATTGATGGATAGGTGAATAAAGATTGAATCTTTTCATGAAAACTATGCTATTGAATATTAAAACTCTATATAGATGACTTGAGATTGTTAAGAACCTAATAGAAACCATGAGTAAGTTGTTTTCTTTTATATGCTTACTAATTTGATTTGTTATTGTCACGCCCCGCTTTCCAAATAGAATACGGAATACAGATACGTAACCAAAGCCCAGCGAATAATTTTCATCATCCATAAGTTGTTCAACAAATCTTAACAACATTCTCAAGAAACATTAGAGTCAGAAGCGAATTAATCAACCACATGCACATAATGAGCCAAAATACCAACAAGAATACTTGAAACCAAATACATATATTTCAAATAGTCATTATCTGAATAAAACACATATCTTGGGTCACATTGCCCAAATACAAGATAATTCCAAGTCTTAAACTATAATTTATTGTTCAAGCAAGATACAAGAAATAATCATAATAAAATCCAGCACTAATACTTCATGTCTCCGATACCATCTGGAACCTGTTCTCCAAAATTTACAATTCAACGAATGCAGCAAAGAGGAAAAGAGAAAACACAAGTACCCGTCAATTGCAAGTTACGGACCACTTATAATGTAGGATACAAGCACATGGAAAAACTAACTAGCAACTGGGTATAAGTGTGATGTCAATATAAACAACTAGCATGGTAAAGTGAACAAGTGTACATGGCATAAATCAAGTGTCAAGTAATCAAGTATCGTGTAAACAAGTGTTATGTTTCAAGTTTCATGTCTCATGTAGTCAAGTATCAAGCAAGCAGGTATCACGTGAAAGTATCATGTTCAAGTATCATGTCCAAGTCTTATAGTGAGTACTATCTAGGTAGCACTTCATGCCGCCCATACGACATGGTTGCTACAGCAAACAGTTTCGCTAAAGATTTCATAGTGGACCATAGAGGGCAGTATACTCGGGGACAAGTCAGGAAATCGAGCTCCAAGCTCCAAGTATCATGTATCATGTAATCACGTGTCAAGTTGTGCAAGTGGCAAGTATCGTGTCTTGCATGCAAGTATCAAGTAATCACGTGTCAAGTATCTTGTCTCAAGTAATCACGTAGGACCAGTGGATCCCCTTCCGAGTACACAATTTTGAATTATCCACTATTAGATCTGTCCCTTAAACCCTGGCTTGGTTATTTATTATTAATATCAAACAAGCATGTATGTGTGCAAAATATATCAAGAATAACATGGCATGATCATGTGACAAGTCCAAGTTGCACTCTAAACATGTACGAGTGCAAGATATTTCATAAAAGAATAAAAATAAACACATCTCAAGTTCAGGACAGTAAGACCATAATGTAGTAAAACAGTGATTCCCAGTGTTATAAAAAAGCAAATCTAGATCCGTCGAAGGATCTGGAAAATAAACTTCCACACGAATCCAGTGAGTATAAATAAGTCATATACTAATTTACAAAAACATAGCTCAAAACTGATTTGAATACAGAAATTAGGTTCAGCCAGAAATCAAGAAAACGAATTCAAGAATAGGAAAACAGCATGAAAATACAATAAATAAACCCACAAAAAATCTGGGGTACTCCCCTATATGTCCAGTATCCAAAAATAAAGTTTCAGAATTTTCCAGTGAAAATAGATCCATCCTCAAAAATACGAAAGCATCAAGAAAACATAGTTTGGCAAATTTGGAATTCCCAACACTACTGTACGAAAACTATGATATCTCGCAACCAGTGAAACGAAATCCAATTCCGCCAATGGGGTATGAAAATAGGTAGAATATATTAACTTTCACATTTCACAAACATTTTTCATACAGTAAAAGGAATCATAGTGAAAATAAGATTCTTTACAGAACAGGGAGCAAAATACAGCACGTATAGATTTCATAAATGAGCATGAAACAACACATAAAACACCTCAATAAAATCCTCCAAAATTTTGGATAATCCCTAACTAGATAAAGAAATACTGACCAAAGTTTTGGGTCAAAAGAATATAGGTAGCATAGTTCTTTAAAATAATTTGTCATCAAAATTACCGCAAAACATAAAATGGAAAAGATCGACACCTCTGTACTAAAACAGTCATAACTCAGTCATACGAAATCAAAATCAAGCAAGGTCAGAGGGGTTTGAAAATAGAAGAAATTATCTAAAACTCATGTTTTATACTAAAATTAAGATACTGACTTTAAGATAGTCGAAAACAGCAAACAAAACATAACAGTGACAAAATTCAGACTTTTCCCTTAAAAACAAAATCAACACAGATTCAAGAAAATCGATCCCAAAACATCCAAACATGAAATTGAGTCTACCAAGTGTCTAAACATCATGATTTAGGGTACCTAACATGTCCACGCCAAGAATTTCTCATGGGTCTCAACCAAAACACGAATTCACACAAAAGTCTCACATACACGATCAAAATCAAGAACGGACGAATCCTAGGTTAATTCATGTCCATATTGTGTCGTGAGTCATCTATGGTCAAATTTTCACAATAGCGATGAAACCCATCAACAAAAACACAAACAAGAGTCGTCTCTAGACCCAACTATGTTATAGGTGAACTTTTTGACTTGTATCAAACAAATGAATTGGAGTACAAGGTACTTGCCTTAATTGAGGATGAAGAACGATGCAATCACGAATAGAAGCAAAATCCACGAACGAAACTCCGCTAATCCACGAATCCAAGCAAAACAAGCAAGAATCTCCACACGAACGAAACTCCCAAAAGCGAAAGAGGATCAAAGTGGCTTGCGGCCACAAGAGGACACCACGAGAGAGTACAAGGGCTTATGTGGTGCGAGAGGATTGTTATGGTGGTGTGGGGGGGGTGATCGGATGGCCAAGGGAGATGGGCTCGGGTGTAGGGCTGTCGGGATAGGGGGATGTCGGAGGGAGAGGGTGGCTCGGCCTGATGTGGTGGCCGGGCTAGGGTTGGGTGTGCAGCCGAAAGCAAGAAGAGGGAAAGAGAGATAGGGGCCCGGATTGAGAGAGAGAGAGTCTAGGGTTATGGTTTAGGGTTTGGGGTGAGTGTTTATATATATAGGGTTTATGATGTGAGTTTATGAGTATTGGGTTGTGGGTACTAAGAATTAGTAGTAGGTTTACAAATGGGTTTTGGATTTTTGGGTCAAATAAAAACTAGGAATGCAAAATAGGATTGGGGAAATAATTGGACAACCAAAACTCCACCACAATAAACGCCCACAACAAAAAATAATAAAAGAGATAAAATAAAAAGACGAGACCAAATTGAGGGAACGATCAAAATAATGAAGAACGGAACAAAAGAGACAATCAATCAAATACAAAAAGTTCAAAATAAAATAAAACGGATATATATTGAAAACAAATCCAATATACGGTTCAGAAAAAAAATACAAGAGAGAAAAATACACCAAAATGAAAGAAATACAGTCAAAAATACACAAAGATGAAAAATAGGGGTTACAATCGTACCCACATAACAAGAAGAATTTCGTCCTCGAAATTCAAAAAGAAGATACATAGGGTAACCTCAAAACAGCCAAAAAGAACAAAACAAAAACTACTCAAACAAATGAGGAAACTTCTGCTGAATCTCCTCCTCCAGCTCCCAAGTTGACTCACCAGGCGAGTGAGGATTCCAAGCAACACGAACCAACTTGATGACCTTGTTCTTAAGCACTTTCTCCTGCCGATCCGCAATAGCAACTAGCGGAATCTCGCAAGTCAAATCCGGTCGAATGGTCAACTCAGAATAGTCGATCACGTGGCTCTCATCTCGGATATATCTCCTGACTTGTGAGACATGGAAAACATCATGCACTCTAATAAAGCTGGCGGCAAAGCAAGACGATAGGCCACCTTGCCTACTCGCTCCAAAATCTCAAACGGTCCAATAAACCTAGGGCTAGGCTTTCCCCACCACCGAACCCAATGACACCGCGCCACAGCGATACCTTAAGGAAAACATGGTCACCAACACTAAACTCCAAAGCTCTCCGATAGACATTGGCCTATCGCTTCTGCCTGTCCTGAGCTGCCTGCAAGTGCTTCCTGATCTGAACCACTGCATCAACTGTCTTGGTGATCAACTCCATACCCAACAACTTCCTCTCACCAATGTCATCCCAGCACGCTGGTGATCTACACTTCCTGTAACGCCCCGAATCCCAAATTACTGAGTTCGAGATGTTCTTCAGGATCTTTTCACTTTTCTCGAGTACAATTTTACAAGGAAATTTCAAACTTTCTTTTTACATCAGAGTTACAACATCTTATATTTAAATTTACACAGCGGAAGCAAAAATATACAACATTTACATAAATGAACAACAACATAATGAGATCTTTATGCATCCATTCCTCTTTACATGTAATTTATCCTGCATACAAAACTGTGGGTACGTCAGTTTATTCAACCGACGATAATTATACATGGCCATCCTCTCTATGCCAGAAACAGTATAATGAATCTCATTTCTTACAAATCACAATCTTGTTCATAATAAGCATGTAAAATCAAAAGGGAACTTTTAGAGATGTCGTGTCGTGATTGTGCACTTAATCCTTAATGCAATTATTGAATTTTCACATGACACTAATGCACACTTGTTCGAATTCTATGCATCTCATACTACATAGGTTCGAGGGCAAGCCTCTTAATCATTCTTCATTTTTGTAGGGTTCAATCCCCCGCCATGACTTACTCTACTTCTGTAAATTCAATGAGTATCTTAGATGATTCTATGAGTACAAGCATGTATCCTGGCCCCTGGAGTAGAATTTCGCGCCATGTCTTGACTCGTCAAGCATGCATTCTGCGACAATTCAGCCTCCTCCCTGAACACACTCCTCTTGCAGTCACCAAAACATCCCACAAGCGTGACTAGAGTCCGATCATTACTGAGTTGTGCCCGCGCCATGTCTTGACTCATCAAGCATGCATTCTGCGGCTCACACACCCGCACCGTACCCTAGCTCTCATACTCATGTTTTTCTCTCACCTTCATCACCTCCTCACTATGTATTAAAGTTACATTAGAATCATGAATAAAAATCAAGCTCTAGAGTTAGCCTCTCCATCAACCGGACTTATCATTTCATGTCACTCGACCAACCTGGTCTATTTCTCAATATCATTTCATTTCACTGCCGGGGAGACTTAGCTACTCCTTCGTTCAATTTCAGTTTCACAATATCCAATCGAGCATCATCAGCTCATCATTTATTTTAGAGTCTCACAGACTTTTTCATCATGATTTAGCCTTTCATAATTATTCATTTAATTCTCAATTCTCATCTATGATTCACTTCACATAATTCATGCAGCCATAAACAGAGCTCATCAACTCAAATCATACAGTTCATAATTACCAAGAGCAAAATAACATGAAGTTCAAAATATATCCAAGTACACTCTGTACGGTCGACTTGGAAGAGTACCAGTCGACTCATACAGTCGCACACAGTATCATCATAATTGCTCGGGATAGTCGACTGTTGTACACCACCAGTCGCCTATCCCGCATTTTTCCATGTTCACAATATTGTTCTCGTGACAGTCGACTGTTCGTAAACCAGTCGTCTGTTCTGGAGATTTCAACATCATATTTCTAAGTCCAGGTCAGTCGACTTGCTACATGCATCGGTCGACTGGACAGATCCATTTTCCATTAAGGGGATTATTTACAGTTCTTATATGTACTTGCATCATGATATCAATTCACCATATACATAAATTCATGTTTTATACACAGAGTCTCCTCTTGTTCAGTAGCATTCACAGCACAATTTTCCAAGTTACTACATGCTCTTTTAGAGAAAACTACTCTAAACATGCATTCACATTGCTCATACTTACTTACAACAATGAGAGTATGAATCTCAAGTCATCATACTGGGTCTACATAATTAAAATGTCTTTATTCATGGAACTTTCAAACAGTCATATTCAGAACGAAGCACCAGTCGACTTAACACAACATCAGTCGACTGCTCCGACAAATTAAGTTATTTATCGCTATTAGTTCTTTCCATTTATTTACCTTCCCTCCATCATATGTGTCATAGGGAAAACATACATATAATAATCACACCATCATGCCTATTTGCACACATTTTATCAGCATATTACGAAAAGTAGGGTCTCGTACCAGTCGGCTGTCTCACATGGCAGTCGACTGTACCGACAGTCTCATTCTCATTATTAATAGCATGTTCAAGTAATTTCTACTGCATTCAATTCACTTTCGTAACATGGTATCAATCATAGTAGTTATAGTATCATTCCTACGTTAGAAGTCCTGAGAAACACCCACCTTATATGAAGAAATAAACGAAATCCCGCACTTTCAAAGCAGAGAACGTCTCCTTGCTCCTTTGCTCCCCACGAGCTCCCCAGCAATGCTGCTTGCCTCCACAGAAAAGCTCCCACACAAACTCACAGATACTCTCTAGAAATCTTAGGAAATTTTAGTGTAAAAGAGATAGGGGATAGGAGGGGTATTTATACTAGGAAATAGATAGAATAGATGGCTAAAATTAATAGGGAAGTTGGAGAATCAAGGGCTGAGATGCAATCGGGAGTTGAGAAAACTACCCACACTCACACATAACTGCCCATGATGGAAGCCACTACTCCACAAACCGGCCAAGAGAAGTGTTCAAAGCACGTGTATGCGAAATGCACATGCTTGCACACCCACACTAATAAAATTGTACAAAAATATAATGTATAAAAGTATTTACACAAAAATGGGCTGTAGAGAAAAGGTTAAATTTCATGGGTTTAAATCCATTGGGCCAAAAATAAATATTTTAAAAAAAGAGAAAATAAACAAGTTAACATTGGGCTTTAAGGAAAATATTTTATAGGGAACAATATACTTTATTCATCATAAAGAAAATAATAGTCACATGCTACACAAGCATACCATAAAAAGAGAAATAAATAATCTTTATGTATTAAGGAAAATCGGGGTATTACACTTCCGCCCATAGAGTGCCACGAACGGAGCAGCTTTAATACTGGCTTGAAAGCTGTTATTGTACGAGAACTCCACGAGATGCAAATGGTCCTCCCAAGACCCACCAAACTGAAGCATACAGGACCTCAACATGTCCTTAAGAATCTGAATAGTCCGCTCTGACTGTCCATCATTCTGGGGATGAAAAGCTGTACTGTACTTTAATTTACTCCCCAAACTGTACTGGGATCTGAATCTCGTATCCCTGTCGGATACAATACTGACTGGAGCCCCATAAAGTCTAACAATCTCTTGCATGTACCTCTCAGCTAGGCTCTCAGTAGACTGCCCAATACGAAAAGGAATGAAGTGAGCACTCTTCGTCAAACGATCAACAATCACCCAAATGGCATTATGGCCCTTAGGACTTCTCGGCAAAGCAGTCACAAAATCCATAGTGATATGTTCCCACTTCCACTCAGGAATAGGAAGTGGTTGAAGAAGTCCAACGGTTCTCTGATACTCTGCCTTAACTTGCTGGCAGATCAATACTGAGCAACAAACTGAGCCACAGCCCTTTTCATACCCTATCACCAGAAATGAAGCTTCAAATCTTGATACATCTTAGTATCGCCAGGATGGATAGAATACGAAGACTGATGGACTTCCTCAAGCAACCTCTGACGAACATCACCTTCCGGGACACATAACCTGGACCCAAAACGAAGCGATCCATCTGAATGAATAACCATGTCCGTCCTGAACCCAGACTCAACCTCAACTCGAAATATCTGCAACTGTGCATCACTAGCCTGTGCCTCTTTAATCTAATCAACCAGAGACGAATACAGCTGAAGCACCAAACAACTTTGATCAGAACTTGGCAACAAAACTTCCAACTCCAACCCCCTCATCTACTCAATCAGATCCCTCTGCTGAGTCAAGAACATAACTGCCCGTCTCCTGCTCAAAGCATCTGGCACCAAGTTTACTTTACCAGGATGGTATTGCAAACTGATGTCCAAATCGGCCATAAGCTCCAACCAATGCCTTTGCCTCATGTTTAACTCCTTCTGGGTGAAGACGTACTTGAGACTTTTGTGGTCTGTAAAGATCTCCACTCGGTTCCCAAGTAAATAATGTCTCCACAGCTTCAAAGCAAAAATCACTGCCGCTAACTCCAAGTCATGAGTCGGATAGTTCTTCTCATGCGGCCTCAACTGTCTCGATACATACGCAACGACTCGACCCTTCTGCATCAAAACTGCTCCAAGACCATTACCAAAAGCATCACAGTGAATCACAAATCTGCCTGAACCATCGAGAATAGTCTACACAGGCGCTAACGTTAATCTGTTCTTCAACTCAACAAAAGCTCCATCACACTCATCAGACCAATAGAACTTCTGATCCTTCCCAGTCAACTTAGTCAACGGTCCTGCTATCTTCGAAAAATCTTGGACAAACTTCCTATAATAGCCAGCCAAACCGAAAAAACTCCTGACTTCTGAAATTGACTTGGGAATAGGCCAATCCTTCACGGCCTCAACCTTGGCAGGATCTACAGAAATACCCTCACCTGAGATAATGTGCCCCAAGAAAGAAATCATGTCGAGCCAAAACTCGCACTTGCTAAGTTTTCCATAGAGCTGATTCTCTCTCAAAGTCTGCAGAACCACTCTAAGATGCTCAGCATGATCTTCCCGATTCCGAGAATACACCAAAATATCATCAATGAAGACCACCACAAATCTATCCAAGAACTGAGAGAAAACCCAGTTCATAAGACTCATGAATACAGCCGGCGCGTTCGTAACTCCGAACGACATCACAAGATACTCATAGTGCCCGTATCTAGTCCAGAAAGCAGTCTTCTGTATATCTATAGCCTTCAACTTGACTTGGTGATACCCAAAACGAAGATCCAACTTTGAAAAAACAGTAGCCCCACTCAGCTGATCAAACAAATCATCTATCCTGGGCAACGGATACCGATTCTTCACAGTAACTCTATTCAGTTCTCGATAACCCATGCACAGTCGATGACCACCATCCTTCATGTCAACAAAAAGGACCGGAGCACCCCAAGGCGAAACACTAGGTCTGATGAAATCCAAATCAAGCAACTGCTGAATCTGCACCTTAAGCTCTGCTAGCTCAACCGGTGCCATCCTGTAGGGACTCTTCGATATCGGCTCTGTTCCAGGCTGAACATCAATACTGAATTCCACTTTCCTATCAGGGGATAAGCCAGGCAACTCATCTGGAAAAACATCCAAGAAATCCCGAACTACTACAGGCGCTGCCTCATAGCCCGAGTGTAGCTCCATCGCACAAATCTCCTGATCAACTGCAGCTCGGCCAAGGGAAGACTCCCCGGCATGGAACTCAAATTCTGTGCGATTTGGAATTCGGAACACAACATTCTTGGCACGGCAATCAATAATGGCGTGGGTTTCACCGAACCAATCCATACTCAGAATAACATCGAACCCCGAATTCCCAATTACAATCAGATTGGCTTTGAACTCAGCGCTACCAATAATTACGGGACACTGCCTGCACTCTCGGAAACAAATGACAACTCCACCATCTGTCACAATGTTCCAAGCCTCTGACATGTTGCTTCACTCCAACTGATGGCGAGCGACAAATCGAGAGGAGACAAAAGAATGGGTTGCCCCAGAATCAAACAGAACATGAGCAGGAAAAGAGCACACAAGCACAACACCTAAGACAGAAAAACATAAGAGACAAGTAAAAGAAGGGTTGAACAGGGGTGAGGAAAAACAAAAGGCAGAAGGCAACAGAAAAAAATAAAATAAAGGAAATGGAGAAAAACAAATGGAAACAACAATAATAAAACAATAAAGCAAAAGATACCTGCAACCACACCCTCAGCTGACTCAGCATCTGTAGCAGTCAGGTTGAAAACCTGACCTTTCCTCGGAACAGTGGTACTCTGACCGACGATCTGACGCTGCGGGGGAAGCGGTGGTCTAATTGGACCACGAGCTCCGACAACTGGCTGAACAGGACCCCTGGCTAGAGGAGCCAACCGTGGGCAGTCCCGCACCGAATGATCAGCAGCACCACATCCAAAACAGCGACGATTGGCACGTCGGCAATCCTTGTGCTCATGCCCTGGAATACGGTAAAAGTCACAGAAACCAACTCTCGAAGGACCCACAGAAGAGTAAGGAGCTGCCCTGACTGGAGGGGCTGAAACAGGTCTTCGAATAGGCCCACCAGAAGACCTAGCAACTGAGTGCGGAACAGTCCGCTAAGAAGGAGTCGAACCACCACGAGCCTGCTCCTGGGCCCTAGCTGACTCAAGAACCTTAGCGTAGGTATGCAAGCGCAAAGAGACAAGCTGCACCTTGATGTCTCGCTCAAGCCCCAAAATGAACCTACGAGCCCTATCCTCTTCGTTAGCCACAAAAATGGTTGCGAAGCGGCTAAGTCTCGTAAACTCAGCTGCATACTCATCCACAGACCTGTAGCCTTGTTTCAAAAAGTCTTATGTTACAACATTGCATGAACAATATGTAACAAAATTCCATTACTAGAAATAATGACCAACCTGCTTCAGGGCTAAGAATTGCTGCTCCATCTCAACTCTGGTGCTGCTAGGAAAGAACTTCTCCAAGAAGCTCCTAGTGAAAGTGGCCTAAGTGATCGGTCTTTCGAGCCTTTCGAACTCAGACCTCCACCAGATATGAGCCAAGTCCACCAACTGGATGGTAACCACATCCACACGATCCGCATCAACAACTCTAGCTGCCAAAAGCAGGTTCTCTGTTCGAATCAACCATTATTCAGCCTCCAAAGGCGTCTCAGTGCCTGAAAACCTGTCGGGATGTAGCCTCATAAAGTCTGTGACCATTTCCAGACGGGGTGGAAGAATATCCTACCTAGGCACAATAGGCAAAGGAACTCGAGCGGCTTCCAAAGCAGCCATCACCAAATCACTATGGTTCTGTTACTGATTAATCAAGCGCTCAAGCACTGCAGTGACGGCCTCAATCGGGTCACCCTGCGACTGAAAAGTAGAACCTCTGTGAGCCATAGTCTGCACAAAACCAAAAACAGTTAGCATTCAAATCAATGTTGATAATATTTGGTTCATTTTATGCATGCATGGTTGGTGAGATGTTGTGCAGATTCCAGTTCGAGCCAAGCTTGTCTAATATATTAGTTGTCTAATATATTAGCCAAACCTAGTGCTCTGATACCACTAAAAATCCTATCACACCATGCTTCCCAAATAGAATACGGAATACGGATACGTAACAAAAGCCTAGCGAATGATTTTCATCATCCATAAGCTGTTCCAGAAACCTTAACAACATTCTCAAGAAACATCAGAGTCGGAAGTGAATTAATCAACCACATGCACATAATGAGCCAAAATACCAACAAGAATACTTGAAACCAAATACATAAATTTCAAATAGTCATGATCTGAATAAAACACATGTCTTGGGTCACATTGCCCAAATACAAGATAATTCCAAGTCTCAAAATACAATTTATTGTTCAAGCAAGATACAAGAAATAATCATAATAAAATGCAGTACTAATACTTCATGTCTCCAATACCATCTGGAACATGTTCTCCAAAATCGGCAATTCAACGAATGCAGCAAAGAGGAAAAGAGAAAACACAAGTACCCGTCAATTGCAAGTTACGGACCACTTATAATGTAGGATACAAGCACATGGAAAAACTAACTAGCAACATGGTATAAGTGTGATGTCAATATAAACAACTAGCATGGTAAAGTGAACAAGTGTACATGGCATAAATCAAGTGTCAAGTAATCAAGTATCGTGTAAACAAGTGTTATGTTTCAAGTCTCATGTCTCATATAGTCAAGTATCAAGCAAGCATGTATCACGTTCAAGTATCATGTTCAAGTATCATGTCCAAGTCTTATAGTGTGTACTATCTAGATAGCACTTCATGCCGCCCATACGACATAGTTGCTACAATAAACATTTTCGCTTAAGATTTCATAGTGGACCATAGAGGACAGTATACTCGGGAACAAGTCAAGAAATCGAGCTCCAACCTCCAAGTATCATGTATCATGTAATCACGTATCAAGTTGTGCAAGTGGCAAGTATCGTGTCTTGCGTACAAGTATCAAGTAATCACGTGTCAAGTATCATGTCTCAGGTAATCACGTAGGATCAGTGGATCCCCTTCCGAGTATACATTTTTGAATTATCCACTATTAGATCTGTCCCTTAAACCCCAGCTTGGTTATTTATTATTAAAGTCAAACAAGCATGTATGTGTGCAAATTATATCAAGAATAACATGGCATGATCATGTGACAAGTCCAAGTTGCAAACTAAACATGTACGAGTGCAAGATATCTCATAAAAGAATAAAAATAAACACATCTCAAGTTTAGGACAGCAAGACCATACAGTAGTAAAACAATGATTCCCAGTGTTATAAACAAGCAAATCTGGATCCGTCGAAGGATCTGGAAAATATACTTCCACACGAATCCAATGAGTATAAATAAGTCATATACTAATTTACAAAAACATAGCTCAAAAATGATTTGAATACAGAAATTAGGTTCAGCCAGAAATCAAGAAAACGAATTCAAGAACAGGAAAAAAGCATGAAAATACATTAAATAAACCCAAAAAAAATATGGAGTATTCCCTTATAGGTCCAGTATCCAAAAAAAATATGGAGTATTCCCTTATAGATCAGTCCTCAAAAATACGAAAGCATGAAAAAAATATAGTTTGGCAAATCTGGAATTCCCAACACTGCTGTATGAAAACTATGATATCTCGCAACCAGTGAAACAAAATCCAATTCCGCCAAAGGGATTTGAAAATAGGTAGAATATACTAACTTTCACATTTATAAATATTTTTCATACAGTAAACGGAATCATAGTGAAAATAAGATTCTTTACAGAACAGCGAGCAAAATACAACACGTATAGATTTCATAAATGAGCATGAAAAAACACATAAAACACCTCAATAAAATTCTAAAAAATTCTGGGTAATCCCTAACTAGATAAAGAAACACAAACCAAAGTTTTGGGCCAAAATAATATAGGTAGCATAGCTCTTTAAAATAATTTGTCATCAAAATTACCGAAAAATAGAATTTAGAAAAGATCGACACCTCTGTACTAAAATAGTCATAACTCAGTCATACGAAATCAAAATCAAGCAAGGTCAGAGGGGTTTGAAAATAGACGAAATTATCTAAACTCATTTTTTATACCTAAATTTAGATACTGACTTTAAGATAGTCGAAAACAGCAAACAAAACAGAACAATGACAAAATACATACTTTTCCTTTAAAAACAAAATCAACATAGATTCAAGAAAATTGATCCCAACACATCCAAACAGGAAATCGAGTCTACCAAGTGTCTAAACATCATGATTTAGGGTACCTAACATGTCCACGCCAAGAATTTCACATGAGTCTCAACCAAAACACGAATTCACATAAAAGTCTCACATACACGATCGAAAATCAAGAACAGGCGAATCCTAGGTTAATTCATGTCCATATTGTGTCTTGAGTCATCTATGGTCAATTTTTTACAACAGTGACGAAACCCATCAAGGAAAACACAAACAAGAGTCGTCTCTAGACCCAGCTACACTATAGGTGAACTTTTTGACTTGTATCAAACAAATGAATTGGAGTACAAGTTACTTGCCTTAATTGGGGATGAAGAACGATGCAATTACGAATATAAGCAAAACCTACGAACGAAACTCCGCTAATCCACGAATCCAAGCAACACAAGCAAGAATCTCCACACGAACGAAACTCCCAAAAGAGAAAGAGGGTCAAAGTGGCTTGCGGCCACAAGAGGACACCACGAGAGAGTACAAGGGCTTTTGTGGTACGAGAGGATTGTTATGGTGGTGGGGGGGGATGATTTGATGGCCAAGGGAGATGGACTCGGGTGTATGGCTGTTGGGATAGGGGGATGCCGGAGGGAGAGGGTGGCTCGGCCTGATGTGGTGGCCGGGCTGGGGTTGGGTGTGCAGCCGGAAGCAAGGAGAGGGAGAGAAAGATAGGTGCCGGGATTGAGAGAGAGATTCTAGGGTTAGGGTTTAGGGTTTGGGGTGAGTGTTTATATATATAGGGTTTAGGATGTGGGTTTATGGGTATTGGGTTGTGGGAACTAAGAATTAGTAGTTGGTTTACAAATGGGTTTTGGATTTTTGGGTCAAATAAAAACTAGGAATGCAAAATAGGTTTAGGGAAATAATAGGACAACCAAAACTCCACCACAACAAACGCCCACAACCAAAAATAATAAAAGAGATAAAATAAAAAGACGAGACCAAATTGAGGGAATGATCAAAATAATGAAGAACGGAACAAAAGAGACAATCAATCAAACACAAGGAGTTCAAAATGAAATAAAACGGATATATATTGAAAACAAATCCAATATACGGTTCAGAAAAAAATACAAGAGAGGAAAATACACCAAAACGAAAAAAATACAGTCAAAAATACACAAAGATGAAAAATAGGGGTTACAGTTATAATGAGTATGTATGTTGTATAATGCATGAACTGATTAAAGATGAACTTTTACTGTGTATATGCATATGCTTGATCTGTTCTTGAAGTTTTGATGAAGTAAAACTTGGTTAATACATGTTGTAATCACCTATATTCATGGGAAAATTGATATAAGAGATTGTGTATGAGTTTGATGAATTGTAAGAGGGGTTTGGATAAAAAAGAATCAAGTTTAATGTTTTGGAAAAGGGGTTGATTTCGAATCTAATGCTTTTAGCCAAAATTGTGGTTTTTGTGTTTTATGAAGTTTTCAAATTTGAATCTTGATTGTTTTTTATACTGAGATTGAATCAAACCTTACACTACACTACACACTAATTCTTGATACTTAAACACATATACATATGGACATACATGCACATATACACTTAGACCCCTATGTTCTGTTTTTGAAGAATAGCTGAAATAGATTTTGATGTTCTATATGAAGTTTTCAATTGGGATTTGGTTTGTTTTAGTACTGGGATTGAATTGAAACATTAAACTACTCCTATTTGATGGATTTGGATGTTTTACTGATGCTTAAATACGCCTATATATATATATATATATATATATATATATATATATATATTCATATTCTGTTTAGAAGTAGTTTCGATAAAAATTGCTCTTTTATGAAATTGATGAGGTTTTGATATGTTTTCTGAACTCCTGTATGTTATACAAGTTATGTTTGATCATCTAAGGAATTTTTTTTTTTCAAATATATGATTTTATAAAGATTTAACGAAGTATCAGTAAAAACGTGCACGAATTTCAAAGCTGCAAATTTTTGCATATGACAGTCGACCGCCACATTTTTTTACTAAAAATGACAGTCGACTGTCAATCCTTTATTTTGATTTTTTCTTTACAGTCGACCGACGCGTTTTGAACTGATTTGGACCTGTGAGTGTTCTGGCTGATTGTTTTATTGAGTTTTCTTCGTTTTTCTTGAACAATTATTTCTCCGAACTTATAGATTATTGAACTACTGTTTTAGATGATGTTTTTGCTATAGATTACAATATTTTACAGAGAATTATATTTTGGTTATAATAGAATTTAAATTATATTTTTATGACTTTATAAAGTGAAATATATATGGTTTTCGAAGAAATTGATGTTTTATGATTTTCTACGACTTCAAAATATGATTCTCAGTTATTTAATGAATTTAATATCTTATTTCAGTTCTGAAAATTTGTGAGTACATTGAATGAATTTGGATTTTGTTGATGAAAGATGTTTTCATTGTTATAAATGTTTTGATGATGAAATTTTAAGTTTTATTGAAAGTTTTTGTGTTGATATTCATTTTGTGAGTTTTTAGGAGTTGAGTGGGATTCCTATGAACCGGAAAATGAGATTTTGTGGATTTTGACCAGTTGGGGTCATTGGGTTTGTTTTGTGGTATTAAGTCCAACAGGATACGCTAACTCTAGCGAGGGGGGATTTGTGTTTTAATAATAACCATCTTAAGGATAGGCACTAGTGGAGATGTAATGGAACTTGGAAAACGTAAGTATATGCTCTAGGGGTCTAATCCAACGGATGCGTTCCAGGACTTGTTTGTTCTGTTTCGAGAGGACAATTGGTATGTTTGTGTGTCGAGGGTCTGCAAGCCTATTCACGGAACATACAGGTACATTCGCGTGTCTAGGGCCAACGAGTCTATTCGTGGGATGTGCCTATGTATCTGCACGTCGAGGGGCGACAGTGGGGTACACGACAGGGAGGTGATTCTCCGGTTTTTGATCTTTTCTTACATGATGCTCACGCGTCAAGGGTTGTGATGCCTATTCGCGGAGTATTCTGGATCTTGTTTCCATCACCGTAGTTGGATTAGTTGCATAACGAGGGATCTAACCCTATAAAGTGGAGAAAGATAAGGGCTTGCACCTAACCTATATAGTATGGAATGCATAGAATCCGACAAGTATGCATTAGAGAGTCATCATGTTGCATTTGTGTTTCATTGACTTGGTTTTATGCATGTTTGTTTTCTGTTTTCCAACACTTGACACTTAGTCTAGTTTCACTCTATGTTTTCATATTTTATTTATTGTTATTTCATTTTCCATTAGCTATTATTGTTGGTATATGTTGTTTATAACTTTATTCTTCATATTTTATTTATATTGTATTTCTTTGATGTCACACACACCGTTATGGATGACCTCGTAGTTTTGCGGGTTAGGGTTATCTCTAACCTTATGTTTTATAGGTAGGTACCTATAGTATTGGGATTTGGATACATGTGGTTGAATGATAATGTGGCCTATGTAAATTGTAAAAGAATGTGTTGAAAAAGAAAGAAATTGTAATTCAAGGTGTTTAATTTTCTGTTGTGCTTTGTAAAGAATTGATGTAATAAAAGTTGAAAAATCTATCTGTATTTTGGCTATGTTTACTATTACATTGAGGTTGATGTTGGGAATTGTGCCACGTATTTCTGAGATATTATATTGAAAATTCGGTCTACACATATAGCTTTGTAAACAAGACATGTAACATGTAATAGGAATATGCATGTGCTCAGTGTTAATCTTAAGTCTATTCATTTAATCAATTCTATCTAATGCATGCAATCCCGCATCTCATACCACAGGTTCGGGTGCATACAAGCATGTTAACATTTAAACTCTAGTGGCGAATTATACAGGGTCAAGTACTCGGAAAATTATGTAAACAGACATTATGTAATCATATAATGGAGTCTAGAGGTGGCCCTCGTAGAGTCTAAAGGTGGTCCCCATCACCCATAATGTGGCACTTAGTTCTACGTGGCACTTAGTTCCATGTAATTTGTGAACGTGTAATCATGTAAATATGTAATCATGTAATGGAGTTTAGAGGTGGCCCTCGTAGAGTCTAGAGGTTGCCCCCGTCACCTATGTCGCGGCACTTAGTTCCACGTGGCACTTAGTTCCATGTAACTTGTAACAGAACTCACTTGTTTGGGAAACACGGGCTCCCTTCCGAGTACAATCTCCTATATCGTCCACTGCTAGGTCTTACCCTTATTCCCTGGCTTGTTATTCTTTTATAATAGCTAAAATGAATATGGGCATGATAATAGGTAACGGGACAGGATCAAGGGGGTGTCAAGGTCTATGCGGTGCAGGTAATATAATTAAGTTCATAAAATGCAAGGTACAAACATATATGTATTTAAAAACATGAAGGCATAACTCTGGGCAGCAAGATGTTGCTACACAAAGCCTAACTTTCCTACTGCTACAGGAAAGTGAAATCAGTTCCGTCAGGAGTTCTAAAAACTAGCTTCCTTCCGGTTCCGACGCATATTCACACGATACATTTCAATTACAGAAACAGGGTCTACCAGCTTGTAACACCCTAGATTTTTAATAAATATTTTTTAGATTAATAAATGAATTAAAGTAATTTTTGGTGATTTAATAAATATTTTTCTAAAATTTATCTTTTTGCACGTTCAAAACACGTGTAAATATTTTCTTGAGAAACTTAATGTCAGAAATTATTTTAGAGAAACCTAATAATTATTAGTAGGTATTATTCGTGAATTTTCTGGATTTTTTTGATATTTATTCCGCATGTTTGCAAATATTACAAAAAGATGGGCTTTTGTGCAAATATACCACTTGAAGTAAAAACTCCAGATTTTTTGTTCTCTGGGCTGAGCATGATGGCTAGCCAACTCAGAGGTAAAGATTTTAACTTTTGTTCTAATAGATTTGGTTTATTTCGTAAATTTATTAAAGAACGGCCTATTTTGCAAAATTGCCACTTGGAGGCAAAAGTTACAAAAATGATTTTTCTGGTTTGAAACTGATGTCGGTCAGATCTGAAGGTTATTTTTTATTTTAATCTCAGATAAATTGGTTAATCTAGTTACCTAGTATAAATGATTTATATATGTAAAGATATATTCGAAAGGTATATTTTGTAAAATCTTCTCAAAAACCTTAATACCCAGATTTCGGCCTATATTATGGCTACTACAGCCGTCCCCCTTCTATACAAAAACAAAGGTTTTCATTATTATTAAGTTCTTCGAGTTTCGAATCAAGGATCTTGGATTTTGCAAGGAAGAAACTTTCTTATTCTCTTTATTATTTTTCAGTTGACTCTTCAATAAGGTGAGTGACATATATTTAATTTCTTGTTGTTCTATGCATGTTATATATGATGATTTATCTAGTAGAGTGCATGATAGATGATCGTATGATGATATAATGAATTATTGATGGATGGATGATTAAAAATAGAACTTTTCATGAAAACTATGCAATTGATGAATAAAATTTCTATATTGATGACTTGAGAATGATGAGAACGTAATATAATTCTTGGATGTGCTATTTCTTGCTGATTTGAATGTGTATATTGAGGTTTTGTGATGTACAATGCATATAAGTTGAATAAAGAAGGTTATTTACTGATGGCATTAACATACATGATCTGTTGATGCTTTGACGAAGAAAAATTTGATTAAAACATGTTGTAGATGCAAGTAATCAAGGGCAAAGTGATGTAACTAGTATGGAGGTGTGTTTAATAAATTTCTAGGGAAGCCTTTAGAATCAAAGATTGAGTTTTGGTTTTCGGGTCTGATGGTATAGGCCAAAATTGAACTTTTGAATTTTTATGAGGTTTTCATGTGAATTTTGATCTATATTGATACTGAGATTTGATTTGGAACATTATACTACTCGTATACGCTGATTCTTGATGTTTCAACTGATACATGAACACACATATCATAGATGTACACATATATTCATAAGTTTCTGATGTTGAAGAGTTTTAATGAAAAAATTGCTCTTTTGTGAATTTGATAAGAGTATGATTTGATTTATGAACTCCAGTATGTTAGAAAAGTTGTATTTGATCATCTCAGGTTTTTTATTTCACAAATTCAGGCTTTTAAAGATTATAAACTATATATCAGTTGAAAAGCGCACGAATATTAAAGCTACATTTTTTAACATGTCAGTCGATCGCACGAAATTTACACATGAAATGTCGGTCGACAGTCAGTTCTTGGGTTTTGAAAATTTAGCATGATAGTCGACCGTCGCCTTTTTGAACTAGTTTAACAGTCGACCGTCAGCTATGCAGCTGATTTCTTTTGTTGAGTTTTGTTGTTGTGACTTGAATGATTATTTCTTCGAACGTATAAATTATTGATTTACTTTTTTAGATGAAGTTTTTGCTACAAATTACTGTATTTTACAGAGAGTTATATTTGATTAATAATGGAATTTAATTGGTATTTCTATGGCAAAGTGAATTATTTATGGATTTCGAGGGATTGATGTTTTGTGATTTTTTTTATGGCTTTAAAAACACGAAACTTAGTTGTTTAAGAGATTTAATCCCATATTTTTACTTCTGGAAATTTGTGGCTATTTGGATAAATTTAGATTTGTTTGATTAAAGGAATTTTTCTTAATATGAATGAATTGGTGATGGAACTAAGAGTTTTAATGAAAGATTTGTGTTGATATTTAGATTTGTGAGTTTCTAGAGGTTGAGTGCGATTCCTGTAAACAGCCAGACGAGATTTTGTTGATATTAGCCAGTTGGGGCCTTGGGGGTTGTTTTGGTGGAATTAAATTCGGCAGGAGACACCAACCCTAGAGAAGAGGAAATTGTGTTTTAATGAATAATAACCAACCTAAGGACAGGAACTAGTGGAGATATGATAGAACTTGGGAAACGTAAATATGGGCTATGTTGTTAGTCCAGCGGATGTATTCCAGGACTGTGTGTTGTTGTGTCCCTAGAGGACAATTTGGTATGTTCGCGTGTCGAGGGTCGGCAGGCCTATTCACGGAACATACGGTACATTCGTGTGTCGAGTGTTGGCGGGCCTAGTCACGGGATGTACTGTGTATCTGCACGTCGATGGTCGACAAGCCTATTCGTGGGGTACACAGTAGGGATTTGATTCTCCGATTTTAGAGCTATGCTTACATGATGCTTGCACGTCGAGGGTTGTCAGGCCTATTCGCGAAGTATTCTAGATCTTGTTTCTATCACCGTAGTAGGATTAGTTGCATAACGAGGGATTTAACCCTATAAAGTGGAGAACGATAAGGACTTACACTGGACCTATGTAGTATGGAATACATAGAATCCGATAAGTATATATTAGAGAATCATCATACTGCATATGTATTTTCTTGACTTGTATTATGCATGATGTTTCCTCACACAGAGGGATACAACATCTATTTAAATTTCTCTGAATGATTTTAACTGCTACTGGGTCAAAAGTTCAGGTCCTTACTGGTCTAGTGTTCTAACAACAGTTTAGGGCCAAGTTTACATGTATATAACGGGTCTGAAAATCTATTCAAGAATCCTATAAAAGTTATATTATGACTCCTAATCAAGTCTAGTAGTATTCTAATAAATATAAAGTCCTAATTCACCCATTAACATAACATTTTAATTTGTAAAACATGTCGGTGTGCTATAAGTAACAATTTGGAATGTGTAGACCTGGCAGTACGAAAAATATGATAACTCATTATCTACCACTCGGAATTCAGATCCGTCGAATGTTCCAGAAACTAGATTCAATGGGCTCTGACTATCATTTATAAAGGTTGGTCTAATTCTAACAGCAACAGGGTCAAAAGTTTACTACAATACAGACTAGGTAGCGGGGTAGCAACATGGTAAAATTTATCTAACGACAATTGAGATGTACAAATTGCATATGCTACTACAAGATATTAACAAAGCATTCGAGACTAGAAGTTCAAGGGTATTTCTACAATTACCAATATGAAAAACTTCCCACTTCTACGGTAACAATGATCGAATTAAACTTTTATACTACCACACAAAAAAGATCATTAATTTGATGTGTAACTATCTACTTATACTTCTTGTCATGTGTTCACGTAATGCATAAGGATGTTCATGATCAATTTACATATACAGGATTTACAAGAACTGTGTAAGATAATAGATATTAACGGGCCAAGATTTAATCAACATGTGGAAGGAGTGAAGAACGAAATTATGTCACGGCGATTCAAGCAAAACTACTTGCGGGATTCAAGGCATAGGCTTGTATGAGAATAAAAGAGTGTACAAGGGAATATTTGCCATTTTACGAGATGATTACGATGCGTACAGCGGAGAAGAGAGTGACTACAACACAACGGCAAGGTCAAGAGGCGACAACAACGACATGGCAAGAACAACAGCCACTCAACGGCAAGAGCGACAGCACCAATGCATCGAGAGGCGGCAGCACAAAACAACAACAGCACGATGACAGCAATAGTGGCAGAGATGGGGCTGCTATTTGGTTCGTTTGTGCGAAAACAAGAAGGAGCAGGAGGTCGACTTTGAGTGCAGGATGCGTTGGGCTTCGGGATGCGGCAGTGACAATACGTGACACAACAGCTGCGAGTGGTGAGCGAGGCAGTCGGGAGTGGAGGTCGGGATGGGTTGCAGTAGAGGTGCAGCGGGTCGAGCGGAGGGGTTCACGAGGATGATTACAGTTGGGTTGCTTCGATGGGGCAGCAGGGTAGTGGCGAGGTAGGTTGTGACTATGGTGGATGCTTCGGTGGTCGAGGCGCTGATGGGTCGACGACGATGATGGGTTCGAAGGCAGCAACAATGGCAAGGTCGAGGTGAGCGACGAAAAGGGATTAAGCGGGAGAAATGATAAAGGCTCGATGATGAGGAGATGGAGGAGAGGAAGGCAGGGGCAATGGAACGGCGGTGTTCGACTACAGTGAGAGGTTCGGACAGTGGTGAGGTGCAGGCGATGGCTGCCGAGGATCGACGATGCGCGATGGTGGACAGAGGTGGTCACTGCATTGGAGGGGTGTTGCTGTCGGTGGTCAAGGGGTAGGAGCGACGGGGGTGATGAAGGTGGAGGATGATTGAAGGGTGAGCGACGGGGGTTGGGTTTTGGGTGATCAGAAAAGAAGAAGAAGAAGCAGGAGGAGGATTATAAGGAGGTCGGGGAGAGAGAATGTGGGGAAGGTAGGGGGTTGTTTGGGTCTGATGGTGATTAGGAGGAGATTAGGTTGATTAATAGGGATTAGTTAGAGTGATTAAGGAGGGGATCATGGGTTTAGTTAGGATTAGTGGGGATGTGGATAGTGATTTGTGGGGAACGTGAGAGGGGGTTGGAGACTAGGCAATTAACAGATTGGGGTAAATGAGTTAGTGGTTTGAGTTGAGTTAATGGGTTTGGGTACACCAATGCGGGTTTTGGTTTAATAGTTAGGCTTACATTAATAAACAAAGATAATAATATTGTTGGGCTGGGTTTGGACTTATGATTTAAAACAATTAATATAGTAGGAGTATGGGCTAGGAATTGGGTTCAAAAATAATGAAATGGAAAACACAACTTAGGGTCATGAGAAGAAATGAAAATTTGCATTGAAAATAGAGTTACATTAATACAAAGAGAGAAAAGGGATACAATTCAGCACAATCAAAAATGAGAGTTACAGCTTCTTACCACGGCCATGTAGCACGAACATGTGGATTCTTGGTTGTCTCGGACAATGCTGACCCCGTGGTCGGTAGGAAACTTCATCTTTGGGTGATAGGCATTATATGCGTCATTGACGTCGACCACCATGAATTCCATTACTTTTGTCCGGATGATCGTGTTCGTACCGGCTGTTACATCAAGTGTGACGATTCCCTCAATTCGGACAGGGATGCCGGAGAACTGTGGAGTATGTACCCAGCCGGCTTCAGCCTCTCGCGAGAGAGCTTGAGCTTTTCAAATGCGGCCAGGAACATGATATTAATTGAGCTTCCGTTGTCAACTAAGATGCAGTGGACCTCCTGATTGACCATGCTGAGGCTAACTACCAGGATGTCGCAATGAGATAGTCGGACGCCTTCCAGATCTTCGCTGAAGAATGCAACCGCCGATCTTTGATCCCCGGGGGGCGGATAGTTGTGGACGGAGTTAACCTCTCTTACGAATGCCTTACGGGAGTTGTTCGACTCTCCCCTCATGGGTCTGCCGTGGACATAGTGAAGAATGGCTGCCCCCCCCCCCCCCCCCCCCCAGCTTCTTCGGACCTCGGGTTAGTTCGGGTGAACTCCTTTAGATACCCCCTTTGAATGAGGGCCGCAATCTCGTCTTTCAGGGCCCGACAATTATCGGTCTCGTACCCGTGGTTTCGATGAAACCGAAAATAGAATCTATGGTTCATCTTCTTGTTATTGCTGGATCGGGGATGATGACGGACGATGCCCTTATCCTCGATTTCTATGAGAATGGCTGACACGCTCTGAGTCAGCGGTGTAAACCTCTCGAAGCGGGGGACCGGAGGTGGTCATTTCAGACCAAATACATCTTTTTTAGCCTTCTTTGTAGGCTCATAGTCATCGGTTTTTCTCTTACCCTTGGCTGGGGTTTCTTTAAAGCCTACTGGGTGCAGAGCCTCCTCGGCTCGGATATACTTTTTGACCTTGTTGAGGAGGTCGGGAAAATCAATAGCCGACTTCTTGGCCAATGAGGCCTTCAATTGGCCGTGTCAAATGTTGTGTTAGAAGGCCGAAGATGCGACGCCAGCGTCGAGAGAAGAGACCGCCCTAGCCTCGGTGGTGAACCTCGGCACGAAGTCCCGAAGAGACTCTCCTTCCTTTTGTTTGAGGTCCAGAAGGGACGCGCTCATTTTCTCATCCTTGCGGCTGGTCACGAAGTGAGTAAGGAAGTTTGCCCCCACCTCGAATTTGATACTGGTGATTTTGAGGTGGGAGTAACAGATGTGAGTTCTTATTATTTATAATGGATGAGACAGGTCTGAGACAAATCCCAGCGATAGATCTGAATCTGAGATGAGGATTTTGTGAGGAAGCAGGAGAGGAGGTGCTGTTGTAGCTGGCCACCTTGAGCACTTGCAAAATGCCTAGAAATACCGAGAAAGATCCCGATGACATATCCTCCGACAATCTAGTCGGTCAATGGAAATAAATGAAAGCTAGGGTTCAGGCGCAGTAAGTTCATTACCTTCTGAAAGGGGAGGGGTCTGGTATTTATAGGCAGAGAGAGGTTAACCCTAACGCTAATGGGTCGGGTTGACCCTCTCTCTTGGGCCTGTTTGGCGAGCTGGACCTACAGAAACCCATAGGATCAATCAGACCTGATCATCAGGAATTTGCGGATCCTAAGGGGATCAGACGGCTCAAATCGAACTAGATTGTTACCCACATCAGTAACCATGGTATAAAAAATGACAACCACCATGAATGAGTTGACACTCATATGAAAAGAGGTATGTAAAGCAATTTACATGCTTAAAATGTGGTTGGTATTGTTGATAAAAAAAATTGACTGATTTTTGGTATTCAAAGTTACAACTCACAAGATGTTGGGTTTATTGTCGCTGTTACAGCTAGTCGTTTTGCACTTTGCTGTCTTCTTTTTGGCTGTGTTGCTTGTGCTGTTATCTCCTCCTTGATTTCTTGGTTTAGGCCAATCTTGGATGGTCTCTGATGTGGTGCATGCTCTGTTATCTACTCTTTGGCTACTTGCATTCGGCCATTCTTAGGCTCTCTCCTGTTCTTTGGGTTCTGGTTTCGGTTGATTGTTGTCAGAAACAGGTGCTGTTCAGATCGGAGGAGTACCCTTTTTCTTTCGTCCCCCTGTCCTTTGCGGTGTGGTTGACCGTTTTGTCCATCCCTTAGCTATGAGCACTGTTCGCTGACTTTGGTGGGCTGCCCGATTTTCAACCTGTTCCGGAGGCGCTTGCGGCCAAAGCCTCCTGGTCTGGCCGGCCTGATTCTTGTGGCCTCTAGCTTGGTTGACGTTGGCTTGTGGGGTTATGTTGTACTGTATTTAGTGTCTAGGTCTTCTTTTGCTTGTTGTAATCATCTATCGATGGTAGTTTCTGTGTTTTCTTTTGTCTTGTTTTACTCCTTGTAAAATTGACTCTTGTTGTATATTGTTTTCTGTTAGATATTATAGTCCCATATTGGTGGTAGAGTTGTTTTGATATTTGTTCACCTCCTATATATAGGTGGTATTGTATTTGGTTAAACTCAATTCAATATTCAGTATTGTCTTCATTTCTCTCTGATTTATCTTAACATGGTATTAGAGCCAATTATCCAAATTTTTCTTTCTTAAATTTTCTCTACAAAAATTCTCAAATTCCAAACAGCAAAAGTTATACAAATTTCTTCCCAAAACCCTAGATCAAAAAAATAATAATAAAAAAAAATTAAAATTAAAATTAAAAATTATAAAAATTATTAAAAAAAATCCAGATACCATCGTCTTCAACCTCTACATCAGTATCTGAAGGTCTCCTCTACATCAGCATCGTCTTCTTCACCAAATCCCATACAGTTCAGAGATTCCGACACTTAGTAGGCAAACTTACATTGTTTGACCCATCGTGAGTTTGAGAAGGGGTGTTAGATATTATAGTCCCATATTGGTGGTAAAGTTGTTTTGATATTTGTTCACCTCCTATATATAGGTGGTATTATATTTGATTAAACTCAATTCAATATTCAGTATTGTCTTTATTTCTCTCTGATTTATCTTAATATTTTCTATTAATATATTAGGTTGGATTCTTATGATTCTATCCGTGTTATCAAAATAACAAGTTACAACTCACAAGCAAAGCAAGTAAGGCATACATACGTCTTTTATGCTTGAGCACCCAAAAACGCATTAGTGCTGGAAATTGTGCTAAAAAGAATCAGATGCAACCTATTTGGCGGTTTCCTGCTTTTTGAATTCAGCAGGCCGCTTAAGCTACACAATGCACTTAAATAGTTTATTCTGAGGTTTTTATAAAAAATAACTACTTAAAAACTCCACTTCGTACCCAACTACTTAAAAACTCTACTTCAAACTCGGACCCAATATCCAAGTTTTAAGTTCTTTCGACCCCAAATCCTGATAGTTTCTGAAACTATTCAAACCTCCTCTTCACAATGGCTCCTCATCATCTACTTCTCTCCATGTCTTTTAATCATGTGTTAATGTATACTTTTACTGATATTCCGGGGCGGATCTTGGCTCAAGCAGCACAAGAAACTGCTTTGGACCCTCAATTTTATAAGGCCCCATATTTTTTAAGTATTTACAATGTTAAAAAGTTAAATATAATAACTTCTGATATAATTAGACTATATTGATAGTTGATTTATTAGCCCAGTTTGTTAGAGTGTTGTGTTAATAATATGAAAGTCGTAGGTTCAAAACTTGTTGAGGGTAAATTAATTTTTCAATCTTTTTATTTTTAAAACTTATTATTTTTTACATAACCCTACGTAACATTTTACCATTTTATGAATTTAATATTATTTTTCACTTAACCCACATATGTCATTCTATGTCAAAACTTGTTGAGGGTCAATTAATTTTTCAATCTTTTTTATTTTTAAAACTAATTATTTTTTACATAACCATACATAACATTTTACCATTTTATGAATTTAATATTATTTTTCACTTAACCCATATATGTCATTCTATGATATTTTTTAAATGTTCTATGGTATAACATATTTACCTGTTTATGATAAATTTCTAACCAAATCTTCAATTGCATTTGGTTATTCTACATTTTAAGCTTCCAACTAGTATTCTCATATACATATATTCATCATCATTTCATTCTGATCGTGTTCTCTAATATATCATATTTACTTCTTTGAGATAATATATGTCGTTTTTGTTGTTAGAGTTTGTCCGAGTTGCTTTTGGCCACGAGACATTTCATATAAAAAGTGTACATTATCAATTAATTTTTTTTTGGAAGCATATACATAAATTTGATTTCATTTAAATAGTTTGTTCTCCAATATTCCAAGTTTGTTTGCATTTAAATAATTTACATTATTATTTTGTCAACTTGCACATATCATATTTAGCTGTTTATGATAAATTTCTAACCAAATCTTCAAGTGTATATGGTTAGTCTACATTTTAACCTTCCAACTAGTATTCTCATATACATATATTCATCATCATTTCATTCTGATCGTGTTCTCTAATATATCATATTTACCTTTTTGAGATAACATATGTCGTTTTTGTTGTTAGAGTTTGTACGAGTTTCTTTTGGCCACAAGACATTTCATATAAAAAGTGTACGTTATCAATTAATATTTCTTAGAAGCATATACATAAATTGTTTTCATTTAATTAGTTTGTTCTCCAATATTCCAAGTTTGTTTGCATTTAAATAATTTTCATTATTATTTTGTCAACTTACAAAAGCCCCAATTTGAGAATTTGCTTAGAGCCTCCTGAAACTTAGATACGCCCCTGCTGTTATTCAACTTATATGTTGAATTATTCTCCATCACTTTGTAAGACGTACTTTCAGATATTAATGTATACCTATACTACTATTTAACTCAATATGGTGAATTGTTTTGGTATTTTCCTTCACTTTTTAGCATTTATGTATCATTTCCTGCAATTTGAAGTATTTTTTGTTGCATTTTAATACTAATTATTTTTCACATAGTCATACATGACATTTTACCATTTATGAATTTAATATTATTTTTCACTTAGCCCATGTATGTCATTCTATGATAATTTTTTCAGTGTTCTATAGTATATCATATTTACCTGTTTATGATAAATTTCTAACCAAATCTTCAAGTGCATATGGTTATTCTAGATTTTAAGCTTCCAACTAGTATTCTCATGTACATATATTCATCATCAGATCGTGTTCTCTAATATATCATATTTACCTCTTTGAGAGAACATATGTCGTTTTTGTTGTTAGAGTTTGTCCGAGTTTCTTTTGGCCACGAGACATTTCATATAAAAAGCGTATGTTATCAATTAATTTTTTTTGGAAGCATATACATAAATTTGTTTTCATTTAAATGGTTTGTTCTCCAATATTCCAAGTTTGTTTGTATTTAAATAATTTTCATTATTATTTTGTCAACTTGCCAAAGGCCCCATTTGAGAATTTGCTTAGGGCCTTCTGAAACTCAGATACGCCCCTGTTGTTATTCAACTTATATGTTGAATTATTCTCCATCACTTTGTAACACTTATTTTCAGATATTAATGTATACCTATACTGCTATTTAACTCAATATGGTGAATTGTTTTGGTATTTTCTTTCATTTTTTAGCATTTATGTATCATTTCATGCAATTTGAAGCATTTTTCTTGCATTTTACAACATATATGCTTCATGTGCAATAGTTCTACCATTTCCTATATTTTGACTATTTTATAGTATATATATTTTCAAGAACTTCTTTTTTTTCGCATTGTTTACTTTTAAAATAATAATATTACTAATCCAAAAAAAGTGTAGCGCTTAATTCCGCTTCAACCGTAAAAGTGTTAAGTGTTCGTCCAACGCTTAAGTACGCTATACGCTTTTAAAAACAGAGGGAAATCAAGAAAACACCTAGAATGTTTTCCATTTAAATCAAGAAACCTCTGGACATTCTTCTTCGCTCATTAAAACCCCCTATTCTGTTCAGTTTTGAATAATTCGTTATAACCCAATTGTGAAATGTCAATTTGCATATTTCTTTAATCTTTAAAATCTCAGCTACTTTTTCCATGCTTCTTACTTTCTTTTCAAACTTGCCAACCCGTAATTCGCATGTTTGAAAAGGAAGTTTGCAAGTTTGGAATTTTAAAAAATGGGATTGTGAATTGTGGTGAAGGACGGGCTTACAAGTTTGAAGCGGAAGTAAGAATGATGGGAAAAGCAACATGAATTTTTAAGATTAAAGAAAGGGGCAAAATGTACATTTTACAATTGGGCTTTAATGGAATATTTAAAACTAACGGAATATGGGGTTTAATGAGAAAAAAATGAGTATGAAACTCACCTAATTTGAATTTCTCTGATATTCTTTTACTTGTTCAAGAAAACAGGTGACGGAAAGCGACGGATCAGTAGCCGTAACGTCAGCGTGGCATGAACGTCATCTTGAGTGATCCTCCACCTTCGGATATCCCGAAGCAACTGATGTGGAAGTGCTTGGGTAAAACCAAAGCCACTAGATCGACATGCATCTCAAAGATTCTCAAGGGCAGAACAGTAATTTCACATCAACAACAGGCCTACTAGAAGAACATGGGCCATCTCCACGCCCGTCAACTCAATCAGGTTCACAATTGTAGCTTACTTACAGCCTAAGAGAGAGATATTTTAGTCAAGTCCCCCTCTAATACATTATTATCAATTAATTCTATCCATTCACCATGGGAAATCTCAATCAAATTTTAAAAATTACATTTTCATGTCTATCTTCTACAATTTACTTCTATCCTATAAATACTCCCCCTCACCTTAACTAGTAAAAGGTAATCAATATTTCTCCACTAAAAACCCTAATCTTCCTTCTAAGTCACTGACTTAAGCATCGTAGAGTTTTTCCCTGGAGCCACCTCCGGTGTTAAAACTTTTTGCATGTTCTCTTGACGTTTTCAGTCGTTCAGATCGAGATCAAAATGTTCTCAACCATTCAGATAAAAATCAGCCATTCGGATTCAGATCATGATCGACGGTCCATATTAGAACTTTTCTCCTTAAAGAATTCATCATCTGATTGTTCCCACACTGAAGAAAAACACAGCAACAATGAGTTTCTTGATTTAAATGGAAAATATTAGAGGGTTTTTTTATTATTTTCTTTAGAAAAATTCAAGCAACACTTTTTACCCTTAATTGGCCAAAACCCTTGCATGCATGATTGGTGTGATTTTCAGACAAACAGCTCTTGCTCTAAGAAAATGGATCTCTGCAGCTCATATTTTGGTGCAAAATGCCTTGAAGACTAATTTTGGCCTATGTTTATTCTGAAACTCACCTATTCTTGGAAACAACAAGGGCTTCGAAATCAGATGCCTCGGGGAAACAAAAAAAAAAAAAAAGAACTATGTAGTTTATCTGAAATCACACGACTCGGGGCTTTGAAATTATATGACGCAGGGAAAAATGAAAAAAAAAAAAAAACATGGGAAAGAAAGAAAAAAAAGAACTTCCCTAAACTGTGTACAATTATTTAAACCCTATAAAATCAACCAAAATATAATTAAATGTCCAATTATTGGTTTATAGTGCAGTCAGAGTTGACTGATTAGTCAAATCTGACTTCTGTACTACTCGCTGAGCAACTTAATGAGGCAATTCTTTTGAGGGTGAGCGAGATAGTTGTTTGGTGAAAAATCACTGGAGAAAGCACAATCGTAAGAGAGGTAAAGATATTCTCTTCACGGCTATCTCTTTGGTAGCGGCTGTGAGAGCTGTTGGCGCGTTTGTAGGATGAATAATGGAGATGGTGGGAGGGTGCGGTTTCTGTGCATATGCCGTAATTCGGCCTACGGGGCTTGGGCCCATAGATGGGGTCCCCCAGCAAGGAGAAGGCAGGGACCGACGGGTGATAAAAGCCTGTCAGACTAGTTTCAGATAGCTGTGCACGTGCCGTAGAGGCAGTGTACGAAGCTAACTGACATACATACTATTTAGCGGGTCTGAGTTGTCGGCCCACCCTCCAGGGTTGTTGGAGAGATCTGTTAGTTGTACGGGTCATGTTACTTCATTTATGTTTTAGTTTCTATCTGGCCCAGTTCTCTGGATTTGTATAGTTAATTTCTTATTAATGAACAGGGTGACCAGATTTACCTTTTCCTTCAAAAAAAAAAAAACTTAATGAGGCCAACCAACCTATCCAACGAATTTTTTTTCCGTACTAACCCACTTTTTGAAAATAGTTGGCACTCTGACCCACTTTTGAAAATAATTAGCGATCTGACCATGTTTTAGACACGTCAGCAACAAACGTTATTGGAAAAAACGGCATAAGTTATTTACAAGCCGTTTTCCCAATATCGGCATCTATTTTGAAAAAATTGTCATTCCGTTTTTGGAGTAACGGCATAGGTTATTTTGATTTTCGACAGCTTGCAGTCTCAATTTTGAGAAAAAATTGCAAGTGTTAAAACACTATAACAGATGCCGCTCTTTTCAAAAACGGCATTCTCAATACTGATGCCGTTATTTGAATAACGACATCAGTTATTTAGTTTGTTTGTATATAAATAATGGCCCCCTCTTCTCCTTATCCTTTCTCAATCGATCTCTTTTCTCTCACTACAAAAGATACTGCTTTTACCGGCGATTATTCCCCGGCGTTTTACTAGTAGCGCCGGGGTAGGGAGTGAGTAGGAATTGGGCGCCAGATGGAATGGTTATACACTGGCGGTCGATTTAAAACGCCGGCGTATGTTAGTATTCACCGGCGTTTTACTTAAACACGCCGGTGATGTTTATTATTCACCGGCGTTTTTTATTGTAAACGCCGGCGAATATACGGACACATTCACCGGCGTTTCCAATTAAAACGCCGGTGAATAACTGGGATAAAACCCGCGAACCCTAATCTTTCGCTCGCCATTTTCCCAATACCCCAAAAAAAAAAAAAAAAGAGGCGCTTCGTTTCCCTCCTTCCTCACTCTACTTCCCGCGCGTTTGCCTCCGCCGCTTCGTCCTCTTCGACGGCCTTCGACCTTTCGAAATCGTCCCTTCTTCCCTTCGTCCTTTTCGATTTTCCTCTTCCCTCTCTCTATTTGGAGGTGAATCGGCGGTCGCCCCCTCTCTCTCTCTCTCCTACGCCCCCGCCCTCGTTGCCCCGCTCCCTCTCTCTCTCTTCGGTATGATCTCTTGATTTCCCTTATTTTCCAAAAAAAAGCAGCTTTTTTCAGTTTATTCATCTTGATTTCCTTAACATGAACGGTTTAGTTGAGATGAAGAATTAATAGAAAAATATATGCTTAGATAATGGAAATTTTCATCTTCTTTTACTGTTAATGAAGCTGATTTCATGCATCTGATTGTCTTCATGGCATGTTTGTTTTTTTACCCAAAATGGGTTCACTGTGAACTGAGGATGCTCTAGATACGTATGCCAATATCCTCCGGCCGGATATGCACAACAATTGGATTTTAGATTTAGTTGGGCACAGTGAATTAGTAGAGCAACATATAAGCTCACATAATGGGAAATTTTCATTTTCAGATACTGTTAAAGTAACCTGATTGCAATCTTTGGCATGGTTTTTTAACACAAAATGGGTTCACTTCGAAACTAAGTATGCTGCTAGCATACCCATTTTCTTTCACTGTTAATGAAGCTGATTTCATGCATCTGATTGTCTGCTTGGCATGCATGTTTTTTTACCCAAAATGGGTTCACTGTGAACTGAGGATGCTATAGGTACGTATGTCAAAATCCTCCGGCCGGATATGCACAACAATTGGATTTTAGATTTAGTTGGGCTAAAGAAGTAGTAGAGCAACATATAAGCTAAGATAATGGGAAATTTTCATTTTCAGATACTGTTAAAGTAACCTGATTGCAATCTTTGGCATGGTTTTTTTAACACAAAATGGGTTCACTTCCAAACTAAGTATGCTGCATAGCATCCCCAGTTTCTTTCACTGTTAGTGAAGCTGATTTCATGCATCTGATTGTCTTCTTGGCATGCATGTTTTTTTACCCAAAATGGGTTCACTGTGAACTGAGTATGCTATAGGTACGTATGCCAAAATCCTCCGGCCGGATATGCACAACAATTGGATTTTAGATTTAGTTGGCCTAAAGAAGTAGTAGAGCAACATATAAGCTCAGATAATGGAAATTTTCATTCTCAGAAACTGTTAGAGAAGCTGATTGCCATCTTAGGCATGATTTTTTAACAAAATGGGTTCACTTCCAAACTAAGTATGCTGCTAGCATCCTCATTTTCTTTCACTGTTAGTGAAGCTTATTTTCATGCATCTGATTGTCATCTTGACATGTTTTTTTTGACCAAAATGGGTTCGCTGTGTACTGAGGATGCTATAGGTACGTATGCCAAAATCCTCCGGATACGCACAACAATTGGGTTTTAGATTTAGTTGGGCTGAAGAAGTAGTATAGCAACATATAAGCTCTGATAATGGAAAATTTATCATTTTCAAATACTGTTAAAGTAACCTGATTGTCAATCTTTGGCATGGTTTTTTATACCAAAATGGGTTAACTTCCAATCTAAGTATGCTGCTAGCATCCCCATTTTCTTTTTTTGTTGTTAGTGAAGCTTATTTTCATGCATCTGATTGTCATCTTGGCATGTTTTTTTTACCAAAATGGGTTCACTGTGAACTGAGGATGGTATAGGTACGTATGCCAAAATCCTCCGGCCGGATATGCGGCTACAATTGGGTTTTAGATTTAGTTGGGCTGAAGAAGTAGTAGAGCAACATATAAGCTCAGATAATGGGAAATTTTTCATTTTCAGATACTGTTAAAGTAACCTGACTGCAATCCTTGGCATGGTTTTTTAACAAAATTGGTTCACTTCCAAACTAAGTATGCTGCATAGCATCCCCAGTTTCTTTCACTGTTAATGAATTGAAGCTTATCCCATGCATCTGATTGTCATTTTGGCATTTTTTTTGACCAAAATGCGTTCACTGTGAACTGAGGATGCTATAGCTCTATGCCAAAATCCTCCGGCTATGTACAACAATTGGTTCACTCTGAAAAATATATGCTTACATACTAGACATTTTAATTTTTCTTTTACTGTTTCTTTTGTTTAGTATTATTATTATTATTATTATTATTATTATTATTATTATGAGATAAGTGATTATTAGTAGTCATGAGCAGAATAGTTCATGAGTCATCAGATCTTCTTGTTAACGTAGTTACAGCACGACGCGCTCATTATTCGGCCGATTCCTCTTCATCAGCAAAATACCCTTTACCATCATCATCTCCTTGAACGGAAAGCCAAATACAGGGGAGACTATAGTCGATTTTTTTTATGCTCGAACACAGGGTGTGCGATAAAATACCACTAAGGTGGTTGTGATCATTTTCACAAAAGGTCGTTTAGGGTTTGGTGAATAGAGTAGATTGTGTTAAGATGTAGTTTTTTTTGTACATTTTTTGGAGCCACAATTTCTTTATTTTACAGTTAAAGATTATATCGTTTATTTATTTGCAGCTAGGGATGGTTTTCAAATAGGTGAAATTTAATATACAAAATGCCTTTTACTGTTATTACTATTTAATATATCAAATTTTAATTTCAGACTGTGTGCTATTGATGTAATGGATAGAAGTTGGATTAGTAAACCACGATTATCCAAGGAGTACCGTTATGGTATTAAAGATTTTATTATCTTTGCCAAACGACATTCCCGTGATCCCAACCTAATCCTTTGTCCATGCCTTCGCTGTACAAATTGTATGCTGAGGACATGTGACGTAGTACATACACACTTGGCTGTCAACGGTTTTCTTCAAGGGTACACAAGGTGGTTTTGTCATGGAGAGGATCATACGGTAGCTCCTGTTCGTCCGGTTGTATTAGAAAATGAAGCTGAGCCCTTAGTGAACGAAGACTTAAGCGTTCCCGATGAGATGCATGCTTTGTTACAAGATGCCATGGGGATTCATAATGTTCCTTTCCACACCAATGACCCAACAACCGAAGTTCACAATGAGTCAACAGAAACAAACCAGATTGGTGGTGGGGTGGACGAGGAAATGTCTGGCCCCACCCCTGAAAATAATAAGCAGCAAGAATCCTTCGCTAAGTTACTTGAAGATGCTAGTACTCCGTTGTACCGCGACTGCACCAAATTTTCTAAGTTCTCATTCATTGTCAGACTATTTCAGATTAAATGTTTAAACGGGTGGTCTGCTAAGTCCTTCACTATGCTACTTGAATTGTTGAATGAAGCATTTCCTGAAATCTGTATTCCAAACTCAGCCTATAAAATCAAAAAATTCCTAAGTTCTCTCGATCTAGGATATGAGAAGATAGCAGCATGTCCAAATGACTATATGCTTTTCACGAGTGGTAAGGAAAGTCTGGAGAATTGCGAAGTGTGTGGTTCTTCAAAATGGAAAGAAAGACCAAATCAAGACGAGGGAGCCAGTGGATCTACTAAGCGAAGTAGGAAAAAGAAGCCTGCCAAAACATTGCGTTACTTTCCTCTGATTCCTAGGTTACAAAGGTTGTTTATGTCTACGAAAACTTCTTCTGATATGAAATGGCATGCTGAAGGTCGCACTAATGATGGGATTCTTAGACATCCTGCTGATTCTCAATCTTGGAAAAGATTTGATGAAAGATATCCTGATTTTGCGGAAGATCCTCGAAATGTGAGACTTGGACTAGCTAGTGATGGTTTCAACCCCTTCAGGCAAATGAGTCGTACATACAGCATATGGCCGGTTGTGTTGATACCATACAATTTGTCGCCTTGGAAATGCATAAAGCAGTCCTCATTTATTTTGTCCATGATAGTTCCTGGACCGAAAGGTCCTGGAAATGATATAGATGTGTACCTACAACCGTTAATAGATGAACTTCAGAAGTTGTGGGTGGGTGTTCCAACCTATGATGCTGTGGCTAAAGAAACATTTTCTCTTCGTGCCGTATTGTCTTGGACAATCAATGATTTTCCAGCATATGCAAATTTATCTGGATATAGTACTAAAGGACGTTATGCATGTCCATGTTGTGCTGACCAAACTAGTTCAAGGTGGTTGTACAATGGCAGAAAGTTTTGCTATATGGGTCATAGGAGATGGTTGCCTGACACACATATATTTCGGGCAGAGGCAGCGACATTTGATGGTATCGACGAGTGGGAACATGCTCCTGGGTCTTCTTCTGGTTCAGATATTTTGAGGCGGGTAGATGGTCATCAATTCAAATATGGAAAGGAACCAGAAGTCAGGACAAAGGGCAAGAAAAGGGCACGGCCGGAGCAAGGTGAGGAGACCGATCTATATGGCGAGGATGAGGATCAAAACTTGACGAGTTTAGGTGCATGGAAGAAGAAGAGTATTTTCTTCAAGTTGCCGTATTGGGAATTCAACTTACTGCGACATAATTTAGATGTGATGCATATCGGAAAAAATATTGGTGAGAATTGTATAGGAACAGTTATGGGAGATGATCGGAAGACAAAGGACAATCTCAAGAGCCGACTTGATTTGAAGTCAATGGGCATCCGACATGAGTTGCACCCAGAAGAATTGTCGAACGGGAAAGTACTCCTACCTCCTGCAATCTATTCAATGTCAAAATCGGAGTTGGAGTTGTTTTGCAAAGTACTACTTGAACTTAAAGTCCCCGATAGCTATTCTTCTAACATGGCAAAATGTGTCAACTTTAAAGAGAAGAGGCTTCAGGGTCTAAAGTCACATGACTACCACATCCTAATGCAGGATCTCCTTCCTGTGGCCCTAAGGTCTTCAATGTGTGAGCAAGTCACTACTGTCCTGAAAGATCTTTGTAGCATATATAAAGGTATTTGCTCAAGAATGCTTCGTGTTGAAGATCTGGACCAATTGGAGCAGCAGGCGGCATTGACACTTAGTAAAATGGAGATGATATTTCCTCCATCGTTTTTCACTATTATGATTCACTTGATAATCCACCTTGCTGGTGAAGCCAGAATCGGCGGTCCTGTTCACTATCGGTGGATGTACCCCATTGAGAGGTAAAATAATTCATTCATCATACGAAATTGAATTTTCAAAAGCTCATTTCTTTTAATCCCCTAATCCGCTCTAGTTTATTAATTGTACATGTTCAGGTACCTATACCGGCTAAAGGGTTATGTGAAAAATAGAGCATATCCTGAAGGGTCAATAGCCCAGGGATATCTATCAGAGGAGTGCTCAGATTTTTTTTCCAGGTATTTGCCTGGTGTGGAGACATCTTCCAGTAGACCACGTAGAAATCCAGACATTTCCAACCTTGATGGTGCACAATATCTTTTTGATACCGCTGGCACCACTGTTGGTAAAGTTGATGCATTTGAGCTCGATAGCTTAGCGTGGGAACAAGCACATCGATATGTGCTAGACCATCATGCATCAGTGGAACCATTTCGAAAGTAAGTTGCTTTTGAATTTAAATCGAATACAGTGAAAACCGCGGAGTTCGATATTTTTGATACTTTTGTTATTCCTAATTTCAATTGCTTGTTTTTTAGCGAATTTGTCAGGGACATCAAACGAAGGGCTAGACCAAGAAGACTACCACCACGTGAACAAAACAAGCTGATGAATGAAAAATTTCATAAGTGGTTTGAATCTCATGTAGGTGAATTACAGTTATGCAAGTTAATCTTTATTATATCTACATTTTCTATGGTGTTGATACGATTTCTGCAAAATTAATAGGTACATTCTTTGGGTCCTGAAGGTGCGTCATCTGAAATACAAGTACTTGCCAAAGGTCCCTATCAGATGGTCAAAAGATACGGAGGATACATATTCAATGGTTTTAGATTTCGTACTAAGGATCGTGAATCTAATTTGAAGTCTCAAAATAGTGGAATGGTAGTGACGTCTAAGACTAGAAGTTATGCTTCCAAATCGGACACGAGGCCTGTAGATGGAGATCTCGACTACTATGGAGTGCTCACGGATATCATTGAGTTGAATTATTTTAGCCATTTCCGTGTTGTCTTATTTCGTGGGGATTGGGCTGAGTTTGATAAGAATTTTGCTAACAACAAGGACAAACTTGGCTTCACAGTTGTAAACTTCTCAAAATTGATTCACATCGGTACACACATTAGCCATGAGCCATTTGTGTTTCCATCCCAAGTGCAACAAGTGTTCTACATTGAAGATCCAACCCTGCCAAAATCGTATGTGGCTATCCCTATGCAACCAGGAGATGTATTCCAACTGGGTGATACTTCAGACGATGAAGACGGTGAAGACATGAACAGTTACATTGCTTCTGAGTTTCCTGTGTTTGATGTAAACACAACCGATGTTGGAATTTGCGGGACTTGGCTCCGCAAGGATGGAGAAGAGGGCGATGTACTGGAAGATGTCGTATTGTAGTTTACATGATTTTCAATTGGGTTTATTATATGTCTGTAATTTTATGTCTTAAATCTTGTTGTAATATTATGTCTGTAATTTCGAATATGTTCATTGTGAATTTAATACACTGGTTTAATTATCTTTCTATTTTCTATTGCTTGGTATTATTTACATTAAACTATGCTTAGTGTCATTTGAACCAAACTGTCGTTGTAATTTAATCTGTTACAAATCTATTTTTTTTAATTTTTTTACAATTATGTTGGTTTGTTAATCCTACTAAAGTACAAATTTTATGATAGTTATTATAAACATGTTATTAATTAAATTTGCATATCTAAGGAAGTTATCGAATCCTTGACAGGTACAACATGCCGAGGCGTGAAAAGAGGGTAAATATAAATGATGGCAACGAGAGCCATGGGGATGAGCAGCCACTAAATAATAGTGGCAGGCAAACATATGAGAGTGAGGGTAGCACGCCGCCCACTGTCAAAAAACATCGGTAAGTCTTAAAATTGGTATTTTTAAAGAGATTATGTTACTTGAATGCATGAAAGACACGTACTAGTGTTTGTGAGTCTGCATTGTGGCTGTCGTCTATAAGCATTTCGTCTATGTTTCTTAAGTGGGCTGTGATTAGAAAGAAAGGGCTGGAGTGGAGATCTGGAAACCCAAAATAGAGACATCTCGTTTATTATAATCTACACTTATTGTTGGACCAACCCCCTCTTGCTGTGGTTGCTGATGTCTCTTTGTGTGCGTGTGTTGAAGAGAATGAAGGGATGAGAGAGAGATGAGGAAAATGACGCTATGTTAGCCTGGTGTATCCTCATTCTCTACCATCCCTCTTTCTGGCTCCATATATGGCTTCTAGATTAAATTGGTTTCCTTCCACGATAACAGTCCGTAATACTACACTTGATATGAGCCCATGTTCATACCTGCATCCTATTGCATACTCACAAACAACTAATACTTGTCGGCCTTGCATCGTATGCCCAACCCCACTTTGGCACATAACCTGGTATAGATGACATTGTATGACCTGCAAACAAGGATTGTTCAGTCGTGTTGTTGTACTGATTTGGAGGAGGTGAAAATGGGACCATAAAATAGCTTAAGAAGACCATCAGGTTTGTGAAATAAGCTTCACTAACAGTGAAAGAAACTGGGGATGCTATGCAACATACTTAAGTTGGAAGTGAACCCATTTTGGCTAAAAAATCACGCCGAAGATAGCAATCAGATGCATGAAATCAGCTTCTTTAACAGTATCTGAAAATGAAAATTTTTCATAATCTGAGCATATATGTTTCTTTAACAGTGACTGTGAACAATTGTTCTTAATTGGGCTGTGATTAGAAAGAGACGAGTTGGAGTGGAGATCTGGAAACCCATATAGAGACATCTTGTTCATAATAATTTATTATTATTGTTGTTCTTGTCGCTCTTGCTGTTGTTGCTGATGTCTCTATGTGTTCGTGTGCTGAAGGGAAAGAAGGGATGAGAGAGAGATGAGGAAAATGCCGCTATGTTAGCCTGGTGTATCCTCATTCTCTACCATTCCTCTTTCTGGCTTCTATATTTGGTTTCCTTCCACGATGACAATTCCAGTTAAAACTACACTTGCTATGAGCCCTATTCGTACCAAAAACTACCTGATTGTCTTCTTGGCATGTTTGTTTTTATACCAAAAATGGGTTCACTGTGAACTGAGGATACTATATAGGTACGTATGCAAAAATCCTCCGGCCGGATATGCACAACACTTGGGTTTTGCGATATAGTTGGGCTAAAAAAGTAGTAGAGCAACATATAAGCTCAGATAATGGAGAAATTTTCATTTTCAGATACTGTCAATGTAACCTGATTGTTTAACACTGGCATGGTTTTTTTAACACAAAATGGGTTCACTTCCAAACTAAGTATGCTGCACAGCATCCCCAGTTTCTTTCACTGTTGGTGAAGCTTATTTCACAAACCTGATGGTCTTCTTAAGCTATTTTATGGTCCCATTTTCACTAACTGTTAGTGAAGCTGATTTCAAGCACCTGATTGTCTTCTTGGCATGTTTGTTTTTATACCAAAAATGGGTTCACTATGAACTGAGGATACTATATAGGTACGTATGCCAAAATCCTCCGGCCGGATATGCACAACACTTGGGTTTTGCGATATAGTTGGGCTAAAAAAGTAGTAGAGCAACATATAAGCTCAGATAATGGAGAAATTTTCATTTTCAGATACTGTCAATGTAACCTGATTGTTTAACACTGGCATGGTTTTTTTAACACAAAATGGGTTCACTTCCAAACTAAGTATGCTGCACAGCATCCCCAGTTTCTTTCACTGTTGGTGAAGCTTATTTCACAAACCTGATGGTCTTCTTAAGCTATTTTATGGTCCCATTTTCACTAACTGTTAGTGAAGCTGATTTCAAGCACCTGATTGTCTTCTTGGCATGTTTGTTTTTATACCAAAAATGGGTTCACTGTGAACTGAGGATACTATATAGGTACGTATGCCAAAATCCTCCGGCCGGATATGCACAACACTTGGGTTTTGCGATATAGTTGGGCTAAAAAAGTAGTAGAGCAACATATAAGCTCAGATAATGGAGAAATTTTCATTTTCAGATACTGTCTGATATGGCTAAAAATGGGATTTAATCGGAACCGTCCAAATCAGGCACGAATCTTGAGATCTGAGGGTAAAACGGTAATTTCGCCCACAAGAGGACCAAAACGGGTACTGGATCTGCCCTCTTAGGGCCCAATGATCCGCGAATGGATCCGCCAACAAGAGGGCGCGGATCTCAACCCGCTGCGCTCCCAATCCAACAAGACAGAGTCAGGATCCCTGATTAAACACGATCAACGGCCCTGATGGACATCTACCTTTTCACTGGGATTTGGGGATTAAAATTCCTTAACTGATTACAGGGAATATACCTTATCAGATTACATACCTTATCTGACTACGAGGAATATTCCTTATCTAATCACGGGGATTACATTCCTAAAACCATTCCCTAAGACGCCTATAAATACCCCTCACCCATCTCCATTAAGAGGTAATCAACTCTTCACCAGTTTTTACGCTCCTTCATAATCTCTTCGATTACTGACTTGAGCGTCGGAGGGTGCGTCGCCGGGATCCCCCCCGGTGTCTCGCACTTTTTGCAGGTGCACGGTAGGAACGTCGAACGAGGCCCGACGGAACAGGTACGCAGGTTTTCCTATTCAGTTTCCCCAAGAATCCACAAGTTCTATCTGTTTGCCCCCACACCAAATTTAGCGGCAACAGATTGGCGCCGTCTGTGGGAAACTAACGAATAGGGACCTCTCCTCTTCCCGGTGAACAGGTTCTCTCCTACCATGCCGCCTCGCAAAGTTAGATCTAGGGGCTCCAACCGAGCGCCCAACCCTGACCAGCAAGAAGTCCATCCTGATCCCGCTCAGCAACAAGGGCAACTCCCTCCTACCATGGAAGAGCCGCTTCAACCGAACCTCCCTCCTGATCCAAAGGGTCCTAACCCTCAGAAACAGCCTCTTCACCAAGAGAACCTCTCCATCCACAACGCCTCCAGTGCCTCCATGGCCTCCCATCATCCCCGAGCCTCTGGTCGCCACGATGCCCATCCGAAACGCCCGGAGGATAAGGACCTTCGTCGCCATCTGGACGAAAAGCGGGCTCGGGGAGAAGCCTCCCGCCAAGAGCGATCCCCCCGACACCGGGGACACAGGGGGTCCCCCGCCCGAAGAGGGAGAAAAGACTCCCCCGATCACTACCGAAGGAGGCACTCTCCGGCAGGTCGGCAGCAGCATCGGGACAATGAGGCACCCATCACCCGTGCCGAGTTCCAGCAATTCCAAGCAATGGTACAACAGGCCCTCAATCTCCGTCAGAATCCCAATGAGCCGAGGGCCCCCTCCCCACCTCCGGTCCGGAGCCCTCGCCAACGTTCCCCTTCTCCTCGACCCGCTCCTACCAATTCCAGACGCACCCCAAGTCCTCGTCGTTCCCGAAGCTACCGTCGCCGCAGCCCTCGCTCCCCATCATACGAAGACGAGTCCCGTGGCTCGGCAGATCACCGCCGGAGAGATGACACCATGAACCGCCGCCTGAACGAGGTGGAAAAACTCTTGGGACAGATAAACCGAGAAGAAGAACTCAGGGGGAGGACCCTCCGTCCTAGCCGACCCCCGTTCTCTCGGACCATAGTGGATACTCCTGTTCCCTTCGGTTTCAAACCTCCCCAGTTCGAGAACTACACTGGGGAGACCGATCCAGTTGACCACATCGAAGGCTTTAAGACTTTGATGCTCCTCCATCAAGCGTCCGATGCCCTCCTCTGCAAAACATTCCCTGCAACTCTGAAAGGCCCGGCTCGAGAATGGTACTCTCGTCTTGCCCCGGCGTCAATATTCTCCTTCGAACAGTTCGAGACCCTGTTCATCACCCATTTCGTCAGCAGCCGAAGGACCGAGAAAACCAGCATCTTGCTATTGCACCTCCGTCAGCAAAAGGGGGAAAAACTGAGGGACTACGTGAAGAGATTCACAGCCGAAGCTAGAACTATTGCCTCCCTCGACCAATCGGTCGCTACCGCAGCATTCCAATCCAACATTCTTAATTCCAACCTCCGCTCCTCCCTTGCCAAGAAACCCCCACATGACTTTTCCGACCTTCTTCTTCGCACCGAAAAGTACATTCGGGCCGAAGAGGCCGAGCGACCCCCCAACTGGGAAACGCCCGCCCTCGGGCTCAAAAGAAAGGGGGCAGAAGAAGAAGGAGCCAAGAAGCTCCAGAAGGATAATGCCGGCCAGCGCCGACCTCCCCCTAGATTTGAGAAGTTCACTCCCCTCAACGCTAACCTCTCAGCCATCTTCATGGAGGTCGAAAAAGACGGGGTCTTGCCTCCAGCCCCCAAAATGAACACTCCCGCCAAGAGAAGAGATAAAGAGAAATGGTGCCGCTATCACCGGGACCACGGGCATGACACCAACGACTGCCGTGCTCTCAGGAACGAGATCGAAGCCCTCATCCAGAGGGGACAGCTGACGAAGTTTGTAAAAAAGGACCGAGCCGAGCTCCCTCTCCCGCCTCGGGGGGCTAACAAGCGTCCAGAAAGAGAAGAGACGCCAGACTTCGAGGAGGAGCGAATCCTCCACCTCATCCATGGGGGTCCGATGGGAGGCTCCTCGAACTCCTCCCGAAAAGCGTTTATCAGAGAAGTTAATTCAGTCCGAACCACGCCTCCTCCCAAGGGCCTCGGAGTGCCAGTTACCTTCTCCGACGAGGATCTCGAGGGAGTCCGTATCCCGCATTGCGACGCCCTCGTCATCAGCCTCCACATGGCAAATTTCAAAGTAGAGAGGATTTTAGTCGACAACGGCAGCTCCGTCAACATCCTATTCCTCTCCGCTTTCAAAGGCCTAAAGCTCTCCAGAGACAGACTCAAACCCGCCGGTTACACTCTCCATGGGTTCACGGGGGTTCCGGTAACTATAGAAGGGGTGATCACCCTCGATGTAACTGCCGGACAAACCCCTACCACCAGAACGGAGCCAATGGACTTCATGGTAGTGGATGTTCCCGCTGCCTACAACGTCATCTTGGGCAGGCCCGGCCTCGCGGCTCTGGAAGCAGTTCCCTCGGCATATCATCTGAAGATGAAATTTCCCACCCGATCCGGGGTCGGAGAAGTAAGGGGAAATCAGGAGCAGGCCCGGAAATGCTACATGACTTCGACCCTTGGGCCCGTCCTCTCTTTAGAGACCCTGGAAATTCCCCAAGATTCCACAAGACCGACCTCCGAGCCAGCGGACGAACTGGAGGAGGTGCTCTTCTCCGAACAAGAGCCGACCCGCAAGTTCTTCGTAAGCAAGGCCCTCCCGTCCGCCCTATACTCAGATATTGTGGAATGCATCCGAGACAATCAAGACCTCTTCGCATGGTCCGCGGCTGACATGCCCGGTATCTCTGAAGAGCTCTTAGTCCACCGCTTGAGTGTTGATCCGGGGTCCAAACCGGTTCAGCAGAAGAGGCGTAAGTTCGCCCCCGAGCGACAGCTCGCCATTAAAGAAGAGGTAGATAAATTGCTGAAGGCCCGATTCATACAGGAGGTAAACTACCCTGAATGGTTATCGAACATAGTAATGGTAAAGAAGTCCAACGGAACATGGAGAATTTGCATTGATTTCACCGACCTCAACAAAGCCTGTCCCAAAGATCCCTTCCCCCTACCGAGCATCGACACTCTGATTGACGCAACCTCGGGACATGAGCTCCTAAGCTTCATGGACGCTTTCTCGGGTTACAATCAGATAAGGATGTTCCCGCCAGATATCCCAAAGACGTCTTTTGTAACCGACCAAGGCCTTTATTGCTACAGGGTCATGCCATTCGGCCTAAAGAACGCGGGGGCAACATACCAGCGCCTCGTTAACAAAGTTTTTCAGGCTCAGATCGGTAGAAACATGGAAGTGTATGTCGATGACATGCTGGTGAAAAGCATCCGAGGTGCTGATCATGTGACCGACCTCCAAGAAGCGTTTGATGTTTTAAGAAGGAACAATATGAGACTTAACCCGAACAAATGTGCGTTCGGCGTCTCATCAGGCAAGTTCCTCGGCTTTATGGTTAGCCAACGAGGAATAGAGGCGAATCCGGAGAAGATCAAGGCCATACTGGACATGGCCCCCCCAAGAAATGTCAAAGAAGTTCAGAGGCTGACTGGTCGCTTAGCCGCCATAGGGCGCTTCCTGTCGAAGTCCGGGGAGAAGTGCCTCCCGTTCTTCAAAGCCCTCAGGGGGGCTAAAGGATTCGAGTGGGGGCAGCAGCAACAAGACTCCTTTGACCAGCTTAAAGCCTACCTCGTCAACCCCCCTCTCCTTAGCAAACCAGTACCCGGCGAACCGCTCTACCTCTACCTCGCGGCTTCCGAACAGACGCTCAGTGCGGTCTTAGTCAGAGAAGAAGAAAGGGCTCAGAAGCCCATATACTACGTCAGCAAGGTGCTCCGGGATGCCGAACTTCGGTACCCGAAAATTGAGAAAATGGCGTATGCCCTGGTAATGGCCGCAAGAAAACTTAGACCCTACTTTCAGTCTCATTCGGTGGTCGTCCTTACCGACCAGCCACTGAAACAGATTCTTCACAAACCCGAGACTTCTGGTCGCCTCATGAAGTGGTCAATCGAGCTGAGCCAGCACGACATAACTTATCAGCCTCGGACTGCAATCAAGGCACAGGCGCTGGCCGAATTCATAGTTGAGACTACAATCCCCGAGTCTGGCCAAACAGCAAAGGGACCCCCCGTCTGGTCGGTCTATGTTGACGGGTCCTCTTGTAATGAGGGTAGTGGGGCAGGGGTCATCCTGGCAGGACCAGACGGCTTCGTCCTCCAATACTCACTCCGGATAAATTTCAAAGCCTCGAACAACGAGGCCGAATATGAAGCACTAATAGCCGGGCTTCGAATGGCCCGAAATGCTGGGGCACATCGGCTACGGATTTTCAGCGACTCCCAGTTGATTGTTAACCAGGTCCTCGGCGAGTATGAAGCCCGCGACGATAGAATGGCTAAATACTTGTCCAAAGTAAAGAGCCTCATGACGCTGTTCGACGAGGCTCTCATCCAAAGGATCCCTCGAGAAGAAAATGCTCAGGCCGACGCCTTATCCAAGTTAGCCTCCTCCTCCCTTCAAGGTCTGGAACAGACCGTTTTGATAGAAGTCCTCCTAAAGCCGAGCATAGAGGACGAAGCGCCAGACTCCGTTGAAGCATTGCCCGTCCTCCTCGAAGACAACTGGATGAAACCCATTGTCGAATTCCTGAGGAACGGACTCCTCCCTGAAGATCCGAGGGAAGCACGAAGAATTAGGGCCCGAGCCGAGCGTTTTACTTTACTCGAAGGCATCTTATACAAACGCTCCTTCACCCAAGCGGATGGTCGACCGTATCTAAGGTGCCTCTCCCCCGAGCAAGCCGACTACGCCCTACAGGAGCTCCATGAGGGGATCGGCGGAGCCCATTCTGGATCCAGGGCTCTGGCGCGCAAGGTGTTGAACTATGGGTATTACTGGCCCACTCTCCTACGGGACGCCGAACGACACGTTCGGCAGTGCAGCTCCTGCCAAAAGTATGCAGACATCCGACGTCTTCCGCAGGCACCGCTGACCTCCCTATCAAGTCCCGTTCCCTTCGCTATGTGGGGGATGGACTTACTGGGACCATTCCCTCCAGCCCCCGGACAGCTAAAGTTCATAGTCGTGGCAGTCGACTATTTCTCTAAGTGGATAGAAGCCGAACCCCTGGCTACGATCACCGAACATAGGGTCGTTCAGTTCTTCTGGAAGAATGTGATTTGCCGGTTCGGCGTTCCCCGAGTCATAGTCACAGATAACGGGACACAGTTTACTGGAGCCGCCTTCCGAGCCTTGTGTGAAGACCTTTCCATACAACACCGATTCTCCTCCGTCTCCCATCCCCAGTCGAATGGCCAAGCTGAAAATGCCAACCGACAGATTCTTGCAGGAATCAAGAAGAGGTTAGACAAGTGTTCCAAGGGACTCTGGGTCGATCAGCTGCCGAACGTACTCTGGAGTCACCGCACCACCAAACGGACCCCAACAGGCGAGAGCCCATTTAATCTCACCTATGGGGCCGAAGCCATCATCCCCCTAGAAGTCGGGATACCCTCTCCTCGCCTGATCGCTTATGAAGAAGAGCAGAATGCTAGAGAACTCAGAACAAGCCTAGACCTGATAGACGAAATCCGAGAGAGAGCTGCCATACGCCAGCAAGCTTACCGAAGAAGGATCGAGCTGGCATACAACAAAAGAGTCCGCCCAACGGACCTCAAAGAAGGGGATTTAGTCCTTCGGAAGTTGGCCATATCATTCCCCGGGCAGAAAAGCAAGCTGGCCCCGAACTGGGAGGGACCGTACAAGATCTCGAAAGTAATCCGCCCCGGTACCTACAAGCTAGAGGATCTCGAAGGCAGAGAAATTCCCCGGACTTGGAACGCCGACCATCTTTTGAAATACCAGGAGAAGGCAACTACGTCTCTCCAAGTAACTCGAGATGCCGAACCGTTCCCCTCCTTTCTCTAGTCATAGTTTGTCCTTTTTGTGCTTTCTTTTATTATTGTAATAACGGCTAGCAACTTTAGAAGCAGCCGATCGTTAGATGTTAATAAATGAAGTTTCTTCATGTTTTCACTACTATTACATCCCTCTGCTTGTAACCCCTTAAACTGACAATGGTCCCGGAGTCTAACACCTGGCTCGATTCTACTTCACGAGCTCGCTCCTAAGCGAGCTAGAAGTAGCTCGCCATTCGAAAATGCTCCCACAGCCGTTGAATGGTACGGAGTCCAACACTTGGTTCGACCCTACTCCGCAAGCTCGCTCCTAAGCGAGCTAGGGGTAGCTCGCCATTCGAAATTGCTCCTACACCCCTTAAACTGACAATGGTTCCGGAGTCCAACACTTGGCTCGATTCTACTTCACGAGCTCGCTCCTAAGCGAGCTAGAAGTAGCTCGCCATTCGAAAATGCTCCCACAGCCGTTGAATGGTACGGAGTCCAACACTTGGTTCGATCCTACTCCGCAAGCTCGCTCCTAAGCGAGCTAGGAGTAGCTCCCCATTCGAAATTGCTCCTACACCCCTTAAACTGACAATGGTTCCGGAGTCCAACACTTGGCTCGATTCTACTTCACGAGCTCGCTCCTAAGCGAGCTAGAAGTAGCTCGCCATTCGAAAATGCTCCCACAGCCGTTGAATGGTACGGAGTCCAACACTTGGTTCGATCCTACTCCGCAAGCTCGCTCCTAAGCGAGCTAGGAGTAGCTCCCCATTCGAAATTGCTCCTACACCCCTTAAACTGACAATGGTTCCGGAGTCCAACACTTGGCTCGATTCTACTTCACGAGCTCGCTCCTAAGCGAGCTAGAAGTAGCTCGCCATTCGAAAATGCTCCCACAGCCGTTGAATGGTACGGAGTCCAACACTTGGTTCGATCCTACTCCGCAAGCTCGCTCCTAAGCGAGCTAGGAGTAGCTCCCCATTCGAAATTGCTCCTACACCCCTTAAACTGACAATGGTTCCGGAGTCCAACACTTGGCTCGATTCTACCTCACGAGCTCGCTCCTAAGCGAGCTAGAAGTAGCTCGCCATTCGAAAATGCTCCCACAGCCGTTGAATGGTACGGAGTCCAACACTTGGTTCGATCCTACTCCGCAAGCTCGCTCCTAAGCGAGCTAGGGGTAGCTCGCCATTCGAAATTGCTCCTACACCCCTTAAACTGACAATGGTTCCGGAGTCCAACACTTGGCTCGATTCTACCTCACGAGCTCGCTCCTAAGCGAGCTGGAAGTAGCTCGCCATTCGAAAATGCTCCCACAGCCGTTGAATGGTACGGAGTCCAACACTTGGTTCGACCCTACTCCGCAAGCTCGCTCCTAAGCGAGCTAGGGGTAGCTCGCCATTCGATATTGCTCCTACGCCCCTTAAACCGACAATGGTTCCGGAGTCCGCCAAACGAGCTAGGGACAGCACACCGTCCTAAAAAACGCTCCGACGACGTTAACCTAATCAAGCAAGTGCACAACTCGGCTCGACGTTACTTCGCAACTCCACTCATGATCATTCGGAGTTCGACAGTTCAGAAGTTACCCCATGACAAACAACATTCACAGCAATGAAACACGCAAGTTCGGCAATAACGCATTTATTAATGAAACAGATGTGATACAAAGGCAAATGCAAACAGGGGCACGACTCAACAAGGGTATTTACAATACCGACTCGTCACACTTAGAAAAAAAAAAAAGAGGAGAGAGCAAAGAACGCGCGGAACCGACCACTTCAGCGCTTCTTCGGAGCTGGAGCATTCCGCTTCAAGGACACTCGAGAATGACGACGCTTGTCCCCGGAGCGCGACCCCAAGCCGGCAAACTGGGACGTATCCTCGGCACCGCTCCTGGCAGCTACGCCGACAGACGCCCCGCTCGAGGAGATTGCCACCGAGCTCTGCGCGTCCCCCGGGCTGGGTTGACCAATCCGCTGACGGGTCGCCATCTCATAGAAAGTGATGCCCCGCTCACTCTCAGCACGAGTGCATGACGTGCTTCGAACGTTGATCGGCCCTGAATGTGGCTTCAGACGAGCCACTTCCGCCTCCAACTCTGAGATCCTGTCCCGCAACGAGTCGTCTTTAACGTCGACTTCAAAACGTGGGGGTATCGCGGAGTCCGGCACTCCAGATCGACTAACGACGAGGCGCCGAAGGTGGGTGACTTCGATGCTTTTATCCACCGTCGCCCTCTTGAGCGCTTCGACTTCAGCAGTCAACTCGACTCGTTCGGTCGTCAACTTGGCCACCTCGGCCGTCAGCCCCTCGCCCTCACTCCGGAGCTTCGCCTCTACGGACTGCAGATGCTGTATCTCGGAAAGCAACTCGTCCTTCTCCGCTGTTATTTTGGACAAATTATGACGAATGCACCGAACACGAATCTCATTACTGAAATCAGTGGGCAAGTGTTCACCTTCGGGTATGAGCTCGGCGATTCGGCTTTCCAAACGACGAATCTCGATATCACGCCGGCCAAGGACGAGCTGGAGATGCTTCCTCTCGCTCTTGGCTCGGCGCAATCCGAGCTCGACCTCATAAAGTTTCTCCCTACACCTAGCCAGACACAGCCTCGTCGCCCCTAGGCCGGCTTCGGCTTTAACCTCCTCGTCCGGGCAGGAAAGCTCGACGCCATGGGGGATCACCATAAGCTGCAAAGAAATCGGAGCAATCAGCGAAAACGTTGAGCGTGGCCGAAGCACCGCACTTGGAAAAATTTTCATCTCTAAAAACAAAGTTTGACAGTTCGGCAAAAGAGGAGGCATAAAACAGAAATTTCCGAACACCAACACTTGCAAAAATTTTGATTTCATTTACGTCAAAAGAAGCGGTGGCCAGTCCGCTATTAGGCATTACAAAGTTCGGTAAAAAAAAAAAGAAGCAGAAACAGCCAAAAACAATAAAAGGAGAGGCGGATCAGTGCTCGACCTCTTTCCCCGGGCGACGAGGCGGAGTAGGGGTCGACTTCGCCGAAGGAGACGCCGCCGCCAGTGGAGTGGCCGTGACGCTCGGGACCTCGCCAGTAACCCCGGCATCGGCCTCAGCGCCGTCCTCCTCCTCCTCCTCCTCTTCCCCTTCGGACTCGGGGTCGAAGCCCTCGACGTGTCCGGGGAAGAGTCGCCATCCCGAGACGTCCACCCCGGGGTACGCCTCTCGCACCCGGTCGAGGGCAGTGGCGAAGGCCTTCGCCATGTTCTGCGCGAGGTACCCCTGGGCCTTCTTCAAGGTGGCGTCCTCCACCTCCTTCACAGCCGCCGCCTGCTTCGCCTCGGCCTCGGCCAACCGATTGGCCGACCCTTCCTTCTCCCGACGCAGCTCGTCCTCCAGCCTCTTCACTTCGGCCTCGAGGTGCTGAATCCTCGCAGACCGGCCTTCATGCTCGACTCGGAGCTTGTCGAGCTGGTTCGACATCCGAGCCTTCTCGTTCCGAGCCTGGTCGGACTCCTGCTTCAGCTCCTTCTCGAGGGCGGTCAGCCGTTCGGTGAGGTGGCCGAAGTGGACGACGATCTGCAAGGGAAAGAGGAAGAACTCAGAGAGTTAGAAAAAATTTTTGTGATTCAAGATGAAACGAATGAAGGGAACTCGGGACTTACCGATACCGCCGAACGAGCGATCTCGATCACGTCGTCGCCCTGCCGCCCCGCGTCCATGGCGGCGCGGTCCTTCGGGGTGGCGAGATGCTTGATAGCCTGCATACTCGCCAACGAGTTCCCGAGGAACCCATCGTGCCTCCGGACCTGCCAGTCCGGAATGTGGATCCGCTTGTGCTCCTCCGTCAGGAGCTCCTCGCCTGCTACGGATAGCGGCGGGGTCGGCATGGCAAGCGCGGCGGCAATGGGGAAATCCCCCTCAGGAGCAGTAGCCGAAGGCCCCGCCACGGTGACGACCGGGTCGTCAGCAACCTCCACCGCCTGGTCGGGTGCCGCAATCCTCGGCACCTTCGAAGTCGAGGGCAGCTTCGACGCGACCCTCTTCCGCTTCCTCGGCGCCTTACTGGCGAGCCCAGCCCGGAGCGCCAACACCGCTTCGTAGTCCATAGATTCTACATCAAATAAAAAAAAAAAAAAATGATTAGCACAAAAGAAGAACAGGACAACAAGTACAAAAAAGAGAACATGGCGAAAAGCCGCGTACTAGGATCTACGCGGCCGAGCCCTCCCCTGTAAAGAACGTCTTCCGTCAACTCTTTCCAGTCGTACTTCGGCCGGTCGAGAAGGGTCCGAACCGCCCCTTCCTCTTCTACTGAGAGTCTCGGCAGCGCCGTCGCCCTCTTGGTCACCCCCTCTGCCCAATTGGTGGGGATCGGCCAGGCCTCTCGACTCCGCACGACGACCCACTTCTCTCGCCAATGCTTGATAGAGTCTGGGCAGACCACGAGCCTGCCGCCGTGCCTCGGAGTCAGATAATACCGGTACTCCGACTTGTTCCCTTGGTGGAGCCGGTATATCGTCCGAAGCACGTTCAGCTGCGGTTCGATCCCCGCGGCCTGGCAATGAAGAACGAAGCCATTAATCACTCGCCACGCGTTCGGCATGAGCTGGATAGGGCAGACCCCATACCAGCTCACCACGGTAATTGCGAACGCGTGGAGAGGTAGCCGGGCGCCGGCGATAAAGGCATCCACCGGCCAGCAACACATGGTCACTGGCAGCGGCGAATTGGCCCTAACTCCGGGGCCCGGCAACATGATTTCGTACTCCTCCGGGATGAAAAAAGCATCCCGGATCGCCGCCAACTCCTCCTCGCGAAGGATCGACGCTGCATCATCCGCCTCCGTCGTCTCCCTCGCCTCATTCTCCTCGAAGGTCCTCTCCCTCCCATGGACAATCCGCTCGGCCTGGTCCTTCGGGAGCTCCCTGACCCTATGCAGACCCGTCAACGGACCCGGTAGCTGTCCGAACTCCCCCATCCTCTTCGGCTCCTCGACGATGGAATCCTTCCCGAACACCTTCCCCTTGGGCGGGTTCGGAGACGAGGCCTCGGCGCCTTGAAGGGAGGGCTCGGACCAAGAGACTTCATCTGAGACATAAGCTACAGACATAACTTATAAATTTACCTTGAAAGGAAGGAGTGCCGAAAAACCTCGCCTGAGACAAACGCCGGTGCCGGAAAAACTCGTCTGAGACACTAAAGAACGCCTGAGCAAATGAGAGGAGAAGTGAGAAATGAGGGGGGGGGGGGGGGGTTGAGGATTTATAGAAGGGGGACACGCCCCACGAGGCTAATGGGCCTGTACGGCCGGCCCATCTAAACCAAGCGGCGGAGCAATCCCAATCGTCACCTCGTTAACCGCAGCGAATCATGAGATGCATTTAATGCTATCCCATCTGATGGAATCCCAGAGGTCACAGCACTTAATGCGCGTCCCATCTGTCAGGGTTGTCAGAGTTGTTAGAATTGTCAGACATTCAAATGGCGCACAGAAGAGACAAACTCACATAAACGACAAGTCTGCACGTTCGGCAACCACCGCCGAGCATTCGCGACACCGACCCTGTTATAGGGGAAAAAGTCACGCTCGGCACCCACTGCCGAGCATTCGTGACACCGACCCTGTTATAGGGGAAAAAGTCACGCTCGGCACCCACTGCCGAGCATTCGTGACACCGACCCTGTTATAGGGGAAAATGTCACGCTCGGCACCCACTGCCGAGCATTCGTGACACCGACCCTGTTATAGGGGAAAAAGTCACGCTCGGCACCCACTGCCGAGCATTCGTGACACCGACCCTGTTATAGGGGAAAAAGTCACGCTCGGCACCCACTGCCGAGCATTCGTGACACCGACCCTGTTATAGGGGAAAATGTCACGCTCGGCACCCACTGCCGAGCATTCGTGACACCGACCCTGTTATAGGGGAAAAAGTCACGCTCGGCACCCACTGCCGAGCATTCGTGACACCGACCCTGTTATAGGGGAAAATGTCACGCTCGGCACCCACTGCCGAGCATTCGTGACACCGACCCTGTTATAGGGGAAAAAGTCACGCTCGGCACCCACTGCCGAGCATTCGTGACACCGACCCTGTTATAGGGGAAAAAGTCACGCTCGGCACCCACTGCCGAGCATTCGTGACACCGACCCTGTTATAGGGGAAAATGTCACGCTCGGCACCCACTGCCGAGCATTCGTGACACCGACCCTGTTATAGGGGAAAAAGTCACGCTCGGCACCCACTGCCGAGCATTCGTGACACCGACCCTGTTATAGGGGAAAAAGTCACGCTCGGCACCCACTGCCGAGCATTCGTGACACCGACCCTGTTATAGGGGAAAATGTCACGCTCGGCACCCACTGCCGAGCATTCGTGACACCGACCCTGTTATAGGGGAAAAAGTCACGCTCGGCACCCACTGCCGAGCATTCGTGACACCGACCCTGTTATAGGGGAAAATGTCACGCTCGGCACCCACTGCCGAGCATTCGTGACACCGACCCTGTTATAGGGGAAAAAGTCACGCTCGGCACCCACTGCCGAGCATTCGTGACACCGACCCTGTTATAGGGGAAAAAGTCACGCTCGGCACCCACTGCCGAGCATTCGTGACACCGACCCTGTTATAGGGGAAAATGTCACGCTCGGCACCCACTGCCGAGCATTCGTGACACCGACCCTGTTATAGGGGAAAAAGTCACGCTCGGCACCCACTGCCGAGCATTCGTGACACCGACCCTGTTATAGGGGAAAAAGTCACGCTCGGCACCCACTGCCGAGCATTCGTGACACCGACCCTGTTATAGGGGAAAAAGTCACGCTCGGCACCCACTGCCGAGCATTCGTGACACCGACCCTGTTATAGGGGAAAAAAGTCACGCTCGGCACCCACTGCCGAGCATTCGTGACACCGACCCTGTTATAGGGAAAAAACCGGTTCGGCACCGCCGCCGAGCGTTCGTGGCACCGACCCTGTTATAGGGAAAAAACCGGTTCGGCACCGCTGCCGAGCGTTCGTGGCACCGACCCTGTTATAGGGAAAAAACCGGTTCGGCACCGCTGCCGAGCGTTCGTGGCACCGACCCTGTTATAGGGAAAAAACCGGTTCGGCACCGCTGCCGAGCGTTCGTGACACCGACCCTGTTATAGGGAAAAAGCAGGTTCGGCACCCCTGCCGAGCGTTCGTGGCACCGACCCTCTTATAGGGGAAAAACAAGTTCGGCGGACCGCCGAACTCGCCCCTGACGCTCGCAGTCCTGCCGAACTCGCTTCCCTCTCTAGAAGAGCTCGCCGAACCGCATATGGACCTCGGCCCCTTCACTAGCGAACTCTAGGGGGGTCTAAAGCGTGCTCCAAGTATACAAGGCCACCGAATGATGAATTGACACTTTGCAAAGTTAATTGGATATCCCTGCAAGAACACCACACGACCATAAGAGCTCGGGGGCGACTCAGAGTTCAATCCGCTTGAAAAATCACCAAACTACCTCCTTCAAGATTCAAAACCTTCCATTTGGGCTCCGATACAACTCTACCAGCCATTAAAAAACAGCTAGACTACTCCTCAAAGGCCGATCAAGCTCAGCCTTTAGGAGTGGGGGGCTCGTGATATGGCTAAAAATGGGATTTAATCGGAACCGTCCAAATCAGGCACGAATCTTGAGATCTGAGGGTAAAACGGTAATTTCGCCCACAAGAGGACCAAAACGGGTACTGGATCTGCCCTCTTAGGGCCCAATGATCCGCGAATGGATCCGCCAACAAGAGGGCGCGGATCTCAACCCGCTGCGCTCCCAATCCAACAAGACAGAGTCAGGATCCCTGATTAAACACGATCAACGGCCCTGATGGACATCTACCTTTTCACTGGGATTTGGGGATTAAAATTCCTTAACTGATTACAGGGAATATACCTTATCAGATTACATACCTTATCTGACTACGAGGAATATTCCTTATCTAATCACGGGGATTACATTCCTAAAACCATTCCCTAAGACGCCTATAAATACCCCTCACCCATCTCCATTAAGAGGTAATCAACTCTTCACCAGTTTTTACGCTCCTTCATAATCTCTTCGATTACTGACTTGAGCGTCGGAGGGTGCGTCGCCGGGATCCCCCCCGGTGTCTCGCACTTTTTGCAGGTGCACGGTAGGAACGTCGAACGAGGCCCGACGGAACAGGTACGCAGGTTTTCCTATTCAGTTTCCCCAAGAATCCACAAGTTCTATCTGTTTGCCCCCACACCAAATTTAGCGGCAACACTGTCAATGTAACCTGATTGTTTAACACTGGCATGGTTTTTTTAACACAAAATGGGTTCACTTCCAAACTAAGTATGCTGCACAACATCCCTAGTTTCTTTCACTGTTGGTGAAGCTTATTTCACAAACCTGATGATCTTCTTAAGCTATTTTATGGTCCCATTTTCACTAACTGTTAGTGAAGCTGATTTCAAGCACCTGATTGTCTTCTTGGCATGTTTGTTTTTATACCAAAAATGGGTTCACTGTGAACTGAGGATACTATATAGGTACGTATGCCAAAATCCTCCGGTCGGATATGCACAACACTTGGGTTTTGCGATATAGTTGGGCTAAAAAAGTAGTAGAGCAATATATAAGCTTAGATATTGGAGAAATTTTCATTTTCAGATACTGTCAATGTAACCTGATTGTTTAACACAAAATGGGTTCACTTCCAAACTAAGTATGCTGCATAGCATCCCCAGTTTCTTCTTTTGTTGTTAGTGAAGCTTATTTTCATGCATCTGATTGTGATCTTGGCATGTTTTTTTCCACCAAAACGGGTTTACTGTGAACTGAGGATGCTATAGGTACGTATGCCAAAATCCTCCGGATACGCACAACAATTGGGTTTTAGATTTAGTTGGGCACAGTGAATTAGTAGAGCAACATATAAGCTCAGATAATGGAAATTTTCATTTTCAGATACTGTTAATGAAGCTGATTGCCATCTTTGGCATGATTTTTTAACAAAAAATGGGTTCACTTCCAAACTAAGTATGCTGCTAGCATCCTCATTTTCTTTCACTGTTAATGAAGCTTATTTCATTAAGATCCAGGATGGCAAATTTTGACTTGGCTATGATTGGATTGTTTAGTGGATGTTGTCTATGTTCTTAATTGGGCTGTGATTAGAAAGAGTGGGCTCGAGTGGAGATCTGGAAACCCATATAGAGACATCTTGTTCATAATAATTTATTATTATTGTTGTTCTTGTCGCTCTTAAGGTGGTTGCTGATGTCTCTTTGTGTTCGTGTGCTGAAGGGAAATAAGGGATGAGAGAGAGATGAGGAAAATGCCGCTATGTTAGCCTGGTGTATCCAAAGTCTCTACCTTTCTTCTTTCTGTTTCCATTTCTGGCTTCTATATATATTTGGTTTCCTTCCACGATGACAGTTCCCTAAAAATACACTTGATATGAGCCCTATCTTATTTTTCTTATTTTTCTTATATTTGGTTTCCGTCCACGATGACAGTTTCATGGATTGTCTGAACAATCCATGAAGGACATGCTTAGATACTGAATTTTCATTTGTTTTACTGTTTTAGATAGTGGATATTCCCAATCGGAGGAGAATATAAAGGTTTCAAGTTAGATACTGAATTTTCATTTGTTTTGTTATTTTAGATATATTTAAAAACAAAATTAAGTACTAGATTTTTAGCATTGCAATGTAATTATTTTACCTCTGTATATATCATTAACAATTCCATTTGCAGTTGGCACTTTGATCTTATAATTCGAGATACAGGTAGTTCTTTTTGCAAGTTCAAAAAATATGTATATTCTGTATTGTGATCTACTGTTCAATTAAACTATTGTTTTTTTTTCACAGAGCGGTCGTCAAGATGAAGGAAATTCTGATGATCAGAGCTGAAGCTACTCGAGGGGTATGAATCTGCGGTCCTCCTTGCTGTTCTTATGTCCTCCTTGCTGTATGGTTGTTGTTCTTATGTCCTCCTCCTTGCTATTGTTATGTCAGACTGGTTTTTTTTATGAGAGTTATGTCATACTTTGAATTTGGGATATTTTGGATATTTGTCAGACTGGTTTGTTTGGATATTTGGGATGTTAGTCTCTATATTAATTTGTTAATTATGACACTATTAATTAATCAATGAATTTGGACGTTGATATGACACGTGTGAAACTTGATTATCTTTAATTATTCTTGTGTTTGGTTGTGGTTTGCGCAATAGTATGCAACGAAATTGGTTGAATCAGTTGTGAGAATTAGTTGACAGGTTTTGTAAATGAAACTGTGAATTGAAATCGAACGGAAAAGCGGAGTATCGAAAATAAATGGGCATAGCCAGAACGGCGTTTTAAAAAACGGCGGTCTATATAATCTAATTGTTGGAGTGTGTGATACACCGGCATTTCAACGCACGCCAGTGAATGTTATCAGCTGTAACGGCACAGACGTACACCGGCGTTTTATAAACGCCGACGTATATAACTACACCGGCGTTTTTTAGTCGCGCTGGTGTTCGTAAATAGGGAAAAGCAGGCGCTCATAAACGCACATACACCGGCGTTCCTTGACTGCCGGTATACTTTCGATCTACACCGGCATTTTCATAAACGCCGGTGAATGGATAAATACCGGCGGTTTACGACCGCCGGTGAATGTAAATAGGTGCACAAGAACGGCACTCAGAGACCGATATACACCGGCGTTTTATGACCGCCGGTGTAGTTCTAACATTTACCGGCGTCCACCAAAAATGCCGGTGTAGACCCCTTCGTTTCAGCGACGCCCGCTTCGGCGGCAGTTGGACCGGCGCTATTGTAAACGCCGGTGAAAGTTTCACCGGCGTAAAAAAATACCGGTATAGACGTCAAAAAGCGCCGGGAAAGCTACTTTCTTTTGTAGTGTCTCTCTCCTCACTCCCGTAACCCACAAACCCTAAATCCCTAAAACAAATAATTCCAAGTATTGGAGTACTCTCAAACTTCATATATCCTACCTCATCACTCTCACTCTCATCTCATTCCTCATCCACAACGCATTTTCAAGTTATCCAAGATACGGTCTAATTTGAAGGTATTATTATAACCATATGTTTGATATGTATTCTCATGTTATACTTATGAGTAGTTAATAACTTGAATATGTTTGAATCATTATGTTTAAGTATAGAATATGATATTCCTATTTGGTTATATTTTGGGGGTGAAATAATTAAAGATCTGAAGATTGGATATTGTTATAGCGATGTTGAACCGGTCATTATTTGGGCTCCCCGCAACTTTATATACTCATAACTAATAGATAAGATATTTGAAGTCACTAATTGGAATAGAGGTGAAAAGAGTGTCAAAATCAAAGTCCGTTATGCTGCCGGTAAAGGGGAAGAGTAATATTTCTTGGTAGTTCTTGTAGATAATGATAATTCTCTGAGGTCCATGATTGGTAGGACACTTGATCCAAATTGTAGTTGGAATGCATTGGAGTTATATATTGACCAAATGAGGCTTCCAAATACTAGGCAAGTTGTTATTGAAAGTCCAAGGCTCGCTCCGAGTTTGAAACCATCTGCCGAGTCACATGCAAGAATATCAAATACAGAAGAAGATATTAGCACAATTCCAACAGAACCTATTACCACCGAATATGAGCAGGTACATCAGTTGATCTTGACACAAAATATTGTTTGCACCGACATGGTAATGCAAAACTTTGACAACACCGTTGTAAATAACGATTTGGTAGAAGATGAATAAGATGAGGATCACAGTCTTCAAATTGATGAGGAGGAGGATGCCGATAAAGCTCTGGTTAATGATATCAACGTTGATGTGCCGGTTAACAATGTGGTGTTACTGTAACCCCTGTTTTCCAAAAAATGTATTTTATGTATTTTATGTATTTTAAAAAACTTCGCAAATTATTTTTTCGGTTTTCAAATTCTTTTGTCAAAATGTATTATTGGATTTTCCATTTAAAATCTATTTTTGATCCATAATTTTAGCTGTAACTATTTTTTCTAAGATTTTGTATTTAATACAGTTCTTATTATTGTGATTATTACCTTCATTATTTTTATCATTTTATGATTATTAATATTGTTACTATCCAGATTATTTTGCTAGTGTGGTTATTTGCATTATTATTTTATTTTATTTTATTTTATTGTTAAAATTATATTATTTTACAAATTATATTTATTAATTATTGTATTAATTTTCTTATTGGATTATTTTCAATATATATTCTTTTTTTCATTTTTGAGCTCGTAGTGTCGTTTGTCGCCATTTTTGTCGTTTTCACCATTTTGAGTTCTTTTTCTCATTTTCTTGGCCTCGTTCATCATTATTATTTATTTTGGTGATGTGGTGGATTTTTGGTGGTGATTTTCCCAAATTGTAATTTTTGGCCTTTAAGGAGATTTTTAAGAGCCATAGAATTCCCTATATATTGTATCCCCATTTGAATTTGACCCAATACTCATTACCCATTTGTATACCTATTAATTCATATTGATACCCACTACCTATTAACCCATAATTAACCCATATATAATAACCCCTAATCCACTTAACCCTAACCCTAATCCTTATTTCTCTCTCCCTCTCAAAAATAACATCCGACCTCTCCTTTTCCTCTCCAAATTTGGTCCCGGCCTGCATATTCCCCCTACAATCCGACACCCTCCATCAGCCCCCATCCCTCCGGCCACCACTAAATCACCATACAAATCACCATCCATCCAAACCCTACAACTCCCAATCTCTCCTTTGTTGGCCGGAACCCCCAAACAGCCCCACCACCATCAAAAACCTCACAAAACTCTCTCCCTTGCTGATTTGTCAAGTGGGTATCATCCACTTTGGATCGTTGCATCAAGGAGTTGATCGTAGGGCATTTTTGGTTCGTGGGTTCGCTTGGAATCGCGTTGGAAGGGATTTCTCTCGTGGGGTTTCTCCCTAAGGCTCGTTGGCATCATTTTCACTCCATTAGAGGCAAGTAACTTGTACAAAAATTCATTAGGTTGATACAAGTCAAAAAGTTCACACCTAGAGTAGTTGGGTCTAGAGATAACCAAAATTTGAATTTTTCTTGATGGGTTTTGTCTCTATTGTGATAAATTGGTCATAAATGACTTATGACACCAAGCTTGATAGGATAATGCCCTAGGTTTACCCAAAACTTGATTTTGTTCATGTATGTGATTAATTGCATGAATTGTGTTTGATTGAATGCTCATGTGAAAATAATAGGTGTGGATACGTTAGAAACCCTAAATCATGATTTTTAGATATTTGGTAGGTTGTATTTCAAGTTTGGTTGAGTTTGGATCAATATTCATGAAGTTATGATGTTCTTGATTAGAGATGTGAAATCTGTATTTGCAGCTTGTTCTGTTTGCTTTGCTGTTTTCGTCCATGCTACAGTCCGAATCTTAATTTTGAAATAAAAGAGGGATTCTAGATAATTTTGTCTATTTTCAAACCCTACTGGTTTTACTTCATTTAGATTCCGTATGACTGAGTTATGATAGTTTTGGTACAGACGTGTCGATGGATTCCAGATTCTGTTTTGAGTTAATTTTGTTGAAAAATTATTTTCAAGAACTATTCTATACATAATATCTTGGTATAATATTTTGCTCAGTGTTTCTATATGACGTTCGGGACTACCCAGATTTTTTGATGAATTTTAAAGATAAGTTTTGTGTGGTGTTTCATGTTCTTTTCTAAAATCTACTCATGCTGTATTTTGGTTACTGTTCAGTAAAGAACTCTATTTTCATTATACTTTCCTATACTGTATGAAAATTATTTGTGAAATATGAATTGCGAGATATCCTAGTTTTCGTACAGCAGTGTTGAGAATTCCAGATTTGTCAAACTATGTTTTCGTGTTGCTTCTTATTTTTTATGGCTGGTCTATACTTACTGGAATATTATGAAACTTGTTATTTTGAGTCTATATCTATAGGGAAATACTCCAGATTTTTCGTGGAATTATTTGATACGTTTTCATGCTGTTGTTATGCGTTTGAAGTCGATCCCCTGTTTTCTGGCTGAACATGAATTTCGTATTCAAATTAGTTTTGAGTTGAGATGTTGTGAACTAGTATGTGATTTTATTATACTCGTTGGATGCGTGTGGATGTTTAATTTCCAGATCCTTCGACGGATCATGATTTTCATGCCTGTAGCTCTTAGAATCACTGTTTTAGTACTGGTTGGTCTTGCTGTCCTGATTATGAACATAGACTATTTTGCTCGTATATGTGAATGTATATCATCCATGCATGCTGATTTGATTTCCTGAACCTAAACCTAATTATATCCTGTTAGTTTGACACTAATTCATGCTTATACCTGCCTGTTTGAGAATAATAATAAATAATCAAGCCGCGGTTTTAATGGGACAAATCTAGTAGTGGATAGTGCAGAAACGTGTACTCGGAAGGAGACTTTTGTTTCCTGTATGACATGTTACCGATCAAGTTAATATTCTATTATCGATCAAGCTTACCGATCAAGTTACCGATCAAGTTTACCGATCAAGTTTACCGACCAAGTTCTGTGATTCTGTGAATACCTGAGTACACTGCCCTGCATGGTCCCCTATGAAATCTAAAGCGACACTGTTGTGTTGTAGCAACCATGTAAGGTGGGGTGCATGTCGTGCTACCTAGATAGTAATAATACAAGATATTTAATACATGATACTTGAACATGATACATGCTTGTTTGATACTTGACTACATGATACATGAGACTTGATACATGTTACATGATTACATGTTACCTGATTATCCTGATTATCTGATACTAGATACATGTTTACCTGTTTACCTGTTGACCTGTTGACCTGACACTTGAGTTATGCCGTGTTCACTTGTCACTTTTACCTTGCTAGTTTATCTAGGTTGACATTATATATGTACCATGTGCTAGTTAGTTTACCCAATTTCATGTGCTTGTATCCTACTCTATTTGTGACCCGCGACTTGCAATTGACGTGTACTTGTATTTTTCTCTTTTTCTTTTTCCTGCATTCGTTGTATTGCAGATTTTGGAGGACAGGTTCCAGACGGGATTGGTGACATGATGTACTAGATGCTGGAGATTCAGCTTATTATTATTATTTCTTGTAGTTGCTTGAACAATAACTGTATTCATGCATTTGGAATTATTATTTTTATTTGGGCAATGGGACCCAGGACTATTTGTGTATTTCATATCATGACTATTTGAGATTAATATATTTTATTTCAAGTATTCTTGTTGGTATTTGGTTCATATGTGCATGTGGTTGATTTTTCTGGCTTCCGACTCTAATTATATTGTGATATGTTGTAAAGATTTCTTGAAACAGCTTAAGGATGATAATAATAATTCGCTGGGCTTTTGTTACGTGCTCGTATTCCGTATTTTTGGGAAGCGGGGCGTGACAGTTGCCAAATCAGTCCATTTACTGCAACTTCACATGAGGTTCAATCGAGTGAATGGATGTCTCATGCGACCATACATGAACATGCACAGTCTTCCGTCGACTCTTCCAACATGGATGAACTCTACATAGGTCAAAGATTTCTAACTAAAGACTCCCTACAACATCAAGTGAAGATGAACTCCGTGAAGAACCATCGAGAATTCATGACGGTAAAGTCGACCCCCGGTTTATACTATGTCAAATGTAAATACGCACACATCAACCATTCATCCGACAACATTGCAGAAAATCCAGCAATTGTAATTGTAGTGGGTTGTCCTTGGTGATTGTGTGCAATTGTTCCAAAAGGCCGTACTTATTTCGTGGTAAAGAAGCTTGAAGGTCCGCACACATGTGTGAATCCTACATTAAATCAAGATCACAGGAAAATTGATTCTACGATTGTATCGACGATCATATTGAATGTTGTGAAGGCACAACTAGGAATAATACCAAGAGCCATAATTGAGATAGTCAAGCTTCAGTTCAATTATACAATTTCATACTGGAAAACTTGGAAGGCAAAAACATAAAGCAATTGAGCGATTATATGGTTCCTTCAAAAAAGCTTACACTAAATTGTCCTATCTTCTCAATGCAATTCAGGCATCAAATCCGGGGACGACCGTACATTGAGCCAAGATTGTATCTGGTCCGGCCGAAGAAACTTTTAAGGGAGTTTTTTGGGCATTCAGGTCTTCCATCGAGGAGTTTAAGGCATGCAGACCAGTTATAAATGTAGACGGGACTCATTTATACGGAAAATACAAAGGTTGTTTGTTGATTGTTGTTTCACCGGATGCAAACGGTAGGTTGTTTCCATTTACGTTTGCAATAGTTGATGTTGAGGGCATAGAAATGTGAACATGGTTCATGAACTATATTCGGTGCTTTGTCATAGAATCTGCAAGTCGATGTGTCATTTCTGATTGTCATGCAAGCATTTTATCAGCAATGGAAAATGTGTTCAGAACATGAAAGGAACCACTTGCTTATCATCGTTATTGTATGCGGCATTTTGCTAGTAATTTCCATAAAAAAATTGTTTGCAAGTTTATGATGAACAAGCTGAAGGTGATCGTATGTCAAAATCAGTTGAACAAGTTTGAGGATTAGATAGCACAGCTTGAAGCGGCTAATGTTGATAGGGCTAATTGGTTGAAGGAGAAACCGATTGAGAAGTGGGCACTTTCTGCCGATGGAGATCATAGATATGGTATAATGACAACAAATCTATCGGAAGTTTTTAATTCGGTTTTAAAAGGTGCGCGTAGTTTGCCCATCACCGCAATTGTTGAAATGATTTTTTCTGTCTCAACATGTACTTCAATGACCGTCGTGAAGCAGCGCAGACCCTTATCAGTTAAAGAAAATTATGGGCACCACGTATTCAAGAGATTATTGATTTACACCATGGATAACCCAATTTGCATGAGGCAATAATGTTTAAATACCGGCATGGTATTTTTGGGGTTAAAACGGGCATTAGAATGAGTAATGGACATCAAAAGGGTGGACATTGGCACACAGTTAACCTCGAGGTGCGTACTTGTACTTGTGACAAATTCCAACTCTATCACATTCCATGTTCTCATGTATTGGCCGTCTGTGCCTCCCATGCTATTGATTATCAACCTTACTTTGATGCCTTTTTATTCTACAAGTTCATTAGCACTAACGTGGGCACCAACTTTTAATCCTATTCCAGACGAATCTTATTGGCCGACACAAAGTGGATCGATACGTCGATTGAAAGGTCAACCTAGGAGTACTCGTATTCGCAACGATATGGATGCTCGAGAGTGTGGGAGCACCGGCAAATTTGCTCAAAATGTGGATTAAGTGGACACAATAGGCGTAGATGTAAGAATGTACCCAATGTGGGCACATCCCAATCTACCGATATTTGAAGTTGTATCCCAATGTTGGCTTTATGTTGTAAGATATAAATGTGTTAGTATCGTATCATAAAATGCCTAATTCTCATTTTTTGTAAAATCTATCTGTAAGTTATTACAAATTAGAGAATTTGAATTTGATGAACATTTGATGTAATATATGGTAATTTCATTAGTTGAGTCTGAGATATATGTTTGTGATGAACATTTGTTGAATGACTGTGCATGTTTTGAATGGATGTACATTTGTTGAATAGTTATGCATGTTTTGGGTACGAATGATAAGTAAGAGATGCCGTTATTTATAATAACGGACTATGTTACCTGTAACGTTATTAGCAACGACGACATCACTTCAAAATGTGCACAAAATGTGCACAACTGTTACCTTAAGAGATGTCGTTATTTAGAGAAACAACTGTAAAGGCAGATGGTTTGGCAGAGATTCATTTCCCTTGAAATAAAATACTCAGCTAATGCCGTTTTTCAGAATAATGGCATCCTTAAGAGATGCCATTATTCAGAGAAACGACTGTGAAGGCAGATGGTATTGGCAGAGTTTCATTTCCCTCGAAATAAAAGACTCAACTGATGCCGTTTTACCGAATAACTGCATCATTTCCATTGGTGTGGTTGTTCTGAAAAACGGCATCAAGTTAGATTATAATACAGACCAAGTTGTACATGTTTTGTACCGATGTTATCGTTGCTAATAACGTTACAGGTAACAGATGTCGTTATTTTCAATAACGGCATCTGTTACTTATAAATTTCACCTAAAACAATCACATACATAAACAAAACTAATTTTTATTGTTTTCAGACTTCAATTTTACAATGAACAACATATGCAATTACGAACCCCAGATAACATATATAACAAAATAATACAACAACCGAATTGCATCAATTGTTTCGAGTTTGCTTCAAATGTTAAAAGCCCAAAAACTCACAGTCATCAAGTACTTCATAACCTAACAAAATATAATAAAATTACACATTAAAAATGTATCTGATGTGATTGGGATATTCAAAGCTTAGAAAATTACAATTTCAACATTCAACACTAACTAGGTATATAGTGTTGCGGCTCCCTCCTCTTTCGAGCTGGGACTTTCCTCCTACATTCGGCAATTTCTTGTGTCGCAGGTACACTAGCCCGATATCTTCTTCATGCCCCGCTTGTACTTCTTCAATCTCTCGTGATGCTAATTGAGTTTGCGAAAGAGGAAAACGAACACTCTTCCGTCGTGGCAATTGTGAAGGAGAAGCTCCTGAATGTGTAGATGACCTAGGTGGAGACTGAGCTTGTCTTTGTGGTGGTGCGGGAGGTTCAACTTGTCTTGTTCATGGTGGTGGAGGTTGAGCTCGGCTAACACTTACTCGGGATGGTTGAGTGGGAAGTTTGGATGATGGTAAAAGTAGGGATGGCAAACGGGTCGAACGGGCCGGGCCGGGCCGAACCCGCCCGGGTTGGCCCGTGACTTGGGCGGGCTCGGGCCGGTTTGGCGACTTAGCCGGGCCGGGCCCAAACTTGATTTAGGCGACCCGCCCAACCCGTGAACCCTTTAGGGTCCAACCCGGGTCGGGTCGGGTCGACCTGCGGGTTGGCCTGTTTAAATAGATAGGTTTTTTTAAATAATATTTTTAGCTTAAAATGATAATAATAATAGTACTAAGTAACTAATAATACTAATAAACATTAAAAATCATACTAATAATAATAAGATTGAAAGAGTGAAATTGGCAAAAAATTTTGAAATATTATTCAAATGAATTTAAGTTATATAATTTTCACAATTTATAATGAAATGAAGAATTCAATTCACAAATATGTTTTATACACTAACATATTTCTTATATACAATTTTAATTTACTTCAATTTTTCTAATTTAACATAACAAGCAAAGATATAATACAATTTCTAACGTGTCGGTCGAGTTGCTATTATAAGCAAAGCTATTGTTGTTGTTCTTCTGGCGAGTTGCTCCCACTTGTGAATGTTGATAGTGCTTTCCCTTGTGTCCTATCTTCAGCCTTCAGCCAGTCTTCTGTGCAAACGAGCATCTCTAACGAGTCGGGCTTCAAGCGATTCCTGTAATCAGTTAGAACCCTGCCACTTGAAGAAAATGCACTCTCAGAAACAACTGTAGAAACAGGAGGAGTTAGTAAATCTTTAGCCATAATTGACAGAATACTAAAAGTGCGTTCATGGTCTTTCCACCATTGTAAAATATCTAGTGGAGAAGTAGAAGGCTCAGAATCTTGTTGGTTATACCAATTTAATTCATTTGGTTGATTAGTCCTAGGTTTTTTTGATTGAATTTGAACAAGTAAATTAAATGTTCAATCATCAAATTTAATTTTACCCTTACCTTTAGAAGTACCAGAAGAAGAACTAACTACAGAAGTTGTACTACTAGAAGCAAAACGTCTATCATAATAATCATACAAGTTATTTAATGTAGATTCAAACTGAACTAAAAAAGTAGCGCAATCAATTACTAATTCTACATTTTCCTCAAGTAATGCAAAAAATATTTCAATCAAACTCTTCGTATCTTCTAATTTGATACGAGGATCCATAATGGTAGCAACACAAATCAACATAGGAGGAGAAAAATAATACTTCAAAAATTTTTGGTATGCAGGTTTTACAGTGTCACCAATAAAAGTATCATTTATCATTTCGTTAAATGTTTGCATCATGCTAACTAATGAAATAAAAATGCTACTAGAAGTAGATTCATATGATTTTGAAAATTTTAAAGTTGTTGTTTTAAAAGGTTCTAAAAATTTCAACAAAGATTCGGCATAAAACCAATCGGTGGGAGTCATTTCAAAACTGTGCATATTTTTTGCGATACAAAAATTATTTACAACTGCTTTATATTCGGTAACAACATGTAGTAAATCAAAAGTAGAATTCCATCGGTGTCTAACATCCTTTGGAAAACTTCTAAAAGGTACATTTTTAAGCCTACACCAAGCTTTCCCTTCTTGTAATATGCTTGGACTTAATGCAATGAAATATACACAATTTCTAATTTTAACTATATATGGATCGGCTATTTTTAATGCATCTTGAACACATAAATTTATAATATGACATGCACATCTAATATGAAAAATATTGTCAGGTGGAGGGTTTAATACGGATCTTAAAGTAGTAATTGCTACATTGTTGTTAGATGCATTATCAAAACTAATACACATAATTTTATCGCGAATATGAAAAACATCACAAATTTCTATAATACGATTTGCTATTTCAGTGCCACAATGGGGATACGGCAACGCCGCAAGTGATATGATTCTTTTTTGAAGAATCCAATCATTGTCGATCCAATGACAGGTTATTCCCATCATTGGAATATTGTTGACACCCGTCCAACAATCCAAAGTTAAACTAACTCTACAAGTTAAACTCCATAAAATTGCAATCAAAGCGTCCTTTATTTCGATGTACATTTTAAAACAATCCAATTTGCAAGTATTTCTCGGAATTCTTCTAAAATGAGGGTTTAAGGTCGTTTGGTTAAAATTTTCCAAGTCCCTACTCTTGGGATAGGAAAATGGTAACTCTTCCTTTATGACTAATCGGGCCATTTTCCGACGAACAAGATCGGGATCATAAGTGTGGCTATCAACTAGACCGGTCCTAGGGTTGATTTTTTGGTGGCCTTGTAGGTCAGCAAGAAGGTCTTTATGGTTATGTTGGATGTGTCTACTAATTGTACTGGTGCCGTCACCCCTCTTGAATTTGTATGTTTTACCACATGCTTTACAAACTTTCAAATCTATACCCGGAGTATGTTCGTCCGGGACATAATCGTAAAACTTATGCCAATCACTAGTTTCTCCTCTATTTTTCCTACTACTACGGGGTTGTGTGGTTTCGGTTGGTTGTTGTTGTTGTTCTTCTTCTTCTAATTGTATGTCACCTACAAACTCGTCGGGTGCACCCCATTGTTGGGTAGGAGGATCATGGTACTCTTGGGCGGGCTTACTAGTTAGGACAATTGGTGGCCTACGGAAAGAGGAGGAGGAATCTTGCCCGCTACGACCGCTACCACGTGATCTAGACATAATGTAGTAATGTACAAATGTATGTAAAAAAAAAACACACAATGTAGGAACGGTGAATTATAAAAAAATCTAAAAAACAAGAGGGTTGAGATAGAGAAGATCAAAAAACCAACAATAATTTTAACTACAATGCAAAAAAAAATATAACGTGAGAGGTATGAAATTTTGATACCGTTCACCATGGAATACGCGTATGTAAAATAAACCGTGAAAATAAGAATAGAAGTAGAACTAGAAAGAAGCGCTTCGCCGATTCTGCAATTGAAGAGTTGAGGAGAGCTTGAAGGAGAATTGACGAGAGTTGAAGACGTTGAATTTTGATTTTGGTACGATCGAAAATTGATCGTGTATATGCCTTGTTGTAGACTTACTTGTTGAATACTTCAATTGTTGAAAAATTTCTTAGAAATGATTTATAATAGTAGAGAGAGTAAGAGAGTAAGGTGTGATTTTTTTAGGGGGGTTTTGGGGGTATTTATAGGCTACAAATGTTTAAAAAAAACCAAAAAAAAAAAACGGCTAAAAGAGCCGTTATTGGGCTCTGTTGCACAGTGACCCAACGGGTCTCTGACCCGCGGTCCAATGGTCGACCCGTACGGGTCCAACGGGTTGTAACCCGCGGGTCGACCCGTGGGTTGGCGGCGGGTTGGATTGTTTTTAACGGGTTCGCAGGCTGGGTTAGGCGGGTTGGATTCGCATTTTCTTCGACCCGTTACTGTACACGGGTTCGACCCGAACCCGCCAAACTCTTAACTGGGCCGGGTTCAACGGGCGGGTCGCGGGTGGGTCGCCGGTTGACCCGGCCCAGTTGCCATCCCTAGGTAAAAGAGCATCGAAGCACGGACCGTCACCAACCTCTTCTAGTGAGGTATGACATGGACGGAGGATTTCTCTCGCTAACTCCTTACAAGCCTTCGAAGCGTTGCTCTTCAACACTCGAGCACATTTCCTCGCAATATCTCATGTGTTGTCAGTCTACAATACCAACGAAATAAATTAGTAGTAAACCAAAAAAAATTTAAACAGATAAAAGCAAAATGTGTACAAGAAAATAAAATTCATATTTGTTAACAATAACATAATTTTACTATTAGTCAGTACGAGGATGCTTTGGGTTAATACATAGGTTACAACGTGGAATGTGTTGGTGGTGGTTCTACTTGGTGCCTAGGTATCGGCATTTGGATACTCGTGGGGGATATCCGTTCTTGGGGCAATATACAACCGTGTAATACGGCGGTACCACGCCATGTAGGCTGTTTGCAACGACCCATCGTACGGTGCAATCCCTTCTACCACCAAATCGTACTTTCTCTCATTCCAGCATGCTACATGAGAGCGGTGGTGATCGGCCCAATCCATATTTGGAAATCGACCTTGACCGGTAATATTGTGAAGTCTTCAGTCGTACATTGTCTTTTCTGGGATGGACTGTTGTGCATTGAATTGGCGAAGGACTCGGTCGGCGTAATGGAACTTCGCAACTGAGAAATTTACAAGTGGAGCTCGTATCAACCAAAGTTGATTATTGGCCGTGCATATTGGGGGTAGACGTTGTAGCCTTTCGTCTGTGTACGGTGTCCAATTGACGTACTCTTCCCTAAGTTGGTCGAGTTCATCCCGATAATACGTCAACACACCACATGTGTTATCTCTCCACGTGAGTTTACCCGTCCAATACACACCTAAAGGAGCCCTCAATAGTGGATTCTCATGACGCACACTCCAATTATTTGAAAGAACAGTTACTTGGGGCCGGCCAAGGTGTATTCGTTCCCAACACCATATTTGCAAAAAGAAACCCATCGGCCCCGTCATTTGTATCGACCCCATTGAACAATTGCATAGGGTACGGTAAAAAGAGGCCAAAGCCACACTTCCCCAACTATATCGTCCGGCTCTATGTATGTCGGCAATTAAGGGAAGGTACATTAAATGGACTACATCACCGGAAAACTTAGGAAAGAGATTACCTCCGATCATCGATAAAAGATACGCTTGTGTGTAACATTGAATTTTGAAGTCGGTCGGTTCGTCTCCCAAACTATTGTTGAACTCGGTAAAGAGCGTCGGATTGATTCCCCGACGAATACACCTCTATCATCCTCTTTAACCTCCTTTCCAAGATAATCTCTAACCAACATCACTTTATTGAAAAGCAGGTTTCCAGCCACCGCCACCACATCGATTGGAAGACCCGATATGACGGCTACATCTTGTAGCGTGACCGTCATCTCACTAACGGTTAGGTGGAACGTGTGTTTCTCTGGACACCATCGCTCCACAAGAGCGGTAAGTAATGAATGGTCACATTTCACTTTGGCCAATATGGGCATTTCATATAACAAGCAATTTACCATATAGTTTTGTATTCGAGGGTGTGTCGGCAATATGGTGTGCATTCGGAAACTCATTTTCTCGACATCTCCATTCCATACCGTCTGCGACATATGATCTTCTTGCAAATAGAGTACGAACGGGTCTAAAGGACTCGGATGTCCTTGTAGTGTGTGCGAAGATGAAGATGAAGCACCCATATCATGGGAAGAAGACGGTTGTGTACAATCCATTTATCTGTGAACATAAAAAATAATGTGTCAAGAACAATATTAATAAACGATGATGTATGGAGATAATCAAATTTGTAAGCCATGTGTCTTCAATAGAATTAATAATCGATGTTTGAAGATAACAACAACTTCTCAATACTCGTACCGAATTACTACGCATAACAATCACCACCACAACATCTACACACACTACATATCTATGTATATAAACAAATCTCATATCAATATCCATTCATACATACCAAACTATGAATATAATGATTAGAAATATAGCAATTCTAATGTATGACCATTTATCCATCAATGTCTAATATACAGCATTGTCATTTTTAGACTACATCATCGACGACAATCCTTAGATACCAATGTAGATCATCCACATCTCACATAGATGAATCTCATTTCACATATCCAATACTTAGATGAATCTAATCTACATCTATTATACTATACTACCAATATAGCTCTCATTCATCAAAATGAACATTTCACACATCATCAACAACAATCCTTAAGTACATTTCACATATCTACTACTTACATGAATCTAATCAACATCTCTTGTATATGCTACTAATATATATAGATCTCACTCATCAAAATGAATATTTTAAAATAAATATAAAGATTTAGAATACTTACCACAGTTTCGGATTTCAGAAGAGTTGTAAAGGAAATGAGAGAATCACAATTAAGGTTCATGTATGGGTATTTAATTATTTTGTTTGGGGAGTTTGAGAGCACTCCAATACTTGGGATTTTTTGTTTTAGGGATCTAGGGTTTGTGGGTTACGGGAGTGAAGAGGGAGAAAAAGGAGATCGATTGAGAAAGGGGAAGGAGAAGAGGGGGCCACTGTTTATATTCAAACAAACTAAATAACTGATGTCATTATTCAAATAACAGCATCAGTATTGAGAATGCTGTTTTTGGAAAGAGCGGCATATGTTATAGGATTTTAATACTTGCAATTTTTTCTCAAAATTGAGACTACAAGCTATTGAAAATCAAAATAATCTATGCCGTTACTCCAAAAAATGGCATGACAGTTTTTTTAAAAATAGATGCCGTAATTGGGAAAAACGGCTTGAAAATAACCTATGCCGTTTTTTCCAATAACGTTTGTTGCTGACGTGTCCAAAACTGGGTCAGATCGCTAATTGTTTTCGAAAGTGGGTCAGGAAGCCAAATATTTTCAAAAAGTGGGTCAGTACGGCAAAAAAATCCTATCCAACCCTCTTGTGGTGGATCATGTAAGGATATAATGAGATGCGACAACTGATTACAACAAATAATCAAGCAATTTAGATTAAACTAAACACACAAGTAACCAATTTGTTCCGATTTAGTGAACCTAATCAAAGAAAAAAACCGAGATATTATTCAACTAGAGAGGATACAAGAGTTAAAATAACCTCCCTAAGAACTAATTTATGTTTCAAGCATCAATAGAAGATACTCTGATGTTTACATTAGAGAAAACTTTTAGAAGACGTACTTACACACCTCTTGGTGGAGGCCATTACATTGTTATATAAATATCTACATAAACTCTAGGTTGTAGTCTTGATCCAACACCGTCTGATATTTCCTGAAGAGAAAGCCACATGATAAAAGTCGTACGATCTATCTTGGAGAAAATTTTTGGCTCAAACAGATTTCCAAAGACCCGATTCAAACTGTTGTTGCCGCTTGCTGTCGACTTATCTTGTTACTTTAACCGTTGACTTCATTCTTGATCATGAGTAGTTACAATAATTGACACCCGTTGCATGAAAATAATATTTAGATTAGATTGGACATCTTAATTGTATGTTGTTTGTGACACACCGTATGTTGTAGATAACTGTTACATAGACGTTGTTGGATGTATTATCTCATTATAGACTATTTGATACACATGCCATGCTGATTTGAGTAACCCACATATACCATGCTTTGTATGACATCTTAGATTGGATTGTTTGTAATTAAGTTGTTGATAAAATCCCTAGAAGAACTTTTATTTGCTGCTGCCCTATTTTTGTACAGAAATTTCGACCCTGTTAACATCAGTAAAATAAATAAGTTTGTGAACATGAATTGTAGTCTTTGTTTTCTAGTTTTCAGAACTTTCGAAGAATCTAAATTCTGACTTTTTATGCATGAGTTAATGATGTTTTACTGCATTCATATCGTATATTCCATATTCTGAACTATATGTATTCTGTATGAAATATTATTTTAAAACTGATATTAAAAGTAGAATTTGAACTCTATATTTTGTTGAGTATGTTTATACATGACTTGGATCAATCCCTAATTTTTTGTGGAATTAATTAATGACTTTTATATCTCATTTCGTACTTATGAAGCAAATCAATATATTTCTAAACTGCATGTTGTTCAGTAAAGAACTATGTTTTCAACCTGATTCTATTTGTTTTTTATAAAACTTTGTAAATATGACTTGTAGCTTTATTTATCTATTTTATCATCCTTTTGACGGATCTGGATTTTGAATTATACTATGAATTATCTCTATTTTGGTACTGCTGTGTCTGAACCTTCATAATTGAGATTTTGTTGCATCACTCTGTTTTTTTCAATTTTGTTGACTATACTATCTGTGACATAATTTCATGATATTTTATATTTTGAGACTAAATATGTTAGGTAATCTTCCTGATTTTTTTCAGATTTAATTATGATGATTTTAAACTCTGTTCATGCTTACAAACAAGATTTTGCATTTTCTGGCTGAACATAACTTCTGTATTAAATGCTGTTTTCAACCCTTATTCTGTGGCTGAGTATGATTTATATATATGTGCTGGAATTGACAGAGAGTATAGTTTCTAGATTTTCTAACTGATATGGATTTGTTATTCTGTAGCAACAGGAATCTCAAATTTGGTACAGTAGTGTCGTGCTGTCCAGAACTGGAAGTTTCGTTGTTTCGACTATTTTGAGTTGTTTTTATCAACCGTTGTGTTTCCTATTCATCTTAGACTTATCCTTTTTTCATGCCATGTCTTTAGCCCGTTTGTATTCGTTCACACCTATTGCTAATAATGAAAACTAATCAAGCCGGAGTTTTTAAGGAAAAAGATCTAGTAGTGGACAATATAGAAATTTATATTCGGAAGGGAACTCGTTTTTCCCACTGTTTACTGTGGTACCTACTGTTTATCTCTGGATGCATGAGGACATAATCCATGACAATGTTTGTTGTTGATGTTACTGTTACTGTTTGTCTGAATCTACTTCTCCATAGAAGTTCCACTACAAAATCTTAAAACTGTTTGTTGTAGCAACCATGTGGTATAATTTGGGACGCATGAACTGCTACCTAAATAGTAATGAACATTAGACATAAGAACAACTGTTTCACTGTCACATCCTGTTATTGTTAATGTTGATTTACTGTTACTGTTGATTCACTGTTACTGTTAACTTACTATTACTATTACTGTTACTCTTACTATTATTCCATTGCTTACTGCCATCTGTAGACTGTTATATTTGGTGCTTTCTCCATGTTAGTATTACCTATTTTGTTTAATTTTTCTTTTATTTTTCTACTTGTACTGCTTGCGGCCCGGAACTTGCATCTAACGGACATTATGTTTTCCTGTTTCCCTATTTTCCATGTAATTATCATATGAGCAGGTTTTGCTAATCAATTGCCAACTGGAGTTGGTAAGCAAAAGTTTTGAGATCTGAAAATGTAAATTTACTGCTTAATGTTTTGATTGAACTATCACGAATTGTATTGAGACTTGTATTGCTGCTTATTGTCCCAGGATTATTGTTTTGTTTTGGATCTTCTCTTTGTTAGAATATTTACTTATTGTTGCAATAAATACTATTGGGTTATGATTGTTTTTACATGCCTAGTTGAGTATGTTGCCATATTTACTGTTATGGTGAGTCAAGTAGATCCGTACAGCTTGTGGATGGTGAAAACTATCTGTTGGGCTTAGTCACGTGTCGTATTCCATATTCTCTTAGAAAGTAGAGCATGACAAGGTTTTCTGTGGTATCAGAGCTTCAGGTTTGACTAATGTGTTAGTTTGACTAATACATTAGACATGCTTGACTTGATCAGGATTTACTTGGCTGCCAACAGGCCATGCATTGTACAAATAATTATTAATCAACTTGATCTGAATGCTAATTATTTTGGATTTTGTGCAGACTATGGCTCTTGGGAATGGTTCTTCTTCGCAAAAAGGCTATCCTGAGTTGGCAGTTGTAACTCAGGTGCTCCAGCAGATTGCTTTGATGCAGCAGGAGTACGGCGAACTGCTTAAGGCCGCTTTGGAAACTGCTAACCGGAATGTTGTTCTGGCCCCCGTTGTGCCTGCCCCGGTAGCTTTGCCCCCTCGTCCGGGTACTGTTGCAGATTTCATGAGGTTGCACCCTAATAAGTTCGATTGTACTGAGTTGCCTCTTGAGGCTGAGCAGTGGCTGATACGAATGGAGAGCCTGCTACAGTCAGCTAGGGTCACCGATGCCGACCATGTGGATGTGGTATGCATCCAGTTGGTGGATTTGGCCCACATCTGGTGGAGGGCAGAATTTGAAAGGCTAGAGCGGCCTATTGCTTGGGCCACATTCGCTCAAAGCTTCCTAGAGAAATTCTTCCGCGCATCCCCCGAGTAGAAATGGAGCATCAGTTTCTTGCCCTGAAGCAGGTTGGTTGGTTGGTTGGTTGTCTGGTTGATTTATTAGTGCCGTGTTTTGAGATTTTGTTACATATTGTATATGCAGTATTGTAACACCAAGTATTGCTTGGAACATGGCTCTAGATCCGTGGATGATTACGCCGTGGAGTTCACCAAACTTAGCTGCTTCGCTACCACCTTGGTGGTGAATGAGGAGGATCGTGCTTGGAGGTTCCTTTTGGGTCTTGATCAAGGTATTCAGGTGTACTTAGCCGCCCATCATCTCCGTACCTATGCGGATGCTTTGGAGGCAGCTCGAGCTGTAACACCCCGTGTTAATAGATATAATATATATATGTGTTGAATAGTTATATATGTTGAATAGTTTAGTGGGGGGGGTCCCACGGGAGATGAAACAACAGCATATGTTGTTGGTTTAAGAATTGAAGGGTGACATGGAAAAGGGGGGCCCACCCGAATTTAATTGTGAAAGATGTTGTCTTTGAGAATTGTGATGTGGCAGGGCTGTTCACGGGTTTAGTAAGAGGTAAGAGAAGAATTGATAATAGTCCCATATCGGTAAATCACTATAATAAAATAATAAATAAATGATAATGCCTATGATCAAGAGTTACCAATTCAGTTAACCACCTTTTGAGAGGTAGCCTGTGGTGGGCAGTTGTACTACATAGTATCTAATTTGTCTTATAAATTGTAAAAATTGTCTGAGCTAGGGGCAGCGACGTTACAAATTGTATCAAAGCCGACTTTCGACACCAAGTGTGGGTAAGAGTGGGCGATATGTATGCCTAAGATGGAGCTAGTAGATGTACGGGTATGCCTGAGAGGGAGCATATTGCAGAATCAAGGTACGGTGCAACTAGCAGAATCAGGGTACTCCACTCCACATCGACTAAAAAGGAGATCCTGCACTAGATTGTGCATGCCCGTGCTCAGCGAGGACGCTAATTTATGAAGGGAAGGTGTCTGTAACACCCCGTGTTAAAAGATATATATATATATATATATATATATATATATATATATATATATACTACTATAATGGGAGAAGGCCTTAGTCCTTAACCCAACCCGTGCAACGCACGTGTTGGTAATTTTTTTTGCCCTTTTCATTCCCCCCCCCCCCCGACCAAAAAAAAATTCCCCCACGTGCAAATCACGTAAAAAAAATTTCCCTTTTCATTCCCCCCTAAAAAAATTTCCCACGTGCAAAGCACGTGTACAATACTAGTATATATATATGTTGAATAGTTTAGTAGGAGTCCCACGGGAAATGAAACAACAGCATATGTTGTTGGTTTAAGAATTAAAGAGTGACATGGCAAAGGGGGGCCCACCCGGATTTAATTGTGAAAGATGCTGTCTTTGAGAATTGTGATGTGGCAGGGCTATTGACGGGTTTAGTAAGAGGTAAGAGAAGAATTGATAATAGTCCCATATCGGTAAATCACTGTAATAAAATAATAAATAAATGATAATGCTTATAATCAAGAGTCCCCAATTCGGTTAACCACCTTTTGAGAGGCAGCCTGTGGTGGGCAGTTGTACTACATAGTATCTAATTTGTCTTAAAATTGTAAAAATTGTTTGAGCTAGGGGCAGGGGCATTACACGAGCGATAGAGCAGACTCATGCTCATGACACCCCTTCCCAGCGGGTTGTGCAGTAATCCGCTGTTGTTGCTGCCAGGCCTACTGGAGGTCCGATCAGGAGGCCAGCTCCGGTCCTTGCCGTCAGGACAACTCCCTACCGTCCTGCTTCTCCACGGAAGGATGTTGTTTGCGACTTTTTCCAGGCCCCTGGGCATTTGCGCAAAGGATTGCTGGAAGGCCAACCGCTGGTGTATTGGTTGTGGTGCTACCGACCACTTGGTTCGAGATTGTCCTCAGAGGAGGCACGACCAGGCCGCAGTCACGCCGGTCCGTAGTCAGGTCAAACTACCACTTCCCCCTCAGCATCAGATTCTGGGTCAGAAGACCGCTACTCTAGGGAGAGGTCAGGCTATCAACTTGACCGCGAAGGAAGCTCAGACTGCGGAGGAAGTCGTTGCAGGTATTTCTTTTGTGTTTTTTTTGTTTGTTCTGTTATTTGTTCCTTGCTTCATTTATTTCTTTTTGCATATTCTTCATGTTGTCTTTCTGCATTATTTCTTTTCATATTCCTTGGTTATCTTTCACCTCTTCATCTTTTCTCTTGTTTTGGCTCTATCTTAGGTGTTATTCTTTATCATTCTGTTCCTTCTCGTGTTCTTTTTTATTCCGGGGTAACCCATTCCTTCGTCTCCTTCCGCTTCGTAGATCAGCATCAGTTGGTGTGCAGTGAGTTACCGGTTGCTTGGCATATCACCACAGGTGGCAGTGTTGTCGTCTGTTTATGGGAGTGCAAGTAGAGTCCCGTGGTGATTTGAAGTACTGATTTCAGAGCAGATCTGATTGTGATCGGTAGTTCAGGGTTTGATGTGATTCTCGGCATGGATTGGCTGGGTAAGTCTCATGCTATCATCGATTGTCAAGCGAAGAAGGTTGTTTTCAGGATGCCAGGCCGCAAGGAGTTTGAGTTCCATGCTGGGGAGTTACCCCTTGGGCGTGGTCAGGAAGTTGTTGTCGATGTTGGTTGTGCAATTGAGTTGCACTCAGGCTGTGAGACTGCTCCTCTTATTGTGCGGGAATTTCTTGATGTGTTTCCAGAGGAGTTGCCTAGACTACCCCCGGATAGGGAAGTTGAATTTGGTATTTATGTCCAGCCTTGTACTGCATCGATATCGAAGAGTCCCTACTGGATGGCACCAAATGAGCTAGCAGAGCTGAAGGTGCAGGTCCAAAGATTGCTAGATTTGGGTTTCATCAGGCCCAGTGTGTCCCCGTGGGGCGCTCCTATCTTGTTTTTCAGCAAGATGGACTGGAGTCATCGTCTGTGCATGGATTACCGTGAGCTGAACAGTGTTACAGTAAAGAACCGGTATCCGCTACCCAGGATTGAAGATTTGTTTGATCAGTTAGGTGGAGTTGCTATCTTTTCAAAGTTGGACCTTTGCTCTGGTTATCATCAAGTGAAGGTCAAGGCAGCTGATGTGCAGAAGACTGCATTCAGGACCAGATACGGGCACTATGAGTTCCTAGTTATGCCTATCGGAGTCACGAATGTGCCAGCAGTATTCATGAGTCTGATGAACAGGGTTTTCTCTCCATTTCTAGACCGATTCGTGGTGGTCTTCATAGACGACATTCTGGTGTATTCTCGGAATCAAAAGGATCATGCTCATCATCTGAGGTTGGTTCTGCAGATCTTGAGGGAAAATCAGCTCTATGGGAAACTCAGGAAGTGTGAATTCTGGCATGATCGAGTTACCTTCTTGGGGCACATTATCTCAGGCGTTGGTATTTCTGTTGATCCATTCAAGATTTCTGCGGCCAAGGATTGGCCTGTTCCTAAGTCACTTTCGAAAGTGAGAAGTTTCCTTGGTTTGGCCGGGTATTATCGAAAGTTTGTCCAAGATTTTTCGAAGATTGCTGGGTCATTGACTAAGCTGACTGGGAAAGATCAGAAGTTTGTTTGGGATGGAGCTTGTGGTGGAGCTTTTTCAGAGTTGAAGAGACAGTTGACTTCGGTGCCTTGTTGACTATTCCGAATGGTACGGGGTTTTGTGGTTCACAGTGACGCTTCTGGCAAAGGCCTTGGTGTAGTGTTAATGTAGAAGGGTCGAAGGCCGCACGAGAAGAACTACCCTACCCATGATTTGGAGTTGGTAGCTGTGATCTTTGCTTTGAAGTTATGGAGGCATTATCTGCTTGGAGACCGAGTGGAGATCTTTACTAACCACAAAAGTCTCAAGTATGTGTTCACTCAGAATGAGCTGAACATGAGGCAGAGGCGATGGTTGGAGTTAATGGCTGACTTTGACATCAGTTTGCAATACCATCCTGGTAGAGTGAACTTGGTGCTAGATGCTTTGAGTAGGAGACCTGTTGCCATGTTCCTGACTCAGTAGAGAGAGCTTATTAAGCAGATAAGGAGGTTGGATTTGGATGTGATCTTGCCAAGTTCTGTTCAGTGTTGCATGATGCTTCAGTTGCAATCATCCCTTGTTGAGCAGATTAAAAAGGCTCATGCAGGTGATGAGCAATTTCAAGGGTTCAGAGCCAATGTTGAAGCGGGTATGAGGACCGATATGGTTGTTCACTTAGATAGATCTCTTCGTTTTGGGTCCAGGTTGTGTGTTCCAAAGGGTGAGATTTGTCAGAAGTTGCTTGAGGAAGCCCACCAATCGTCGTACTCTATTCATCCTAGTAGTATGAAGATGTACCGGGACTTGAAGCTTTATTTTTGGTGGCATGGTATGAAAAGGGCTGTAGCGAGGTTTGTGTCGCAATGCTTGATATGCCAGCAGTTGAAGGCAGAGCATCAGAGGACCACCGGACTTCTTCTGCCTCTTCCCATTCCGGAGTGGAAGTGGGAGCATATCACCATGGATTTTGTGACCGCTTTGACTGGGAGTCCTAAGGGTCACAAGCCATTTGGGTGATTGTGGACAGGTTGACGAAGAGTGCTCACTTCGTTTCCTTCAGAGTTGGACTGTCTATTGAGAGTCTAGATGAAAAATACATGCAAGAGATTGTCAAACTTCATGGGATTCCAGTCAGTATTGTATCTGACAGGGATACGAGGTTCAGGTCACAATTTTGGGAGAGTCTTCAAAGTAGTCTGGGGAGTAAGTTAAAGTACAGTACAGCTTTTCACCCTCAGACAGATGGACAGTCAGAGAGGACCATCCAGACTCTAGAAGACATGTTGAGGTCCTGTGTGCTGTAGTTTGGTGGTTTTTGGAAGTACCACTTGCATCTTGTAGAGTTCTCGTACAATAATAGCTTTCAGGCCAGTCTTAAGGCTGCTCCGTACGAGACATTGTATGGTCGCAACTGTCAGTCACCAGTGTGCTAGGATGACATTGGCGAGAATAAGTTGTTGGGTCCGGAACCAGAACAGTGGATGCTGTGAGTTTGATCAGGAAGCATCTTCAAGTCGCGCAAGACAGACAGAAGCTATGGGCTGATGTTCATCGTAGAGCCTTAGAGTTTGAGGTGGGAGACCATGTTTTCCTTAAGGTATCGTCGTGGCAAGGTGTCATTCGTTTTGGCTGCGGAGGAAAGTGGAGCCCCAGGTTCATCAGACCGTTTGACATCGTGGAACGAGTAGGCAAGGTGGCCTATCATCTTGCATTGCCCCCGACTTTATCTGGAGTGCACGACGTCTTCCATGTCTCGCAACTGAGGAAGTATATCTGTGATGAGAGCCACATGATTAACTACTCGGAGTTATCTGTGAAGCCGGATTTGTCTTGTAAAATTCTGCCAGTTGCTATTGTGGATCGGCGGGAGAAGGTTTTGAAGAACAAGGTGATCCAGCTTGTTCGTGTTTCTTGGAATCCTCACTCGTTGGGTGAGTCGACTTGGTAACTGGAGGAGGATATCCAGCGGAGGTTTCCTCATTTGTTTGTGTAGCTCTTGTATTGCTATTTTTCTTTTGCTATTGTATTTTTTCCCTTTCTTTTTGGGGTTACTCTATGTACTTCTGGTTGAATTTCAAGGACAAAATTCATCGTGTTAGGTGGGTAGGATTTGTAACCCCTATTGCTCATTTTTGTATATTTAATTTTATTTAATAAAAATTCTTGATTATTCTATTTTATTTTTGGTTGTATTTATTTTCGTTCCTGTTGTATGGTGTGCTGTTCTTCTCTCTCTTGTGATTCATTTTGCTTTGATTCAGCCTTATATTCTCATTTATTTGATCTACAATTTGTTCTTGATCTCGTCTATTGTTTAAACCTAATTCTTGGCCTATTTGTCTCTTATTGGGTTCTTTTCTCTCTATTGGATACTACCGAGTTCACCCAAACCCAGATTGTCCCTATATAAGCACCCTAATTGAACCCTAACCTTAATTACCAAACCCTAATACTATCTCTCTCTCTCATCCACCTAGCCGTCACCCTCATCTACCCCCGACCCCACCTCCCGACCGTCTTCCCCTCTCCTCGCCGTCGTCGTCTTCTCCCGATGTCGGAGACCACCACCGCACCCCCCATCCTCTTCCCTCTCTGCTGTCGTCGACTTCTCTGTGGTCGACAACACCCCAGGTCGAGCCCCTTGTTGTCGTCGTCTTGTTCAAGCACAGTCGCGACACCCCCAGCCCTAGGCCACTGCTGTCGCCGTCCCTAGCCATCGCGCCGTCATTGTCTTCTCTGGTTGCTGCCGCCGGCCTTGCTTTGGTTGCTGCTGTCCCCTTTTGTGTGTGCACATGCTTCTTTGTGCATGTGTTTCGGTGGTATGGATCTCGTTTCTTGTTCATGTTCGTTGTGTTCATTGTTCGGGATCCATTCCCGTTATTTTGTTCTTTGTTTTCATCGTCTTCATAACAGGAAAGTAGCTTGTATCTGTTCTTTTTGTTATACAAGTTAAATACCGTAAGTAGTCTAAGTATGAAAATGTTTGTACTCTCATGATGATCCTATCTGGTTACTTCAACTGTTGACTTCATCTCTTGATCATGAGGAGTTAAAATAATGACACCCGTTCCATGAAAGCAGTATTTATATTAGATTGGACATCTTGATTGTATGTTGTTTGTGAAACACCGTATGTTATAAATGACTGTTACATAGACGTTGTTGGATGTATTATCTCATTATAGACTATTTGATACACATGCCATGCTGATTTGAGTAACCCACATATACCATGCTTTGTATGATATCTTAGATTGGATTGTTTGTAATTAAGTTGTTGATAAAATGCCTAAAAGAACTTTTATTTACTGTTGCCCTATTTTTGTACAGTAATTTTGACCCTGTTAACATCAATAAAATAAATAAGTTTGTGAACATGAATTGTAGCCTTTGTTTTCTAGTTTCCAAAACTTTCGTCGGATCTAAATTTCGATTTTTGATGCATGAGTTATTGTTGTTTTACTATAGCCTTTGTTTTTTGTATGAAATATTATTTTAAAACTGATATTAAAAGTAGAATTTGAACTCTATATTTTGCTGAGTATGTTTATACATGACTGGGAACAATCCCTAATTTTTTGTGGAATTAATTAATGACTTTTATATCTCATTTCATACCTATGAAGTGAATCAATATATTTCTAAACTGCATGCTGTTCTGTAAAAAACTATGTTTTCAACTTGATTCTATTCATTTTTGATAAAAATTTTGTGAATATGAACCGTACCCTTATTTGTCTATTTTATCATCCTTTTGACGGATCTAGATTTTGGAATTATATTTTATGAATTTTCTCTGTTTTGGTACTGCTATGTCTGATCCTTCAGAATTGAGATTTTGTTGCATTACTCTGTTTTCCCAATTTTGTTAACTATATCTATGATATAATTTCATGATACTTTATATTTTGAGACCAGATATGTTAGGAAATCTTCCTGATTTTCTCATATTTAATTATGATGATTTTAAACTCTGTTCATGCTTACAAACAAGATTTTGCATTTTCTGGCTGAACATAACTTTTGTATTAAATGCTGTTTTCAACTCTATTTTTGTAGCTGAGTATGATTTATATATATGTGCTGGAATCGGCAGAGAGTCTAGTTTCTGGATTTTCTGACGGATCTGGTTTTGTTATTCTGTAGCAACAGGAATCTCAAATTTGATACAGTAGTGTCTTGCTGTCCAGAACTGAAAGTTTCGTTGTTTCGACTATTATGAGTTGTTTTTATCAACCATTGTGTTTCCTATTCATCTTAGACTTAGTCTTTAGCCCATTTGTATTCGTTCACATCTGTTGCTAATAATGAAAAATAATCAAGCTGGGGTTTTTAAGGAAAAAGATCTAGTAGTGGATAATATAGAAATGTATATTCGGAAGGAAACTCATTGTCCCCATTGTTTACTGTGGTACCTATTGTTTATCTCTGGATGCATGAGGGCATGATCCATGACACTGTTTGTTGTTGATGTTACTGTTATTGTTTGTCTGAATATACTGTCCTATAGAAGTTTCACTACAAAATCTTAAAACGAAACTATTTGTTGTAGCAACCAAGTGGTATAATTTGGGACGCATGAACTGCTACCTAGATAGTAATGAACATTAGACATAAGAACAACTGTTTCACTGTCACATCCTATTACTGTTACTGTTGATTTACTGTTACTGTTGATTCACTGTTACTGTTAACTTACTGTTACTGTAACTCTTACTGTTATTCTGCTGCTTACTGCCATCTGTAAACTATTATATTTGCTGCTTTCTTCATGTTAGTATTACATGTTTAGTTTAGGTTTTCCTCCATTTTCCTACTTGTACTGCTTGCGGCCCAGAACTTACATCTAATGGGCATTATGTTTTTCTATTTTCCTATTTTTCTTGTAATTGCCATATGAGCAGGTTTTGCTGACCAATTGCCTACTGAAGTTGGTGAGCAAAAGTTTTGAGCTGCGCAATTGGAAAATTACTGCTTAATGTTTCGATTGAACTATTTTATTCATGAAATGTGTTGAGACTTGTATTTGGGCTTATTGTCCCAGGATTATTGTTTTGTTTCGAATCTTGTATCTGTTGGAATATTTACTTATTGTTGCAATAAATACTGTTGAGTTATGATTATTTTTGCATGCCTGGTTAAGTATGTTGCCATATTTACTGTTATGATGAGTCAAGCAGATCCGTACAATATATGGATGGTGAAAACTATCCGCTGAGCTTAGTCACGTGTCGTATTCCATATTCTTTTGGGAAGCAGGGCGTGACAATCTCCCATGTCTCATTCTTCTTCAAGGACTTTATCTCCTCATCCATAGTTGCTTTCCACCTTGGATCGGCTAAGGCTTCCTACACAGTATTAGGAATAGATACAATAGATAATTGATTCACAAATGACTTATTTGATTCAGACAATCGGTGAGTGGACACATAATGACTCATGGTATACTTGACATTACTAGTGGGATCAGGCTCATAAGTAGGTTTTGGGATACCTCTAGCAGTACGATTGGGAGTTCTTTTCTTGGAACTTCAGACAGCGATTGGTTTTGGGTTCTGACGGTGCTGGTGGTAGAGATGGTTCTGATGGTGCTGGTGGTGGAGATGGTTCTGATGGTGTTGGTGGTGGATATGATTATGACGGTGCTTGGTGCTAAAGATGGCTCATCTTCGTGGAGTTTCGGCACTGATTGCAGTTCTTCGTGGAGATCTTCTACCTCAACCAAATCTTCATTCGAATGATCATCACTACTTTCATCTAGATTTTCTTCCCTTGTATCTAATTGTTTAGTCTGAATGGTAACCACTTTGTCATAGGCAAAAGTTTGAACTTCACTTCGGTACTCCCCCTGAAGTTCAACCCCATATAAAAGATACATCTCGTCTTCATGGAACACAACATCCACAGTCACAAATATCCTTTAAGTTTGTGGGTGGTAGTACTGATACCTTTTCTTATCCTTTGCATATTCCACGAAGACACATCAGACAGCTCGAGAAGTTAACTTATTCCGCTCATGTTGATGAAGGTGGACAAATACAACACACCCAAAGACACGAGGTGGCAAGTTGACGACTGTTTGTGCATTCACAGCTTCAATTAATGCTTGAAATGGTGTGATAAAGTTTAGGATACTAGAAGAAACTCGGTTGATTAAGTATGCAACGGATGCCAGGGCTTCCCCCCAATACATGGCTGCATATTTCCATCAATAAGAGAGGCACGGACCACCTTGACCAAGTGTGTGTTTTTTTCCTTTTTGCAACATCATTCTGTTGTGGTGTATACGAGCATGTAGTCTGGTGAACAATCCCATGTTCTACCAAATATTGTTGCAGATTCAAACTCAGGTACTCACCGCCATTATCGCTTCTAAGAACTTAAATATGAATATGTGCTTTATACTGAGTCATAACCCGTTTGTGAAAGTTTTGAAATAAAAAACTAACTTCACTTTTAGACTTCATCAAATAAATCAAAGTCATACGAGTACAGTCATCAATAAATGTCACAAACCATTTTGCTCCTCCAAAAGTAGTGTTTTTAGATGGACCCCACACATCAGAATGGATAATCGTAAATGATCGAGTGCTTTTACTTAAATTTGGAGGAAAAGAGACACGGTGACTTTTTGCCGATGCACACACATCACACCGAAAAGTAGAAACATCCAACTTCGAAAATAAACTTCGAAATAATTTCTTCAAATAACCAAAAGAAGCATGTCCTAGACGTCGATGTCATAGCCAAATCTCAGATTTCTTCTTCTCCCCCACGGAACCTTCCACAAATAGAGTTTGAGTCAATTTACTTGAACTCTCAGATTCTAAATTCAGGTAATAAAGCTTCTCGTGTCTAACCTCATAACCAATTGTCATGCAAGTTCGAATATCCTTAAACACACAATGGGAGGGCTAAAAAACCACAATACAATGTAAGACGGTAGTTATTTGAGCAACAAGTAATAGGTTAAAGTTCAAGGAGGGGACAACTAACACAGTATCTAAGATCAGGTTTTCCGTGAGAGATATGGAACCCTCGCCAGTAACGGTGGCAGGATCACCATTGGCAGTGGACACACTAAATTTGGTGAATGGTTGTAAGGTGGTCGGTAGCACCTGAATCAATTATCCATGCATTATTCATAACAGATGCAGGAATATTAAATAACTTACCATCATTACCTGCAGCAGTAATTAATGCAGAGGCTGATCTAATACTCTTTTCAGCTCCATCGGAAACTCCAATGGCAACAATGGGTTGATTGCAATTCTTCTTCCGAGTATCCCTGCTATGATCCCAGGTCTCCAGATAGCCGATAATCTTATAACAACGAGTTTTCGTGTGACTGATCTTGCCACAATGAGTACACTTCCTTGACTCATACTGTAGTATTGGTCCGATGGTGAAGAACAACAAATAGCAACACAACAAGCACTACTAACAACAACATTAGCACGTGCACACCGCACACACCAACCAACAGATCAGATCCAATCACAGCCATTTTGGCTTGTGGATCAAAACAGCAACACAGAACCAAAACGGCAAACACAGCCAACAGTAAAAGAAACAGGGATCGCTCGATGACGAGAGATCGGGATCGACGACGGATCAGGAGACTTCGAGATCGACGCGACGGCCTCGAGTGGCGATGGGCGACGATAATGGACGGCGATGATGGATTAGGGTTTCGGATGGGCTGATGATGGAGAACGGAGGACGGGATCGATGAAGGAGAATGGGATCCCGTAGCCGATGGGTCGACGAGGATCGGGGTCGACGGTTGTTTTGGGGATCAGGGTTGACGAGGGTTTCGGGGATTGGGATCGACGAGGATCGGCGACGGGATCGACGACGAGGATTAACTGAATATCTGCAGTCTTCGAAGTCGACGGTGATGGTGGGAGCAACGAGTTCGCGAGTTCGGGGAAGACAAGTCGTGGTCGGAGTCTTCGACGACGAGATCGGGATCCAAGTTCGGAGAAGACAAAGAAGATGGTTCTTCTTCTTCTTCACTTAGCCTAGATCTTTATTGGGCTCTGATACCATATGGAAATATTGAAATCAGATTTGGGAAAACAATATTTTTCTTATATTTATTCTTCTACTGTCTATCTTTATATATGCACATTAATTTCTTGGAGAAGGGGTACAACTGATTGAGAAGATTATGGAGATTAGAGATATGAAAAATTTTGTTTCCTATAAATTAGGAAATAGAATATACAACTCATTATATTTTAACACCTTTCAGTTTCCTTTGTGAAGTCAAGTCTTCTTGTTTATGTCTTTATATTGTAGAAATTTCTAAACCATAGATTTCTCACATCTTTCTTTTAACAAAGTCAAGTCATGTTAGATTTGTCTCTATACGTTAGAGGAGAAATTGCTATGCAAATGCAATTAAAGACACAACATTTTTTATTTTCTCTTTTGAAGTCAAAAGTCATGTTGGCTCTGTCTATTAAATCTGGAACCTTTCATTTTTGTGAAAAGTCTTCTTGTTTATGTCTTTATATGGTAGAAATTTCTAAACTATATTGTATATGGACCCCATTTACATTTTCCAATATAGTGGTCTTCTTTCTTTCTCTATGCGGTACTGTATATACTAACAGTTGCCATGCTACTGCGTTCAGGAGAGGGGGCAGAGTAGCCTGCTAGCTGGGGGACGAGATCCTGTTGCCAGTAGTTATCCGGTTTTAGGGCGGTTGTATTAGAAGCTATTTTACTTTCTTGTATTTTGTTGGATGCTCTGGAAGTAGGCCCGGAGTAGATGCTTTTGGAGATTATAGCCTGCGAGCGTTATGTATTTCTTATTTCTGTTTCGTTAAGTACTTTTTAATGAAGCGATGACTTCGATCATCTTTTTAATAAAAAAAAAACAGTTGCCATGCTACTGCGGCTTAAGACTGAAATTATATATATTAAAAGAAATTATAAATCACAATCATTGTGGTATTGGTTCTATTCTACAAAATGAAACGTGTCTCCCAGTAATTGATGCTATGTATTGAGTCATTTATATATATATATATATATATATATATATATATATATATATATATATATATATATATATAAATCTTTATTATGTCATGAACCCTGCAATTCTTCTTCACTTTCTTCTATCTCTACCTTGAACCTCTTCCTCGATTTAGAAAATGGCAGACATGGCTACTCTTTCAGCTCTTCTACAGGTTCTATTTGACAAGATGAGTACCTATCTTGTAGAAGAGCATGGCATGCTGTGGCTTTTTGGCAGAGATGTCGAATGTCTTCCTCTCACTCTCTCAAAAGTTCAGGCTATTCTCAGCTTCACCCAGAAACACGAGATCAAGGACCAGCACTTGCTCACATTGCTGAACAGGCTCAGAGATGCTGCATACGAAGCCGAGGATGTTCTTGATGAGTTCGAGTACAGAGTCATGCGTGCAAAATCCAAGCAAAGAGACATTGGGACTAACTGCATTTTCTCCTCCGTATGTTATGGTTATTGTTGTTGTTTATCCTTGGATGATACGAGCAAGGTGAAGGAGATCCAATCCAGATGCATGTGGAAGGGGTTTCGGAGATTTATCTTCAAGTGTTATGACGACAGAAGCAAGCTGAGAGACAGTGTTAGAACGTTAGATTGCATTGCTTCTAGTGCCAGCGGTATTCTGAAAATGGTGGAGTTAGATGATGGGGTCGCAAAAAGACTTGAGATGATGAAGGGGCGTGAGACTTGTTCTCTTCTAACTGAACAAGTTTTTGGCCGAGAAGAAGTGACAAGTAAGCTGTTAGGAAACTTAAAACAATACAGTGAGAACGTTGTTGGTTTTCATGCAATAACAGGAATTGGTGGGGTTGGAAAGACTACTCTAGCTCAGTTTGTCTACAATCATAAAGACTGTGGTTGAAAGTTTTCATGTGAGGATGTGGATTAGTGTCAATTGTGATTTTGATGTGAAAATGGTGATCAGAGAGATGCTGGAGTGTTTTCTTCACTCCAGTGTTTCAGATTTGAACAATTTGGATGTCCTTCAGTCCAAGCTCAGAGAGCAGTTACAAAGGAGGCGATGTTTGTTTGTTTTTGATGGGGTGTTGAACATGGAGAGAAGCAAATGGAAGGGTCTGCGTCACATACTGGAGTCGGTAGCGGAGAATGGAAGCAAGATTTTGATTACAACTCGAAACAAACATGTGGCTGATATAATGGGGGCAGCAGATCCTGTTATTTTGGACGGATTATCAATGGAAGAGTACTGGCCCTTGTTTGAGAAGTGCGCATTTGGTGATGAAAAACAAGGGATTTCTCCAGAAATTAAAGAAATTGGCTTGAATATAGCTGCGAAGCTTGATGGTTCACCCCTTGCTGCAATAACATTGGGGAGGTTGTTGAGTTGCAACATTGATTATCACCATTGGAGAAGCGTATCAGAACGGGAGTTATGGGAATTGAAGCAGGATGAGGATGACATCTTACCAGTTCTTAGATTGAGTTATCAACATCTCCCTTCGCATCTGAAGCCCTGCTTTGTATACTGCTCTTTAATTCCTAAGGGCCACAACTTCCACAAAAAATGGTTGATCCAATTATGGATTGCCCAGGGATTCATTCTAACAGAGAATGAAGGTGACTGCTACTTTGATGAGTTCTTGTCGAGATATTTCTTTCGCCATATTGGAGGTAACTATTACTCAATGAATGAATTAATTTACTATCTAGCAAGTTATGTCTCCAAGGATATAGAATGTCGTATAATAGAAAGAAGTTATAAGCCGGAGGAAGTCCCTCAAACAACCCTACACATATCCTTCAGTAGAGTTGCCTTACAGATGAATGACATTAAAGATCTTGGACGATTAAAGAAATTGCGGACTCTCATCTTCTTTGGTTGCTATGACAATCCTGATTTTGATCATGTTCTTTTTGACTTGTTTACCGAACTTAAAAGCATTCGTGTATTAGGCCTATCTGGCTCCTCCATGAAGAAGCTGCCTGTTAACATTGATAACTTAAGACATCTCCGCCACTTGGATCTCTCCTTCAGTACTTATATAAAAAGGTTGCCTGGATCAACAAAACACCTCTATAACCTTCAATTTTTGAATGTCCAAGGATGTAATATTGATAGTATTCCAAATGGAATAAACAATCTGGTCAACTTACAACTGCTTGATGGATTAGGGGATGAATTACCAATAATTGAGAATTCTGTCCCAAATCATGACATGAAGGTGTTTGCAGTCGAAAAAGAGGGTGGTAACAAGCTAGAGAAGTTGGGGAATATTACGGAGATTCGAGGAAAATTACGCATTGTTAATCTTGAAAATGTCGACAGTCGGGAAGAGGCTATCAAGGCTAAGTTGAATGACAAGAGGCACATCAGCACATTAGAGTTAGAATGGGATTCACGTACTGGTAGGGATGCTGCTTCTGATGTTGGAGTACTCGAGGGCCTTAGTCCACATACTAACCTTAGAGAGTTGAGTATCACCAACTATGGCGGGGAGACTGGTCCAAGTTGGATGAATAACGGAAAACTGCTATCCAGTTTAAAATCCCTTCACTTGCTTTGCTGCAGAAGATGGAGGACCCCACCACCTTTCGGTCAGCTTACCTCCCTCAAGGTTCTTTGTATTAGAAGCATGGATGATATGAGAGTAGCTGGCTATTTAGCATTACCAAGTTTGGAGAAGCTAGAGATTGAGGACATGCCAAATTTGGAAATTATTTCTGGCCTCCCTTCTAGTCTTAACCAGGTAAAACTAACTGGGTTGGATAAGATCATTTCCCTTCCTGCATTCTTGGTGGCTGATGCTGGACAAGCATCTACTTCGACTAGTGCATCACTTCCACAACCATTAATTTCTTCTTTCGAAATTAGAGACTGTTCAAAATTGGAATCCCTTGATACTGGGATACTGAGATACAGGCTTCCATACCTCAAAGAGTTGATTATAAGTAACTTGAAAGCACTCATTGACTTGCCCACCGGGAAGTTCTTTCAGAGCTTCATTTCTCTTGAGATCCTCACAATTGAACACTGTCCCAATATCATACTCGCTGGAGGATCGCTTTTCCTTCCTACATCCCTCCTAGAGTTGAACTTCGCCTATTGTGGTGAACTGGATAGGTTACTTCCAGGTTGCTTAGGCTGCCTTAGCCTTCTTACAGCCTTGAAAATGTCTGGCTGTTCAAATCTTATGTCTCTCCAATGTGGGGGGATGAAATCACTTGAAGTCCTGAAGATCAAAGATTGCAAGAATTTACAATCAGTTAAGGAATTAGAAGGCATTCCCTCCTTCAAGCAGTTGGAAGTGGAAGAATGTCCCAAGTTTAACCAGGCAAATGAAGACAATGATCAGCAGGAAGTGCACCAAAATGCTTGAACTGAAGTTTCTGCCTTCTCCAGTGTAATGGTAATGATCACATTTTTCTCCTCTGCTACATGCTTTTCTAACTCGCTTGTGGCCATATTTCTCATTTTTTTACTTTTCCATTCCATATAAACAAGTAAAAATAAATAAATAAACTTCTCTTCTGTATATTATAACATAAAAGTTTAACGCTGAAAATGTAGAAAGACATTGCATATTAATTATGTGTGTAATTTCATTACTTCAAATCTTTAAAAATATTAACTTTTTTCTCCTTGGCAAGCCCTACCCGGATATCCAAAGAGCTCAAGCATAGCGCATATAGTGCCCACTACCTTTGCACGGAGAATTCCACTGGTCTCTCTTATCTCTGCAAGTCTCTCTCAAAACGACAGATTGAAAGAGAGGATATCGAAAGGGAGATTCAGATCCTTCAGCACTTGACTGGGCAGGGGAACATTGTGGAGTTCAAAGGGGCTTACGAGGACAAGCATTCGGTGCACCTGATCACGGAGTTGTGTTCTGGGGGTGATTTGCTTGATAGGATAGTTGCTGCGGGGCATTATACAGAGAAAATCGCAGCTGGGATTTTCCGATCAATTGTGAATGTGGTGAATGTTTGCCATTTCATGGGAGTGATGCATCGTGACATCAAACCTGAGAACTTCTTGTTTGCTACTGAGGATGGTGCTGCAGTGTTGAAGACTACGGAGTTCGGGCTCTCTGTCTTCATTGAGGAAGGTGAATACACACGAATTCCTCTCTCACTTTCAGCAATTAGACTTCATGCCTGGATTACATGCACACACACACCACAGGCCACAAATTCATCTCTGAGGTTTAGAAATAAATCTTCGTGCTTAGATTATTTACAAGCGGCTATTTCCATCAGAGGCTTTTAATAGTTTATTCTTTTGTTCTTCTTGATTCTCCTCTGGCTCCAGCCTTTTCATGAATGACGCTACAGCTAAATAATACTAGTGAATTAATTATATGCATCACTTTTATCTTACAATATTTTATAGATGTTAGTATGACATAATAATTTAAGTATTAACACTGAATCTTATTCCAGGAAAATTGTACAGAGATGTAGTTGGAACTCCTTATTACATTGCTCCTGAAGTTCTAAACAACAGCTACGGAAAGGAGATAGATGTCTGGAGTGCAGGGGTGGTTTTGTACATTCTTCTCAGCGGTGTTCCCCCATTTTGGGCTGGTACGCCCAATCGTAAATGGAAAAAAGAGCTTTTGTTGCAACTTTGATATTAAAAATTGTGTATCTGATTTAAATTTCTTTATTTTGATATAAGCCTATTTTTTGGCATTGCAGAAACGACCGAAGCAATTTTTGAAACTATATTGAAAGGGGATATTGACTATGAAAGATCACCTTGGCCATCTATATCAAACGGTGCTAAGGATCTCATCAGAAAGATGTTGACCAAGGACCCGAAGAAAAGAATTACTGCAGCCCAAGTCCTTGGTTTGTTTTCCCCTTTTTTTTTTCTTTTTTTTAAAGCGAACACATTCATATTACTGAAAATTTCATCATGGTGTGACCAATCTAATATGCAGAGCATCCATGGATCAAAGAAGGTGGGGAATCTGATAAGCCTATAGACAGCGCGCTCCTTTTGAGGATGAAGCAGTTCAGAGCAATGAACAAGCTAAAGAAGTTAGCTCGGAAGGTTAGTTGTGGGAATATTTTAACTCTCTAAGGACCTGTTTTGGATAGAGGTTTGTAAACTCTAGATAAAATAACTGTATGTTCTTTTAAGAGATGACGGTTATCTCGCACAGAAGTGGAGTGTAGTAAGTGACTTTATCCTCAGGTAAATAGGGAACAAGTAAAGTTGGAGTACAGTTTAAACACCTACCGTTGTCTTAACTTCCAATGGTCAGTTCTCGGTCAATTCCATGGGGGGTACGAGGAGCGCGGAGAATCGAGTAATATGGAGTTCAAGTGTACCGCATAAGGTTCAGGCCTTCTTTAGTTGGTTCTTAAAGAAGCAATTTTAACTAGAGAGAATTTACTTAAGAAATGTCTAATTACGTTGGCTTGTTGTCCTAGATGTAATATCCATGTTGATCCACCTACCATCTTTTTATGGAGTGCGTATTCAGTAGACGTATTTAGTGTTTCCCAATTTTGGGGAGAATTTAGAGATTGCCAAATTATTCTGCGAAGACAGAGAGAATGGGATTGTGTTGTTGCGGCATTTTTATGGGTCATTTGGTTAGATAGAAATGATTTATGCTTTAGAAACCGCTCTTCTAATTTCGTGCAATTTATTCATAGAATTCTCTTTGTCACTGCTTCTTGGCTTTCCATTCCAGGTATGAGGAAGAAAGCACGAGTGGGCCCTCCGTTTTCTAGAGATGATGTCAACAGCTGATCAGTCTTGTCCCTTTTGGATGTGGTCGAGGGGTTGCTTTTGGGATTTATGACGGTGTTGTTTAGATGCCAATTTTTGGGTGCTTCTTTTTTAGTCCAAATCAGATAGTATTTTGAGATCTCTTGTACTTTCAGTTTTTTAGATTGCTATTGTTTAGTGGTTGTAACTGTTGATGATTTATATATGAGACCGATGGTATTTCTCATGCCATCCTTTATTTTAAAAAAAACTTGGGTGTAATAACTAGAGTTATTTCAACTCAAGATATTACCAGGACAGCCAAAAACTATATACTTCTGGTTATATCAACCTACCTCCATATCCTAACAGGGTCTAGTTTACCATATTCTCGGTGTAGAACTAATGATCTTGAACCATTTTAGGTTATTGTTGAGAACCTCCCTGAAGCAGGGAATGGACATGATATGAGGAAATTCAATAGGGTGATATCAAGGTTGAGATTGATGGACATCCCTATTAATGACAGGTGCTTTACGTGGTCCAACAGACGTAGGGAGCCAGTTCTTGCTAAGCTGGACAGGATTCTAGTCTCTACAAGCTGGGACAACAAGTTCCCATTGGCTTTGGCAAGGTCTTGTATTCGGAATACATCAGATCATGTCCCTATCATGATCGATACGGGTGAAGTGATAAGAAGAAGAAAGAGAATCTTTCGGTTCGAAAAAATGTGGCTGAATAACTAGGATTGTCAAAAAATCGTGAGGAAATGTTGGGAGGAGGATCTAGGGCTGACGGAGTCAGCTGCCAGACTTAACAAAAAATTAGCTACCCTAAGAAGGAGGCTTAGAAAGTGGAATAAAGACACATTCGGGAATATCTTCAATAAGGAAAAAGGTTATCCTTCTCGAAATCGAGGAATTAGAGAAAAAGGAAGAATCTGGTGCCCTGGATGATACTCAATTTCAAAGATTAACGACATGCAGGCAAGAGATCCAGCAAACCTACATCGATGAGGAAATTATGTGGCGACAGAGATCGAGGATCAAGTGGCTGAAAGAGGGGGATGTGAACACCAAATACTTCCACAAGGTCGCCAGTATGCGACGAAGAAACAACTACATCCACTCATTGGACATTGACGGTATCTCGGTGGTAGACGACAGACTGATTGTCGACCATGTCGATGCCAATTTTAAGGAATTATTCGGACAGAACAGGGTGGGACAATGTGAATCCAATGAGAATTTATGGGAGGTATTGCAAGGAGATACCAGGAACAGAGTTGAGGCATTACAGGACCCATTCACGATGGATGAGGTGAAGGCAGCAGTGTGGGGGATGGGACAGGACAAGGCACCAGGGCCGGATGGGTTCCCGATCTTTTTCTACAGGCACTTTTGGGACATTGTGAAGCTTGATATTATGGCTATCATGAATGCTTTCTATGACGGTACCTTGAATCTGGAGAGACTCAACTACGCTCATGTGTGCCTTATACCTAAAAAACAAGCTGCGAGGGAGGTGACTGACTTTAGGCCTATCAGCCTCATCAACTGCTCAGTGAAAATCATCACCAAGGTTCTCGCAAACAGATTAGGAAAGAGCATCGGGGACATTATAGAGGACTATCAGACTGGTTTTATCTCCGGGAGAGACATCCTTGAAAGAGTGGCATTAGTACAGGAAGTAATACAGGACACGAAGAGACGTAGGAAGGCGGGCTTCATGTTAAAATTAGATTTTGAGAAGGCTTATGATAAGGTAGAATGGAAATGCCTGCTGGAGATCCTTCAGAGACGAGGGTTCGGAAACAGGTGGATAGGCTGGATTAAGACTTGGTTAACTACTTCCAAGGTCAATGTGCTAGCAAATGGGGAACCGGAAAAGGAAATCAGATGCAGGAGAGGGCTCAGACAGGTGATCCACTGTCACCACTTTTATTCACTTTAGTGGGGGACGGACTGCATAGAATGCTACACGCTTACCGAGAGAATGGTCTGATCAATGGTCTAGGTATGAGGAGGGGTATTTCTGCAGTTATGAATGTACAATATGCGGATGATACGGTTATTTTTGGTGAGTGCGATGTGGCGCAAGCAACTCTCCTCAAGTGGGGCTTGTACTTATTCGAAGAATGGTCGGGACTAAAAGTGAACTTCAGTAAAAGCTCCATTACTTTCTTAGGGGAGTCAGAGGAAGGCTGGAGCACGATAGCTAATATTCTTAACTGCCCCATCCAGAAATTACCAATTAAATACCTGGGACTCTCGATTGGAACAGGAAATATTAGGAGGATGGATTGGCATGGTATCATAGACAAAATCGCGACCAGGCTAGAGGGGTGGAAAGGAAAAATGTTGTCTTTCGGAGGACGCCTCATTTTGCTAAACTCAGTTATTAGCTCTATACCTTTATACTTTATGTCCTTTTTTCAAATTCCAGTGTGGGTGGTCAAAAAAATTGACAGACTGAGGCGACGGTTCTTATGGCATGAGGCGGGGGAAGGGAGAGGGTATGCTCTTATCAAATGGGCTATTGTGTGCAGACGTAAAGAGCATGGTGGACTAGGGGTGGTCAATATTCGCCAAATGAACCAAGCACTTCTCTGTAAATGGTGGTGGAAACTAAAAATCAAAACGAAGACAAAATGGGGTACACTTATAAAGGCAGCCTACCTTAAGAATGGGTGCATACATCAACAATAGAAAAACAAGGATTCAGCTTCCAAGTTTTGGAGAGGGGTGACCAAAACTAGAGACATCTTCATCTCAGGGGTGACTTTTTCGATTGGTAATGGGGCAACGACATGTTTCTGGAAGGATAAATGGTGTGGACCGATAAATCTTAAGGGGAGATTTCCGGAGGCATACAAGTTTGCTACTGATAAATATGATCGGGTAGCTAGAAGTTGGCGGAATGAGGAATGGAGACCGAGACTTACGAGGGGTCTTACAACCGAGGCTAGAAGACAAAAACAGGAGCTCATTGCATTCTTGCAGGATTGGAAGCCAAATGGAAATGATAATGAGGATAAAGTAAAATGGGAGGCGGAAAAAGGGGGGGGTCTTTTCGGTGAAGTCTGCATATAAAAGGTTAAATGATGGAGGGATTCAAGTAAATGACCCTGTATGGAAGGCACATGCCCTACTGAAGGTGAAGGCCTTCAACTGGCTAGTTTGTAGAAACGTCATCCTTACACGGGATAACTTGGCTAGGAGACACTGGCAAGGACCGATTAACTGCGTTATGTGCAACCGGGATAACGAAACGGTGGATCATCTTCTACTCACATGCAGCTTCGCGCAGCCGATATGGGGAGATCTTCGAAATAGAATAGGTAGTTTAGGGGCAAGCCCAAGTACGGTTCTAGAAGCTTGGGGGGGGGGGGGGGGAAGGAGACTGGAGAGATGGTCACATTTATAGCAACAGTTCCTGCGCTTGGGATATCGAGGTGACTGCTATATGTTGGGGCATATGGCTTGAACGGAACGATAGAATTTATAGAAGCAGACACAAACACATCATGCATCAACAATTGTTGTTCAAGATTATTGCTAATATCATATTCTGGTCCATAACGACAAGTGAAGAACAGACGAAGAAAATCAAAGAAATGTACAAGGACATTGCCACCAATCAAGCTCAGTCACAGGAAGAGGAAGACACAGCAGAAGATGGTTGATTGCTTGGGGTGAGAACTGAGGAGGGAAGAACTATCACCAAGGATACTTTTGGGAGGTTTTGGTTTCATGTTTGGGGCCAGTGGTTCGTTGTATTTTGGGTCCATATTGCTTTCTTTTTCCTTATCTGTATTTTGGATTGTTCTTATGGGTCTTCCATAAAGTAAAGGGGGACTTACATTTTGGTGGACAATGAGTATCATGTCCTGTATGTAGGACACATGAGCATTATTGACCGTTTTGGGAGTTTTTGTTCTGTTTTATTAAAGGCTTTTTAATGAAACAACGGGGGGGCGTATGCCAACCTTTTATGATAAAAAAAAAGGACTCAAACAAATGTTCACTAATATGGACTCCAACAAGAGTGGTGCCATCACATATGAAGAGCTGAAAAATGCTTTAACTCTACTTGGCTCGAAGCTATTTGAATCTGAAGTTAAACTACTCGTTGAGGCGGTTAGTTGATCCAAGTGCTTGGTTATATAAAAGGAAAAATGAGAAGAGATAACTTCTCACTCCCGTATTTTCTTCAAACTTAATACATATGTGATTTCTTTCAGGCTGATGTGGACGGCAATGGATCTATTGATTACATAGAGTTCGCCACTGCCATGATGCATAGACAGAGGCTTGAAAGGGAGGAGCATTTGCACAAAGCGTTTCAGTACTTTAACAAGGATAATAGCGGGTTAGTTATCATCAGTATAAACATTTAAACGTGGTTATAGTGTGGACTGATTTTTAATATTTTTGTTTGGCATCTACAGAATCTCTTCTCAACGTAAGGGCTGTGCCATGTAGTGAACCCATCTTTCGGTAGGGGAAAAAGTTTAGACGACTCGTGAATGTAATTGAATGTTTTGTTTTTAGGAGGGCAAAGCTAAACTTGCTTCAGCCAACAACACCACATAAAAATAACAGAAAAAATAGGTCCGGTTAAGAACAATTTAGTGCATTCTCGTTCCTTCAACATTTACCTCTAGATTGTTAGATTTTTTTGATTTTTTTTTTTTTGAGAATAAAGATGACCCGTCATCGTTTCATTAATGATGAGTTAACGAAACACATTAGTACCAGCAATACAAAATATGAAAATACATCTAGCATCTCAAAGTCTGATGCAGCATCTAGCAAAATCAAAGTACATATAGAAATCGAACAAAGTAATCATCCATCGTTGCTTCGTAGCACACCATGGCCTCCTGCTATCCTTCCATGCGTAGCTTCTTCTTGTTACCCGCCTGACCTGCCCAGGCATAAATGAAATCGAAAATTTTATGCATAATGACAGGAAATCTATGATTACAATTACGAAAGCAGTAGTTATTTCGATCTAGCCACAGACCCCAGATAGTTGCCGCTACCGACAAATCCCAAGCCTCTTTATCCGATTTCCTTATGCTACCCCCCCTTCTTCCAAACTCCCAAGCCTCGGCTATAGAGGTTGGACTGTCTAGACACCCGAAATCCAGGCAGACAACCTCCCAAGCTAATCTAGCCCTATGACAATCGAAAAAAAATATGACTGGAGTCTTCTTCTCCATAGTTGCATCTAGGACACCCGACCTCGATCTTCATGCCTCACTTCTGTAGGTTGATCTTTAATAAAATTGCGTCTTTCGTCACCAGCCATAGGAATGCTTTTACCTTCAAAGGCGCCTGAGTGCTCCAAATAATATTCCCGAATTTGAATGTGATTCCTCCTTCATTCAGTCTCCTGTATATTGATGCTACTGAGAAGCTATCATTATGCTCTAAGCACAATGTTCTGATGTCTTCTGAGCCTTCCGAATACCTTCCTTCAGTTCGAATGAAATTATTCAGTCTGTGGAGCTGTATTATACCCTCCTGTGACACTTCTTCTCCCGTGAGTAACGTAAGCCTGACATTTCTCCATACATCCGCTACTAGCGAGTCTGTCGACAGCGTGCTCCTAGCAGCTTCTGGGAACATACTTAGAAGAGTATTGTTACCACACCATTTATCTTTCAAAAATCTTGTTGTTTTACGGTTCCCAATGCTGCAGATGGTATTTGTATGAAAGATATCCCCTACCCTCACCACCCCTTTCCAAAGATAGGATGTTCTTCCATGGACGCTTGTTCCCCCAAATCTAAACTTCTTCCTTCCTCGATAGTTTTGAAAAGATTTGCTCCACCAACTGTTTCGCCTCCTGCTCATTTTCCACCACCACTTGCTCATCAAAGCCCTATTCATATCTCAAAGGTCGATAATACATAGTCCCCCGAATTCTTTCCTCTTGCACACTCTTTCCCATTTAACCAAGTGGAATCCCTTGTTTATTTCGTCCGCTCCGTTTTAGAGAAATCTTCTCCTAAGTTTATCAATCCTGTTGATGACCCACTTCGGGAGCTCATAAATTGACATTAGATACATCGGTTGGCTACTTAAAATAGAGTTAAGTAAAGTGATCCTTCCCCCAAGAGATAGAAAGCGTCCCTTCCAACCTGCCAACTTCTGTTCCACCTTCTCTATTAAAGGTTGCCAGTCCTCTTTTAGAAGCCTTCCCGGTCTGATTGGGGTACCAAGGTATGTCAGCAGATAGGTGGCCTCCTCGCATCCTAACATATCCTTGATATGGTTAATCGGAATGGAGAGATTGCTGCTTAGAGGTATTACACAACTATTGGTAAGATTTACTTTTAGCCCTGCCCATGCTTGGATGCATCTCAAAAGTATGTTAATTGTCAAAATCTCCTCCGCTTTTGCTGCCCCGAAAATTAGCGTGTCGTCTGCATACTGCAGAATTGAGATGGCTTCTGGAATCCCTTTAATACCAACTCCCGTGATAATTCGTTCCTCCAAACCTTTCCTGATCATTTCTGCTATACCATCTGCCACTAGGGTGAAGATTACTGAGGACAGTGGATCTCCCTGCCGCAGTCCTCTCTGACATCTAATTTCTTTTCCTGACTTTCTGTTAAGTTGAATGTATGATTTTCCTCCTCTGACGCATTTCATAATCCAGGATCTCCATTTGGCTCCAAATCCTTTTAGTTGTAGAACCTCGTCCACGCCAAGACATTCTACTGAGTCGTATGCCTTTTCAAAATCCAGTTTCAGCAGAAATCCATCTAAATTATCCCTATTTCCTCTAAAAACAATTTTGTGTGTAGATGCGACACTATCCATAATGTCTCTTCCTTTAATAAACCCACTCTGCGAGTCACCTATGACATCGTTCAGGTGAGGTGACAGTCTTGCCGCCAACACCTTTGTTATGATCTTAAAGGACCCGTTGAGTAGACTAATGGGCCTGAGATCCTCGGTCCTTCGAACCTCGTTCTTTTTGGCGATAAGGATAATGTTTGCGTAGTTTAGCCTGTCGATGTCCGCTGTCTTTGAATAAAATTCTCGGAAGATTTCCTTTAGGTCTCCCTTCACAATTTTCTAGTACAATCTATAGAAGATGATAGGGAATCCATCTGGTCCCGACGCTTTGTCTTTCCCTAGTCCTTTGATAGCCTGATAGATTTCTTCCTCTATAAATGGTCCTTCTAACCCCTCACTTCCGTCTATCCTAGATCCTTCCCAGAATTTAGGCATTAGCATGCATCTATGTCGATTGGTTTGTCCTAGTGCCTCCATGAATTTGTCATCTATGTGCCTTCCGATCTCCCCCTCATCCTCGGTCCACCTAGTTCCCACTTGTATTCCAGTGATGCGATTGTGCCTTCGTCTTTCATTTGCCACCTTGTGGAAGAACTTTATATTTGCGTTCCCTTCCTGCAGCCATTGGATCCTCGAGCGCTGCCTCCGGTACTGCTCTTCCATTTCTGCGTATTGATGAATTTGTAGTCTGCTATTTGTCAGCTCCTCCACCTTCGCTCTCAAAAGATCTCTTTCCTCCTCTGCCTCTTCTAACTCCTTGACTTTATTTCCCAATTCTTCCACTCTTCTTTTGATCTGACCGAACTCCTGTCTTGACCAATCTTTTAGCCGTTTGCGTAATCTCCTTGTTTTCGATATCCATTTTTCAGTAGCCCCTTTTCAGTTGGTCTCTGCGTTCCATGACTCCTCTATTATCTTTCGTAGATTTCTATTCAAGGTCCATGCTTTCTCAAAGCGGAACGTGTGTTGGCTATTTCTTTGTTCATCGTCGCACTGAAGCACTAAGGGTATGTGATCCGAGGTAAATCTTGTGATTGATTTAATCGAAGCAAGGGGGTAAGCTTCCTCCCAATCTGTAGACATGAATATCCTATCAAGCTTGGCTAAGATCGGACTCTGTTGCAAATTCATCCATGTGAACTTCTTATCAGTCGGATTAAGCTCCACTAGTTCTAAATCATCTATGATGTTGTTGAATTTACACCTATCAGTGAAGCTAGCCCCTCTACCCCTATGTTCATGTTGGAACCTAGTGATATTGAAGTCTCCTCCAATCACCCATGGATCCGCCCATCGCTCTCTAATCGCTCTAAGTTCCTCCCATAACAGCTCGCGTCTTCTCGAATCATACGGGCCATACACAGTAGTTACTACATGAATCCAATTATCGTTCCGCCTTCTAATTCTCACTGTGACCGTGTACGTTCTAATATCCTCTTCAATGATTTCAAACGTTGCTGAGTCAACACCTAGAGCTATCCCTCCCGACAAACCTATAGTCGTTTTAAACCTCCACTCGTAGCATACCAGAGATCTGTCTCTCAAAATCTTCCTCCCTAAGACTCTCGATTCTGGTCTCTTGGAGAGCGCAAATTGACGGTCTATGTTTCAAAATGGTACTGTTAATTAATCTACTCTTTGATCACTGCCTCATACCTCTAACATTCCAAAAGATGTATAACATAAATAACTATCTTGAAGCCCTATCACACCTAATCTATTCTTATCTTAGCAACTTCCCCTATTACCGGAGTACCCTATCAATTTTCCCTCTAAGAGAGCTCACTGTCTGGAGCTGCTCGACCTCACTAGAACTCGTGGCTAGACCGAAAAGACCAACGTAATAAAGAAGAGTACTGACTGAAATATAATTCAAAATTGAAAGATTACAATTAAAGTTACCTCCGCAAGTTGAAATCGGCTCTTTTGCTTTGGTGCCACTCTAATCAAATCATCCTCACTTGGTCCCTGCTCCTCCTATTTGTCTAACTGCCTCTTACTCTTTCGCTTATATTCAACTGTTGTCTTGTTTGTGCTCTCTCCCCCGCCAACTCCTAAACTTGTTTCTCCCACTTATCAGTATCTGTCTCCGAGATATGCAAGTCATCGCCAACTCCGTCTAATGCTTCAATCCGATCTCCTCCTTCTTTGTTATAGTCATAAAACTTTGCCCCATCGTCAGTATTTTCTCCTTGCGAGTATAGATTCGGTGCCCCCTCTCATATGGGATGGTCTTGATCTTCAGCAAACTCGAGCTCGACAGCGGGTACATCTTCCTTATTGCCTCCATCGTTGTTGTCTTGAATTTGAATTTCGTCATTATGTTGCTTTGGCTGATGGACCGGTATCTCCACATTTAGTTGAGTTGGTTGTTGGGCTGGCAGTCGATTCACCATAATGGATTTCCTTATTGGGCCCAAGTCTTGGCCCAAACCCGTAAGTCCCTTGATTACCTCTTCAACCGCGCGTCTGACCATTTTGTCTAAGTCTCCCCTTGTCATCTCGTTTATTGTGCCCTGTCCCATCGACAACAACGTTGTCCCTTTTGTTGGTCAATCCCCTTTTTTGAGAATCCCTCTGACAGCAATCGCTCGAGCTGACATTTCTATGGCTGCACAGTGGACCCGTCGCCATCAGTGCAGTCATTTCGAAATACCCCCTTGTAACAGTGCCTCGCACGTAGGTGTCTAGATTCATGAGTTCCCTGCAGCTGTACAGTACTATGTGTTTGAATTGGACGCTCTTGATGCTTCCCCTTTTGATCCGATGGCTCACCTTTATCTGCTTAATTTTTTTGAAATGAAGCATCCTGATCCTTCCTCCTTTGATCCAACGGAGCTCTGTCATCTTCTACCACTCGATTTTTGTCCAATTCTGGATCCGACGACAAAAACCTCTCTCCCGCTCCAATGAAGGAGACGTTTTTCTTCCTCTCCGTCATCACCTTAACCTCGTATACCTCGTCGTCGAACTCCATCTGAATCATGGACGAAATATGCTCCTTTGACTCAACTCTAATTCTTATTCTAGAGAAGTCCCGCCGTGTGTGCATGAGTGTGTCTGTCGATCTCGATCATGAATCTGAAGCTCTTGATTAAGTTTTGAAATCCCAACCTAACCCAGACGTGGAAAGGTAGTTTAAAAAGCCTGATCCACACCGATGGCAATGACCCTGGCTTGAACGTGCCCACCTTCCTCGACCATCGAGAGAAAGTTATGTAGAACTCTTGCTGAGCTTCACCCTCTGAACCCTCTAAATCTAGTAGCACTTGGACCGTGTCAGTGTTTTGACAGTGTGCGAAGAAAGAATTCTGGCTGAGCTGTTGTACTTGCCACTTTGACTCCGGCGAGCTCTCAGTATAAGCGGCTAATAGTTTCTCAATGTCTAAGTTAGAAGGGTTCCCAGACTGGGCTTTGATCATGACGCAGAAGGAGTAGCGTCGTTCGAAGTTAGCCATGATGGGTGTCGGAGTAATGATTGCCTTGATGATCTTTCTCCCGCCCGCTGCGCTATCCTCTGTTCAGCTTTAAAGCGAGTCTGCTTTGAAGGGGATAATCAGATTAGTTAGCGACGCCGTAGTAGGCTTTGCTATCACCTTAGCTTTGTTGCACGTTGTTGAGATATGGTCGTACTGTTTACAAGCGTAACAGAACCATTGATTGGGACAGTCATTGATCGTATATCCCCATTGGGCGCATTTGTGGCACTGCGGTACATTTGCCGATCTTTGGGACTCCGTCGAGCCATTTTGGATCATCTTCCCCGATTGTTCCACTTTTCTTGCTTTCTTGGGTCTAACTAAGACCCATTCCCCTTCGTCGTCTTCTTTGATCTTCTTGGGTTCGTCTTCGACAATACATTTCTTCGGTTGTTGAAGTGATCCTAGTTGCCTTTAGACCTCGTTGCTTCAGCGTAGGTCTTCCTCTGAGTGGAGACTCTTAGGGCAGCGTCTATGATCTTCTCCGGTGAGCGACTCCTCCGATCAACAACTCTATCTCTATCAGTCCTCTCTCTAACTCTCTCCCTCGAACGTCCTCTATGGACCATTCGGGGTAACCTCCTGTCAGTTCGCTCAGTGCCTCCCTCTAGGGGGCCGTGACGGTGAGTCTCCCTGCCATGTCGAGTGTGCCTTCAGTCGTATTCCTCCTCTCTCTCACGCTTGCCCATCGCTGCTCCCCTGTGGTAGATGCTTTTCCTATCTCGAGCTTCGTCCCTCATCTTACTGAGTGGTAGACTGTTAGAATTGATGCTCAAAAGAATACCTTACAGAGTGATGGTTGGAAAAAAATTTCTTTGTTTTTTTTAATTAAGGGCTACGTAACCTCGTAGCCTGGTCTCATACCCGATACCTCCTTTACCCATCCCGAACTGTCACGCCCCCAGAATACGGGAACACAGGCACGTAACTGAGGCCCAGCAAATAATATAAGTACGCCAACTCATATCATCCATAAGTTGTACGAGTCTTAACTCATCAACATGACAATGAAATAATCACAACCACGCATAAATACATAATCACATAAACAAATACTTAGACTAAACATGCAATAGTCCAATTTAATAACCAACAACTGGAAATAAACAACAAATACCTTCTGACAAGCTCCTGCTCCAATCGTAGAAGAACTGCTCACCAATGCCTTCTGGTAATTCTCCTTTTGCACTTGTACTTGTTCATCTAAAAAGAAAGAATAATTTGTCCTTAGAGCAAGTCCGGACAGCAAGTAGTGAAAAGCAGAGAGTAAGGGAACAAGGTTCATCAAGGAATATGAATCAAGATCAAATTACAAAAGCAATAACGGTATCAATAAACAATGGTCACGATCAAATATATACGTGTCAACTTAGGTTTATTAGCATTTTATTCTCCTATCTAGTGCACGTACTACTGCGTCCCATACCACAGGTTTGGTGCACGCAAAACAGTGTACGTTTTAGACATAGTGGTGGGATCTACATAGTGTATACTCGGTGTAACACGATAACAAGATAACAAGATAACAAGTTCACGAGTTCACAAGTAATTCTCCACCTTCCACGTCAATATTCCCTGTAAACAAGAAGGGCCCTGCTGAGTACATTTTCTGAGACTATCCACTACTAAGTCAACCGTTATTAACCTCGGCTTGTTTAGTATTTTATTAAGTCATTCATGTTCATGAAAGTGTGTATAAGAATGTCAAGGGGGTGATAAGAATGCGGCAACATGATACAATGCATAATAATATACATGAAGTAGTGAATCTGAAAACAACCGACACAGTAACTCTAAAACAGCGATAACTCATAGACTACAATTCAAAATTCGAAAATTTTGAATGATATTGGCAACTAGACACTTAGAGCTACAATTCATTCTTATATAACTTGTGTTAATTCTTATGGTAGCAGGTTCGAAATCTTTGTGCAAAACAGAACAGGCAGCAGGAACTCATGAAATGTCATCACATATATGTTCATCAAAGTAGATAATCAACATGCTATTGTATCATGAAATGTATTAATACTAATATACAGCAATTAGAATGGATTTTTATAGTGTACAAGTCAATTATCATGTCATAGCTCAAGTCACAAGATCTCAATCAATCAACATGTATTCGATCACAATATATTTTTCTCATATGCAAGTTCTAGTCAATTTGTTCATGTCGTATGTGTATATAGGTTTGGGTTTGAGTCAATGGATAATAGCATGATGTCAAGAGTACGTCGGGTTAGCTAGTGTAAACTCTCGATACCCCCAATGGAAGTATACAAAGCAGTATTACGATAATTGAAGGAAACTACTTGCGGGAGATCAATAAACTTAAACTAGAAAAATTAAATGAGTTCAAATGGACTTGCCTTTTGTAGACGATTTGATTAGTCTGAATATGCGAGAATAACGGGATCAGAATCCCGGGCGACGCTCCAAAACACGGCGAAACACGGCAAAATAGCGAACAGCAAACACAAGACAGCAATACCCCAAACTCAGGATCGGATCTGCTACACCAAAACAGCCAACACCGAAACGGACCACTCAGTAACCACTCCACACCGGATCCAAGGCAAAATAGCAAACGCCAAACCCAGATCCAGTGAGCCAAAATAGCAAACACCCAAAAGCTTGGATCCCCTACTAGACAAAACACAACACACCAAAAGCCAAGATCAGATCCCCCCTCAACAACACAGCAAACACCGAAGTCCACTGCTACCTACTTTTCTTCCCTACTTAGACAGAGAGAGAAGGAGAGCGCGGGAGAGACCTCGGCAACCACGGCGGTTGGCGACGGCACGGCACAGCGGTGGGGCGACAACGGCAGACAGCGACGACGTCGCTGTGGTCGGGAAGCGACGGCAACGGCGATGTGAGTGACGCGGCGAAGGGGAAAAATGGCGATCGGTGTGCTTGGTTTCTCTCGACGAACAGAGAAGGAGAACGGCGAGGGCAATTGGCTTGGACGATGACGACGAGGGGAAGCCTTGGTGGCTGTCGACTGGCCGTCGGAGGATCATTCGAAGATAGCAGCAACATCGACAACGGCATGCGGCGGAGTTGGCAAGGTCGAGTCGGCGACGCTCGGGGAAAGGAAGCAGTCGATGGAAACAGGGGGCTTCGGTGGTTAGACGAGGAGGATGGGTAGTGGTGGTCGAGGAAGGAGGCACGTTGGTAGCTGGGTTAGCGGCTGGAGGGACGGTCGAGCGGGATGCAGTGGCGAGGCGCTAGGCGAATCCGAGGATGGAGTTTCTGTAATACCCCGTATTTCTGAAATATATATATATGTGTAAATAAAGTTTGATTTGAATATATAAAGAATGTGATGTTGTCCTATAGGATGTTCTATAGGGGGGATTTCATTAAAATCCGGGTTGTTGAAGAAAAGCACAGAATGTGTTAATGGTTTGGTTGGTTGATGATGACGTCATCAACAGATTAGATGTGGGTCGTAGGATAATGATTTCGGAAAGGGTATAAAAATGAGATTTGAATGCTTACGAGATTTAATGCTTACGGGATTTGTAAAGAGATTTGGGAATAATAGTCCCATATTGGAAATATACAAAAATAGTTTGAGTATAAATATAATTGCCTATGATCAAGAGTCACCTAATTGGTTAACCACCTTTTGAGAGGCAACCTGTGGTGGGCAGTTGTACTACATAGTATCTAATTTGTATTCTAAAAATATTAAAATTGTCTGAGTATTGGGGCGGGGCGTTACAAATGGTATCAGAGCAGACTTTCGACACCAGGTGTGGAAGAGGGCCTCAGTATGATCCGCGGTGTTGAGAGTCATTGATCTCGAGGGTCGGGTATATTCTGCGGTATTGAGAGTTACTGATCTCCGGGATCGGGTATGATCTGCGTTGTTGAGAGTGATTGATAGTCGGGTATCCGACCTGCGGTATTGAGAGTGATTGATCTCCGGGATCGAGGACGACGCCACATCGGCTAGAAAGGCAGATCCTACACTAGATGTGTGTCCCGTACTCAGCGAGGACGTTGATTTCTAAGGTGGAATGTATGTAATACCCCGTATTTCTGAAATATATATATATATATATGTAAATAAAGTTTGATTTGAATATATAAAGAATGTGATGTTGTCCTATAGGATGTTCTATAAGGGGGATTTCATTAAAATCCGGGTTGTTGAAGAAAAGCACAGAATGTGTTAATGGTTTGGTTGGATGATGATGACGTCATCAACAGATTAGATGTGGGTCTCAGGATAATGATTTCGGAAAGGGTATAAAAATGAGATTTGAATGCTTACGGGATTTAATGCTTACGGGATTTGTAAAGAGATTTGGGAATAATAGTCCCATATTGGAAATATACAAAAATAGTTTGAGTATAAATATAATTGCCTATGATCAAGAGTCACCTAATTGGTTAACCACCTTTTGAGAGGCAGTCTGTGGTGGGCAGTTGTACTACATAGTATCTAATTTGTATTCTAAAAATATTAAAATTGTCTAAGTATTGGGGCGGGGCGTTACTTGCGCTACAGTTTCGTTCAGCGAAAATCGGAGATTTGCAGTGATGAGCGGAAGTCAAGGGAGAGGATGGGGACGATGATGATGGGGTTTCTGCGGAGGCGGGAGGTTGACGACATGGTGCAGGTGCTACTCGAGGTCGACGAGCGGGGGTGTTGGCGACAAGGGCGTGAGGAGCAGGACTGGAGAACAGGGCATCGCGAGGTGGTAGCGGTGGCTGACGAGGAGCTTCAATCGATGGGGAAGATGAAGAGTTTGGGTCTGTTTGGTTTTAGAGACAGAGGAGGGGAGACAGGGTAACAGAGGAGATAGAGTGGGAGAGGGTTATATTAAAATAATAATAAAATATTAATAGTGGGTAGTTGGAGATAGTGGGGAGTGTAGTTACGGGAACCGTGAAGAGTGGGTGAATGTGAAGAGATTTGTATACGGGTGAGTGTATGGGTTTGTGAGTTTGGGTTTAGGGTTAGAGTCCAATAGGAGATGGACTTGGGTTTGGGCTTCATTTAAATATAATAAATTCAATAATAATTGTTAGGCTTCTCATGAATTCAAAATAATCAATAAAATGATAGTATGGATTAACTTGGGCTTCAAAGTAAATAAATAAAAAGAAGAGAGACAAAATTCTAGTTTGGAATATAAATTTGGGTTTCAATAGGAGATTCAAAAGGATTTAATTCATCGGAAAGAATCTATACGGAAATTGAATTAAAAGAATACATGGAGGAAAGAAAAAAAATGGAAATCCGTATTATCGGAAGCAGGGGTTACTAGAACCTTAACCATCTAATCCACAACTCAGTGATTACTGCGACTGAAGATGCAATCTGGATAATAAATTAATCAAGGCACTCTATAAATCTGCTTTAGGCTATATAGCCAATCTACCACCTCTGGATAAACATATATGACAGCCCAGTTGTTCAACCTAGACTCGACTCTATCAATGACAATATTCCAATACAAATGCTCAACTCAAGAATATCTCTGGACTCGCAATTTAACAAGTTTTCCATACCAGAAACACCTTCAAATTAACAAATATAAAACAAAATATAAAATTCTTAGTTTAGTAAAAGTACAAGTAAATATATAATAATTTTGTCATGCACATATTGCAAATTCAAACCTCCTGAATAACCTCAGTTAAAAACCCATTAGGAGCCAGCGATAACATTTTACTGATTTAACCGACAACCAAAATAAATTTACACAATACTTGTACAATCAACTATATTAACCAAAACAGAAAGGTGCCAGAAAGCAAACAATTACTACTATTTTTATCAAATGTTTTTCGTGTGATCTTCCTTTGCATGTAGGTTTATTACTATGGAAGGGTTGGAATTGGCAATGAGGGAGCATGGATTAACTGATGATGCAACAATTAATAAGTGAAACACTATTTGAAGTTAGATTCAGATGTTGAAGAATCTACCACACAACTCGTAGTGCTAATAGCAGAAACACACCACAAGCAATTAAAACTCCCAAGACTTAGATGAACCAAGAACAAGCCACCACAATATATGCAAGATCCCACTAGAACACAATCAATATGCAGAGATAACCAATACTTCTTATTCCCCAAGAAATACAAAGATTACAAAGAGATTATAACTCTCAATCTCTCTCTCTCACCTTTGAAACACTCGGCACAATCCCCTCTTGAAGTTGAACAATGATAACGGCTCACCAAATCTCTCTATTCTAAAACACTCTGAAAAAGTCCAGGTCAACCCGCAACTCACGGAATGATGAAAACCTTCTTCCAACTTCCCTTCCCTGAGACGTCTCCGACCACTTCCTCTGCTTGTTTTTGCATCCGGTAAACCCTCATTCATCTACCAATCCACCCCATCTCCCCTCTGCTACCACCCACCTTATTCTTCAACTCAACTTCGACTCCTCTCCTATGCTTTCTGAAATGGAGATGAGGGGTGGCGGACCCATTGAGCGGGACCGCAACCCCCGCCCTGACCCACCACCATCTCCACAGCAACCTTCCGACCATTCTGCTCATCCACCTCCTGATTTCACCGCTGTATCTCCACAAAAACCCTATAATCCTAAGCCGTTTCAGGGACACAAACAAAGCACACCCAGCAACCTCCCACTGCTTGGAGATGAGGTTCCTCTAGCTATCCCTCACAATGCTTCAGCATCGACGGAGTATCACAATAGGGTTGAGCAATCCCATAGGCTCAGGCACGACCTTTCCCCTAGGCGGGCACACCGGAGTGCACTCCAAGGCCTGGGGAAAGGCGACGCTCATCATCGCCAGCATCGGGAGCCTTCACCGAGGGGACGGGCCCATGAGAGGGGTCCTCCTACTCGCTTCAGAGAGCTTCAGAGAATACCCAACATGGACCAACATCGCCATCGGCGGAGTGTCATAGACACTAGGGTCAAAGAGGATTCGCGCGCTCCAAGGGAGGCCTTAAACCAAAAAAAGACAAAATCCAATACAACAGTATCCTCAGGTTACCTCTACCACAGCAACAGAGACGGTGCGGCGAGGATGCAGCAGGGTGTCCAACTCATTCGCCAACCGTCTGCCGACCCTAGCACGAGACGCCTCGACGTCCTCTCCGGCGAGCAAGCTCCAGCCAACCCCAAGGACACTTCCGCTCGGGACCATCGAGGGGCTCCGAACGAAGCGCCGCAAGAGGAAGGGGAACGAGCTCGAGGAGGGGAGGAAACGGAGTCGTGGTCGGTGGTGAACAGAAGGGGCAAGAGGAGTAACTGGTCCACTTCTACTACAGTCCAATATAAACGCCTATCCGAAGATCACCATTCCAAATTGATCCACAGTGAAGTTGAAAAGAAAAGATACAGAAAGGGTAAGAGGAAACCCGTCCCTTGCTTCAACTGCGGGGACCTAGGTCACTTCCGCTCCGAGTGCACGAAAGAAGTGCGCTGTATCAGATGCTTAAAATGGGGCCACTTATCTTACTCTTGCACTAACGTTGTCAAATCCAGTGTGGATGAGGAGCGGCATGTCCTTAGAGGGAAGTCGCCGGAGAGCCCCACTAGGATTAAGCTAGCCAACAGCTTGGCGGTGATCAAGAACGAAGAAGCGTGGTTACAACAGTGGTGCGCGATTGCTAGGATTCGGTCGGGAAGCCCATCGGAGGATCATTTGCTCCAGGCCCTCAATCATAGATGGCCAATGCGTGCCGACCAGGAATGGGTCGTCAAGAAACTGTGCCACCAACAGTTCTTAATCTCCTTTCCTAAGCCTGAGAAGGTATCCGAAGTGGTGGGGCTAGGGAAAGTAGATTTCGGACACTTCCAAGTGGAGTTCAACCACTGGTCGCCGACATTTGGAGCAGAACTGCCACAGGGATCGCTGTTTTGGATTTGGATCCACAACATCCCAATCCAGTTTTGGAAGAGAGAAGCCATTCAGGAGATTATCTCGGACTTTGGGACGGTGGATCGGCTTGATGAGAAGACGGAGCGCCGATCAAACCTGATTTCGGCTAGGGTTTTGATCAGGTGTAACGACATCGCGCTCTTGCCACGATTTGCAAAAATTTATTCGTTTGAGAAGGCTTATTTGGTGAGATTTGTTCTCGATCAGAAAATTGAACTCACTCCGTCGCCCAACCCAAATCCAGCGTCTTCGATCAGGGACAATCGTAGCTACAAACAGGTGTTGTCGCCAACGAAGAACACCACCATCGACGGAGCCCATCTGATTGAGAGGGCACACCGCGAGGTGATCAAGATGGCCTTGGGCTCAAAACATCGCATACTCTCGCCGGAGAATGACCCACCGACAGAGAAGGAATCTCCGATCGGGGCAGATGGGGGAAGGCAGAGCACCGTTCAGACCATAGGTCAGAGACCACTTGGGGTCCCCAACTCAGTGGTCAAAAAGATGTCTTCGACCAACCACTCTGTCCCTTCCAATAATGGCAAAGCTGATTTGGGGCGTCGCATGCAACCACCCAGAGAGGAGTTGGTGGCGGATTTGTCCACTTCGGGAAAGAAGACAAGCGAGCGCCCGCTTTCTACCAAAGAGTGGGTTACCCAACGCTGGTTCCCTTCTGATAAAGCTACTTCGGTTTCACAGAAAGGGGGGGGGCTAGAGGCAGGTGTTGATCTAGGGAAAGCGGCAGGAACCATTTTGGGGATAACGACGACGAGAGTTGGTGGGCTTTCCCAGAGCGAGCAGAGCTCTGGTGTGGAAGGGTTGGAAAAGCAGATCTCACCTTTGAGGAAAGCTAAGGGTGGTATGAGGGAAGAGGTGGAAGATAGAGAGGTTGACGAAGAAGTTGCCTTATGCGGAAAGAACAGAGTTAATGACGCTCGCAATAAGGCGTCTCTTTCTCTGAGCTTTTCCACCGCAGCAACGCTCAATAAGGAGCTGCCACGTGCCGCTTTGGGGAGCGGATCAGCACCGATCGATATAGAGAGGCCACGTGACACATTGGGCAGTCCAACCGGCGCCTTTTCTATTGTGCACTCAGCGTGCGATGCACCCACCGATGGACCCATCTATGACGTGTTGACACGTGTCCAAGAGGATAAGCCCAATGAATTGAGTTGCGGTGTGGAAGGCGGGAGTATCGAAATGGGGGGTCTGCTGCTCCGCGGAGGGTTGGACACTTATCCGGTGGTCAAGTCTGGTACTGAATTAAAGTGGGCTCGAAATATTGGAAATCTTGGGCCCTTTGAGGGGTCCAAATCGCCTAATAAACTGCAGACAATTGGTTTTCCTCAAAACGGGCCCAGTGAGGGGTCCGTGACTGGAAGCGGGCCCAAATAGGGGACCGCAACTGCTGATACTAGTTTTATTATTGGCTCTGCTAGTGACGGGCCCATTGAGGGGTCCGTGGTGATAGCCCCCACTATTATTATCGACTCCATGCTTACAGACAGTGATGAGGATCCAGAGGGACGACTGAATCTCGATGAAGAGTTCTTTTTCTCTGAGGAGGAATCTGAGGATTCGGAGCTCATTGCCAACACTCAGAGGGAGATTTCGCCAGAGCTTGTTCGTTCCTCTATTCAAGATTCAGCTCCGGGTTTTAGCTCGGGACAGCCCCGCAGTGCGGTGGGTTTCAGGGTTCGACGATCTCCGAAGATGGCTCATGTGGAGTCCTTGGATGACTATCTTGAGGTCGCCGCTGCAGCCAAGGCCGCTAAGCTCGACAATGGAGGTACGACAAGTTTTTTAGCTTCTATTTTAAATTACATGTCAGATTCCGATGTTTTATCCCTTGCTATCACTTGTGGGTTAGAAGTTTGGGACACTGAGCGTATTGCCTTACTTCTCAATAAACTTCGGGGTTGGGAAACACAAAGGGTTGGGACATCTAACGATTTTGTTTCTGGAGTCGGAACAGGGCCGACTATCATTCTCGAGGATGTAGCTGGCCCTACACCCTCCACTACGATCTCCCAGGTCAATTCCCCCCAATGAATACACTCTTTTGGAATGTTAGGGGATTGGGGGAGAGGGGTAAGAGAGGTATGGTGAGGGATGTTATCAACAATTCCAAGGTAGATATAGTTGGGTTGCAGGAAACCAAACTCCAGCATGGACTCAAACTTAAAAGAGTTGGGGGTAATAGAATCAAGGAATGGCGGCAACGCCCCTCTGTAGGTGCCTCAGGGGGGATTGCGATAGGGTTTAATTCGGATCTTCTCTCCTGTGAAGAAGTTCACTGCGGTACGTTTTCCTTAACCGCCCGACTTAAGAGACGATCAGATGATTGGAGGCAAACGGTGACTGTGGTCTACGGGCCAAACGTGGCCACTGACAGAGAAGCCTTCTGGAAAGAACTAGCAGACGTCCGTCAACGCTGGGCAGGCCCATGGATTGTGGGAGGGGACTTCAACATTACTAGATTTGCCTTTGAGCACAAGGGAAGGGGCGCTAGCGACAGGCACCGAGCAGAATTCAATAGAGTTATCACGGAACTTGAACTGATTGATATCCCAATCAATGACAGGCTCTTTACGTGGTCTAATTTACAAGTGGACCCGGTTATGGCCAAGTTGGACAGGGTTCTAGTCTCTATGGATTGGGAAGCCCTATTTCCTCTCGCAACGGCCAAAACGATTCCAAGACCAACTTCTGATCACACACCGATCCTCCTTGATGTGGGGAATCGGGGAGCCCGCAAACCTAGGAAATTCAGATTTGAGAAGGCATGGTTGGAAATTCAGGGATTCCATCATATGGTTATGGAGAACTGGGCGCTCCCAATGGTTGGCAGGGACGCGGCGTCTCGATGGTGTGGTAAAATTCGAAGATTGAGAAAAAGGCTCGGGAGGTGGAACCGATCTAGATTCTCGACCATCTGGCGTGATAAAGAGTCATCTCTGGAGATTATTGATGAGCTCGAGAGGGTGGAAGAATCTAGAGTGCTGTCACAGGAAGAGCGCAACAGGCTCTTAGAGCATCGCAATCTCATTGCCAATCTGTATAGATTAGAAGAGATCAAATGGCAACAGAGGTCCAGGATTTCGTGGCTCAAAGAGGGGGACGCGAATACAGCCTACTTCCATCGGGTTGCAAGTGCAAGGAGGAGATCCAATCTCATCCTCTCAATTCAGACAGCTACCGGATCGTCGCAGGATGAAAAGGTGATTGCCACTACCTTCCATTCTTTCTATAAGGGCCTATTCGGGAAGAAGAATGACTTCAGGATTCCAATGGGGGCTGACTTCTGGCAGGAATATCAGAATGCCTCGTGTCATAACCTTTCTTCCTTGGAGGTACCTTTCACGGAGGTTGAAGTCAAAACGGCCATTGACCAGATGGGAGCTGACAAGTCACCTGGCCCAGATGGCTTTCCTATGGTGTTCTTCCAAGTGTTCTGGGAAGAAATTAAAGGAGAATTTATGGATGTCATGACGGAATTTTTTCACAATAACCTGAGGCTGGGTATGTTCAACTTTGCAGAAGTTGTGTTGATCCCCAAACGGGAGGATTCTAAGACCGTAGGGGATTTTAGGCCAATCAGCCTGATAAACTGTTCTGCTAAGATCATTACTAAGGTCCTAGCCATCCGCTTGGGAGGACTCATGGATAGCCTGATCAGTAGAACACAAACGGGATTCATTAAGGGCAGATGTATCCTGGACTGTGTGGCTACCGCGGAACAAGTCATCCACCACTGCCACAAGTGCAATTCCAAGAACTTCCTCCTCAAACTGGACTTTGAGAAAGCATATGACTCCGTGGACTGGGAATGCTTGTTTGAGGCTCTCAGGGGGAGAGGTTTTGGGGACAAATGGATTAGATGGATTAAACAGTGTTTGCTGTCTAGCAAAACGGCAATCTCAGTGAATGGGAGGCCTGGTCCCTCGTTCTCGTGCAAGAAGGGACTTCGACAGGGGGACCCACTGTCTCCGCTACTATTCACTATTGTAGCGGATGTGCTTAGAGGGATGCTTCATAACTGCCAAAGGAAAGGGTGGATTTCACCTGTGGCCAGCAGCAATGCTAATCAGGGATGCACGATCCTTCAATATGCTGACGACACCCTGATTTTTGGTAATGGATCTAGACCGGAAACAATTTGCTTCAAAGGGGTCCTTTACTGCTTTGAAGCCTGGTCAGGCCTGAGAATAAATTTCCACAAGAGCGCGCTAGTCCCTATTTCACTATCAGAAGCTGATACTCGGGAACATGCCTCCATTCTTAACTGCGCGATAGAAGAATTCCCAATCAAATACCTAGGGCTTCCGCTACGCCCAGGGAGGTTAAAAAAGGCGGACTGGTTGCCTATTATAGATAGGGTGGAGGACAGATTGTCCGGATGGAAAGGCATTTCACTTTCTCTTGGGGGCAGAGTGGTTCTCATCAACTCGGTGCTTTCCAATCTGCCCACATACTACATGTCCTTTTTTGAACTCCCTAAATGGGTGATCCAAAGGATCGACCGTGTCAGGAAAAGATTTCTATGGAAAGGTGCAGATCCTAATAAGGGTGGCTACCACCTGATTAAATGGAATATCGCTTGCATGAAAAAGAGGCACGGAGGACTAGGAATTATTGACCTTAGAGATATGAATCTGGCACTACTAGGAAAGTGGTGGTGGAAGGTTTTCCATCACTGCGGGGAAGGATGGCAGGCCTTTATTCAACCTTACCTTCGTGGGAAAGGGACTAGGAGTCTAGGCTTTCGAGTAGGAGCCAAAGTGTCCCGTTTCTGGAAAGGAGTTGCGAAAGCAAGCGGACCCTTCAACTCAGCAATATCTTCTGTGATCGGTAATGGACGAACCACAAGATTCTGGTGGGACAAATGGTGCGGTCTTCATGCTTTCAAGGAAGAGTTCCCTGAGCTGTTTGCTAGAACGAATCGACCAAACATCTCGGTGGCGGATACTTGGAAAAGAGGAACGTGGAGTCCGTCGTTCCAAGGAACTCTATCGCCAACATTGCTAAGGCAACTGCAGGAATTACAAAGGTGCATTGCCCAGTCTGGGATCATTTGTACCCAGGGCCCAGATCACATGCGGTGGGGACCTGAGAACAAGGGAGGGTTCTCGGTTAGATCACTGTACCACCGGATTCACTACCGAGGGTGCAGGCCAAGTTGGGCAGCGGTACTTTGGAAGGCTAAAACACCGTTGAAAATCAAGGTCTTTCTCTGGCTTGTGCTCAACAATGCCATTCTAACTAGAGAAAACCTAGCCAAGAGGCAACCTAACATTGCGACCAATTGCGGGTTCTGCAACGTTCACGTGGAAAGTCTGAATCATCTGTTCATCCACTGCACTAGAAGCAAGGCCATTCTGATAGAGGTGCTGAGAGCACTTGGTACAAGTGACTACCCAAGAGACTATGAGGAGCTATGGGTTGGTCCCAGATTCGCATCGGTCCGTCACGATATGAAGGATGCATGGTTTATTGCCATTGCGGCGACCACATGGGTGTTATGGCTAGATAGGAATAATTTTTATTTCCGTACTACATGTAATTCTATTTCTAGTAATCTTACTCATATTATGCATCTAATCTCCTTTTGGGCTACAGCTGCTGCCTCAGGAGCAAGAGGAAGGATTGCAAGGGTTTTTCAGGTGGAGGACTTTGATGACGAGGAGATAGAGTTCGGGCCAACTCTAGACTGATGGGTGGACTCTCGCCCCATTTTGTGGTATCAGGCCGTGTATTGGTTGTTGTATTTTGGTTAGTTTAGATTTGATGATGTAGCCCACCCCCCAGGGTTTTGTTGGGGGTTATGTTTTATTTCCTGCACTGTACTTTCCCCCGGGACTTCGGGGTTGTTTATTAATTTCTTATTAATGAAACAGGGTGGCGTTATCCCACCTTTTCCTCAAAAAAAAAAAAAAATCTCTCTATTTGGATCATCAAAGATATCTAAACCCTAGAGTCTATAGCCATATATATAGCCCCCAAGTAAACCCTAAAAGATAACACAAATCCAGCAATTTGGCCTTAAACTCGTAAGCCCAAAAATAATCAGCCGCCGAATTCGGTCGACCGCACCCCCAAGGTCGATCAACCGCAACGTGTAAGTCCAGATCCGAGAGCTACCGGTCGACTACACCCCCAAGGTCGGTCGACCGTCCTCTCCTATGTTGGACCTTGTACACTTGAAGAACTCTCAGCAGCTAGGGTCGGTCGACCGCAACTCTCCAAACTGCATTCTTCTACTTGTTGTTTGTCTTCTCTTGCTTCTTTGTCTCATCTTCTTCTTCTCCAACTTCAAGTACTCATTGCCTACGTGAATTTGAGGCCACAATTCCTAACAATCTCCCACTTGGACCAAATACACCATGCTTCAAAGTTATTGCAATCTTTACCTCGCATTATCTCTGGCAATCTCCTACTTTCATGGAAGACCCAAGTACTCTCCACTCTCATGAAGAGCACCTCGTCACTCCACCACGTGAAGTGCACCAACCACCCCTCATCACCTCATGAAGGATGTGCTCCACCAATCACATAGAGCACGAATACCGGAGAAACAACCTCCCGTATCGGATTTCATGTTACAAGATTCCCCAACTCGCAGAATCTCCATCAACACCGGATGTGGTTCAAAACCTCTCAATGCACCCTCTACATTAGAAGTCTCTGTGGACGACACCTCCACAATATCCGCAGACTGTTTAACCCCTACAGTCCCAATTCGGTAACCCTCATCGACATCACCCTGCATATCGATACCAGTACTTTCTATCACACAAGAGTGACTTGAAGCTTCAACTACCAATTCGCAAAGTACCTTCACCGCAGCAATGTCTTGCCCTCTAGGATCATTTCCATGGCCAGCAGCTCCCACTCAATTAATAACCTCCCCTCCACAACTGAAAGAACTCGGTTGCACCCCACACAACCTACTACTCGATTCTGGCTAAGAGTCAATTACAGGAGAAACACCTCTCACGTCTCTAAGCAAATATAGTGTTCCCTCAGGCTTTCCTTTTGTAATCATTCTTGAACCTGCAACTATGCACTACTCCCCACTACCAACTGTAGTAGACATACCTACTTTGTCTAGCCTTCCAATCGAAATAAGATTTTTCTTCAAGTTTGGAACATGCCTTGTCTCCCGCAAGACAACACTTTGATCATCATTGGCTTTCACGCGAACAGTACCAACCCCACGTACAGGACACCGGTGACCATTCCTTACGATCACATCTCCAAAAAAACCCTCCTTGTAGTCATCAAATAGTTCTCTCCTCGGAGTGCAATAAAAAGAAGCTCCAGAATCAATACACCTATCTTGAGTGCCCAACTCCTCCCAAGCTGATAAGCATAACGCTTCAACAAGCCCCACTTGAGCATCCTTTGGGGTATCTCTCTTCCGTTTCTCCTGCTTCTTCTTCATATAAGCCTTACAATTGCGCATCATGTGACCCTTCTTGTGACAATACCAGCACTCAGGCACATGTCCCCCATCATTTTTATCAGACCCGCTCTCAGATGAACTACTCTGATCCTTTCTTCTTCGACTGCTCTTAGATCTCCCACATCTTTTCTCAACGTACATGGAAGAATCTCTAGAAAATAATGATGGATATCCTCTGTTTCTCACCCTTCTCACATTCTCGTTCAGAATGCTACTCACCACATCCTGTAGAGTCGTCAAATCTGTCATAGTGCCTATAATAGTTTGTTCCACCGTACCATAACTATCAGGTAAAATAGATAGAAGTAATAATGACTGCCCCCTCTCTGAAAACTTCAAACCTGCAGCTTCTATCTGGTTGTAAACCATACAGTAATTGTTCACATGCTCTGCTACTGAACCCCCATCCCTCAACTTCATATTAATCAATTTCTTCAGATGAAGAATTTGATTAGATGCAGATGGTTTCTCATACATATCCGTGAGAATCTCCGTAGCCTCCTTTGTGGTCTTTACCTTAGAGCTATGAAATAACACATTCCTACTCGGTCCCAACTGAATTTGCCCCAGCACCTTCTGATCCAAACGATTTCAATTTGCCAAGACCTTCGCATCTTTGTCTGCACCTACCGGCTTCTCATCAAACAACGGACCGTCAAGATCTTTCTTACGAAGATACGCTATCATCTGAATCTCCCACATCGCGAAGCCACTCCCATCAAATTTTCCGATCTTCATCTTGTTGTTAGCCATCTCGAACCAACTAGGCTCTTATATAACTTGTTGAAGAATCTACCACACAACTCGCAGTGCTAATAGCGGAAACACACCACAAGTAATAGAAACATCCAAGACTTAGATGAACCAAGAACAAGCCACCACGATATATGCAAGATCCCACAATAACACAATCAATATGCAGAGATAACTAATACTTCTTATTCCCCAAGAAATACAAAGATTACAAAGAGATTACAACTCTCAATCTCTCTCTCTCACCTTTGAAACACTCGGCACAATTCCCTCTTGAAGTTGAACAATGATAACGGCTCACCAAATCTCTCTATTTGGATCATTAAAGATACCTAAATCTTAGAGTCTTCAGCCATGTATATAGCCCCCAAGTAAACACTAAAAGATAAATACAAATCTAGCAATTGGGCCTTAAACTCGTAAGCCCAAAAACAATCAGCCGCCGAAGTCGGTCGACCGCACCCCCAAGGTCGGTCGACCTCAACGTGTAAGTTCAGATCTGAGAGCTGACCGGTCGACTGTACTCCCAAGGTCGGTCGACTGTCCTCTCCTCTATTGGACCCTGTACACTCGAGGAACTCTCAGCAGTTAGGGTCGGTCAACCGCGCAGTCGACCGCAACTCTCCAGACTGCATTCTTCTACTTGTTGTTTGTCTTGTCTTGCGTCTTTGTCTCATCCTCTTCTTTTCCAACTTTAAATACTCAGTGCCTACGTATATTTGAGGCCACAATTCCTAACAAGATAACGTAAGCCATCTCTAAGTTTCGATTCAGACATTTCACTTTTTCTTTTTCTGCATTTTATTTCTGGGAGAAAAAAAAATATAGCTCCAAAATAGTGGACAGGTGAATTCACAGACATGTATACATGTAATGCGGGATGGAAGGATCAATTATCAGGAATTCTGTTGAATGATGAGAAGTGGAGCTCAACAGTGGATACCGATAAATTATTGGTTTAAAGAGATACTTAATATTATCATCCTTCTTAGTTGTTTGGTATAATATGGATACTAGTGCATGATTGCACCAGTTTGTTTCTTGGATTGAGTGATATTAATTTGTGTAAACTATTTTTCGGTTAACTGAATATGATATGCCATTCTGAATTTGCTAGTAAGAAAACCAGTCGGTGTCATTGGATTGATATTTCGCAAGCATTTGCTTTACTTCGTTCCATCATTTTCTGCGTGAAATACACACCAGGATATTGTTAGTGTTAGATATGGTATTTAGTCCTATATTGAATATGTATCAGTTTAGTATTTGGTTCCCTCCTACATATAGGAGTCATTGTACACAATTATATTTGATTCCAATAATACAATCATATTTCCAATCTCTTTGTTAGCTTATCATGGTATCAGAGTCAAGTTATACAAATCTCTTTTTCTTATCAAAACCCTAGAATCCAAACAGCCAAAAAATAATAATAATAATAATAATAATAATAAAATAAAAATAAAAATTCATCGTCTTCAACCTCCCATCGACGTCCTCTTCTTCAACCCCTCGCCAACTCCCGTCAAGACCCAACAAGAAGAAGAAGAAACTAATCTTGTTCCAACCCCCGATCGACTCCAGCCAAGACCCTCGTCGACTCCTGATCCAACGCCCTGTCGAACCCCCCCCCCCCCCCCCCCCCCCGCGTCAACTCCTGCCTACACCCTCATCGTCAATCCCGAAGACTCCAGCGACCCAATACCACTCCCCGCTGCTCTCCCTCCACAAACCCCCACCGCCACTCCCCACTGCTCACCGTCCACAAATCCCCGCCGCTTCCTCCTCCAAAAACCCTTATCTTTCAGTTGTAAACATTATTTTACAACTGAAATGACCCGCTCCATACCCTAACCCTACCCACTTCCAATACATACCCAACCCGAACTCTCATACCCGTTTCAAAAAAAAATTTAAAAATCAAAAAATTCAAAAAATTCAAAAAAAAATTCAAAAAAAAAATGCAAGTAGTTGTGCTTCTCCATGGAACCCCAATTTCGACAGTATCTTCCAGTTTCCACCGACTTCCCCCCTTTCCTCTGCCAAAGATTGGATTGATTGGGTTGTCCCTGTTGAGTCCACTCTTCTCGGACATTCCTTATGGGGTCACATTGATGGCTCCACTCCTCGTCCCAAAGATCCTGTAGATACCGCGTCAGAAACCAACAAGCAACTGATCGGCACTTCCCAGGCCACTTGGGATGATCATGATCATCATATCATTTCTTTTATTATATCCTCTGTCGGCCGCTCTCTTTGTGCAGATCTACTTTGTATTTGTCCCGCTCAGGCTCTTTGGCTTCAGTTGACTACTCAATATGTTCAGGCTAGTGGAGCCCGTGAGTACCAGCTTCTTGTTCAGTCAGTTCTTGATCGTCAGGGTGATCGCAGCATTCAGGAGCATTACACAGTCATGCACCACAACTGGCGCAAATTACAACAACTCCTAGATACTGATGTCTGTGTTACTCTGGTTAGGCAGTTCATGTTCTATATGATGGGTCTTCGACCCGAATACCAGTCCCTCTGTAGTCATCCCCGTTTTTGCACCCACTGTCAGCAAAATGGTCATACTCACCACGAGTGTTTCATCCTGCACCCACAACTCTTGGTGCTAGCACAGCAGCGCAGGAAACAACATGGTTTACCTCCTCTCAGTGATCCTTCTCATCCACCATGAGCAATGGCAGTTACACCACCTGTGCCCTCTCCTGCTACCTATGATATTCCTCAGTGACATCTTGCTTAGCTGAACTTTCAGAACTCGGGTCAGTCTATCAATACTAGCTCCTCTGCCTCCATTTTTTCTGTTACTCCTGGTATGAACTCTTTCTAGCTTTTAGATTCTAGTGCCTCACATCATCTTACTAACAACTATACACTCTAACACTCCCCTTAACATGCACTCACCGTCACTATACACTGATGATGGCTCATTACTCCACACTACACACTCCAGATCTATTCACACTCCAACTCTCCCATTGCCATTCGTTCTTTATCTATGAACCTTATTTCCATTAGTGTTTTATGCGATAGTGGTCTTACTGTTACATTTACTTCTTTGGGATGTACCATACAGGATTCTCAGAGTGGTCACATGATTGGACGGGCTAGCAGACATGGCCGTTTATATCACCAAGATTTCCTTCATGCTCATAATTCTACTTCGAATTATGCTGGTGTCGTCTGTTCTGATGCCGACTTATGGCACAGGCGCTTAGGTCATGTTAGTGAGTCTCTCTTGAAAACTTTAGTCCGTAATGGTGTTCTTGGAAATTTTACTTTCACTTCGTTATCTGTTTATCAGGGTTGTAAGTTGGCAAAACACTTGGCCCTCCTTTTAGCAATAAAAGTATTTCTCAATCCACTCATGCACTTCAACTTATTCACTCTGATATATGGGGCCCATCTCCTACACCCTCTCACAAAGGTTATCTCTATTATGTCAATTTCATCGATGACTTTACTAGATACACATGGGTATTTTTTATGCGCCAATGCTCTGAAATACCTAACATTTACCATTTCTTCACAAACATGGTTCACACTCAGTTTGGTGTACGCATCAAAATATTTAGCTCTGATGGTTCTCGTGAGTACACCTTCGCTGATATGAGATCGATTCTCCAATCTCATGGTACACACTTTCAGCAATCCTGCCCCCACACACATGAGAAGAATGATGTAGCTGAACGCAAACACCGTCATATTCTTGAGATGGCTTGCACTCTTTTACTCTCCTCTTCTGTTCCTCATTTTTTCTGGGTTGAAGCTGTCACGACATCTTTTAGCCTCATTAACATCACTCCCTCATCTGTCCTCTCTAGTACAACATCTTACGAGTCTCTACACCACTCATCTCCGGACTATAGTATGCTTTGTACTTTTGGATGCACCTGTTATGTCCTTCTCCCTCCCACGTAGTGCACGAAACTCACCGCCCGATATACTAAGTGCGTTCACCTTGGTCTTAGTCCTGAATATAAAGGATATCGTTGTTTTGATTCTATGGCAGGTCGTATTCATATTTTCCGACATGTCACCTTTGTGGAAGACTCTCCTTACTACTTGACCTCTCCTGAGGATGCTAGTTTTCTTGACTCCCCTGTTGTTGGGCCTTCTTCACCAGCCAAACCTTCACGCAATCAATTTGATCCCACTCATTTAGCTCCTTTCTCATCCCATATTGCCGTTCCACCTATTCTTCCTCCTATGGAGACACCACATGCATCCCCATAGCATCATGCCCCCCCTACATTCCCACAGTTACATGCACACACACACCCTATCTCACCTCCCCACCCTGACCCTACTCAATTGGTCCGCCAGTCTGCAAGTTCTACCTATGGCATCCCACCGGCTCGTTACACACCTGATGCCACTGGTTCTTCTGACCAGTTTGGTTTTGCCATCCTAGCCTCCTACTTACCCCAGTTTCATGCATATCTCACTGCCATACATCCTACACGTAAGCCCAGAACCTACCAGGAAGCTATTCAATATCTTGAGTGGCGGGAAGCTATTGCAGAAGAGTTCAGTGCTTTTGATCAGACTGGCACTTGGGATATTGTTTCTCTACCTGTGGGCGTCCAGCCTGTTAACTGCAAATGGATCTTCAAGGTCAAATATCGACCTGATGGCTCCATTGAGCGGCACAAGGCTTATCTTGTTTCCAGAAGTTTTACTCAGGAGCATGATATTAATTATGATGAGACATTTGACCAGGTTGCCCAGATGACTGCAGTTCGTACTCTCCTTGCCGTTTCCGCCATTCGTCAGTGGCCGTTATATCAGATAGACGTGAAGAATGCTTTTTTCCATGGTACCTTATCTGAGGTTGTGTACATGCATACTTCTCCTGGTCTTCCCACTCCTTCTCGTCATGTTTGCCGTTTGAGATGGGCTATATATGGTCTAAAACAAGCCCTTCAAGCCTGGTTTGAGTGCTTTCGCAGTGTTATCACCCAGGATGGTTTCAGTTAGAGTTCACAGGACCATTCTATGTTTATGCGTTCATCACCACAGGGGAGGGTCATTCTATTATTATATGTTGATTATATGATTATCATTAGGGATGATTCTGCAGGCATTGCCTCCACACAGAAGTACCTTCACCAGCAGTTTCATATGAAAGATATTGGCAAATTATGCTACTTTCTGGGCCTAGAGATTGCCCGCGGGTCTCGTGAGATACTTATTTCTCAACAGAAATACACATAAGATATTATCTCTGCTGCATGTCTCTCTGATAGTTGATCGGCCGACACTCCCTTAGAGTTTCATGTGGAACTTCGTCCCACAGATGGTGAGCCACTTCCTGACCCTACAAGATATAGACAGATTGTTAGACAGCTTGTCTACTTATGCATGACCAGACAGGATATTGCCCATGCATTCAGTATTGTTAGTCAGTTTGTTTCTGTACCTACATCAGTTTACTATAGTATACTTCTTCAGATCCTCAGATATCTTTGGGGCACTATCACACGCTCATTATTCATGCCCTCCACATCCAACCTAGAGCTCTGTGCGTATTATGATTCAGATTGGGCGGGTGATCCTACCACCAGACGGTCTAACACTGGTTTCTGTCTATTTCTTGGTGATTTATTGATCTCGTAGCGAAGCAAGAAATAGGAAGTTATGGCATGTTTATCAACCGAAGCTGAGTACAAAGCAATGGCAGCCACTACTAGAGAAATTATTCATGTTCGTTGGCTATTATCATATATGGGTGTAACTCTCACCGGCGCTACTCCTCTTCATTGTGATAACCGAAGTGCATTGCACATTGCAAGCAACCCGGTCTTTTATGAGCAAACAAAGCACATAGAGATAGATTTCCATTATGTTCGTCAGCGCTTTGAAGCAGGGACCATTTCACTTCACTCTGTTACCTCTTCACAGCAGATAGTAGACTTCTTCACCAAGTCTCATGTTGTCCAGAGATTTTGTTATTTGGTGGGCAAACTCGCACTATTCGACCCATCGTGAGTTTGAGAGCGGGTGTTAGATATTCTTTTTAGTCGATCCCATATTGGATATGTATCAGTTTAGTATTTGGTTCCCTCCTATATATAGAAGTCATTGTACACAGTTATATATAGAAGTCATTGTACACAGTTATATTTGATTCCAATAATCCAATCATATTTTTCAATCTCTCTATTAACCTTATCAGTTAGAATACAACACCAGCAGGTCTTGACCATGTTTTTTATCTGTTCTGAGTTATTAGAGTAAATAAAGGGTTGTTAGCTTATTACCGATTCAAGTGTTACACCATCTCCAACAACGCTACCCCACAATTTTAGCCAAAATAACTAGTTTAGAGGCATAATTATGCTCCAAAGGGACTCGCTAAATCACTCGCTAAAATATATTTTTCAGATTCATTCGCTAGATTTGGCGAGTTTATATCACTCGCTAAACTTCCCTTCCGTTCTTTCTGCATCACAAAACCAAAAAAAACATCTGAATAAAATCGCGATCACATCTGAAGAAAATTGCGATCAGAAAATGGAAAGAAAATCGTGATCAAAAAATTTGAAGAAAATCGTGACCAAAATCAAAAGAAAATCGCGATCAGAAGAAGAAAAAAATCGCTATCTGGGAACTATTCCTTTCCTCGCGGACGCGAGAACTCATGATTTGTTGTGAAATATTTCTTTCTTTGTGGGCTTAGGCTTTTCATTTTGGTTGGGCTTTTTTGGGGCTTGGATTTATATTTAAACTTAAATTTATTTTGGGCTTCAAAATATCTATGATTAGCCAAAATAGTTAGCATAATAGGAGTGTATACTTTTTTTTGCTGGCCAAATTATCCAATTGTTCTCTATTTTGCCTATTCTGTTGAGCCAAAATGGATAGCATGGTTGTAGATGCTCTTAGTCGGTTAGTCATGGGTTGTTAATTGTCCTATTCTTTAGGAACATGTTGAGGAAATTATGCAATGTGGCCTCCCTGTGTATGCCTATATAAGGCAAAGTACTTAACCCAGTATTGTATCCAACTTTTTAAGAGTAATAATAGCTCTAGTACTATTTTCTCTATTGTGTGTTACTTCACTTCAGTTACATTAATCTTCTTATTGTCTTCCAGTGTTCAACAATCTAGTATCAAAGCTAGGTTATAATGAGCATCATATTTTGGTGAGCTTTCTCTCTTGACAAGATGAGTGATCTTCAAGTTGTTAGCGGAGTAAAAAAGCTCAACAATCAGAACTACAATACTTGGTCTACATGTATGATGTATTACATGCAAGGCAAGGATTTGTGGGAAGTTTTCAATGGAAGTGAAGTTAAGCAACCAGAGGTAGAGGATGCAAATTCTACTCTTTGAAAATGGAAGATAAAAGAGGGCACGGCAGTGTTCGCTTTAAAGACTACGATCGAAGAAGATGTGCTAGAACATATTTGGGATGCCAAAACTCCCAAAGAAGCTTGGGATATGTTCGCCATCCGCTTCCCAAAGAAGAATGATACAAGGCTTCAACTTTTAGAGATCGAACTTTTTTGTTAGCACAACTCGACATGTCGTTCGCTCAGTATTTTGACAAGGTGAAGTCACTATGCCACAAAATTTCTTAGTTGGATCTGAAAGTGTAGTGCCCCGAATTTCCAATAAATAAACTCAGAAATACGTGGCACAACTCTCAGCATCTACCTCAATGTAATAGTAAACATAGCCAAAACACAGAATATTTTTCAACTTTTATTACATCAATTCTTTACATAGCACAGCGGAAATTAAACACCTTGAATTACATTTTCTTTTTCTTTTTTACAATACATTCTTTTACAATTTATATAAGCCATATTATCATTCTGTCACATGCATTCAATCCCAAGCTAATGGTACCTACCTGTAAAACATGAGGCTATAGATAACCCTAACCCCCAAAACTACGGGGTCAGCCATAACGGTGTGAGTGACATCAAAGAAAATACAATTTAAATGAAGCATAAAGAATAAATTCATAATCAACACATTCCCACAGTAGTAACAAACGGGATATGAAATAACGATAGATAAAGCATGAAAACATCAAGTGAACTAAGCCAAGTGTCAGGTGTAGGAAAACAGAAAACGTCATGTATAATACAAAACGAGAAAATACAAATGCAGTATGATGACAATCTAATGCATACTTGTCGAATTCTACGCATTCCATACTACATAGGTCCAGTACAAACCCTTATCATCCTCCACTTTATAGGGTTAAATCCCTCGTTATGCAACTAATCCTACTACAGTGATAAAAATATGTCACGACCGCTTCCCAATATAAGGGAACACGAACACGTAACAAAGGCCCAGCGAATAATTATACATCATCCATAAGCTGTAACAGATTAACTCAACAATATACAAGTGAATACAACCACGCAAGAGAAATGTAACCACATAAATAATGAATAAACAACAAAATAATCATGAAATAAATTCTCTAAATAATAATCCAATATCTGGGATAAAACAAACTTCGAGTCATAAAATATCGGAATACAAAGTATGATAAAAAGCAATAAAATAAGCAAATAACAAAAGATAGCTATAGTAGTCTAATAGTCCAACACCGATCTTCAGAGAGTGCTCACCAAGTTCTTCTGGTATTGCTCCTTCGGTACCTATTCTTGATCTAAAAAGACAGAAAAGAGTGTCCTTAGAGAAAGTCGTGGACAGCAAGTAAAGAAAACAGACGATAAAGGAAGCATGAATATTAAAGTAAAAGGGACAGGATCAAAGTCAAAGAACAAAGCAAAGAGCAAGCAACAATATCAAAGGTCTACAGTAATCACACATGTAATGCGTGATGTCAAGTCAAGTTCAATACTGGATCAAGCATGCAGGTCATTAATCATTTTATTAGCCTATCTAGTGAACGTACTACTGCAACCTATACTACAGGTTCAGCGCAAACACACAGTGAACGTTTTAGACAGATGGTGAATTTTCGGTTCGTGTACTCGGCCCAATAATCGGGAATTTATGGGATGTACAGGATGTTAGGATGTTTGGGATTTTCAAGATGTTCGGGATTTTCAGGATGTTCGAGAATTAGCTGGCAAAGGACCCCTACCGAGTACAATCTCTGATTGTTCACTACCAAGTCAACCCATGATACCCCGGCTTTTTATTAGTTATTTTCATCCTATGTGAGCATGCAAGAAGGTGTTAATGTCGTATGATACTAAGTGTGACTAATTATATTCGTTACAAACAAAGCAAGAAGCAAACAAGTCAATTAAACACACATCACATAATCAAGACAACATGATCTTGTTATACTCAAACATGGATTACTGCTACTACAGAAAAGCAAATCTGGATCTGTCAGAAGCTCTAGAAACTATAGTTCCACACGGTTCCAGCAAATATACATAAGGCATATAAAAGATACAGAAACTAGGGTGAAAACTCTATTCAATTCAAATTTTATGTTCAGGCAGCATGTTATCAATTATGTTCACCTATTTGTTTAAGGTTAGAAAACTCATCAAATAAATCAATAAAAATTCTGGGTCATTCTTACACATGTCTAGGTTCAGCCTAATTTATTTCAAATTTTTATTTTACTGCTAGCATGGTCAATTAAATTATAGAACAGCAAGATACGCATGCATTTGTGAATCTGAAAATTCTGACACAACTGTACTAAAATGATGATATATAACAGATTACACATCGGAATTCAAATTCACAAAAAGAGTAGTAAACTAGACATCTTAGACTAAATTTCATGTTCAGAAAGTTATTTCATAATATAACAGCAACATGGTCGAAAATCTGATTCAAAAAGAACAACTAGCAGTCCAGAATATATTTTGACATAAATAGGCAACAATTTAATCGTACAATCATATATTTCATGCAAATTAATAATCAAAGTGTCAATAGATGTTTAACATGCATAATTTCAGTTTCTTAGATGTAATTTCACAGGTATGGTAATCAGATCATTTAATCACATTCAATCTATTATGTATACAATTCATCAAACAATCTACAACATGGATATAGTTATTTTTCATGTAAGTGGATATGCATGAAACAATAGGGACTAGGTTTTAGATCAAAGAGAGTGGCACGATGTTAAGAGTATGTCGGGTTAGCTTATGTAAACCCTCAATAGACTTAACGGAATTGTCAAATAACAACATGATAAGGAAAAGGACGGGATCTACTTGCAGAGATCAAAGGAATCTTGAACAAAATAAAATACTAGTTCAAGAAGAGACTTGCATGTGAGACGATTAACTCAAATAACTAGAATAACTGAATAAGATTCCCGGACGACGAACCAAAATACGGCGAGATGCGTGCAAAATCTAAAATAGCAAGACACCACAACAACACACAGTAGATCCAAGCAGAATAGCAAAACAGCAAGAGCATATCCCCCCTACTATACAAAACACCCCATAGCAAACACACCAAGATCAGATCGCAACTCACCCAACAGCAAACGCAGAACATGGATCCCCCTCCCCACACAACACCAAATACCGAAAGCAGCCACTGAGCTTCCGTCTTCTCAACTGTGACCGAGAGAGAAAGGGCAGGAGAGGGAACGGCAGCAACTGCGGTCGTGAAGCGACAGCAGTGGCGACCACGGCAAGGGCGGCGATGGCGCTGCGGTCGAGAAGCGACGCAACGACAGGCTCGGCGACGGCTCTGTTCTTCGATGAAAATAGAGGAGACGACGACTGGTGTGTTCGGGCTTAGACGACGACGATGACGATAAGGGGTTCTGCGGTGATTGCGGGGGTTCACGGAGAGCGAAAACGAGACGGCAGCTAGGACGAAACGGCGAGGAAATGGGTAATGGGTTCGGGTTGAGGAGTTGACGATGGGGGAGAGATGGCGATGGGGATGGTCGGAGGACAACGATGTAGGATCCTGTAGGCTAAGCAACAAACACTAGAGGGGGGGTGAATAGTGTTTGTCAAAAATAAATTGCGGAATAAATAATTTCTCTCGGCACAGTCGACTTAGTAGTGAACCAGTCGACTGATATAGCCAAAATAAAGAAATTTAAACTCTCGAAGCAGTCGACTTATAGATAAGCCAGGCGACTGATGAGACAAAGAGAATAACTAATACGAGACTGATCAGTCGACTGATACGAAGCTGAGTCGACTGGCCAGACAAGTTTTGCAGAGTTTAATTAAACAAAAGTAAATGCAACCACAAGATAACCAATCACAGAGTACACAAGATATATCCTGGTTCGGTCCTCCCGACCTACATCCAGTCCCCAAGCAATCCACTTGAGATTTCCACTATTCTTGAAAAAAATTACAAGAATACCCTACGGCGTTCTGACAACAACCTTGTCCAACCCGTAGTCCTTCCTCTCAACCAGAGAAAGCAGACCCACTCTACAACCAAGAGTGAAACGACACCGACTCTTCAACCAAGAGTCAACAACCACTCTCCAACCGAGAGCAAAAGTACAAGAAGAATTTTTACAATCAACCTATAGCCTTGTTGGTGTATGTGTTGATGCACGAGGCTAAATCACAAGGTTGACTTCTATACTCAGTCCAGAGCGAATTCAATGCTATACTGGACTGAATGTAGAGAACCAAAGTGTATGAACTTTGAAAGCATTGTTTCTCAAAGAAAATCTCTTGAAAAGTTTCTCACAAGAATGCTCGGGTGTATTAAAAAACAAGTTGAGTTAAGTTAAGTTAAGTTTTGTTCTTTTCAGAGAGATGTGAAACTCTATATAAGGAGTTTTGATCTTCTGAACGTTGGAGAACGGTTACATAACTGTCAACCAACGGATCAGAACTTTTGAATTTGAAAAAAACTTGATTTTGAAAATCAGAAAACGGTCAAAAGCTCTCGAACAGTCGACTGGGTTGCCATATGAGTCGACTGATCAGAGTTTGAATAATTTTAAACAGTTTCGTACTTATCAGTCGACTGGCAGAAGCTTAAGTCGACTGGTACTTAAAAGTTAAAATTCTTCAAACTGTTTTGACTTATTTTTGGGGGTTTTAAAGAGACACACATTATGAAATTCTGAGTATGTGTGTGTTGACAAGGCTTTACATCATACTAAGACTCAAACAAGAAAATAAAATACAATGTTTATAAAATATTTGAACTTGAAGTCTTGAGTCTTGAGTCTTGAGTTGAAACTTGATCCTTGTCTTCTTCATCTGTATCTGTTTGAGCTTGTTTGTTTGTTCAGCTAGAATTGTCTTTAGTCTCTGCACTGCAATGTCAGCTGTATAATATAGACACATGATGCACTGTGTTGTGATCATCAAAATCAAGAACCAACAAACGAGAGGGCGATGACGAGGACGGTGGAGATGAAGGTGGTGGTCGGAGAGGCGACAGGATGACGGGATGGCGATGAGGCAAATGGGTTTGATTGTTAGGGTCGAAACAGAGGGCGGGATGGGGAAACAGGTAGAGTGGGTTAGGGTAGCACAGTATTAAAGATGGCTGAGGGTTAAGTTTGATTAGGGTTTAATAAGAGATTAGAGTATTTATAGGGGAAAAGTAGGATATTGGGTTATTGGGTAATTGGGTATTTGACCCAATAAATAAAAATAGATTGTATTTGAACATAATAGATCAATATAAACCCAAACACCAAGAATAAAATATCTGATAAAATATAATTTGTATCACATAAATTATTTGAAACAAATTAAAAACACAAATACTAAATAAGAAGAAATCTGTTTTTATTAATCAATAATAAATAAATAATCGCAATAACCATAAGAATAGTACTGATAACCATGACAATAAAAATAATAATACTAATAGTATCAATTAATAAAAAAATTAACAATAAGAAAAAAAATACTATCAATAATAATAGTAGTGACAATAATAAAAATAATAATAATAATAGTAATAACAATAAATAATACTAATAACAACAATGGCAATTATTAGAGCAATATCATTATGTAAAAATAGGAATTTGTTGAAATAGTCCAAACAGTAATAATATTTCTGGTTTGAGTTTAAATGTGAGTAGTTGATCAAGTAGAAATGGAAACAAAGTTTATTCAAAATAATTATAATTATTGTTTAGAAAAATGCTTTAACAAAGAAACTCAAAACATTAACAATTTTTAAATATCGAGATACAGAAAAATACATAGGAAAATACGCATTTGCAGAAATGGGGGTTACAAATCCTACCAATCTTACAACAAAATTTCATCCTCGAAATTTTCTTAGGCGGTACATAGGATAAGGCAAAAACAAGCTGGGGGTAACAAAACAGAGAGTTAAAGGGAAAGGAACAAAGCAGTTGTAACGCCCCGAATTCCAAATACACTGAATTCGAGATGTTCTACAGGATCTTTTCACTTCCTTTAGTACAATTTTACAAGAAAATTTGAACTTTTCACTTTACATCAGAGTTTACATCAACATTACATTTACATTGCACAGCGGAAGTAAAACTTTACAACAATGAAAATAAATATACAACAACATGGAGTAATCTTTAAGCATTTGTTCCTCTTTAATCTTTATCAAGCCATTTACCTGCATATAAGACTGTGGGTACGTCAGTTTATTCAACCGACGATCATTATACACGGCCATCCTCTCTATGCCGGAAATAGTATAACTTATTTTCCATATTTAGCAAACACAAACTTGTCACATTTCAAACTAAAGGGACTACCCTATTGATGTCGTGTCGTGATTGTGCACTTAGTCCTTAATGCAGTTATTTATGTTACATGACACTAATGCGCACTTGTTCGGATTCTATGCATCCCATACTACATAGGTCCGAGGGCAAGCCCTTAATCGTTCTTCATCTTTGTAGGGTTCAATCCCTCGCCATGTCTTAATCTACTACTGTAACTACGGTAAGTATCCTAGATGATCTATGAGTACAAGCTCGTGTACAGAAAACTTGGAGGGGAATCTCGCGCCATGTCCTGACTCATCAAGCATGCATTCTGCGGTAATTCAGCCTCCTTCATGGCACACGATCCTCTTGCAGTCACCAAACATTCCACAAGCGTGGCTAGAGTCCGATCATTCTGAGTTGTGCCCACGCCATGTCTTGACTCATCAAGCATGCATTCTGTGGCTCACACACCTGCACCGAAAACTCTAACTCTCATACTCGTGTTTTTCTCTCACTTTCATCACATCTTCACTATGCACTAATCCTTAGCTTTTATTAGAATCATGAAATAAAATCAAAGCTCTAGAGTTAGCCTCTCCACTAAACCGGACTTATTCATTCATTTCAACATGACCAACCCTGGTCTTTCTTTTCAAATTTTCATTTCCTTTCTTTTCAAATGCCGGGGGAGATTTAGCTACTCTTTTGTTTCAATTCCAATTCACAATTTCCAACATTGAGCGTTAGTAGCTCATAAGTTCATTTTTCATAATCATAATAGATTTTGTTTTTCATGTTCATAGCTTCCACATTCATACAACTTTCACAAATTCTAATAATTGATTCACTTCATGTAAATTCACGCAAGGACAATCGAATTTACTGTCATAACCAATAATCAACATAAGATTCATAACTTTTATTATAAACAAATCATAGAATTTTTAATATGCCAAAAGTACTCTGAACAGTCGACTTAGAGCTCATCCAGTCGACTTGTTCAATCAAATAAAGTTAATCAATAACACTCGGAAAAGTCGACTGCTGCACATGGCCAGTCGGCTGTTCTGCAGTTTTCCACGTCTAAAATGTCTTTCACTTAACAGTCGACTGTCGCTCAAATCAGTCGTCTGTACTGGGTGATTCAACTATACACTATCCATGCTCAGTACAGTCGACTGCTACAAGTATTCGGTCGACTGAACAGGTTAAATTTCAAATTAAGGAATCATCTTTCCTTCTGTTCTTCAATTCACATATTACATTATATTCGTGCCAACATAACATGTAATTTCTTATCTGTTTCTAACATCACAACGTGGTCTCAATTAAATGTAAATTCACATAACTAGTGTTTCTTTTCTCAAAAGAAATGCTAAGCATGCACTTTCATTTACTCATCATTTACTTGTAGAGAGGAATACTAATCTCAATTTAACATACTAGAACATCACATTAAAATACATCGTTTCATGGAACTCTGGACTGTACATACTTCATTTCAACAAGACAGTCGACTGTTCACATTACCAGTCGACTGTATGGGTTATTTCCCGTTCTCTAATTATCACTAGTTCTTTTTCATCCATTCATATTTTCTAAATTATATACCGCATGGAGGATGTTGATTTAGCAATCGTTCTATCACTTCAGTTTGCATACACATACATAATTAAACCTTTAGTCTTAATAAGGATTCTAATTTAGAAGTCATGAGAAAACACCCGCCTCGTACTGGTCGACTTGTCCACTTGACAGTCGACTGTACAGGCCATGTTCAGTCTTTTTACAATGTCATCACTAATAGAACACATACAATTGCACATCCATATATCAATCAATCAATAGGTCATTTTCCAATTAAATGTGTACTCTTATTAATCATTTTCATGCTTCGTTCATTCAATTCAATCTAGCATGTATTCCTAATTAGAAACATGGAAAATTTACCCACCTTATTGAAGAAAAGAACAATTAGCAATCTCCTAGACAAATGTCCTTGCAACGAAATGCTCCTCCTCCTCGAAGCGCGCACACAAGCCAAGCCCGAGCTCTCCTCCTTGTATAGCCGGCCTCTCCTTCTTGTTTGAAAGCAGCACAAAACCCACTCACAACTCAATCTTTTAACTCACAAAATACTACTAGATAATACTATTAGACTATAGGTTTGGAAGAGAATATTAAGCACAAAATAACTAGCCATGGGCGGGGGTATTTATACTAAAATTCAAGGAGAATGGAGGGCTAGGATCAATTGCTTGGTTGTAAGATGGAGGGCTAGGATAAAAGTAGGAGTTGCAATAACAACCCACAACCTAGCAACCACCACACCATGATCACCACTCAAAATTTGAGTTCTCCCTCCAAAAGAAGCATTCCCGGCCTCCTTAGGAGAGTGCACTTGCACGTGTACGTGTATTGCACGTGCATGCCATTTGACTCAAAAATTGTACCTTAAATTTTTGTATAAAAATAAAATAGCATTTAAATTGTATTCTACAAGACAAGTTGCATAAAAATAGTCCATGGGCTTTAGTTTATGGGCCAAAATAGTTAATTTGAAATAAAATAAATGAATCACATTTTGGGCTTTAAGAAAGAAGGCTTTTTATCTAATTAAAATAAGGCTTTTGTATAAAATAATTAAAAGCACAAATTGAAATATCTTTACTCATCTTGATGAAAATATTAACTAAAAATATTGCACATGCACACTACGTGCAAAATAAATAATTTTTCATAAATTGAAAAATCAGGGCATTACAACACTCCCTCCTTAGAATAGTTCCGTCCCCGGAACTACAGTCAAGAGCGAGAAAACAAACAAAAATACAACACTCATAACAAGAACAAAATACAAAGATACAAATCAAGCAAAAAGCTCGGGATAGTCCTTCAACATCATCTCCTCAGACTCCCAAGTAGCCTCTTCAACCAAATGGTTTCTCCAGACTACCTTGACCATCGGTATCATCTTATTCCTTAAGACTTTCTCTCGACGATCAACAATCTCGACAGGAGACTCGATGTAATTCAGATCCAATTGCAAACTTTCCGGCATTTCAGGCAAATGATGACTCGGATCTGGAATATAACCTCTCAGCATAGACACATGAAAGATATTGTGCACCTGAGATAACTCTTCCGGTAACTCAAGCCGGTAAGCAGCTTTTCCGATCCTTTTCAATATCTTATACGAGCCTATAAACCTCGGGGCTAACTTCCCACCCTTGCCAAATCGAACCACACCTTTACTGGGTGATACTTTCAGAAAGACGAAGTCACCAACCTCAAACTCAAGGTCCCTTCTCCGGTTGTCTGCATAGCTTTTCTGCCTGCTCTGAGCTTCTACCAACCTTTTTCTGATCAGAACAATCTTCTCAGAAGTTTGCTGTACAAGCTCAGGACCAAACAACTGACACTCCCCAACTTCAAACCAACAAACAGGTGTTCTACACTTCCTGCCATACAAAGCTTCGTACGGCGCCATCCCGATGCTAGCCTGAAAACTGTTGTTGTAGGCAAACTCTACCAAGGGTAAATGCCTTTCCCAACTGCCTCCAAAGTCTAGTATACAACACCGAAGCATATCCTCAAGAATACGGTTGACTCTCTCGGTCTGCCCATCGGTTTGCGGATGAAAAGCAGTGTTGAAATCTGTCTTGGTACCCAAAGCTGTCTGAAGACTCCTCCAGAAATACGAAGTAAACCGCGCATCTCGATCAGACACAATAGTTGACGGAACACCATGAAGTCGGACAATCTCGCCAACATACAACTCAGCTAACTTGTCTATCGAAGCAGTGAGTTTCATCGCCAAAAAGTGAGCGGACTTGGTTAGTCGATCGACTATAACCCAAATCGCATCATTGCCTTTAAGACTCTTAGGCAATCCCATAATGAAATCCATACTGATGTTATCCCACTTCCATTCCGGAATAGGTAACGGCTGTAATAGACCTCAGGGTCTCTGATTTTCGACTTTGACTTGCTGACAAACCTCACACTTCGCTATAAATTCAGCCACATCCCGCTTCAAACCTGACCACCAGAAATGCTGTTTAATATCTTTGTACATCTTAGTACTCCCAGGATGTACTGACAAAAGAGTAGCATGCGCCTCCTGAAGAATACTTTCTTTCAGGTCCGCCTGATTTGGAACGCATAGCCTCTCTCCGAACCACAGCATTCCATCCCTGATTTGAAATCCGGGCAACCTGCCAGCACCAACCTGCTCCTTCATCTCCAAAATATCAGCATCAACCACACTTCCACTGCGCTACTCCGATGGTGATGTTTCATGCGACATACATGTCGCTGTAGGCCACATGACACCAATCGACGAACCGAGCTGGAATACAAGAATGAGACACCAGGATCAAAGAGAGTATAGGCTCAAGATAGATATAAGCAATTAATGCAAAATGAATATAAAGTTGGGCTTCAATTTAAATAATATAATAATATAATATAGATCAAAACTAGTGGGCTTTAACAAAAATAATAATAAAAACAAATATTAATAATAAAAATAATAATATCATTAATAATAAAATAATAATAACAATAATAATAAAAATATCAACAATAATAATAATAAAAATAACAATAAAGCTAATAATAAAATAATAATAACAATAATAATAAAAAATAATAATAACAGTAATAAAAATCATCATAATCATACTGGTAATAATAATAATAATAAAACTAAAAATATTAACAATACTGATAATGATAATAATACATATAAGACAGAATAGGATTCAACACATTCATGAAAATAATCCAATAATAATAATAATAACAATAATGATAATAACAATAATGATAATAATAATAATAATAATAATAATAATAATAATAATAATAATAATAATAATAATAATAATAATAATAATAATAATAATAATAATAATAATAATAATAATAATATCAATAATAATATCAATAATAACATTTACAAAAAATACTAACAATACTGGTAAGAATAATAATGCAATATTGAATATAATTTGGTTTCAACCCTTTTTTGTGTGAAAGTAATTAAATATTAACAAAAATAATAAAGATAATGAAAATAATAATAATAATAACAGCAATAGTAATAACAATAATATTACTAATACTAATAATAATAATAATAAATAGCAATAATAATAGTAGTAGTAGTAATAACATTATACAACAAAATAAGAATTTGGCTTATCAACTCTATAAATAAATCAAACAGGAATATATATAGTCGATCAAAAATAAAATGGAAAGTGAAGTCAGAATACGCCATTATTCGAAATATATAATTTTCGTTTAGAAAACATTTTTATAGAAAATCCAAAATATAACAAATAATAATCAAAATACAAAAAATATTTGGAAAAAAATAATTATAAAGAGAAAATTAGGTAGGAGAAAAATGAATTTATACCCAATAAAGAGTCAAAGAAGAGGATGACTGCAAGGGACAAAAGGAAATAAGAAATCAAAGAATTGAATATGAAGGAAGAGGAACGAGGGGTTGACGAGAATATTGCAGGAAAGAAATAACAAGCACGATACTCAATATTGAATTGACGAAATATGATGGATGCAAGCACAGAAGAATAAATGACGCAAGAACTGGAATGTAACAAAATAGCAAAATACCTGCAATCGCACCTTTGGCAGTCTATGCTTCCTCTGCAATCTGGTTGTGGGCCTAGCCTGTCCTCCATTGGGAGCTAATCCTCCAATTGGTGCACTTCTCCTTTTCCTTGGGCAGTCCCGAACCTTGTGGTCATTCGCTCCGCATACAAGACATCGACCATTGGCTACCCAGTAATCCATGCGTACATGACCAATCTTGCGACAATAGTTACACGTCGGGCTCTTCCTTCTATGGGTCTTCCTCATGATAGCAAAGGCATGATCCTGGTGCGCAAACACACACAGTCGGGTGAGCTGTGCGTTCTCCTGGGCTGTTTCCAACTAGCTCTCATCAGCTCATTGTGCTCTCGTTGTAGCTCCATCATTCGTTGCATCGCCTGAAGAATGGTGGCATTCTCTGACGTTTCAGCCCTGGGCAGAGGAGTCGAAGAATCTTCATGAGCCATAGTCTGCAAAACCTTCCAGTTGGTGAGTACCCAGACATACGTTGGTTATTATGTGTTTATGTGATCAACGTGGCGCGCATATTATTGAGTTAACCTGGCTTGAGCCAAACTATACTAATATATCAATCAAAGCCAAACCTCTAAAAAGTTGATCATAATTGACTAATATATTACCCAACCTAGCTCTAATACCACAGAAACCTATCACGCCCCGCTTCCCAAAATACGAGAATACGAACACGTAACGAAGGCACAGCGAATGATTATACATCATCCATAAGCTGTAACAGATTAACTCAGCAATATACAAGAGAATACAACCACGCAAGAGAAATGTAACCACCTGTCATGCCCCGCTTTCCAAAATACGAGAATACGAACACGTAACGAAGGCCAGCGAATGATTATACATCATCCATAAGCTGTAACAGATTAACTCAACGATATACAAGAGAATACAACCACGCAAGAGAAATGTAACCACATAAATAATGAATAAACTCCAAAATAATTATGAAATAAATTCTCCAAATAATAATCCAACATCTGGGATAAAACAAACATCGGGTCATAAAATCCCGGAATAAAAAGTATGATAAAAAGCAATACAATGAGCAAATAACAGAAGATAGCTATAGTAGTCTAATAGTCCAGATCCGATCTTCAGAGAGTTTGCTCACCAAGTTCTTCTGGTATTGCTCCATCGGTACCTGCCAACTCTTGATCTAAAAAGAGAAAAAAGAGTGTCATTAGAGCAAGTCGTGGACAGCAAGTAGAGAAAACAGAGGATAAAGGAAGCATAAATATCAAAGAAAAAAGGACAGGATCAAAGTCAAAGAACAAAGCAAAGAGCAGGCAACAATATCAAAGGTCTACAGTAATCACACATGTAATGCGTGATGTCAAGTTAAGTTCAATAAAGGATCAAGCATGAAGGTTATTAATCATTTTATTAGCCTATCTAGTCCACGAACTACTATATCCCATACTACAGGTTCGGTGCAAACACAAAGTGAACGTTTTAGACTGATGGTGAATTCTCGGTTCATGTACTCAGCCCAGTAATCAAGAATTTACGGGATGTATAGGATGTCCGGAATGCTCGATATTTTCTGGATGTTTGGGATTTTCAAATGTTCAGGATGTTCAGGATGTTCAGGATGTTCAGGATGTTCAGGAATTAGCTGGCAAGGAACCCCTACCGAGTACAGTCTCCGATTGTTCACTACCAAGTTAACACATGATACCCCGGCTTTTTATTAGTTATTTTCATCCTATGTGAGCATGCAAGAAGGTGTCAATGTCGTATGATACTAAGTGTGACTAATTCTATTCGTTACAGACAAAGCAAGAAGCAAACAAGTCAATTAAACACACATCACATAATCAGGACAGCATGACCTTCCTATACTAAAACATGGATTACTGCTACTACAGAAAAGCAAATCTGGATCCGTCCAAAGCTCTAGAAACTATACTTCCACACGGTTCTAGAAAATATATATAAGGCATATAAAAGATACAGAAACTACGGTGACAACTCTATTCTATTCAGATTTTATGTTCAGGCAGCATGTTATCAATTATGTTCACCTATTTGTTTAAGGTCTGAAAACTTATCAAATAAATCCATAAAAAATCTAGGTCATTCCTACACATGTCTAGGTTCATCTTAATTTATTTCAGATTTTTATTTTACTGCTAGCATGGTCAATTAAATTATAGAACAGCAAGATACGCATGCATTTGTGAATCTGAAAATTCTGACACAGCTGTACTTAAATGATGATATATAACAGATTACACATCGGAATCCAAATTCGCAAAAAGGGTAGTAAACTAGACATCTAAGGCTAAATTTCATGTTCATAAAGTTATTTCAAAATATAACACCAACATGGTCGAAAATCTGATTCAAAAAGAACAACTAGCAGTCCAGATTATATTTTGACATAAATAGGCTACAATTAAATCGCACAATCATATATTTCATGCAAATTAATAATCAAAATGTCAATAGATGTTTATCATGCATAATTTCAGTTTCTTAGATGTAATTTCACAGGTATGGTAATCAAATCATTTAATCACATTCAATCTATCATGTATATAATTCATCAAACAATCTACAATATGGATCTAGTTATTTTTCATGTAAGTGCATATGAATGAAACAATAGGGACTAGGTTGTTGATCAAAGAGAGCGGCATGATGTTAAGAGTATGTCGGGTTAGCTCATGTAAACCCTCAATAGACTTAACGGAATTGTCAAATAACAGCATGATAAGGGAAAGGACGGGATCTACTTGCAGAGATCAAAGGAATCTTGAACAAAATAAAATACTATTTCAAGAAAAGACTTGCATGTCAGACGATTAATTCGAATAACTAGAATAACGGGATAAAAATTCCGAGTGACGAACCAAAATAGGGTGAGGCACGTGCAAAATCCGAAACAGCAAGACACCACGGCAACACAGCGGATCCAAGCAGAACAGCAAAACAGCAAGAGCAGATTCCCCCTACTCCACAAAACACCCCACAGCAAACACACCAAGATCAGATCGCAACTCATCCTACAGCAAATGCAGAACACTGATCCCCCCACCCACACAACACCAAACACCGAAAGCAACCATTGAGCTTCCATCTTCTCAACTGCGACCGAGAGAGAAAGGGTCAGAGATGGGACGGCGACCACGGTGGCGACTGCGGTTGTGAAGCGACGGCAGCGGTGACCATGACAAGGGTGGCGACGGCACTGCGATCGGAAATCGACGCAACGACAGGCTCGGCGATGGCTCTGTTCTTCGACGAAAGTATAGGAGACGACGACTGGGGTGTTCGGGCTTGGATGACGACGATGACGAGGAGGGGTTCCGCGGTGATTGCGGGGGTTCAGGGAGAGCGAAGACGAGATGGCAGCGAGGACGAGATGGCGAGGAAATGGGTAATGGGTTCAGGTTGAGGAGTTGACGACGGCGGAGAGATAGCAATGGGGATGGTCGGAGGATGACGAGAGGGCGATGACGAGGACGAAGGAGATGAAGGTGGTGGTCGGGAAAGGCGACAGGATGACGGGAGGGCGATGAGGCAAATGGGTTTGACTGTTGGGGTCGAAACAGAGAGCAGGATGGGGAAACAGGGAGAGAGGGTTAGGGTAGCACAGTACTAAAGACGGTTGAGGGTTAAGTTGGATTAGGGTTTAATAAGATATTAGAGTATTTATAGGGGGAAAAGTAGGATATTGGGTTATTGGGTAATTGGGTATTTGACCCAATAAATTAAATTAGATTGTATTTGAACATAATAGATCAATATAAACCCAAACACCAAGAATAAGATATCTGATAAAATATAATTTGTATTACATGAATTATTTGAAACAAATTCAAAACACAAATATTAAATAAGAAGGGATTCATTTTTAATAATCAATAATAAATAAATAATCACAATAACCATAAGAATAGTACTAACTACCATGATATAAAAAAAATACTAATAGTATCAATTAATAATAAAAATAACAACAAGAATAAAAATACTATCAATAATAATAGTAGTGACAATAATAAAAATAATAATAGTAGTAATAACAATAAATAATACTAACAACAACAATGGCAATTATTAGAGCAATATCATTATGTAAAAATAAGAATTTGTTGAAATAGTATAAACAGTAATAATATTTCTGGTTTGAGTTTAAATGTGAATAGTTGATCAAGTAGAAATGGAAACAAAGTTTATTCAAAATAATTATAATTATTGTTTAGAAAAATGCTTTAACAATGAAACTCAAAACTATAACTATTTATAAATATCGAGATACAGAAAAATACTCAGGAAAATACACATTTGCGAAAATGGGGGGTTACGAATCCTCTACTAAAAACCTGTCACGCCCTGCTTCCTAATGTACGGGAATACGAGCACGTAACGAAGGCCCAGCGAATGATTATACATCATTCATAAGCTGTAACAGATTAACTCAACAATATACAAGAGAATACAACCACGCAGAAAAAGAGTAACCACATAAATAATTAAAAAACTCCAAAATAATCATGAAATAAATTCACAAAATAATAATCCAACATCTGGGATAAAACAAACTTCGGTTCATAAAATCCCCGAATACAAAGTATGTTAAAAAGCAATACAATAAGCAAATAACAAAAGATAGCTATATTTGTCTAATAGTCCTGCTCCGATCTTCAGAGAGTTTGCTCACCAATTCCTGTTGGTAGAGATCCTTCGGTACCTGTCAACTCTTGATCTAGAAAGAGAGAAAAGAGTGTTCTTAGAGCAAGTCGTGGACAGCAAGTAGAGAAAACAGAGGATAAAGGAAGCATGAATATCAAAGAAAAAAGGACAGGTTCAAAGTCAAAGAACAAAGCAAAGAGCAGGCAACAATATCAAAGGTCTACAGTAATCATACATGTAATGCGTGATGTCAAGTAAAGTTCAATACAGGATCAAGCATGCAGGTTATTAATCATTTTATTAGCCTATCTAGTACACGTACTGCTGCATCCCATACTATAGGTTCGGTGCAAACACACAGTGAACGTTTTAGACTGGTGGTGAATTCTCGGTTCGTGTACTTGGCCTAGTAATCGGAATTTTACGAGATGTATAGGATTTTCAGAATGTTCGAAATTTTCAGGATGTTCGGAATTTTCAGGATGTTCGGGAATTAGCTGGCAAGGGACCCCTACCGAGTACAGTCTCCGATTGTTCACTACCAAGTCAACCCATGATACTCCAGCTTTTTATTAGTTATTTTCATCCTATGTGAGCATGCAAGAAGGTTTCAATGTCGTATGATACTATGTGTGACTAATTCTAATCGTTACAGATAAAGCAAGAAGCAAACAAGTCAATTAAACACACATCACATAATCAGGACAGCATGACCTTGCTGTATTAAAATATGGATTGCTGCTACTACAGAAAAGCAAATCTGGATCCGTTAGAAGCTCTAGAAACTAGACTTCCACACGGTTCCAGTAAATATATATAAGGCATATAAAAGATATAGAAACTAGGGTGGCAACTCTATTCTATTCAGATTTTATGTTCAAGCAGCATGTTATCAATTGTATTCACCTATTTGTTTCATGTCAGAAAACTCATCAAATAAATGTATAAAAACTCTGGGTCATTCCTTCACATGTCTAGGGTCAGCCTAATTTATTTCAAATTTTTATTTTACTGCTAGCATGGTCAATTAAATTATAGAACAGCGATATATGCATGCATTTGTGAATCTGGAAATTCTGACACAATGATGATATCTAACAGATTACACATCGGAATTCAAATACACAAAAAGGGTAGTAAACTAGACATCTGAGGCTAAATTTCATGTTCGGAAAGTTATTTCAAAATATAACAGCAACATGTTCAAAAATCTGATTCAAAAAGAAACAACTAGCAGTCCAGAATATATTTTGACATAAATAGGCAACAATTAAATCATACAATCATATTTAATGCAAATTAATAATCAAAGTGTCAATAGATGTTTAACATGCATAATTTCAGTTTCTTAGATGTAATTTCACAGGTATGGTAATCAGATCATTTAATCACATTCAATCTATCAAGTATACAATTCATCAAACAATCTACAACATCGGTCTAGTTATTTTTCATGTAAGTGCATATGCATGAAACAATAGGGATTAGATTTTAGATCAAAGAGAGCGGCACGATGTTAAGAGTATGTCGGGTTAGCTCGTGTAAACCCTCAATAGACTTAACGAAATTGTCAAATAACAGCATGATAAGGGAAATGACAGGATCTACTTGCAAAGATCAAAGGAATCTTGAACAAAATAAAATACTAGTTCAAGAAGGGACTTGTGTGTGAGATGAATAATTCGAATAACTAGAATAACAGGATAAGAATCTCGGGCGACGAACCAAAACACGACCAGACACGTGCAAAATCCGAAACAGCAAGACACCACAGCAACACATAGCGGATCCAAGCAGAACAGCAAAATAGCAAGAGCAGATCCCCCCTACTCCATAAAACACCCCACAGCAAACCCACCAAGATCAGATCGCAACTCACCCAACAGCAAACACAGAACACAAATCCCCCCCACACAACACCAAACATCGAAAGCAGACACTGAGCTTCCATTTTCTCAACTGCGACCGAGAGAGAAAGGGTGGGAGAGGGGACAGCGACTACGGTGGCGACTGCAGTCGTGAAGCAACGGCAGTGGCGACCACGGCAAGGGCGGTGACGGTGCTGCGGTCGGGAAGCGACGCAACGACAGGCTCGGCGATGGCTTTGTTCTTCGACGAAACAGAGGAGACGACAACTGGGGTGTTCGGGCTTGGATGACGATGACAACAAGGAGGGTTTCTGTGGTGATTGCAGGGGTTCACAGAGAGCGAAGACGAGACGGTGGCGAGGATAAGATGGCGAGGAAATGGGTAATGGGTTCGGGTTGAGGAGTTGACGACGGGAGAGAGATGGCGATGGGGATGGTCGGAGGATGAGGAGTGGGCGATGACGAGGAAGGAGGAGATGAAGGTGGTGGTTGGAGGGGCGACGGGATGACGAGAGGGCGATGAGGCAAATGGGTTTGACTGCTGTGGCCGAAACAGAGAGCGGGATGGGGAAATAGGGAGATAGGGTTAGGGTAGCACAGTATTAAAGACGGCTGAGGGTTAAGTTGGATTAGGGTTTAATAAGATATTAGAGTATCTATAGGGGAAAAGTAGGATATTGGGTTATTGGGTTATTGGGTATTTGACCCAATAAATAAAAGAAGATTGTATTTGAACATAATAGATCAATATAAACCCAAACACCAAGAATAAGATATCTGATAAAATATAATTTGTATTACATAAATTATTTGAAACAAATTTAAAACACAAATATTAAATAAGCAGGGATTTGTTTTTAATATTCAATAATAAATAAATAATCGCAATAACCATAAGAATAGTACTAATGACCATGACAATAAAAATAATAATACTAATAGTATCAATTAATAATAAAAATAACAATAAAAATAAAAATACTATCTATAATAATAGTAGTGACAATAATAAAAATAATAATAGTAGTAATAACAATAAATAATACCAACAACAGCAATGGCAATTATCAGAGCAATATCATTATGTAAAAAAGGAATTTGTTGAAATAGTCCAAACAGTAATAATATTTCTGATTTGAGTTTAAATGAATTGTTGACCAAGTAGAAATGGAAACAAAGTTTATTCAAAATAATTATAATTATTATTTAGAAAAATGCTTTAACAAAAAAACTCAAAACAATAACAATTTATAAATATCGAGATACAGAAAAATACTCAGGAAAATACGTATTTGCGGAAATGGGGGTTACAAAATAAGATTTACAATACTCCTCGAATAGGCCTGACTACCCTCAATGCGTAAGCATCATGTAAACATAGCTCTAATACCGGAGAATCACCTCCTTGCCATGTACCCCACGAATAGGTCTGCCGATCCTCGACGTGCAGATACACAGTACATCCCTTGAATAGGCCTGCCGATCCTCGACACGCCAATGCACCGTATGTTTCGTGAATAGGCCTATCGACCCTCGACATGCAAACATATCAACTGTCCTCTAGGGACACAACAACACACAGTCCTAGAATACATCCGTTGGACTAACAACACAGTCCATACTTATATTTTCCAAGTTATATCTCATCTCCACTAGTGCCTGTTATTAGGTTGATTATTATTAATTGAGACACAACTTCCCCCTCTCTAGTGTTGGTGTACCCTGCCAGACTTAATTCCACCAAAACAATCCCAATGCCCCAACTGGCTAAATCCACGAAATCTCATCTATCGGTTTACAGGAATCCCACTCAACCTCTAGAGACTCACAAAATCAAAATATCAACACAAATCTCACAACAAAATTCATAATTCCATCATCAAATTGTTTATATTAAGAAAACTTCTTTAAATCAAACAAATCCAAATTTATCCAAATACCCACAAATTTCCAGAAGTAATAATCTGGGATTAAATCCCGTAAACAACTGAGTTTCACATTTTTGAAGTCACAGAAAAATCACAAAACATCCATTCCTCAAAATCCATATATAGTTCGGTTTCTAAAGTCATAGAAATACCAGTTATATTCTGTTATTAATCAAAATATAACTCTCGGTAAAATTTAGTAATCTGTAGCAAAAACTTCATCCAAAACAGTAGGTCAATAATCCATAAGTTCGAAGAAATAACCGTTCAAGAAATCAGTAGGAAAAACTCAACAAAACAACACTGACAGCAGGTGTCGGTCTACCGACATCTCAGTTCAAATTCGAGATAGTCGACCGCACATGCCAAAAATCCAAAATCTCAAATGACGGTCAACCGACATCCTAGTTCAAAAATAGGACAGTCGACCGATAGCTGATACACAGCCAGCTTTAAGAATAGTGCACTTTACGACTGATACGTAGTTTTACATCTTTAAAAGCATGAATTTGTGAAATAAAAATCCTGAGATGATCAAATACAACTTATTTAACATACTGGAGTTTATAAATCAAATCAAACTCTCATCGAATTAATTAAAGAGCAATCTTTCATCAAAACTTTTCATTTCAGAAACTTATGAATATATATATATATATGTATATATGTGTGTATATATTAGTAAAATCAACAAGAATCATTGTATAAGAGTAGTGCAATATTCAATTCAATCTCAGTAACATTATAAACCAAAGATCCACTTAAAATCTTCGCAAAACACAAAGATTCCACTTTCGGCCTATACCATCAAACCAAAAATTCAAAACCCTATTCAACCTTCAAAACTTGATCCTTTTGATTCAAAAACTCTCTTACAAATTGATTAAACATATGTACAACTTATTAGATCCATTAGCCCATGATTATATGCGTCTACAACAATTATTCGTCAAGTTTTACTCATTCAAAACATCAAAAATAGATTATATGTATGTATACACAGTAAAGAACTCTCCTTTATTTCTTCTTGTGCATAAAACATCATTCAATCTTAATATAAATACTCAAATCAGTAAGAATATGAAAGAAAACAACATACCCATGATTCCTACTAAGTTCTTAACATTCTTAAGTCATCTAAATAGAAATTCATTTATCAATCGCATAGTTTTCATGAAAAGTTCTATTTTTAATCATCCATCCATCAATAATTGATTATATTATCATACAATCATCAATCATGCATTCTATTAGACAAATCATCATATATAACATGCATAGAACAACAAGAAATCAACATATGTTACTCACCTTATTGGAGAATCAACGAAGATAATAAAGAATAAGAAAAAGCTCCTCATTTCGCCAAAATCCAAGATCCTCGCTTCGAAACTCCAAGAAATCAATAATAAAAATAGGCTTTTATTTTGTGCATCAAAGAGACGGTTGCAACAACCACTATATAGGCCAAAATCTGGGTATTAGGGTTTTTGAAAAGATTTTGCAAAATATTCCTTTAGAATATATCTTTACATATATAGATCTTTTATACTAGGTAACTAGATTGACCAATTTAGTTGAGATTAAAATTGGAATAAACCTCCCAGATCTGGCCGGCATCAGTTTCAAACCAAAAAAATCAATTTTGTAACTTTTTGCCTCCAAGTGGCAATTTTTGCAATAAGACTATTCTTTAACAAATTTACAAAATAAACCAAATCTATTAGAAAAAAAATTAAAATCATTACCTCTGAGTTGTCTAGCCATCATGCTCATCCCAGAAAACCGAAAATCTGGAGTTTTTACTCCAAGTAGTAATTTTGCACAAAAGCCCCTCTTTTTGTAATATTTGCAAACATGTCGAATAAATATCAGAAAAAATCCAGAAAATTCATAAATAATACCTACGAATAAATATTAGATTTCCCCAAAATAGTTTCTGACTTTGAGTTTCTCAAGAAAATATTTGCAGGTGCAAAAATATGAAATTCAGAAAATTATTTATTAAACCACCAAAAATCACTTTAATTCATTTATTAATCTTTAAAACATTTATTTAAAAATCTAGGGTGCTACAGAAAGCTCCAATCAGGGAAACCAAGATGAAAAGAATAATTATCCATGGTTTAAGGCCTGGGTATAGGGGCTTTGTTGTTGTAGTACAGGGATGGCAAAATCAATCATAACTTGTTGAGTTTGAAAATGTGCTTGTTGGACAAGAAGCACTAGCTAAGAAAATGGGAGGAATCTCGCTGAAGGGTGAGGAGGAAGCACTCTACACCAATCAAAGCAGAGGAAATCCCAAGCAGCATACATTTGGTGGGTCTATAAAGAATGATGACAAGGCAAAAAGCAATCAAAGCGAAGGATGTAATCGTACAGAAGGAGCTTTGAAGAATCATGGAAACAACAGAAAGTTTGAAGGGAAGTGCTACAATTGTGAGAAGAAGGGTCGCACGGCGAAAGCTTGTTGGTCGAAGAAAAAGTCAGTAGAGAGTAACGCTTCTACTTCCAAAAATGAAGAAGAATGGGATGTTGAGGCATTATTTGCGATAGAAGAGAAGGAGTTAGCTCTTACAACAACTACTTCTGAACATATTAATTATGAGAAAGATTGGATTGTTGACTCAGGATGCTTAAATCATATGACGGGTGACAAAGAAAAGTTGCAGAATTTGTCAGAGTACAAGGAAAACCGAGTTGTAGTGACGGCCAACAACTCGAAGTTACCAATAGCTCACATCGGTTATACGATAGTCCCTCCCCAATATTGTTCTAATTGTTGGGTTTTATGGATTGCATACTTATTCAGTCTGAAGAGAAGATGGTGACACAAGTAGATGGTTCGAAGCGAATGATCGAAGAGAAGAAGAAACAGTCAACAGCAACAGCAGCTAACATAGAAAGGGACGGTCGACTGTCACCTTCTCGGGTCAATGGTCTGGGAGTTGCGGTCGATCGCAACTATGTGCGGTCGACGGTCCATGACACTGATGGATTTTTTGGGTGCGAGTTTGTTGATTCGATTGAAACCCATTTCGTCTTCTGATTAGATCGTATGACTCTAATTATATGTTTATCTCTTAAGTATACATCGGATGGCTATTGTATCAAGATATCTAAACAAGGGTTTCTCTATATCTATAAATACAATGTAAATGGTTCCTAGAAAGATATAATTCTATTGAGTGCCGAATAGAAGACGAAAATATTTCGTCTGAGAGGGTGGGAGATTTCTCCATTGTAAACAACAACCAAGTTCTAGGTAGGCTTGAGAGAGGGTCTTGGTGAGAATTGTAATATTCTTGTATTCTTTTCTAGTTGAAATAACATTTCGGTTCTTCCTCCCCCGTATTAAGGCGAAAGCCTCAACCGGGACAATTCTTGTGTGCTTTGTGTGAGTGGTGTGAATTAGTTTTACTTGGTGGTTTGCATTGATTGTGTCAAAGGCTTAACAAGATCCTCAATTTCCTAACAAGTGGTATCAAAGCAATCAGGTTCATGGGTTTGTTCGAGTTCCATGGAGAAGATGACAGATCACAAGACGAGGATCAAGTGGTTTGACGGTAAGATCAACTTCAATCTATGGAAGTGAATATGTCTGATGTTTTTGTTCAGAAGGACTTGCACCTTGTCCTAGAAGAGAAGAAGTCAACCGACATGAAGCAGGAAAAGTGGGATGAGAATTGTTTGAAGGTCTTGAGTTTAATCTGGTTGCAATTGACGGACGAAGTCAAGTGTGATATTATTGCAGAGAAAATTGCGGTGAGTCTATAGGCGAGACTCAAATCTAACTACTCGGGGTCATCGATGCTAGATCGGATGTATTGGAAGAGGAAGTTGTTAAGGTTTTCAATGAAGGAAGGTATCTATCTTCAAGATCATATTGTGGAGTTTAATAAGGTAATATCTGAACTGAAGGCGATTCACGATGATGATCTTAGCGAAGAGGATAAAGCTTTCAACTTGATTTATTATCACGCCCCACTTCCTAAAACATGGAATTCGAGTACGTAACGTAGGCCCAACGAATGATATAAACAACATCCATAAGCTGTATCAGACTAACTCAACAATATGAAACAACAATCACAGCCACGAAAGAAGATATAATCACATAAACAAGATTAACTTCAATAATAAATGAAATAATCCAAATAATAATATCCAACATAATGGATAAAAACAAACTCCGGGTCATAAAGCCCAAAAACAAAGTATAATATTAAGACAATGTTCAAAGATATAAATCTAGCAATAAATTAATTCAAGATATCTAATCTTGGACTCCATCTTCCAGAATCGTTTCTCAACAGTTCCTTTTGGTATTGTTCCTCCAGTACATGTAAACTCTTGATCTAAAAAGAAAGAAAATAATGTCCTTAGAGAAAGTCATGGACAGCAAGTTGAGGGAAACTGAGAATAATAGGAACATGGTATAACAAAAGAAAAAGGGACGGGATCAAAGTCAAAAGCAAAGACAAGAAATGGCAATAATGTCAAGGGTCTATGTTTAATCGTGTATTTAACTAATACTTTCAATTCAAGTTCAATATTGGTGACAATATACGGGATCAAGCATGAAATGTCAAATGCAGGTTATTAATCATTTTATTAATCATATCTAATGCACGTATTACTGTGTCCCATTCCAGAGGTTCGGCACAAGCACACAGTGTACGCTTTAGATAGATGGTGAATTCACGGTTCGTGTACTCGACCCAGTAATCGGTGTTTAATGTTCAGTGGCAGTGATTATCAAGTAGTATTTTATGGCCATCAGTCAATACAAGTCAAGCTGTAGGGCCTGACCGAGTACAGTTTCCGATTGTTCACAACCAAGTCATCCCATAATACCCCGGCTTGTTATCATTTTATTTCATCCTATGTGAGCATGCAAGAAGGTGTCAATGTTGTATCATGATGAGTGTGTCCATTTCCACTCGTTACAGAAAAATCAAGAAGCAAGCATATTAAATTAACACAAATCACACAATCTGGATAGCATGACATTACTATACAAAAATACAGATTACTGCTACTACAGAAAAGCAAAGCTGGATCCGTCAGAAATTCTAGAAAGCCGGTTCCAGCAAATATATATATGACATACAAAAGTTACAGAAACTAGGGTGAAAATCCTATTCTTTTCAGATTTTATGTTCAGGTAGCAAGTTATAAATTGTATTCAAACATATGAATTAGGTCAGCTAACTCTTCAATTAAATCTACAAAAATTCAGGGTGATTCCTACACATGTCTAGTTTCAGCAAAATTAATTTCATATTTTTTATTTTACTGTTAACATGTTCTATTTAATTATGAAATATAAAGATATACAGGAATTTGTGAATCTGAAAATTCAGACACAGTTGTACTAAAAAACTAATATCTAACAAATCATAACTCGGAATTCAAATCCGTCAAAAGTTCTGGAAAATAGACTCATGGGGCTATAATTCATATTCAGAAAGTTATTTCAAATTACAATAGTAATAGGGTATCAGATACAAAAAGAAACAAATAGCAGCCCAGAATTTAATTTGATATGAATAGGCAACAACTTAATCATACAACCATATAGTTCATGCTAATTAATAGTCAAAGTGATGGTAGATGTTTAACATGCATAATTCCAGTTTTAAGATGCAATTTCAAAGGCATGGTAATCAATTCATTAATCAAATTCAATTCATCAAACATTCATGGATCTAGTTATTTTTCATGTAACATGCATATGCAATGTACAAAAGGGACAAGGTTTCAGATCAAAGATGTAGGCACGCTGTTAAGAATATATCGGGTTAGCTCATGTAAACCCTTAATACACTTAACGAAATTCAATAGCAGTACGATAAAAAGAATTTGGATCTACTTGCAGAGTTCAAAAAATCTTATACAAAACAATAAACTAGTTCAAGAAGAGACTTGCCTTTTAGTCGTTAATTTTGAATATACAGAATAACGGGATAAGAATCCCCGGTGACGAACCGCGAACACGGAATCACGTGCATGCACGTGCAAACACACCAACACAGTGAAACAGCAAATCAGCGAATCCTTTCCACAAAATAGCAAACGGGATCCTACCACACACCAAACAGCAATCACAATCCCCCACTCTTCCAAAACAGAAAACAGCAACCACTTCCCCCTTCTTCTCCACAGCGACAGAGAAAGAGGGAGCAGCTCGACGGCGAAGGAATGGCGACTGGAGACGGCACTGCAGTTGAGGAACGATGCAGTGATGGGAGCAGGGGCGGCGACGCTCGCGGTCGGGAAGCAACGCAGCGACAAAAATAGGGGCGGCACGGCAGCACTCTGTTTCGCAACGAAACAGAGGAGGAGACGGCGGAACGGGGAATCGAGCTCTGGGCAACGACGACAAGGGTGAGGGACCTTCGGTGGTTACGGGGGACAACAGAGAGGGATCGAGGTGGTCGACGAGGTGGTGGGTTGACGACGAGTGGATGGGTTCAGGGAAGTGGGGTTCAGTTGGCGATGGGTTTGGACGAAGACGACGGGGATAGGGGTAGCAGGATGGTGGATGAGAGGGTGGCGAGGAGACGATGGCGAAGGGCTAGGGTGATCGGGGTGGTGGTCGAAGAGGACGGGAGGAGCGACGGGCGGCTTGGCAGTTTGGGTTTGAAGCGAAAAGGAAATAGAGAGAGGAGAGAGAGAGCGGCGGGATGTGGAGGAGAGAGAGAGAGGATAATTAATTAGGGTTTAATAATAGGGGTATTTATAGGGGATTAAGATATGGGATTTTGGGTTGCGGGTTAATGGGTTTATGGTACAAGTTTAGGCTCCAAAAAGAGAAAAACACATAGAAATCAAAGTGATGAACATATAGCGAAACAATTCAAACTCAAAATACGAAGAGCAAAATTTGCAATGAGCCAAAAACAGCAGGATTCAAGCCAAAAGAGTACGGAACGATCAGAAGAGAATAAAACAACCCAATAAAAGCAAAATTTTATTATTAAAAGGAATCAGATACAATAATCAAGAAAAGAAAATAAAAATACAATAAAATCCAAAATAGAAAAATAGGGGTTACATTTATTCACTGCCAACTTCTTATGATCACTTGATAACTACCATGCTACATAAGAAATCAAAAAAAAACACTACTCCAACAAATGAGGAAAATTCTCCCGAATTTCCTCCTCCAACTCCCAAGTCAACTCACCGGGCAAATGAGGATTCCAAGAAACTCGAACCAACTTGATGACTCTATTCTTCAACACCTTCTCTCGACCGTCTAAAATAGAGACTGGTTGAATTTCACAGGACAAATCCGGCCTCACAGACAAGTCTGAGTAGTCAATCACATGACTGTCATCGCTGATGTATTTTCTGAGTTGAGAACCATGGAATACATCATGGACACCCGCTAAAGCTGGCGGCAATACGAGCCTGTAAGCTACCTTGCCCACACGTTCCACAATATTGAATGGACCGATGAACCGGGGACTCAACATGCCCCCACCTCCAAAACGGATAACACCTTTCCAAGGCCATACATTTAGGAACACATGCTCGCCTGCCTCAAACTCTAGCGGTCTACGACGACAGTCAGCCCACCTCTTCTGCCTATCCTGAGCGGCCTGCAAATGCTTCCGGATCTGAGCCACGGCATCAACTATCTTCGTGATCAATTCAGGACCCAAAAGCTTCCTTTCACCAATATCATCCCAACAGACCAGCGGTCTACACTTATGCCCATACAAAGCCTCAAATGGAGCAGCCTTGAGACTCTTCTGGTAACTGTTATTATATGAGAACTCGGCTAAGTGAAGATGATCTTCCCACGAACCTCCAAACTGAAGAACGCATGATCTCAATATGTCTTCTAGGGTTTGAATCGTCTTTTCTGACTGCCCATCCGTCTGAGGATGGAATGTTCTACTGTAGCTCAACTTAGTACCCAAGCACTTCTGCAGACTCTTACATAACTGAGACTTGAATCTCGTATCTCTATCTGATACGATGCTGATAAGAACTCGATGCATACGAACAACCTCCTGAACATACTTCTCAGCTAAACTCTCCATGGACTGACCCACACGGAAAGGAATGAAGTGAGCACACTTTGTCAGCCGATCCACTATCACCCAGATAGCATTGTGACCCTTGGGACTCCTTGGCAAAGCGGTCACAAAATCCATCGTGATATTCTCCTACTTCCATTTTGGGATTGGAAGAGGTTACAAAAGTCCCGCGGTCCTCTGATGCTCTGCCTTCACTTGCTGACGGATCAGGCACTGAGAGACATATCTAGCCACATCCCTCTTCATACCATGCCACCAGAAATTTTGCTTCAAGTCCTTGTACATCTTGGTACCACCTGGATGAATAGAATACGGAGACCGATGAGCTTCCTCAAGTAGCTTCTGCCTGGCTTCTCCTCTAGGTACACACAACCTAAAGCCAAAACGAAGTGACCCATCAGCATGAATGACCAAATCGGATCTCAAACCAGCTTTCACCTCACTTTGAAACTGCTGCAACTGTTGGGCACCCACTTGGGCTTCCTTAATCTGCTCAATCAAGGAAGACTGCAACTACAACATCATGAACTGCTGAGCTGATCCAGGAATTAGCACATCCAACTCTAGCCTCCTTATCTCCTCCACTATTTCCTTCTTCCTGGTAAGGAACATAGCAATAGACCTCCTACTCAAAGCATCATGCACCAAGTTCACTCTGCCCGGGTGATTCTACAAATTGATGTCAAAGTCTACCATCAATTCCAACCATCTTCTTTGCCTCATGTTCAATTCCTTCTGTGTGAACACACACCTGAGGCTCTTGTGATCTGTAAATATCTCCATTCTATCCCCAAGCAGATAATGCCTCCACAACTTCAAGGCAAAAACCACAGCTGCAAGCTCCAGATTATGCATAGGATAATTCTTCTCCTGAGGTCTCAACTGCCTCGATGCATAAGTGACAAGCCTACCTCGCTGCATCAGCACTGCTCCCAGACCTCTACTCGATGCAACATAAAGGATCACAAAATGACCCGAACTGTCGGGTATAGTCAGCACAGGCACTAACGGCAACCGACGCTTCAACTTGGTAAAAGCTTCATCACAAGCTTCATCTCAATCAAACTTCTGCTCCTTCTTCGTTAAACTGGTCAGAGGCCCAGCAATCTTTGAGAAATCCTGAACGAACTTCCGATAATACTCAACCAAACCAAGAAAACTCCGCACCTCAGGAACAGACTTTGGAATTGGCCAATCCTTAACTACAGAGATCTTCGACGGATCCACAGAAACACCAGCACTAGAAATAATGTGGCCCAGATGAGCAACCCAATCCAGCCAGAACTCACACTTACTGAGCTTCCCATAAAGCTGGTTCTCCCTCAAGGTCTGCAGAACAACCTTCAAATGCTCAGCATGATCTTCCTCGTTCCGAGAATACACCAATATGTCGTCAATGAAGACCACGACAAACTGATCCAAGAACGGAGAGAACACCTTGTTCATCAGACTTATGAACATAGCCGGTGCATTAGTAACTCCGAAAGGAATCACCAAGAACTCATAATGCATGTACCTCATTCAGAAAGTCATTTTCGGAACATCTTCTGACTTCACTTTAAATTGAAGATACTCGGAACGAAGATCCAACTTCGAGAACACCGAAGCAACTCCCAGTTGGTCGAACAAATTGTCAATCTTCGGCAATGGATACCAATTCTTCACAGTGACATTATTCAACTCTCTGTGTTCAATGCAAAGCTAACGGCTACCATCCTTCTTGTTGACGAACAGAACTGGGGCTCCCTAAGGTGAAACACTAGGCCTGATAAAACCCTTATCAAGCAGCTCCTGAACTTGCACCTTTAGTTCTGTCAATTCAATCGGTGCCATACGATACGGACTCTTGGAAATAGGCATCGTACCAGGCTGAACATCAATGCTGAACTCCACATCTCGGTCTGGCAGCAAGTCGAGCAAATTCTCGGGAAAGACATCAAGGAAATCCCGCATAACTAAGGGTACAACAACCCCTATCAGAGCCAAACGACACAAGCGAAACAGTCTTAGGGTCCATCAAGTTCTTCGCATGCCCTGACGGTGTCTCACCCGCATGGAAAACAAACTCTGGTTGACCAGAAAGCCTGAAGGTCACCTTCTTTTCTCGGCAATCAATCACGGCACAAGAAACACACAACCAATCCATGCCCAGAATGACATCAAAACCGAAATTGGAAATCACAATCAAATTAGCCAAGAAAACCACACCACTAATCAGCAACGGGCTTTGCTTGCATACCCTAGATCAAACAATGACACCTCCACCTGTGGTGATGTCCCAAGATGCGGGCATAGCATCGCTTGCCAAACTATGCTGATCAAAAAAATGGGAGAAAATGAAAGAGTGGGTAGCACCAGAGTCAAACAAAACATGAGCTGGAAAGGAGAAGACTAATATAACACCTAGGAGAAGATCAAGCAAAAGATAAGATGCTAGCAGGATATATGCACGAATAATTGTACAAAAGGAAAAGGAATAACATCCAGAAATAAAAAGAATGGATGATTCCAGAATCAAAATAATACGGGTACAAAAGGATGAAATTATACCCAGAAAGGAGTCAATGAATGGAATGGACCAAAAAGGATCAAAAAAATACCCACATTATGTTGGATATTATATGTTCATGTGATCAGCGTGGTGTGCACATTACTGAGTTATCCTGGCTAAAGCCAAACTTGACGAATATATTAATCAAAGCCAAACCTTCATAAAGATAGTCATGTTTGACTGATATATTATCCAATCCTGGGCTCTGATACTACTAAAAACCTATCATGCCCTGCTTCCCAAAATACGGAATTCGAGTATGTAACGTAGGCCCAGCAAATAATGTAAACATCATCCATAAGCTGTAAAAGACTAACTCAACAATATGAAACAATAATCACAACCATGCAAGAAGATATAATCACATAAATAAGATCAACTTCAATAATAAATGAAATAATCCAAATAATAATATCCAACATCTGGGATAAAAACAAACTCCAGGTCATAAAGCCGAAAAATAAAGTACAATATTAAGACAATGTTCAAAGAAATAAATCTAGCAATAAATTAATTCAAGCAATCTGATCTTGGACTCCATCTTCTAGAATCGTTGCTCACCAATTCCTTCTGGTATTGTTCCCCCGATACCTGTAAACTCTTGATCTAAAAAGAAAGAAAATAATGTCCTTAGAGAAAGTCATGGACAGCAAGTAGAGGGAAACAGAGAATAATAGGAACATGATATAACAAAAGAAAAAGGGACGGAATCAAAGTCAAAAGCAAAGACAAAGAATGACAATAATGTCAAGGGTCGATGTTTAATCGTGCATTTAATTAATAATTTCAATTCAAGTTCAATATTGGTGACAGTATACGGGATCAAGCATGAAATGTCAAATGCAGGTTATTAAACATTTTATTAATCCTATCTAGTGCACGTACTACTGCATCTCATTCCACAGGTTCGGCGCAAGTACACAGTGTACGCTTTAGACTGATGGTGAATTCACGGTTCGTGTACTCGGTCCAGTAATCGGTGTTCAATTTTCACTGATAGTGATTATCAAACAGTATTTTATGGCCATCAGTCAGTACAAGTCAAGCAGTAGGGCCCGACCAAGTACAATTTTCGATTGTTCACTATCAAGTCATCCCATAATACCCCGGCTTGTTATCATTTTATTTCATTCTATGTGAGCATGTAAGAAGGTGTCAATATTGTATCATGCTAGGTGTGTCTAATTCCACTCGTTACAGACTAATCAAGAAGCAAGCATATTAAATTAACACAAATTACACAATCTGGACAGCATGATGTTACTATACAAAAACACAGATTACCGCTACTACAGAAAAGAAAATCTAGATCCATCAGAAATTCTAGAAACTAGACTCTCTGCCGATTCCAGCAAATATATATATGACATATAATAATTACAGAAACTAGGGTAAAAATCCTATTCTTTTCAGATTTTATGTTTAGGCAGCAAGTTACAAATTATATTCAAACATATGAATTAGGTCAGCAAACTCTTCAATTAAATCTACAAAAATTCAGGGTGATTCCTACACATGTCTAGTTTCAGCAAAATTAATTTCTTATTTTTTATTTTACTTTTAACATGTTCTATTTAATTATGAAACATAAAGATATGCATGAATTTGTGAATCTGAAAATTCAGACACAGTTGTACTAAAATACTGATATCTAACAGATCATAACTCGGAATTCAAATCTGTCAAAAGCTCTGGAAAATAGACTCATGGGGCTATAATTCATATTCAGAAAGTTATTTCAAATTACAATAGTAATAGGGTCGAATATCTAATACAAAAAGAAACAAACAGCAGGCCAGAATTTAATTTGATATGAATAGGCAACAACTTAATCATACAACCATATAGTTCATACTAATTAATAGTCAAAGTGATTCTAGATGTTTAACATGCATAATTCCATTTTTAAGATGCAAATTCACAGGCAAGGTAATCAATTCATTAATCAAATTCAATCTAGCAGATTCAATTCATCAAACAATCAAGGTTCTAGTTATTTTTTATGTAAACGTGCATATGCAATGTACAAGAGGGACTAGGTTTTAGATCAAAGATGTAGGCACAATGTTAAGAATATATCGGGTTAGCTCGTGTAAACCCTCAATACACTTAACGAAATTCAAATAGCAGTACGATAAAAATAATTTGGATCTACTTGCAGAGATCAAAGATTCTTGAACAAAACAATAAACTAATTCAAGAAGAGACTTGCCTTTTTGTTGTTAATTTTGAATATACAGAATAACGGGATAAGAATCCCGGGCGACGAACCACGAACGTGGAATCACGTGCGAGCGCATGCAAACACACCAACACAGCAAAACAGCAAATCAGCAAATCCTCTCCACAAAATAGCAAACGGGATCCTACCACACACCAAACAGCAATCACAATCCCCCACTCTTCCAAAACAGCAATCAACAACCACTTCCCCCTTCTTCTCCACAGCGACAAAGAGAGAGGGAGCGGCTCGATGGCGGAGGAACGGTGACTGGTGACGGCACTGCGGTCGAGGAGCGACGCAGTGATGGGAGCGAGGGCAGCAATGCTCATGGTCGGGAAGCGACGCAACGATGAAAATAGGGGCGGCACGGCAGCACTCTGTTTCGTGACGAAACAGAGGAGGAGACGGCAAGACAGAGACTCGAGCTCTGGGCGACGACGACGAGGGGTAAGGGACCTTCGGTGGTTGCGAGGGATAGCAGAGAGGGATTGAGTTGGTCGATGAGGTGGTGGGTTGACGACGAGTGGATGGGTTTAGGGAAGTGGGGTTCGGTTGGTGATGGATTTGGACGAAGGCGACGGGGATAGAGGTAGCGAGATGGTGGATGAGAGGGTGGCGAGGAGACGATGGTGAAGGGCTAGGGTGATCGGGGTGGTGGTCGGAGAGGACGGGAGGAGCGACGGGCGACTTGGCTGTTTAGGTTTGAAGTGAAAAGGAAACAGATAGAGAGGATAGAGAAAACGGCGGGATGTGAAGGAGAGAGAGAGTGAGTGAGAGAGAGAGAGGATAATTAATTAGGGTTTAATAATATGGGTATTTATAGGGGATTATGGGATTTTGGGTTTCGGGTGAATGGGTTTAGGGTACAGGTTTAGACTCCAAAAAGAGAAAAATACATAGAAATCAATGGGATGAACATATAGCGGAACAATTCAAACTCAAAATTCGAAGAGCAAAATTTGCAATAAGCCAAAAATAGCAGGATTCAAGCCAAAAGAGTACGAAACGATCAAAAGAGAATAAAAGAACCCAATAAAAGAAAAAAAATTATTATTAAAAGGAATCAGATACAATAATCAAGAAAATAAGATAAAAATAAAATAAAATCCAAAATAGAAAAATAGGGGTTACATTTATTCACTGCCAACTTCTTATGATCACTTGATAACTACCATGCTACATGATAAATCAGCCAAGGAGACACTTACAATAGCCTGGGTGATTAAGGGTCTGAAGGAAGATGAACTAAGAAAGGAGACTCATAAAAAATGATCTATTTCTGCATGGTGTTTTGCGGTGGATGGTGATACTTCAATTGGAAGGGATGCAACACACAAGGGTAAGATTCATTGTCATTACTATAAAGGAGTTGGGCATTACAAGAGAGACTGTTATAAGTGGTTAAGTCAAAAGTGTGATACTAAAGGAGGTGATCAAGTCAATATGGTCTGCACAACTGATTCAGGTAAATCGGGTAATCCTGATGACTTCGAACTATGTCTACTTGTTTCAAGTTCTTCAAATGTAGATTCAGGTTGGTATCTTGATTCGGAAAGTTCCTCTAATATTTGCTACAAGAGGGAGATGTTTTCTACTTATAAGTTATCAATAGGCCGTAGTGTGTGGCTAGATGAAAGATTTGTGAAGTAATGAGTGAGGGAACAGTTGAATTAGAGATGAAAGACGCCAAATACTAAAGAGTTCACACTAGAATAGGTCATGCATATTCCTTCGATACGGTAGAATCTGATATCCTTGGGGACTCTTGATGCTCGTGGCTGCAGGTACACAGCTTGAGGTGGAGTTTTGACAGTTTAGGATAGTCTTCGTAAGGTAATGAAGGGTAAGAGGGGGATTGTGCAGGTTCAGTACAGCCTCTACCAGCTTTGTGAGAGTAGAAAAACTCGGTCAAGTGTATGGAAGCTCATTGTTCCTAAAGCATCATCTAGTAAGCTGTCACTATATTTACCAAATTGAGACTGCAATGTCGAATACCGTTGGAAGGTGGAGAAAGCCTTGATGTAGGTGGAGTTCGTGTGGAGGGTGACACCTCCATGATTACATCTACTGAGGTGTGACCACGAGGGGGCATGCAGCTGGAGGAAAACTGGTGGAGATTTGTTCAATTAGCATGAGAAGTCATAGAAACATGTTGTTTACAAAGCAGAAAAGAAAGGTTTAGAAGAGTTTTAAATCACACAGGTATGGATTTATGCATATGCAATCCAAGGTGGAAACTATTAGGTTTTATGTCTTGCATATTTATTCGGTGTGAAGAGAAGATGGTGATACAAGTAGATGGTTCGAAGCGAAGGATTGAAGAGAAGGAGAAACAGTCAGCAGCAGTAGCTAACAGAGAAATACAATGTAAATGGCTCTTAGAACGATATGATTTTATTGAGTGTCAAATAGAAGAAGAAAGTACTTCATCTGAGAGGGTGAAAGATTTCTCCATTGTAAACATCAACCAAGTTCCAGGTAGGCTTGAGAGATGGTCTTGGTGATAATTATAATATTCTTGTATCATCTCTAGTTGAATTAACATCTCGGTTTTTCCTCCACTGGATTAAGGCGAAAGCCCCAACCGGGACAATTCTTGTGTGCTTTGTGTGATTGATGTGATCTAGTTTTGCTTGGTGGTTTGCATTGATTGTGTCAAAGACTCAACATGATCCTCAATTTCCTAACACTGATGAGATGCTGCTTCAAAATGTTTACCATGTTCCAGGTATGAAGAAAAATCTTCTTTCAGTATCACAATTAACATCTTCTGGTCGTTTTGTTATGTTTGGTCCGCAAGATGTCAAGGTTTATCGCGACCTTGAGATTCTAGAAGAACCGGTGATGAAGGAATAGAGATTAGAGTTAGTTTATGTGATGTCTGTAGAAACTGCATATGTAGGCAAGACGAGAAAGAACGAGACGGCTGACTTGTGGCACACGCGGTTAAGTCATGTTAGCTATTCCAAGCTAAATGTGATGATGAAAAGATCAATGTTGAAAGGACTTCCCCAACTTGAAGTAAAAATAGACACGGACTGTGCAGGATGCCAGTATGGTAAAGCGCATCAGTTACTGCATGAAGAGTTAAAATTTAAAGCAAAGAAACTGTTAGAGTTATTTCACTCTGATGTGTTTGGACCCGTCAAGCGAGCCTTGGATGGTGGGATGAAGTATATGGTGACCTTTCTTGATGATTTCTCAAGGTACGTGTGGGTTTACTTCATGAGGCAAAAGTCTGAAACATTTTCAAAGTTCAATGACTTCAAGAAAGTAGCATAAACAGAAGTTGGCAAAGAAGTTCATTATCTACGCACCGACAATGGAGGAGAGTATATCTCAAGCGAGTTTAGCAATTTTCTTCGGGAGCACCGAATACGCCATCAGTTCACATGTCCTAACACTCCACAGCAAAACAGAGTAGCAGAAAGGAAGAATAGATACCTGGCAGAAATATGTCAAAGTATGCTTCATGCGAAGAATGTTCCAAGACGATTTTGGGCAGAAGCAATGAAGACTGTGACTTTCGTAATCAATAGGCTTCCTCAACAAAGGTTATGCTTTCTTTCACCTTTTGAAAATTTGTGGATTATGAAGCCTACAGTCAGCTATTTTCGAGTTTTCGGCAATGTATGCTATGTGTTTGTACCTAACCATTTACGTAGCAAGATAGACAAGAAGGTTGTTAAGTGTATTAGAACATATTAAGACAGAAAACCATGTTGCAGATTTGCTCACAAAAGGCTTGAGTAGCAACAAGCTTGAAGGTCTCTGCAAGAAGCTCGAGATGGTAGGAAGAACGAAAGCTGGTGTTGAGGGAGAGTGTTAGAATACAACACGAGCAGGTGGTCTTGACCAAGTTTATTGTCTGTTTTGAGTTGTTAGAGTAAATAAAGGGTTGTTAACTTATTACCGAGTCAAGTGTTAGTCGATTAGTCATGGGTTGTTAATTGTCCTATTCTTTAGGAATTTGTTGAGGAAATTATGCAATGTGGTCTCCCTGTGTATGCCTATATAAGGCAAAGTACTTAACCCAGTATTGTATCCAGCTTTTTAATTAAGAGTAATAATAGCTCTAGTACTATTTTCTCTTTGTGTGTTACTTCTCTTCAGTTACATTAATCTTCTTATTGTCTTCCAGTGTTCAACAGATATGCTCTTAGATCGTTATTGTAACATCTCGTTGTAATTTTAGAATGAAATATACTTTTTCATTTTGCACATGCAACGCACGTGCAATTTTATCTCATTTTTGTTCTAAAAATTTTCCTAAGTTATGCATAAGTTTGCTTTTATTTATTTTCGTCTCATTTTATTGTTCTTTCTTAATTAAATTCCATAGGCCTAAAAGATGAATTTAAATCCATTAGAAATAAATAAAGATAGTAAAAGCCCAATAAGAAGCCCACAAATAAAATCCTACATTTATTTTTCCTACACTTGTCTTGTAACAAACACCTAGGGTATAACTAAAAACAATTAATTAATAAAATGAGAGGTGTGCATGTGTGAAACACGTGCACGTGTTTTTGTGAATGAAAGGAGAGTGGCCGGCCTAGTAAAGAGAGAGGGGTGGTGGAGGAGTGTGTGTTAGTGGGGTGGTTACTTGAATAGTGGGAATCATTTTCCACCACACAAATGTCCTATAAATACATACACCTATTCATTAACATTTGCACTAGAAATAATCAGAGAGAAAAGGAAAGAGAGCAAGAGAGAGGCCGGATTTTGGAGTTTCTTGGAGCTTGCGGTTTTGTGTGCAAGTAGGAGGAGAGCATTTGTGTGGAGCTATGAGCTTTCTTTTTAGGAGATTTTCTACTTTTTGCAACTTAAGAGGTGGGTGTCTCATCTTATTTGCTAGATAGTATAGAAATCATGCCTAGGTATTTTATGGTTGATTTTGTTTGATTTAATTCTACTAGCTAAAATGATGCATGTTGTAAAGAATGCTAATGGTAGAAAAATCATGGAATTCATTGTATGTAAATATGAAGCATATGAATTGATTGGTTTATTAGAATGGAGAAATTTTAATTAGAAGCATGTGTAGAATTGTTAGGCACAAATGAACAACTTAATTATTGCATGCAATTTTGTCTCTTACAAATTGGTTGAATTTTGTGTATGAAATGTGAACGTAAAGAAATAAAAATTTAGAGAATCATTTTGGGGAAGAAATAGTTGTAGTGGTACAAATGGAAAGTTGCATTAAAATTAGTAGGACAATTAACTGATTGCATTTTATGCTATGATTCTTATAAGAGAAAGAAATGAGTAATTTGGAAAATTGAAGTAAATTCTCTATTAATGTGAATGAAATCAGTAAGATAATGATTTTTGAATATGTATAGATACAAATTAATAGTACTAATTTGAATAAAAGAGTTAGTTGCGAATAAATCAAGTATTTATGTTTATATGTTTGAAAGAATAATTTGTACATAAAGTGGGATAAATACTCTTAATTATAATTAAAATCAACAAAAGAGGAATTCTGAAGTCTAGAACTATATTTTTATAATATTAATATTGTGAAGAATGGAATCAAAAAATAGTTGAAAATGTAAAAAATGAGATTTGACAGGAATCAACTACTTAATGAATCAAAGCCCTATAGTGTTGTGATCTGAGCTTCGGCTCAGTGGGAAGGCGTTCATATGCCTCTCTATCGGCGCTGGTTTGAGTCTTGGGTCTGCTGTTGTGGGAGAAAACTTTTTTTTAAACAAAAGGAAGGGGAGTTTAGATACTTAGGGATTTTAACCCATAGTATATCAGTTACAGCACTTGGCCTACGTGGCTAGCGCATGCGCCAATACATGCGGCGCTACCATGTGGCGGTCTGGGCTGGGGGTCTCGGGTTCGAATCCTATTGTGCTAAAAAAGTGTTTTTTTTTTTGGGTTTTCTGGGTTTTAAAAATCCAGAAAATTTGTATAAATATTTTAAAATATTATGGGGACAACTGAAAAATATTTCTCACTGTTTTTAAATATATTTTGGAGATTTAAGAAGTATATTCTGATGATAATTGAGATTGATGTTTAAGAAGAAAGTATAAAATTAAGATAATAAAAGGTGAATTGTGATAAAAGGAAGGTAGTGATGAATTTTGATAGTAAATTTCTATTGATGAGTCTCAAAGAGTTGGTGTTTAATTCTTAATAAACTTTGGATTGCGAAAGTTTAGATGAATATGAAAGAAAAGAGTTTTTTTGTGGAAAAGAATAGTTTGAGATTGTTATTCATGTTTGATAAATGCAAGAATAAAATGAAACAATTGAATAAGATGTGAATAAAATGAATTGGAAATGTGAATTGTAAGGGTATGAGTATCCATGATTATGGAACATGAAAGGATGTTATCTAAAGGCTTAGTGAGGCCCAGGTACCGGAAAATGTTAAAAGAATTAATCGATTTGAGAATTGGCTATATGGGCTATCTCGGTATTTTGTTTAAGTCCGGTATGAGAGGAAGCTAATTCTAGGTGGTGTAATTTATTCATGTTTTAAGCAAAAGGATTAGGCACTAAGTGGAGATGTAGTAAACTTGGGCAAACATAAGGGGGTTGCCTCTATATAATCTGACGGTGGACTCCGGGACTATAGACCCAAATCGAATCATGTTAGGCTCAAAAAGTGTTTTTTTTTTTTTGGTATTTTGGGGTTTTTTGGGGTTTTAAAAATCCAGAAAAATTGTATAAATATTTTAAAATATTATGGGGACAACTGAAAAATATCTTATTGTTTTTAAATATATTTTGGAGATTTAAGAGGTATATTCTAATGATAATTGAGATTGATGTTTAGGAAGAAAGTATAAAATTAAGATAATAAAAGTTGAATTGTGATAAAAGGATATATTTTGGAGATTTAAGAGATAAATTCTGATGATAATTGAGATTGATGTTTAAGAAGAAAGTATAAAATTAAAATAATAAAAGTTGAATTGTGATAAAAGGAGGGTAGTGATGAATTTTGATGGTAAATTTCTAATGATGGGTCTCAAAGAATTGGTGTTTAATTCTTAATACACTTTGGATTGGAAAATTTTAGATGAACATAAAATAAAAGAATTTTTTGTGGAAAAGAATAGTTTGAGATTGTTATTCATGTTTGATAAATACAAGAATAAGATAAAAGAATTGAATAAGATGTGAATAAAGTGAATTGGAAATGTGAATTATAAGGGTATCAGTACCCATGATTATGGAACATGAAAGGATGTGATCTAGAGGCTTAGTGAGACCTAGGTACCGACAAATGTTAAAAGAATTAAACGATTTGAGAATTGGCTATATGGGCTATCTCGGTATTTTGTTTAAGTCCGGTTGGAGGGGAAGCTAATTCTAGGTGGTGTAACTTATTCATGTTTTAAGCATAAGGATTAGGCACTAAGTGGAGATGTAGTAAACTTGGGCTAACGTAAGTGGGTTGCCTCTATATAGTCTGACGGTGGACTCTAGAACTATAGATCCAGTTTGACGATGGACTCCGGGACTGTGGTTGCTTGCGATAGAGGCGAGCCTTAATTAAATCCGGGACTGTGATTGGTTTGACGATAGACTCCAGGATCATGAATAGTTTGACGGATGGGAGGTCATGCACGAATGTATATGTGTATACCGAGGCTAGAGGGACACTTGTGGGAAGTTCGCACGATGAGGATTTTCGTATAAGCTTGACGGTGGACTCCATGGCTAAAATCTGTACTCGAGGAACTTCTAAAATTTACTTTTTTACTGGGTAGGTTTCATGGCGAGGGATTAAACCCTTCAATGTGGAGTATGTAAGTGCTTGCCATCGGACCTATGTAATATGGGATGCATAGAATCTGAATAAGTGTGCAATAGTGTCATCTTAACGTAAAATATCTGCATTAGGCATTAAGGCATTGTATACACCGACATGTTTAGGATAGTCACTTTTCACACTTTGTTTTACATTCAAGTTTGTGTATGCTAAAATAAGTGAGTTGCTATATTTTGTCATAGTGAGGTTGGTCGTGCATAGTATTGCGTCAGTTGTATGTAACTGACGTACCCGCAGTATTCCATGCAGGGCTTGAATTGGCTAAGACTAGAAGGTGAATTTGAAGCTAAAGATTGTTTTAAATGTTGATGATTATATTGTACATGCTTTGTAATCTTTATTTTTCCGCTGCGTTGATGTAAAATGAACAGTGTTGTACAGATAAAAGTTTTAAAATTCCTTATAAAATTGTACGAAATCAAGTAAAGATCTTGTTGTGCTACGAATTACCGTATTTTGGAATTCAGAGCATTACAAAGTGGTATCAGAGCCCAACTTTAATGAGTAGTCCAAATTTATAAGGACAATACATTATGGTGGACATTAGAGTGTGAGTTCGGCTTATAAAGTTTTAAATGTTAGTAGTTTACATTTGTATTGCTCTATGTGCTGATATTTCTCCTTATTTTCTCTATAAGATGGCTAATCATCATGACCCAGTGGATGAAGTAGAATGGTTCTATCCCGATGAAGAAGAACTCATAGAGGAAGAAGACCTAGAAGAAATAGAGGAAGAACTACCCGAATCCCGGGAGATTACTCCACCTCCACCTGATTCCTCAGATGAGTCCTCAGACGAAGAACCAGTTCAAGGCAAACAAGGTTGCGTTGTTGCTTCTCTTCGAAGGGAATTGGATACCCATAAGTGGAAAGTAAACCATTTGGAAGCACAGTTGGCGAAAGACAGGGAGCGCATCCTAGTACTGAGTTACCGAGTATGGGAACTTGAGAAGCTCCGGCATAGGAATGTCCGACACTTCACCCAACTAGACAACAAAACCCATTGGGAAAAGCAGGAATGTCATCAGAAGTACGATGAGATGAAGATAGAGATCAATGAACTATGGGGAGAGCTCAGAGAAGCCAAAAGAAACCATAGATTGTAGGCTGACTTTATGTTGAAGTTATGTAATGGATGAATGAGCAAGTTTATTTTCTTTTTTTAACTGGTAGCAAGTTTATTTTCTGAATGTATGAGGTTTAAGCTTTGGAAATGAATAAAGTTTTGTTGAAAGAAGAATGTAAGTTGTGCTATTTATGGTGATTAATGAAAAACTTTATGACCCGAAAATGGCCGAACGGAGGAACCGCAATGGAGAAGGACCCAGTGGTGAGAAAAACAGACTCGACCTAGAAACAGAACTGGCTCGAGTATACCAAACCCTTAATTCCTTCGCCGCAAATGTTGCCGGGAACACTAGGGCGGGACCAGCAGTACAAGTCCCAGAAGCGATCAGATTGGTGGAGTCGTTCAAATGAATGAAACCACCTGTGTTCGAGGGCCAGGCCAATTCAGATACAGAAAACGATTGGATCAGGAAAACTGAAACAGTATTTGAAGTTTTGGAGACTCCCAAGGCAAGTAAAGTGAAACTAGCCACCATCCAGCTGGAAAAAGATGCAGGGGTCTGGTGGAAATCAATGATGAGGAGCCTGGGAAATGTACAGATCTCTTGAGAGGATTTTCTGGGAGAGTTCCTAAACCACTACTTCTCGATGGATGTACAGGAAAAGAAGGCTATGGAATTCTTAGGACTGCAATAGGGAAGCTTGTCAGTGCGAGAGTATGAGACGAAGTTCAATCAACTCTCCAGGTATGCGCCAGATATGGTTATTGACGAAGACAAGAAGGCGTGAAAATTTGAACAGGGTTTGAGGCCAAGCCAGAGGTCCCGAATGATACCCCTAGGTATCCGAAGGTTTGATAAGCTGGTCCAGAGAGCTACAACTATTGAAGCCGACATGGAGTCGTACCATGTGGCACAGAACAAGAAGAACACCTGGAACACTGGTGTGGTAGGGTAAAAATGGCCTGGGGCCCAGCCAAGTCCAAGGATGGCTCACTCGAAAAGGACAATAAAAATCAATACGGCTCGGCCCCGAACCACTACAGCCTCGGCACCGAGCCATAAGTTCATCCCCACAGAACTGGTCTCCTCGTATCCGACGAGCCTCGATGGCCCTCGGCCTCCGATCCGCGACAGCCCCATGGGCCGTCCCCCCAGCCTGGCGAAGAATGAGGATGGCCTGGCACAACCTAGGCCATCCGATTCTCCCAGAGGTACAGGAGCCCCATGATCGGCCATATCAGCTCCAAATACCACCTAGGGCTTTGCCACGTCAGCCCTATACCACTCTTGGCACTGCCACGTCCACCCTAAACCCCCTGGGCCTCCTGCCACGTCAGGCCCATGGGCTTTCGGGTTCAGACCCGGCCCCCAAGCGGATCCAAACCCGGTTGGAATTCCCTATAAATACCAGACCCTCATCCACCTTTTTAGGTAATCAATCTTTGCCACCTAAATTCCCCTAGTTATTGCCACTCTCTCACAGAGACTAACTAGATCGTCGGAGGGTCCGCCACCGGGATAAACCTCGGTGTTTCAGGACCGTCTGCAGGTACTCGAGGCGAGGCCGTCTGAGCCGATCCTCAAGCACCGAAGCGAGCCTCTCGCTCACCGTCCGGTACCGTACTCTTCCCTCATTACAAATTGAGTCCGAACTCACACCTGGTGCATCCACACTGCGACCAAAAACAAACCGCATCAGGTTGACGCCATCTGTGGGAAGCCTTTATTCGGTACGGACGACAGTCCGAGCCTCGCCACCGACGCTCTCCCTCGACCAGATCTCCCATGGCTCCCCGAGCCCAAAGATCGGCCCGTTCCGCCCGACCAGACGGGCCTCCTCCCGAGGGGGCCCTCGAAGGAGGGCAAGCATCAAACAATCCGAGTGGAAACCCCGGGCCCCAACGAAGCGTCTCACACGTCGCTGAACCCGACCTTCGTCGGGTCATTCTGAACAGAAGGGCTAGCCAGGCTAGGGGAGGGACCGCTTCCAACTCGGCCCCGAACCATTCCAGGCCTGCGCAAGGGGACAGGCCGTCGGCACTCAGCCGCATCAGCCGAATTCCTACGCCCCGACCCGACCCTTCCGACCATGGCGCGGTCACCAGGGGCTAGTTCAGAAGCTTCAGAGATGAAATCATGGAGGCCCTCCATGGAGCGCCAAGGTCCGCGACCTATGGCCGACCCCCTCAAATGAGCGAAGGGAGAAGTCACACTCGTGCGTTGACTCCCCCTCCTGAGCGCACAGACGAGGTGCTCCGATGCCTCCTAGAGATGGAGAATCGAATCGAGCGCATCGGCGACGGGAATCCCAACCTAGTCCAAGGACGTGGGCCTTCTCGACCTCCATTTTCCGTCAACATCATAGAAGCAGAGATCCCCCGGAACTTCCGGCCTCCGCAGTTCGAGACTTACAACGGCGAGGGTGATCCAGTTGATCACATGGAGGGCTTCAAAACCCTCATGATGATTCACAGCGCTTCGGGGTCTGGCCAGGGATTGGTTCTCCAAACTCTCCCCTGGCTCGATCTTCTCGTTCGACCAGCTGGAAGCCAGCTTCCTGGCCCACTTCATCACTAGCCGAAAGGCCGAAAGGACGAGCGCAACCCTGCTCGACCTCAGTCAGAGGGAGGGGGAGTCGCTCCGTAACTTCGTCAAGAGGTTCACAACCGAGCCAGATCCGTCTCTGCTCTCGACGCAGGGGTCGCCTCGGCAGCTTTCCGACACAATGTCCGGCACAACTAGCTGAAGGTCTCCCTGGCGAAGAAGCCACCTTTGGACTTCCCCGACCTTCTCAACCGGGTCGAGAAGTACATACGAGCTGAAGAAGCTCTTAACCCAAAGGGCAGCAAAGAAGTCGTGGGGAAGGGCAAGCGCAGGGTCGATGAGACCGAACCTGTCAAGAAAACAGCAAAGGAAGGGGTCGGCACGAAGAGGGCACCTTCGGTCCCTCTCTTCGAAAGGTACACTCCCTTGACACATAACGTGTCCGCCATCCTCTTAGAAATCGAAGACAAAGGCATTGTCCGACTACCCCCCTAACCAAGTAACAACAAGAAGCGAGATCAGCGCTTCTACTGCCGGTTCCACCGAGATCGTGGGCACGAAACCGACCAATGTCGGGCCCTGAAAGACGAGAGTGAGGAACTCATCTCATGAGGGTACCTCCGAGAATTCACCAGAGAAAGCCCACGGGATCGGCGAGATGCTAGGAACCGGAGGCCTTCGCCTCCGAACCCTACTCCGAACCGCATCCAGGATCGGGACCCCGAACCTGAGGGAGCCACAGGCACGCCGGCCATTCTGCACTGTGTCTATGGAGGACCAATGGGGGGAGAGTCAAATACTTCCCAAAAAGCCTTCATCCGAGAGGTGAATGCTGTCCAAGACAACCCCTCGCCCAGGTTGCAACCGGTGCCTGTCTCCTTCTCCGGAGAGGACCTCGAAGTCGTTCGCCTCCCTCATTGTGACGCCCTCGTCATTGGCCTCTACATGGCTAATTGTGAGGTTCACCGAATCCTCTTCGACAACGGCAGCTCGGTAAATATTCTCTTCCTCGAAGCCTTCGAGAATCTCAAGCTGCCCAGAGGCAAACTCAAGCCAGCCGGATACACCTTGCATGGGTTCTCCGGCATCCCTGTCGTAATAGAAGGGATTGTTACTCTCGACGTTACCGCAGGATCGGCTCCTGTCAAGAGGACCGAGTCCATGGACTTCATGGTGGTAAACGTTAAGGCGGCTTACAACGCCATACTCGGCCGACTCGGACTGTGCTCCCTTCAAGCGGTACCTTCGGCTTACCATCTGAAACTTAAATTTCCCACCTCGCAAGGGGTCGGCATCGTCCGAGGTAGCCAAGAAGCAGCGCGGTCGTGCTACATGACCGCCGTCGGAGGGGGTGTGTTCCCCCTCGACGCCATTGAGCTCTAACCTGAGAGGGACGGCCCCGCTCCCGATCCTGTCGACGAGCTTGAGGAGGTCCCGTTCGGTGCCGAGGATGAATCGAAATGTTTCCGGGTAAGCCGCTCGCTCCCCGAGGACTTGAAGCCAGGCATAATCGCCTGCATCCGCCGCAACGTTGATTTCTTCGCCTGGAAGCCCTTCGACATGCCCGGGATCTCTGAAGACTTGATCATGCATCGGCTGAGCGTCATCCCGGACTCTAAGCCGGTCGTCCAAAAGAGGCGCAAAGTCGCCCCGGAGAGGCAGCAAATTGTGAAGACAGAGGTCGACAAACTCTTGTCTACTCGATTTATTCAGGAAGTCAGCTACCCCGAGTGGTTGGCTAATGTCGTCATGGTGAAGAATGTTTGATTCTTGATTTTGATGATCACAACACAGTGCAACATGTGTCTATGTTATACAGCTAACATTGCAGGTTATACTACAAAAGACTATTTCAGCTGAACAAATGCACAAGCTCAAAGGATACATTTAAAGACTTCACTCAAGACAAGACTCAAGACTCAAGACCATTAGCTCAATTGTGTTAAAATTATAGTGTCTTGTAAAAACATTGTATCTTACTTTTTGTTGAGTCTTAGTCTGATGTAAAGCCTTGTCACACACACACACACTTAAAATTTCATAATGTGTGTTTCTTAAAAACCCCCCCAAAAAAAGAGTCAAAACAGTTTGAAGTAATTTAACTTTTGAGCACCAGTCGACTTAAGCTTCTGCCAGTCGACTGATAGTACAAAACTGTTTAAATTTATTCAAACTCTGATCAGTCGACTCATATGGCAACCCAGTCGACTGTTCAAGAGCTTTTGACCGTTTTCTATTTTTCAAAATCGAATTTTTTCAAACTCAAAAGCTTAGATCCGTTGGTTGACAGTTGGAGTAACTGTCTCCCAACGTCCAGGAGATCAAACTCTTTAAGTAGAGTTCAGATCTCACTGAATAGATCTATACAGAACTTTCTTTGAAAATCTGAGCATCCTTGAGAAAAATTCTAAGTGATATTTTTGAGAAATAAAGCTTTCAAGTTCATACTCTTTGGTTCTCTACATTCAGTCCAGTATAGCAACGAATTCGCTCTGGACTGAGTATAGAAGTCGACCTTGTTTATTAGCCACGTGCATCAACACATACACCAACAAGGCTATAGGTTGACTGTAAAGTATTTCTTGTTCTCTTGCTCTCGGTTGGAGAGTGTCTGTGACTCTAGGTTGTAGAGTCAGTTTTGTTTCACTCTTGGTAGTAGAGTGGGTCTGCTTTCTCTGGTTGAGAGAAAGGACTACGGGTTAGACAAGGTTGTTGTCGTAATGCCGTAGGGTATTCTTGTAATCTTTTTCAAGAATAGTGGAAATCTCAAGTGGGTTGCTTGGGGACTGGATGTAGGTCGGGAGGACCGAACCAGGATATATCTTGTGTACTCTGTGATTGGTTGTCTTGATTTTGCATTTACTCTTGTTTATTTAAATTCTGCAAAAAGTGTCTGGACAGTCGACTCCTTGCACTATCAGTCGACTGGTCAGTGTCGTTTTAGTTGTAGTTTCACTGTGTCTTCAGTCGCCTGTCTTATTCATCAGTCGACTGCACAGAGTTATTATTTTTTGTTTTATTTTGGTTATATCAGTCGACTGGTTCATAACCAAGTCGACTGCACCGAGAAAATTTCCGCAGTTTTTTTTATAAACACTATTCACCCCCCCTCTAGTGTTTGTTGTCTCGCCTACAGGATCCAACAAAGAAGGCAACCGGGGGCTGGCGGATCTATATCGACTTCACGGATCTAAATAAAGCATGTCCGAAAGATCCTTTCCCCCTCCCCCGCATCGACGCCCTAATCGACGCAACCTCGGGGCATGAGCTACTATCCTTCATGGACACATTCTCGGGGTACAATCAGATACGGATGTTTCCCCCGGACATCTCCAAGACCTCGTTCGTCACCGACCAGGGTCTTTTTTGTTACCGCGTTATGCCCTTCGGGCTGAAAAACGCCGGAGCCACATACCAACGGCTCGTCAACAGAATCTTCGAAGACCTGATCGGCCGTAATGTGGAAGTCTATGTCGACGACATGCTCGTCAAGAGCCGGGCCGGGCCGGACCACGTCGCCGACCTCAAGGAAGCCTTCGGAGTCCTCCGACATCACAACATGAGGCTCAACCCGGCTAAATGCGCCTTCGGCGTCTCCACTGGGAAATTCCTGGGGTTCATCGTCAGCCAGCGCGGCATCGAGGCGAACCCCGAGAAAATTCAAGCTATTATTGACATGGCCCCGCCCCGGAATGTCAAGGAGGTTCAGATGCTTACAGGCCGGTTGGCGGCAATCGGCCGTTTCCTCTCCACGTCAGGGGAGAAATCTATCCCCTTCTTCAAGGCCCTGCGCGGAAAAGGGGGCTTCGAGTGGGGTACCCATCAACAAGAAGCCTTCGAACAGCTGAAGCAGTACCTCGCCAACCCTCCTCTCCTCAGCAAGCCCGAGCCGGGCGAACCACTGTGGCTCTACCTGTCCGCCTCGGATAGCGCACTCAGCGCCGTCCTCGTCCGAAAGGAAGATGGGGTCCAGAGGCCATTGTACTATGTGAGCAAAGTTCTGCTCCCCGCCGAGACGAGGTACGCAAAGATAGAGAAGGTGGCCTATGCTTTGGTCATGGCAGCCCGGAAGCTTCGTCCTTACCTCCAGGCCCACTCTGTCCAAGTACTGACCGACCAGCCACTGAAGACTGTCCTTCACAAGCCTGAAAACTCTGGCCGCTTAGTCAAGTGGTCAATTGAGCTGAGTCAGTTCAACATCAGCTACCAGCCGAGGACGGCCATCAAAGGGCAGGCCCTCGCCGAATTCATAAATGAGTGCACCGTCTCCGAGCAGCCCAGCATCGAAGGCTCGGATCCGACCTGGGAGGTCTTTGTCGATGGATCATCATGCGAAACGGGGAGTAGGGCTGGCATCATCCTTCGTGGCCCCAACCAATTCCTGCTTCAATACTCCCTCCGCCTCAACTTTCCGGCCTCCAACAACGAGGCGGAATACGAGGCCATGATCGCCGGACTGACCCTAGCCCACCGAGCCGGGGCCCAGCAAATACGAGCCTACAGTGATTCTCAGCTCGTGGTCAATCAGATCACCGGGAAATACGAGGCTCGCGACGATCGGATGATGAGGTATGAGGTATTTGGCGGTGGTCCGACGTCTCCTGGCGTCCTTCAGCTGCGTCACGGTTATCAGAGTCCCTAGGGAGCAGAACGCTCAAGCAGACGCGTTGTCCAAACTCGCCTCTTCCTCCTTCGAGGGTCTCAATTAGACGGTGCTCATAGAAATTCTCCTAAAGCCAAGTATCAATGACCAAGACCAGGAGGCAATGTGTGTCCAAGGCGTTGCCAGTCCAGACGACTGGACCACCCCCATCTGGAGATTCTTAATTAATGTTGAGCTTCCTGAAGACCGGGCCAAGGCCAGATGGGTCAGGGTCCGAGCTGAAAGGTTCGTCATGATTGATGACATCCTCTTCAAACGCTCATTCACCTTGGCCGACGGCAAGCCATACCTCCGCTGTCTCACCAGCGACGAGGCCAGCTACGCGCTAAAAGACCTTCATGAGGGGATCGGTGGATGCCACATGGGGAGCAGGACACTCGCTCGGAAGGCCTTGAATCAGGGTTACTATTGGCCGACCATGCTCCAAGACTCGCAAGACCTAGTCAAGAGGTATGGCCCATGCCAAAAGGTTCTCACCTATCAAGAGGCTTCCTCAAGCCAATCTCCGATCCCTGACTAGCCCTACGCCATTCGCCATGTGGGGCATGGACCTTGTGGGCCCCTTCCCCGTAGAGGTAGGGCAAAAGAAATTCTTAATAGTCGCCATCGACTACTTCACCAAGTGGCTCGAAGTCGAGCCTCTGTCCAGCATCACCGAGCGCCAGGTACAACAATTCTTTTGGAAGAACATCATTTGCTGGTTCGGAATCCCTCGGGTCCTCGTCACGGACAACGGGACCCAATTCCAAGGTCAGAACTTCCAAACTTTCTGTGCAGACATCGGCATCCAGCAGCGTTTCTCCGCTATTTGCCACCCTCAGTCCAACGGCCAAGCGGATAACGCGAACAGGCAAATCTTCGACGGCCTCAAAAAGCACCTCGACAGGTCCCCCAAAGGGCTGTGGGTCGAAGAATTGCCTAGCGTGCTTTGGGCGCACCGAACCACCAAGAGGATCCCCACCGGGGAGACGCCGTTCAGTCTGACCTATGGGACAGAGGTGGTTATCCCCGTCGAGGTCGGCCTGCCTTCTCCCCATATCATGGCCTTCGACGAAGGTGACAATTCATCCGGCCTGAGGGCCAACCTGGACCTCGTCGCCGAGGTCAGAGAGAAGTCTTCAATCCGAAGAAGCATCTACCAACAACGGATCGAGAAGTTTTACAACAAGAAGGTCCGTCCCACAAACATCAAGGCGGGGGACCTCGTGTTACGGAAATTGTCCGTCTCCGACCCAACCAAGAAGAGAAAATTGGCTCCCAACTGGGAAGGCCCATACCGTGTAGTCGAGGCTGTACGCCCTGGTACGTACCGACTGGCAGATATGGACGGCCGGCTGATCAGCCGACCCTGGAACGCCGAGCACCTAATGAAGTTCCTAGAAGAGCGAACATAGGTTCTAGCTTGGCTAATGTAAATAATATTTGTTGTAAGCTTTCATGTGTAAAGGGCTGTTTTAGCGACCCTCCCTATCATATATGAAAGAAATCTCTTTTTGTCAAACTCCAAACGCCTCGGCAGCCCCGACCTAACACCGGACAATGGGATCGGCACCCGAGTCCTCACTTCGGTATCGTCCTCAACGTCTCGGTAGGTCCGACTCGGCTTCAGGCCAGGGAGTCTTCCTAATGCCCCCACCGATCCCTCACGGATCGACGGGGCCGAACCTCACCTCCGCCATCATTCACTACACTATTGACCAGAGCAAAGAATGAAAAGAATTCTTTATTCATACTCCCTTATTAGTTCTGAAAAAACAAACAAAGGCCGTTACAGGACCACTCCACTCATCTCAAACTGGAGGAAGTCGCCATCTTAGGGCCCCTCGGGTCCGACGAATGGCGGGACTACTCCGATCGAACGACTAGGAGCCCTCTCCTCGTCATGGTGGTCCTTAGGCTCAGCCACGGTCGACACACCAGCCACGGAGCTCTGGGCATCAACTGGTCGCACACGCTCCCGCAGCAGCAACTCAGAGGGAACCCCCTCCGCTCGCCGACCTCCCGAGGAGGATGCCGAGACACCCAACATCATCTTATAACGGTGTATCTCCATCTCCTTCTCCACAATGACTTCACGAAGTAGCCTCTCAGAGGAGGGCCTCTGCACCGATGCACTCGACATGGTATATCCAAGACCGACACTCCCGAGGTCCCGATCCACCATCGCCCTCCTCAGTCGGCTCGCCTCCTCACTTAGGGCTTCAGACTTGTTCCGATAATAGTTAAAAGCCGCATCATTGTCACGAGCTCCCTTTCGGTAGCGAACCAACGTGGCCTCCAGGGCCTCAACCTTGCTCCGGAGCCACGCCACGTCGGAACGACGGGGGTCCACCTCGGGAAGGGGAGCCGTAACCTACAAGAGAACCAGCCCACTCAAAACACATAAGCAAGGAGGTTCGGAAATTTCCGAGGTCAAAACACTTGGCCAGTCAAAAATCCTCTTTTATAAATGGAATTACTTCATACAAAAAATGTGGTGGCCAGTCCGCGGTAGGCAAATACAATCGAGAGATGGAAAAAGAAAGACAAAACTATATAACTTATTTTCCCACCTCAACATCGGCCGGGTTCACGGGGAGGTCGGCAGCCGGGTCATCAACGGGCCCTTCTTCATTAGGGGTCTTCGGTGTCCCCTCGATCTCCATGTCGTAGTCGAAGTTGGACAGGTCGATGGTCGGGTAGAAGTGCCTCACATGACTGAGGGCCTTCGCATAACACTCGTCCTGGGCCTTGATCACCATGTTCTGACCCGCCTCAGTCAACTCCTCCCTCTCCTTTGCGAACTTCTTCTTCAGAGCCGCCATCTTCTTCCCCCATTCCGCCTCCTTGGTGTCGAACTCGACCTTCATCTTCTGCTCCCTCTGATGCGAGCCTTCGAGCTCTATCCTCATCTCCTTCATCTCCTGCTTGGCCTTGTCAGCCCGGCCTCGCTCCCGCTCCAAGGCCGCCTCGTAAAGGCCTCTCACGTGGGCCCCCTGCACGGTCGCCTGCAGTAACCAAGCACTACTAAGAAAACCTCCTTTACGAAGTAATCACAAGGCAAGCGGGGTCGGCACACTTACCAGCACATTAGCCTGTGCGAGGCGCGTGTACGCATCCTCCAGGGTCTCGGCGTTCATCTCCGCGCGGTCCCGGGGGGTCGCCAGCTTATCCGCCACCTCGACGGCCTGGCGCCCTCGGGTTAAGCAGTCACCCTCACGGATCGACCAACCCGGCACCCACGGTCGCCGCAACCTCTCCTCTACCTCTGACCCCACCAGGGGACCCTTCCCCTTATCAAGATCATCGGCCTTGCCCGGGTCCGAGCTCTTCCGAGCAACCACCACCTTGCCTGTTTCTGAGCGCGTCCTCTTTGCCGGAGGCTGGTCTGGGACCTCGGAAACCACCTGGGATGACCCCCTCATCTTCGTCGCATCCCCCTTCGTCTCGGCTTTCTGCTTCTTCATGGCGAGCCTCTTTGCCTTGATTGATTCGGGATCCATACCTGCGAAAAGATCCATTAAGAACAATGAGCGCAAAAGAACAACAAGACTGAGAGAAAAGAAACAACTACATACAAAGCACGGCCGGGCTCAGTCCGACGCTCGTCAGGTGACCCTCCGTCACCTTCGGCCAACTGATATTGTGCGACAGACAGAGGCGCTCAACGAACCTCCATTCCTCGGCCGTCAGGTCCCTCGGCCTCGACGCTTTGAAGCTCGGCTTATAATGGTTCCATCGAGTAGGGATGTCCCAAGGCTCCTCACTCCGGAGCACCACAAATTTTTTCTTCCACTCCTTGATAGAGTCCGGGTGACCGTGGACGACCTTCCCCTTACTCCGAGGCGAGATATAGTAAACACCCTCCGACTCCCCCGACGAGCTGATCCCCAGCATCGCCCGGAACACTCCCAATCGGAGGGGCACCTTCTGCTCCTCGCACAACAGCACGAAGCAGATGATCTGCTTCCAGGAGTTCGGCCCATACTGCATCGGCACCAGGGACGCCCAATTCAACACCTCCCGAACAAACGGATGGACCGGCAGCCTCAGTCCAGAGATGAAGGCGTCCACTGGAAAGACGCAGTACCAAGCAGGAAGGGGGTCGGTCGGCCGCAGAGTAGAGTTCGACAACATGAGCTCGTAGCCGGACCCTATGTGGTACGCCAACTACAAAGCCTCCAAGTCACCAGCCTCCAAGACGGCCGGAAGCGTGTCCATCTTCACCCTCTTTCGGCTCGGGGAAGACGGCTGGACCCCAAAAAGCTCCTTATCGGAAAGGTCGTCGGGGTACCGACGGAATGGCTTCGGTTGTATGGGCGACCCTGTTATTAAGTTGCGGTGAACGGGCGCTTGACTCGAGCCACCGGTCCTCGACCCCTTCTTCTTCGGAACCCTCTTCTTCTTGGCTCTTTCCGGCGAGGGGGTAGATAATCGCCCCAGACCGGTCGGCATGGAGCTCGAACCCACACCCTGACATGTGGATCTCCCCCCCGCACCTCCTATCCGAGCCCCTTCGGCTTCACCCTCTTCTGGGCCACCCTCCTCTTCGGAAGTCAACTCCAGAATCTGGACTCCGTCCGAGCTGTCGCTTGCCTCCTCAGATTCACTACTCTCCACCACGAAAGGTTTTCGGGAGCGTAACGGCCTCACATTGTACACCGGCTCCTCCTCACCTACTGGCTCCTCCCACGAAGTCGAATCGGAAGGCTTCTCATCATGTACGGACTCCTCCTCGCACACTGGCTCCTCCCACGAAGTCGATTTGGAGACAGGGTTCCCTTCCCCCCTCGACGTCGATGCTGACGAGCCAGACTGAGCCCTATACATCTGTACCTAACAAAAGAAACTTACAAACTAACCTTTGGGTTGCCTCGGACTGACGAACCGGTGCTGCTAAACAGTCAAGCCGAGCGCTAAAGTGTTTGGTTTCTTTTTAAGAAAACAGCAGGAGGGAAATGAACAGAATGGAGAAGAGAGGGGGGATATTTATAGAGAGAGGTGACGCCTCGATTTTTGCATTACTGTTCCTCGAATAGCGCGCATCTGCCACCAATGGAATCGCGCCACGTCATCCTCGAAACTGGCGCTGCTGACGTCACCTAGCGCCGGTTGGAGACCACACAGGGGTCGGTTCGGATGAAGTGTTCGGCGGAGAAAAATTTTTACTTAAAGATTTAAGGCGCCGTCCTTAGACAGACGCCCCGGGCTCCAGGGCTCGGTCGGCTCCCCTCTCACCCGCGAGCAGCTCGGGGCTTACGGCCTCGGCAGCCGAAACCCCAAACTGTTCGAGGGTGGGAGAAAAGCCACCATCGCCTGGGACCCTATCGGAAAGCAGATCGGCCCACCTCCAATCCCTAACTCCTCTGGGCTAACAGACCATAAGAAACCGTCAGCACCAAAAGGAATACAGAGATCGGAGACGACCCATCTATCCGAGGCTCCTCAGCCCCAGGTCCGGAATTCGGTTGATACCCCTCCCGTCTGGATCTTTCTCGAGCGAACAGCCGTGTCAGGGCCGTCCGACCCGAAAAAGTATCCAGACGGCAAAGTCACCACCAGTTCGAGGTCCCCAGGGTTAAAACCTTTAAGTACCTTGACCCCCGAGCCCGGACTACAGCCGCCATCTCTTCTGCCTTGTTCTCCCCCGACCCTGACACACACATCGAGGCCGTCAGGAACGGGAGAAGAACAAGGCAATAGAGTGACCACCCGTCCAACGCTCTCAGGGTCAAAATTTTGCAAGAGACAGACGTCCACCAAAGCAGACACCTCTGATGGCCGATGGACCACCCTTGCTGTGATCAAACCCGCTGTGGAGAGAAGGGTATTTATAGCCTCCCCTATAGACCGGCCATTATGGCATTGGGAAAGCCAAACGACGGAAGCTCATGCGCCATGCATTTATTAGGCGGCGCCATTAATGCCCCTAGGAAATTGGAACATTGCACAGATTCCGGAGCGCCTTCAATGCTCCGCAAAGACAGCAGGCCACCCCGCTCAAACCTTCTAAGGCTCAACGGCTCGCCATCACCCTTGCCGACCCCTAATCCCTCGCCAGCTCGAGGTTCGGTCTAGCACCAGGGTAGTCTTCTCAGGAAGGCTCAACGGCTCGCCATCACCCTTGCCGACCCATAATCCCTCGCCAGCTCGAGGTTCGGTCTAGCACCAGGGTAGTCTTCTCAGGAAGGCTCAACGGTTCGCCATCACTCTTGCCGACCCGAAATCCCTCGCCAGCTCGAGGTTCGGCCTAGCACCAGGGTAGTCTTCTCAGGAGGGCTCAACGGTTCGCTATCACTCTTGCCGACCCATAATCCCTCGCCAGCTCGAGGTTTGGTCTAGCACCAGGGTAGTCTTCTCAGGAAGGCACCACAGTTCGCCATCACCCTTGCCGACCCATAATCCCTCGCCAGCTCGAGGTTCGGTCTAGCACCAGGATAGTCTTCTCAGGAAGGCACCATGGCTCGCCATCACCCTTGCCGACCCATAATCCCTCGCTAGCTCGAGGTTTGGTCTAGCACCAGGGTAGTCTTCTCAGGAAGGCACCACGGTTCGCCATCACCCTTGCCGACCCATAATCCCTCGCCAGCTCGAGGTTCGGTCTAGCACCAGGGTAGTCTTCTCAGGAAGGCACCACGGTTCGCCATCACCCTTGCCGACCCATAATCCCTTGCCAGCTCGAAGTTCGGTCTAGCACCAGGGTAGTCTTCTCAGGAAGGCACCACGGTTCGCCATCACCCTTACCGACCCATAATCCTTCGCCAGCTCGAGGTTTGGTCTAGCACCATGGTAGTCTTCTCAGGAAGGCACCACGGTTCGCCATCACCCTTGCCGACCCATAATCCCTCACCAGCTCGAGGTTCGGTCTAGCACCAGGGTATTCTTCTCAGGAAGGCACCACGGTTTGCCATCACCCTTGTTGACCCATAATTCCTCGCCAGCTCGAGGTTTTGTCTAGCACCAGGGTAGTCTTCTCAGGAAGGCACCACGGTTCGCCATCACCCTTACCGACCCATAATCCCTCGCCAGCTCGAGGTTTGGTCTAGCACCAGGGTAGTCTTCTCAGGAAGGCTCAACGGTTCGCCATCAACCTTGCCGACCCATAATCCCTCGCCAGCTCGATGTTCGGTCTGGCACCAGGGAAGCCTTCTCATGAAGGCCCAACGATTCGTCATCCCATTTCCACGACCATAAACACTCCTCCACGGCTAACTCCCGCATCCCCGCAGGAGTGGGGGGCTTATGTGGTAGGGTAAAAATGGCCTGGGGCCCAGCCAAGGCCCAGGATGGCTCACTCAAAAAGGACAATCAAAATCAATACGGCTCGGCCCCGGACCACTACAGCCTCGGCACCGAGCCGTAAGTTCACCCCCACAGAACTGGTCTCCTCGTATCTGATGAGCCTCGATGGCCCTTGGCCTCCGATCTGCGACAGCCCCACAGGTCGTCCCCCCAGCCTGGCGAAGAATGAGGATGGCCTGGCACAACCTAGGCCATCCGATTCCCCCAGAGGTACAGGAGCCCCATGATCGGCCATGTCAGCTCCAAATACCACCTAGGGCTTTGCCACGTCAGCCCTATACCACTCTTGGCACTGCCACGTCCACCCTAAACCCCCTGGGCCTCCTGCCACGTCAGGCCCATGGGCTTTCGGGTTCAGATCCGGCCCCCAAGCGGATCCAAACCCGGTTGGAATTCCCTATAAATACCAGACCCTCATCCACCTTTTCAGGTAATCAATCTTTGCCACCTAAATTCCCCTAGTTACTGCTACTCTCTCATAGAGACTGACTAGATCGTCGGAGAGTCCGCCACCGGGATAAACCCCGGTGTTTCAGGACCGTCTGTAGGTACTCGAGGCGAGGCCGTCCGAGCCGATCCTCAAGCGCCGAAGCGAGCCTCTCGCTCACTGTCTGGTACCGTATTCTTCCCTCATTACAAATTGAGTCCGAACTCACACCTGGTGCATCCACACTGCGACCAAAAACAAATCGCATCAACTGGTAAAAGGCCTACAGCACCGAGCAATTTTAGGGGATAACCCCCAGCACAGAAGTTCAAACCCACCGAAGCTAATGTTGTTGCAGCGACTAGACGGCTAAGCACTTGCTACATATGTGGAGAGACGGGCCACATTGCAACTGGGTGCACAAAGTCGTAGAGGGCCAAGACTTGTTTCCACTGTGGCAAGGAGGGCCACATCAAGCCAGACTGCCCTCAGTTCCATCGGGGAGGGCCAAGTCAAAAGCAAGCCGACCCAGGGCAGAAGCCATACTGGCAGGAGCGAGTATTCGCTCTGACTGAAGCTAATGCAGATGATGCAGATAACGTCATCACCGGTATGGAAGCAAATGAATAAGTCTACTATTTTTATTTCTAGTTTGTAATTGAGGAGGGTTATGTAATGAGAGTATTTCATATGTAACAGGAGAACTTCTCATTAATGGAATAAAAGCAACCGTTTTATTTGATACTGGATCGTTTCATACATTTGTATCACCTTCATTTAGTTGAACCAAATTTTTTCCTGGCAAAGTTCTAGCTGTAGCTATCCCGTCAGGAGTGACTACCGACCGATATTATGAAGGGTGTAACCTTAAAATTGGAGGCAGAATCTTTGGGATCGACCTCATTGAGCTGGTAGTGTTGGGGGTCGAAATCATCATCGGCATAGACTGGATGTTGATCTATAGTGCCAGTATCGAGTGCAAAAGCAAAGAAGTTATGGTGAAAGCTCCAGGAAGACTGTCAGTTATATTTCAAGGGAAGAGAAAGTGTGAGCAATTGATTACAGCTATGTCTAAGCAGAAGGTTCCTGAAGAAGTTAAGCGGATTCCCGTAGTCCAGAATTTTCCAACAGTGTTTTTAGAGGACCTACCCGGACTTCCACCTCATCGAGATGTAGAGTTCAGCATCTCCGTTAAGCCAGGGAGTGCACCCATTTCTAAGGCACCGTAAATATGGTGCCGGTGGAACAAGATGAGATCAAAAAAACAAATTGAAGAGCTGTTAGGCAAAGGATTTATCAGGCCGAGTGCGTCACCTTGGGGACGCCCGTTCTATTGGTGAAGAAGAAGGATGGATCAATGAGGATGTACATCGATTACAAAGAATTGAACATGGTGATAGTGCAGAATAAATATCTGATTCCTCGAATCAATGATCTGTTCGACCATCTACAAGGAGCAGTTGTTTTCTCTAAGATCTACGGTTAGGTTATCACCATGTGTAACACCTCGTGTTAAAATAAGATATATATATATATATATATATATATATATATATATATATATATAAGAATATTAGAAGGTGACCTATAGAGATGTTTATGGGCTTTGAAATAAATGAATTATTAAATAAGCCTATAGATAATAATATATGGGGCTTAGGAAAAATATATATATAAATGCATTAATGGAGATATGAATGGAAGGAAAGAAAAGTGGTTGTTGTCACTTTCGGAGTACAATAATTAACTAATAAATAACAAAGCCAAGGATCAAGAGTCACCTAATCGGTTAACCAACTTTTGAGAGGCAGCCTGTGGTGGGCAGTTGTACTACATAGTATCTAATTTATCTTATAAATTGTATAAATTGTCTGAGCTAGGGACAGGGACATTACAAATGGTATCAGAGCCGACTTTCGACACCGAGTGTGGGTAAGAGTGGGCGAGATGTATGCCTAAGATGGAGCTAACAGATGTACGTCGGGGAGATGTACATCGAGTATGCCTGAGAGGGAGCGTATTGCAGAATTAGGGTACACTAGCAGAATTAGGATACTCCACTCCACAACGGCTAGAAAGGAGATCCTGCACTAGATTGTGCATGCCCATGCTCAGCGAGAACGCTGATTTCTGAAGGGGGGGTGTCTGTAAGACTCCGTGTTAAAATTATATATATATATATATATATATGGGCTTTGAAATAAAAGAATATTAGAAGGTGACCTATAGAGATGTCTATGGGCTTTGAAATAAATGAATTATTAAAGGAGCCTATAGATAATAATATATGGGGCTTAGGAAAAAATATATATATAAATGCATTAATGGAGATATGAATGGAAGGAAGGAAAAGTGGCTGCTGTCACTTCCAGAATACAATAATTAACTAATAAATAACAAAGCCAAGGATCAAGAGTCACCTAATCGGTTAACCAACTTTTGAGAGGCAGCCTGTGGTGGGCAGTTGTACTACATAGTCTCTAATTTGTCTTATAAATTGTATAAATTGTCTGAGCTAGGGGCAGGGGCGTTACACCAGGTACGGGTGAAAGAAGTGGATGTGCACAAGACAGTGTTTAGAACTCGGCATGGTCACTACGAGTTGTTTGTCATGCCGTTCGGAGTGACAAATCCACCTGCTATCTTCATGGACATGATGAACAGAGTTCTGCGACCGTTCATCGATTCTTTCATCGTGGTGTTCATCGACGACATTTTGGTCTACTCCAAGACAGAAGAAGACCATGTTGGGCACCTAACAGAGGTACTGAAGAAGCTACGGGAACAGAAGCTATATGTGAAGTTGTCTAAGTGTGACTTTTGAAAAACCAAAGTCGCCTTCCTAGGGCACATCCTTTCTAAGGAGGGAGAGGCCACTGATCCGCAAAAGATTGAGGTGGTGAAGGATTGGCCAAGACCGACTACAGTAAAAGAAATCAGAAGCTTCTTGGGTTTAACTGGCTACTATCAAAAATTTATTCAACGCTACTCCCAGATAGCTGTGCCACTCACGGGGCTCACAAGGAAGAATGTGAGTTTTAAATGGACGGAATAGTGCGAGACTAGTTTTCAGGAGTTGAAGGAGAGGTTAACTACCGCTCCCATACTGGCTTTGCCAAGAGCAGGAGTCGACTATGATGTCAACAGCGATGCTTCCCATCGCGGACTGGGCTGCGTGCTGTTGCAGGAAGGAAAGGTAATAGCTTATGGGTCTAGACAGCTGAGACTACATGAGATGAATTATCCAATCCACGATCTGGAGTTGGCGGCAATCATCTTTGCATTAAAACAGTGGAGGCACTACGTGTACGGAGAAAATGTCAACATGTACACAGATCACAAAAGTCTGAAAATACATCTACCAGTAGAATGATCTGAACTTGAGGCAGCAGAGATGGTTGGAAGTATTGGAGGACATCCGTCCCGAAATAAAGTACCATCCGGGCAAGGCCAATGTGGTGGCTGATGCACTCAGCCGGAAGAGCAGTTTGTCGCATCTGATCACGACTCAGGAGAAGTTGGCAGAGGAACTCTTTCGAGCTGAAATCGAGGTAGTATTGCAAGGATTGGGGGCATCCTTAGCCCAGTTAAGACTTCAACCAACATTGAGGGAAAGGATTGCCGACAGTTAGAAGACCGATCTAGAGATCCAAGGGATGAAAGAGCAAATTGGCACCGGCAAGTTGGCAGAATTCCAGGTGAAAGATGAAGTATTGTGGTTTGAAAAGCGGCTGTGTATGCCGAATCAAGCAGAACTGAAGAAAAGTATTCTACAGGAAGCATACGCCACTCTATTATCCATACATCCAGGGAGTACCAAGATGTACAAGGACATCAAGAAGTATTTCTGGTGGTCAGGGATGAAGCGGGATGTGGCTGAGTTTGTCGCCAGATGTGCAGTCTGTCAACAGATCAAGGCCGAGAATCAGAAACCCGGGGGTTTGTTACATCCATTACCCATTCCGGAGTGGAAATGGGATAACATCAACATGGACTTCATTACTTGATTACCCATGAGTTCTAAAGGAAACGATGCAATTTGGGTGATAGTGGACCGACTTACCAAATAGGCTCATTTTTTTGCGATGAAGCTCACTAGGTCTATGGAGAGGTTGGTTGAGTTGTATGTTGGAGAGATCGTGAGGCAACATGGACTTCCCTTATCTATTGTATTCGATCGATATGCGCGATTCACCTCACATTTCTAGAAAAATCTTTAGGCAGCTTTGGGGACGAAGACCGATTTCAGTACTGCCTTTTATCCTCAAACTGATGGGCAAACTAAGAGGGTCAACCGGGTAATGGAAAATATGCTAAGGTGTTGTGTGTTGGACTTTGGCAGCAATTGGGAGAGGCATTTGGCTCTAGTGGAATTCGCCTACAACAATAGTTTCCAGGCAAGTATCAGTATGGCACCGTATGAAGCTCTATATGGAAGGAAGTGCAGAACACCGATGTGTTGGTATGAAGTGGGGGAACGAAAGATGTATGGGTCGGAGATTGTGCAACAGACCTCAGAAAAGATCGAGTTGATTAGGAAGAGGTTAGTTGACGCACAGAGCAGGCAGAAAAGTTATGCTGACAACCGGAGGAGAGATCTGGAATTCGAGGAAGGTGAGTTTGTCTTCTTGAAAGTGTTTCCAACCAAGGGAGTGATTCGGTTTGGAAGATGAGGGAAATTAGCCCCGAGATACATAGGTCCTTATAAGATATTGGGAAGACGACTTATCGGTTAGAACTATCGGACGAGTTAGCCCAAGTACACAATGTCTTCCATGTGTCTATGTTACGAGACTATATTCCGGATCTGAGTCATCATTTGCTCGAAGTGACAGAAGGTCTGCAGTTGGATTTGAGCTACACTGAGCATCCAGTTGAGATTGTGGATCGATGGGAGAAAGTCTTGAAGAATAAGACTATACATATGGTCAAAGTTGTATGGAGAAATCAACTAGTTGAGGAGGCCACCTGAGGATCAGAGGAGAGAATGTTGAGAGATCACCCTGAACTTTTCAATTAAATCTGTAAAATTTTATTTCTTTTGTTTTCTCACTCTTTAAGTGTAGACGGAACTATTCTAAGGAGGGAGTGTTGTAACATCCGTAGTAATTTTAGAATGAAATATATGTTTTCATTTTTTGCATGTGCAATGCACGTGCAATTTTATCTCATTTTTGCTTCTATTTATTTTCGTCTCATTTTGTTGTTCTTTCTTAATTAAAGTCCATTAGCCTAAAAGATGAATTTAAATTCATTAGAAATAAATAATAGTAAAGGCCCAATAAGAAGCCCACAAATAAAATCCTACATTTATTTTTCCTACACTTGTCTTGTAACAAACATCTAGGGTATAACTAAAAACAATTAATTAATAAAATGAGAGGTGTGCATGTGTGAAACACATGCACGTGTTTTTGTGCATGAAAGGGGAGTGGTCGTCCTAGTAGAGAGAGAGGGAAGGTGGAGGAGTGTGTGTTAGTGGGGTGGTTACTTGAATAGTAGGGATCATTTTCCACCACACAAATGTCCTATAAATACATACACCTATTCATTAACATTTGCACTAGAAATAATCAGAGAGAAAAAGAAAGAGAGCAAGAAAGAGGCCAGATTTTGGAGTTTCTTGGAGCTTGTGGTTTTGTGTGCAAGGAGGAGAAGAGCATTTGTGTGAAGCTATGAGCTTTCTTTCTAGGAGATTCTCTACTTTTTACAACTTAAGAGGTGAGTGTCTCATCTTATTTGCTAGATAGTATAGAAATCATGCCTAGATATTTTATGGTTGATTTTATTTGATTTAATCCTACTAACTAAATTAATGCATGTTGTAAAGAATGCTAATGGTAGAAAAATCATGGAATTCATTGTATGTTAATGTGAAGCATATGAATTGATTAGTAGATTAGAATGGAGAAAATTTAATTAGAAACATGTGTAGAATTGTTTGGCACAAATGAACAACTTGATTATTGCATGCAATTTTGTCTCTTACAAATTAGTTGAAATTTTGTGTATGAAATGTGAATGCATAGAAATGAAAAATTAGAGAATCATTTTGGGGAAGAAATAATTGTAGTGGTACAAATGGAAAGTTGCATTAAAATTAGTAGGACAATTAACTAATTGCATTTTATGTTATGATTCTTATTAGAGAAAGAAATGAGTATTTTGGAAAATTGAAGTAAATTCTCTATTAATGTGAATGAAATCAGTAACATAATAATTTTTGAATATGTATAGATACAAATTAATAGTACTACTTTGAAGAAAAGAGTTAGTTGCGAATAAATCAAGTCTTTATGTTTATATGTTTCAAAAGAATAATTTGTACATAAAGTGGGATAAATACTCTTAATTATAATTAAAATAAGCAAAAGAGGAATTTTGGAGTCTAGAACTATATTTTCATAATATCAATTTTTTGAAGAAGAATGGAATAAAAAAATAGTTGAAAAATGTAGAAAATGAGATTTAACGGACTTAATGAATCAAAGCCCTATAGTGTTGTGATCTAAGCTTCGGCTCAGTGGGTAGGCGTTCTGGCGCCTCTCTATGGCGCTGGTTCAAGTCTTGGGTCTGTTGTTGTGGGAGAAAACTTTTTTTTTTAATCAGAGGAAGGAAAGTTTAGATACTAAGGATTTTAACCCATAGTATATTAGTTAGGGCGCTTGGTCTCCGAGGCTAGCGTGTGTGCCAATGCATGCGGCGCTGCCATGTGGCGGTTTGGGCTGGCGGTCTCGGGTTCGAATCCTATTGTGCTCAAAAAGTGTTTTTTTTTATTTTGGGTTTTTTTTTGGGTTTTAAAAAATCCAGAAAATTTGTATAAATATTTTAAAATATTATGGGGACAACTGAAAAATATTTCTCACTGTTTTTAAATATATTTTGGAGATTTGAGAAGTACATTCTGATGATAATTGAGATTGATGTTTAAGAAGAAAGTATAAAATTAAGATAATAAAATGTGAATTGTGATAAAAGGAAGGTAGTGATGAATTTTGATAGTAAATTTCTAATGATGAGTCTCAAAGAGTTGGTGTTTAATTCTTAATAAACTTTGGATTGCGAAAGTTTAGATGAATATGAAGGAAAAGAGCTTTTTTGTGGAAAAGAATAGTTTGAGATTGTTATTCATGTTTGATAAATGCAAGAATAAGATGAAACAATTGAATAAGATGTGAATAAAATGAATTGGAAATGTGAATTATAAGGGTATGAGTATCCATGATTATAGAACATAAAAGGATGTTATCTAGAGGCTTAGTGAGGCCCAGGTACCGGAAAATGTTAAACGAATTAATCGATTTGAGAATTGGCTATATGGGCTATCTCGGTATTTTGTTTAAGTCCGGTAGGAGAGGAAGCTAATTCTAGGTGGTGTAACTTATTCATGTTTTAAGTATAAGGATTAGGCACTAAGTGGAGATGTAGTAAACTTGGGCAAACATAAGGGGGTTACCTTTATATAATCTGACGGTGGACTCCGGGACTATAGACCCAGTTTGACGGTGGACTCCGGGACTGTGGTTGCTTGCGATGAAGGTGAACCTTAATTAAATCCAGGACTATAATTGGTTTGACGGTGGACTCCAGGATCATGAATAGTCGGACTGATAGGAGGCCGTGCTCGAGTGTATATGCGTATACCGAGGCTAGAGGGACACTTGTGGAAAGTTCGCACGACGAAGATTTCCGTATAAGCTTGACGGTGGACTCCACGGTTGGAATCCGTACTCGTGGAACGTCAAAATTTGTTTTATTACTGGGTAGTTTTCATAGCGAGGGATTAAATCCTTCAATGTGGAGTACGTAGGTGCTTGCCCTCGGACCTATATAGTATGGGATGTATAGAATCCGAACAAGCGTGCATTATTGTCATCTTAGCGTAAAACATCTGCATTAGGCATTAAGGCATTGTATACACCGACATGTTTAGGATAGTTACTTTTCACACTTTGTTTTACTTTCAAGTTTGTGTATGCTAAAATAAGTGAGTCGCTACATTATGGCCGTATATAGTATTGCGTCGGTTATATGTAACTGACGTGCCTACAGTATTCAATGCAGGGCTTGGATTGGCTAAGACTGTAAGATGAATTTGAAGCTAAAGATTATTTTAAATGTTGATGATTAAATTGTACATGCTTTGTAATCTTTATTTTTCCGCTACGTTGATATAAAATGAACAGTGTTGTACAAATAATAGTTTTAAAATCCTTGTAAAATTGTACGAAATGAAGTAAAGATCCTGTTATGCTACGAATTACCGTATTTTGGAATTCAGGGCATTACAATTATGTTATAAAAAGTCAAATTTTTTTCCATCTCCCCTTAGGGCTGTAAATCAGACCGAACGGGATCGGACAACCATATGTTCAAGCTCAGACCGAAATTCTACTCGGACGGGCTTATGTTCGGCTCGGTCTAGGTTGGACAAAATTTTTATAGTCCAGACTCAGTTCGATAAAGCATCGGACCGCAATAATACTCGGACGGACTTATGTCCGGCTCGAGCTCGGTAAAGAATCGGACCTAATAATTTGCTCGAGTTCAGTTCGTATAACAGTTCGGACGGTCCACGGTCGGACCATTTCTCGAGCCGGACTCGGACGGACAACGGACCGTCCTGTTAATTTGACACACACACACACACGAAAATTTTGCCAAAATGCCCTCTTTTTTGAAAATAATTAGCGACCTACCCTACTTTCGAAAACATTTAGCAAGATGCCCTTGTCTGTGACACGTCAGCAACAAACGTTATTGGGAAAAACGGCATCAGCTATTTGTATGCCGTTCTTCCTAATAACGGCATCTCTTTTTGAAAAAATTGTCATGCCGTTATTTCCAATAACGGCATTGCTTATTTTTTGTAAAGATCTTTACTGTATCAATCTTTACTCGAGATTGAAATGCAAAAAAAAATAACTGATGTCGTTCTTCGGGAGAACGGCATCGTTTATACTGATGCCATGTTCCACAATAACGGCATCAGTTATTATCTTTTTGCACAAGTCCCTATAATCGAAAAACCCATCTTCTTCCCCTTTTCTTCCCCTTCTGATTCGTAAACATCTCTCTCTCGCATCGCTCCTTTTACCCACAGACCCTAGATATCAAAAAATTTCAACCATTTGAGTCCTGTAAAATTCCATACATCCAACCTCCTCACTCCCACTCTCATTTTCAGTCTTCCTCCACAACGAAATTTTTGCCAGTGGTTTTTTTGGTTTAATTTGAAGGTATTATCAGATTAACCTTATGTTTGATTTTTATTTCAATATTTTGTTTATTGTGAGTAGTGAATGACTTGAATATGTTTTAATTTTTTATGCATAAGTATGGAATTTGATATCCCTATTTGGTTATATTATGGGGGTGAAGTAATTAAGGATCCAAAAATTGGATATTCTTATAGTGATGTTGATCCGGTAATTATTTGGGCTACCCCCAATTTTGCTTACGCAGAATTAATAGATAAGATATATGAAGTCACCAATTAGGATAGAAGTGAAATGAGTCTGAAACTGAGAGCCCGTTATTCTGCTGGTAAAGGGGATGGGCAGTACTTCATGTTGGTACCCATAGACAGTGACAGTTCTCTGAGGTCTGTCTTGCTTAGGACACTTCATCCAAGTTGTGGTTGGAATATAGTTGAGTTATATATTGATCAAACAAGGCTTCCAAATACTACAAGAGTTGTTATCGAAAGTCCAAGGCCCATAAGGACTTTGAAACCATCTGCAGAGTTACAACTTACACGCAAGGATTTCAAATACAATTGGAGATACTAGCACAACTCCAACGGAACCTGTTTCTTCCGAATACGAGTAGGTACATCCGACCCTATTGCCACAAAATTTTATGGTAGCTGGTATTGCTTTGGAAGACTTTGACAACGCCGTTGTAAATAATGACTTGGTAGAAGAGGAAGAAGATGAGGTACGCGGTCTCGAGGATGATGATGAGGAGATTGCCGTTGAAGCTCCAGTTATTGATGCCAATGTTCATGTGCCGATTAACAATGCCTGCGGGTTGCCAAGTCAGGACACAAGTGCAGCTATGCGTGGATCGCAATCAAGCGAATGGATGTCCCGTGGCACTGTACATGAACATGGCCAGTCTTCCATTGGTTCTTCCAACTTGGATGAACTCTTTATTGGTCAAAGATTTCCATCCAAAGATGCTCTACAACATCAAGTGAAGATGTACGCCGTGAAGAACCACAGAGAATTCGTGATGGTAAAATCAGATCGTTGTCTATACCATGTGAAATGTAAATACGCGCCCATCCACCATTCAGCCGAGCAGATTGCAGAAAATCCATCACTTCAAAATGAAGTTGGTTGTCCATGGTGCTTGCGTGCAAGTGTTCCCAAAGGTCGTGATTATTTTGTGGTGAAAAAGCTTGAAGGTGTACACACATGTGTGAATCCTACATTGACTCAGGATCACAGCAAAATTAACTCGACGGTCGTATCAATGATGATAATGGATACTCTGAAGGAGCAACTCTCAATAACACCAAGAGCCATAATTGGGCAGGTGAAGGGTAGGCTCCAATACACAATATCATATTGGAAAGCTTTGAAGGCAAAACATAAAGCAATTGAGAAACTATATGGTTCTTTTGAAACAGCGTACACTAAATTACCATATCTACTCATTGCAATTCAAGCTTCAAATTCGGGTACGGCTGTACATTGGGCGAAGACTACGACCGGGCCGGGTATAGAAACATTTAAGGGTATTTTTTGGGCATTCGGTCCTTCCATTGAAGGATTTAAATCATGTAGACCAGTTATAAGTGTAGACGGTACTCACTTGTACGGGAAATACAAAGGCTATTTGTTGATTGTGGTTTTACCAGACGCAAACGGGAGGTTGTTTCCGTTTGCATTTGCACTGGTTGAAGGTGAAAGCATAGAAACGTGGACATGGTTCATGAACTGTATTCGGTGCTTTGTTACAGATCGTGAAGGTCTTTGGGTTATTTCTGACCGACATGCCGGTATTTTATCAGCAATAGAAAATGAGTTTGGCACGTGGAGGGAACCATTTGCATATCATCGGTACTGTATGCGGCATTTTGCTAGTAATTTTCATAAAAAATTTGGTTCGAAATTTTTGATGAATAAATTGAAGGTAATTGCGTGTCAAAATCAGTGGAAAAAGTACGAGGAAAAGATGGCACAACCTGAAGCTAGCAATGCTGATGCGGCTAATTGGGTTAAGGAAAAAGCAATTGAGAAGTGGGCACTTACTGCTGATGGTGGGCATAGATATGGTATTATGACAACAAATCTGTCCGAACTTTTCAACTCGTTCTAAAAGGTGTTCGTAGCTTACCTGTCACCGCAATTGTAGAACAGATATTTTTCTGTCTCAACATGTACTTCACCGACCGCCGTGAGGCCGCGCAGACACTTATCGCTGAAGGTAAACTATGGGCACCCCGGATTCAGGACCTTATTGATGTCCACCGTGAAAAATCCAATTTACATGAGGCCATAATGTTTAATAATCGCAATGGTGTTTTTGGGGTGAAAACGGGCATTAGAATGGACGGTGGATATCAAAAGGGTGGCCATTGGCATACGGTGGACCTAGAAGGCCGAACTTGTACATGTGGCAAATTTCAACTGTTCCACGTTCCATGCTCTCATGTGTTAGCGGCATGTGCTTCACGTGCGCTTGATTATCAACCGTACATAGATCCCTTCTACTCTACGGATTCGTTAGCAAAAATATGGGCACCATCTTTCAATCCTATCCCAGACGAATCTTATTGGCCTACCCAAAGCGCACCGGTACTAATAGTTGATTCTAGTCTTCGTCGGGTGAAGGAGAGGCCTAAGAGTACTCGTATCCGCAATGACATCGACGCTCGAGAAGGCGAGAGTAGTGGAAAAGTATGTTCAAAATGTGGTGTGTGCGGGCACAATAGACGCAGTTGTAAGAATGTACAAAGTGTGGGGACTTCACAATCTACCCGCACTTGAATATTTTCCTAGTTATTGGATGTTAGTTATGTATTTTCCTTTGTAAGTGTTAGTACGAAATTATAAAGTTGTTTTTGAATGTTGAGTAATTTAAGTTTAAATTATTTGGAATGAGATTTGTGGTTTGAATCGATGGTGGATATAGTTAAATTAGTTGTTTATACTAAAACACAAAAAAACATGCACAGAAATATGCACAACTGTTCAAACAATAGATGCCGTTGTTGTGAATAACGGCATCTTTGATCTATGTCGTTACTCTCAAAAACGACTGTGGAGACAGAAAGTTTGGCAGAATACTCAAATGTTGAGATTTTGATGTATAACTGATGTCGTGCTTCTGAACAACGGCATAGTTAGAAGATGTCGTTATTGAGAATAACGGCATAGTTAAGTGATGCCGTGCTTCTGAACAACGACTGTGGTCACAGAATCATTTGGCAGCGAACTCCATATTTTCTAATTTTCCCTATAAATGGATGCCGTTATTCACAATAACGTTACAGGATTAGGATACCGTTATTGCGAATAACGGCATCGTTTATTCTTTTTTTTTTTTACTTAACTGACATGCACAGACCACCTCTTCAAATTTCAACTCAATTCAAATTCACAGATTCAACTTCAAAATTCACAACATATACAACTTCCAACTCCATACTTGAACAAAGAAATGCACAGATATGCACAGATAACTTCAAAAATTCAAATCAAAATGCACAGGATCAAAATTTCATACTCCAACCTACTTTGAATATGCATCTGTGAAACCTACTTTGAAAATGCACTTCAACCTAGTGCATTTTCACAGATACATCAGACTTCAAGCTGTGTGCAATGAAGTCTGATACATCATACTTCACAGATACATGCACTTCAACAGACATGCATCACAAGCATCAAAATTTCACAAACATGCACAGATACATCAGTGCATCAAAATCAAATTTATCAAATTCATCAATTCAACTAAATTCCTCAAGTTCATCCACAGAAGGATTTCACAGACTTCAAACTTATAAATAAAGTGCACATCCACAGATACATCACATTTCTAAACTTCTAAATGCAGTTGTATTCAAACTTCTAAATGCAGTTGTTTTCAATGACAAGCACAGATACATCATCCACACTTCAAATACTAAATAAAGTGTTGTATTACAAAAAGACCATTAATACATAAATATTGCTTCCAATTAACTCGGCGTGAAGTGTTGGGGTGCTCTCCTTCTTCGAGCCGGGACTTTACGTCTACGTTCCTGTGGCTCTTGCGTTGCGGTTCCACTTGGACCAACTCCTTCTTCTTCATCACCTCCTCTTACTTCAATCTCCGGATTTGCCAATTGGCTTTGAGGTGGAGGGAAGCGAACGGTATTGGCTCTTCGATGGTGTGATGGAGTTTGAGGTTGAGTTTGAGGGGCGAGGGGATCTCCCAATTCCAATGCTTGTTGTGGTGGAGGTGGAGCTTGACTAGCGGTAGGTCGTACTTGTTGGCGTTGCTCTTCGGTTGACCGCATTAGGTCATTGAAACGTGGACCATCTCCAACCTCTTCAAGAGAGGTACGACAATTGCACAGGAGGTCTCGTGCCAATTCTTTACATGCCTTATTGGCGTTGCTCTTCAAGACATTCGCACATTTTCTAGCCATATCCCATGTGCTTTCGATCTATAATAGTAAACCATATATGTTGTAATTAAAGATGCACAATTAAAATTAATCGAAATAAATGAAATTCAACAAACAAACTAAATTACCATAAGACGGTATGATGAAGCTTTTGGTTGATACATCAGTTGTGATGATGAATGTGCAGGTGGTGGTTCAACCTGGTGCGCGGGTATTGGTTGTTGGACACCCGTGGGAAGATCAGTTTTTGGCACGACATACAATCTTGTGATGCATCTGTACCATGCCATATAAGTTGTATGCATAGATCCGTCATACGGCTGTACAATACCCTCAACTACCAACTCGTACCTCCGCTCATTCTAAGCTCCAACATAAGCACGGTGGTGATCGGCCCAATCCATGTTTGGTAAATAACCTTGACCCGTGATGTTGTGTAGCCTACGATCGTACAATGAGTTCGTCGGGACGGGTTGTTGTGCATTGAATTGGCGAAGGACACGTCCGGGGTAATAAAACTCCACAACTGAGAAGTCCACAAGTGGAGCTAAGGTCAACCACAACTGATTGTTGGCAGTGCAAATGGGTGGTAGACGCTGCAGCCTATCGTCTGTGTACGGGGTCCAATTGACGAACTCTTCCCTTAACTGATCGAGTTCGTCCCTGTAGTAGGTGAGGACCCCACGTGGGTTATCCCTCCATGTACGTTTCCCCGCCCAGTAGGCACCGAGAGGAGCTCTTAGGCACAGGATTATCCTGTAGTACTCTCCGACTCTCTGATAATACCGTGACACGGGGTTGGCCGAGGTGTATTCTTTCCCAACACCATATTTGCAAGATGGACATCGGCCCGGTCATTTGTATCGACCCCATAGAACAGTTACAAAGTGCACGGTAGAGGGAGGCTAGAGCCGCACTTCCCTAACTATATCGGTCGGCCGTCTGCAGGTCAGCTATGAGAGGAAGGTACATTAGGTGGACTACGTCACCTGAAGAGTTAGGGAATAGGATCCCTCCAATCAACGATAGTAGATATGCGCGCGAATAGTTCCGGAGTTGGATGTCCGTCGGCGCAGGTGGCATTCGATGAGTGAATTGATCGCCAAGGTATGAACGTCTAATGGATTCCCCAACCCATATGCCATGGTCCTCTTCAGGCACATCCAAGTCGAGATAGTCCTGTACCAATGCAACCTTGTTGAACATCAAATTGCCGGTGACGGTCATCCCATCAATCGGAAGACCCGCAATAACAGCAACATCTTGTAAGGTGACCGTCATCTCTCCAACCGGCAAGTGAAACGTGTGAGTCTCCGGCCTCCATCGCTCCACAAGTGCGGTAAGTAGAGCATGGTCACACTTTATTTTCGTCAGCTTCGACATCCCGTAGAATCTGCTGCTGACCAAGTAATTTTCAATACCGAGGATCACCGGCATGATGTTCTGAATCCGGAAACTCATCTACTCTACATCCCCGGTCCAAACGGCCTGTGATCTGTGGTCTGGTTGCAAATATAGAACCGTAGGATCTAGTGGACCAGGATGTCCCTGTGGTGCAAATGAAGAAGTAGAAGAAGCACCGGCACCATGCGAAGAAGATGGTTGTGTAGGATCTATTGGCCTGTCAACAATAACAAACAGTAATCAACAACAATTTTAGTAAAAGAATTTTCAAAATAAACAATTCCACCTTTCATTGTATTCCTAACAAAATGAACAATTCCACCTTTCTCAACAATTCAATATTTTGTAAACCCTACATCACTAACAATACATAATATTATTTCCAAAATTACTACTTCAATAACACAAATCTACATTACTTGTACTATACTATCAATGCACACATCTATCATACTATCAAAATTAACTTTACAAAATACAAATTAGGGTTTTTGGATACTTACAATATTCTCAGATTCGGAATGATTTGGCACTCTTAATGAAAGATTGAAGAGTAGACTCCCAACTTCAAATCGATTACATAGCCTCTTAGGATTTTTTTTTTTTTTAAAGGGTTTAGGGTTTTCGGAGTGAAAGTGGGGAAGGAAACAAACCGCAAGTGAAAAGGGGAAGAAGAAGGAGTTTTTCGATTATAGGGACTTGTGCAAAAAGATAATAACTGATGCCGTTATTGTGGAACACGGCATCAGTATAAACGATGCCGTTCTCCCGAAGAATGGCATCAGTTTTTTTTTTTTGCATTTCAATCTCGAGTCAAGATTGATACAGTAAAGATCTTTACAAAAAATAAGCAATGCCGTTATTGGGAATAACGGCATGACAATTTTTTCAAAAAGGGATGCCGTTATTGGGAAGAACGGCATACAAATAGCTGATGCCGCTTTTCCCAATAACGTTTGTTGCTGACGTGTCACAGACAAGGGCATCTCGCTAAATGTTTTCGAAAGTAGGGTAGGTCGCTAATTAATTTCAAAAAAGAGGGCATTTCGGCAAAATTTTCCACACACACCACCCCCCCCCCCCATAGATTAGTTACAAAGTGCACGGTAGAGGGCGGCTAGAGCCGCACTTCCCCAACTATATCGGCCGGCCGTCTGCAGGTCAGCTATGAGAGGAAGGTACATTAGGTGGACTACGTCACCTGAAGAGTTAGGGAATAGGATCCCTCCAATCAACGATAGTAGATATGCGCGCGTATAGTTCCGAAGTTGGATGTCCGTCGGCGCAGGTGGCATTCGATGAGTGAACTGATCGCCAAGGTATGAACGTCTAATGGATTCTCCAACCCATATGCCGTGGTCCTCTTCAGGCACATCCAAGCCGAGATAGTCCTGTACCAATGCAACCTTGTTGAACATCAAATTGCCGGTGACGGCCATCCCATCAATCGGAAGACCCGCAATCACAGCGACATCTTGTAAGGTGACTGTCATCTCTCCAACCGGCAAGTGAAACGTGTGAGTCTCCGGCCTCCATCGCTCCACAAGTGCGGTAAGTAGAACGTGGTCACACTTTATTTTCGTCAGCTTCGACATCCCGTAGAATCCGCTGCTGACCAAGTAATTTTCAATACAGGGGATCACCAGCATGATGTTGTGAATCCGGAAACTCATCTTCTTTACATCCCCGATCCAAACGGGCTGTGATCTGTGGTCTGGTTGTAAATATAGAACCGTAGGATCTAGTGGACCAGGATGTCCCTGTGGTGCAAATGAAGAAGTAGAAGAAACACCGGCACCATGCGAAGAAGATGGTTTGTAGGATCCATTGGCCTGTCAACAATAACAAACAGTAATCAACAACAATTTTAGTAAAAGAATTTTCAAAATAAACAATTCCACCTTTCATTGTATTCCTAACAAAATGAACAATTCCATCTTTCTCAACAATTCAATATTTTGTAAACCCTACATCACTAACAATACATAATATTATTTCCAAAATTACTACTTCAATAACATAAATCTACATTACTTGTACTATACTACCAATGCACACATCTATCATACTATCAAAATCAACTTTACAAAATACAAATTAGGGTTTTGGGATACTTACAATATTCTCAGATTCGGAATGATTTGGCACTCTTAATGAAAGATTGAAGAGTAGACTCCCAACTTCAAATCGATTACACAGCCTCTTAGGATTTTTTTTATTTTTTTTTTTAAGGGTTTAGGGTTTTCGGAGTGTAAGTAGGGAAGGAAACAAACCGCAAGTGAAAAGGGGAAGAAGGGGGTTTTCGATTATAGGGACTTGTGCAAAAAGATAATAACTGATGCCGTTATTGTGGAACACGGCGCATCAGTATAAACGATACCGTTCTCCCGAAGAACGGCATCAGTTATTTTCTTTTTTGCATTTCAATCTCGAGTCAAGATTGATACAGTAAAGATCTTTACAAAAAATAAGCAATGCCGTTATTGGGAATAACGGCATGATAATTTTTTCAAAAAGGGATGCCGTTATTGGGAAGAACGGCATACAAATAGCTGATGCCGTTTTCTCCAATAACGTTTGTTGCTGACGTGTCACAGACAAGGGCATCTCGCTAAATGTTTTCGAAAGTATGATAGGTCGCTAATTAATTTCAAAAAAGAGGACATTTCGGCAAAATTCCCCTACAGCTTCCCATCTCTCCTTGCAAATCATTCTCCAGCTTATAAGATAAGCTAGCTGCTATCTTACAAATTGTGCAAGATGGGCTAGCTGCTATCTTACAAATTGTGCAAGATGGCTAAGGATGCACCTGTTATTATACACTTGCGTGTTGTAGCCGTGATGTCTTGATATCTCTATAAATTGCTTTTTCTTTGCTTTTCTTTCTTTATTAAACTTTTCTGGAGCCAAAATGGTGGGATGAGGCCCATTGCATTTCATTTAGAGAAAATAGAAGGCGAAATTTGAAGGGAAAAAAAAGCCCTTGAACTATCTCCTTGATGTAGAAAATTTCACTGAACTTTTTTTTGCGCAGAAAATTATACTCAAGTATAGTTGCAAAAAATCTACTCCGGCGGTTCGAGCTTTCTGCTGAAGTTGAGCGAGGTTTTTTAAAAATAATGAGAAAGATGCATGATATTTTCTGAACCAACTCACAAAGATGAATGAGATTATCTAATATAAGCAGAAAAGTTAGATCTGATTTTTGTAAATATACTTCATAGAAGTTTTTTGCAACCGTATTTGAGTGTGGTTTTCTGCACACAAAAAAGTTCAGCGAGATTTTCTGCATAAAGAAGATAGTTCAATAGGGTATTTTCCCCTATTTTCAAATTTAGCCAAAATAGAATAACAGATGGAAGTATACCGAAGATTATTTGACCATGTTGGGGTCCCAAACGTCTTTGACAAGTGCGGAAGCTAGACCTCCAATATTGTAACCGATCTCAGGTTCACAGGATTAACCAAAAACAGGATAGTAACTCATTACACCCAATGTATACATGGCTCGGCAATTTTGGCTGCATAAAGTATCAATAGAACTTCTTAATGCAAACATTAGAGCATCTGTAGTCGTTCGCTATTTACCCATATTTTAGAAAAAATGAGAAAAAAAATGCTGTAGTGATTGGTCATTTACCCAAAATTTGAGTCACGCGTGAACAGTAGCTGGCCAAATATAGCAGACGATTTATCTTTTGCCAAATTATAGCTAACGAAAGATTTAAATGAGATGAAAGATTTAAATGAGACCAAATATAGCAGACGATTTATCTTTCGTCTGAAACGTCGGACGAGAAACGATACATCGTCCCTCTAAATACGCATACGAAGAAGTTGTTGGACGAATGATAATCTTCCGTCCCATTAATTAAAAATTTTTTTAAAAAAATAAAAAAGTGAAGGACGGTAGATAATCTACTGTCCAACACAATTTTAGCTAAAGACAAAATGTCACTATCATCATTCAGTTGGATTTTTGCGACTTTTTAAATTGTTTTTTGTTTTTTTTTTTTAGTGTCTTGTTTTTTTTTTTTAGTGTCGCTATCATCATAGTATGTAAAATGATTCTTTTATTATTATTATTTTTTAAACGTCAGAAGGAAGATAATCAGGCGTCCGGCCAAATTTTAGCTACCAACGATTACAACGAAACCTATTTTTGCTATATGCTATAAGCCAAATTTGGCAGATGCTCTTAAAGAGTACAAGTGTAACTGAACCTCATGGATAACGACTCATACTCAACAAAGCTTCTTAATATAAACGTTTATGCTTAAGTGTGTCCGAGCCTCTTGGACAGAAGAGAGAATGCTTTAAAATAGAACCAGAAATGGCTTCATGCCGAAAAACCAAATCACCTGAAAAGAAAAAGATACGAATGAATTTTAAAGAATTCAGCCAATTGACTCAAGGTGATGGGATATACTCTCAAGGGGAGCAAGATGTACAACTGGACAACAAAGCCGCAATCGTGTTGTCAAGATAGGGTCACAAACCTCCCACCAGGCATTACAATAGGAATAACATAGGTAATGCCTTCAACATTATGATGGAGAATCTCTCGTAAATTTGTTGATCTTAGTATAAGTTTCATCACATAATATTCTTTTTTTCACATATTTGACTCGTACCATTTGCTACAGTAGACCTAAACAATAACTGATCACATTCCATAAGAATGATTCTATCATTTTTATGCTAAAATATGACACTTAATTATAATGTTATCTTCCATTAACAAGAAAACTAGTAATTGATTGAACAAACAAGTGCTGCTATGCCAAATTCCCATTAACTTTTCAATGAGAAGAAGGAACTACAAAACAGGCATATCGAGTGCTTGGAGGACATCTTTGAACTCAAAATCATGTGTCTCTTTGTTGAATCGCTCAACAAGCTTGTACCGTGAATCATTCAGATAAAATGACTGAGCAGCATCCAGAAGCCATCGAGCTTCTGAGTCACTAAGCTTGCTGGTGAATACAATATCGCCTCGGATGAGTACCACGTCCTTGCTCTCAGCAAAATCAGTGTAATAGGTCACCGTGAAGTAAGGGCTGGCTTGAGTTCCTCTTGCCTTGTAATCCTCAAGACCAGTGAAGATCATGTGTGGCATCTGTACTGGGAAATCAAAACAAAGAGCTCACAGGTTTCAGCATCAGAGATGACTTCACGTTAATGACAGGTGCAATTGCATGCCTAAATGATAAATTTAAATGTTTGCACATATACAGATAATAAGCATGAAATTTATTAAAACATTAAGACAGATATTTCGTGGCTATTTCTCCCATGGAGAGAAATGGGGATAAAATTAAAGATTAAAAAAATCTCACATGGAGAAAAAGTAGGAAATTTATATTAATTAACCGATTAGTTTAAACTTATTTAAATACTCATGCTTATTTCTACAATCATGAAGGTTTTGATTCATTTTTTGTTCTTTTCCACTCAAGGACAAAATTTTATGACAGACATTATTTTGAGAAATATTCCACAGCTCATACACTTCACTACATAGAAATATAGATATTCTCATTCCATAACTAAACTGCTGAAGAATAACCAAAGAAAGGAGAAATCCTCGTACTTTCTTGAGTTCTTCTAAAAATGAAGTGAACAACACTGGAGAAAATATAATAGATAATTTGTTGAAATATTGCTGAAACACACATGGTATAAAGCAATAAGAACTAGTTGAGCAATTACATCCAGAGATAAGCTGAAATTAGTAAACAAATTTACCTACTATACTGCTAGTTCACTGAAATGAAATAATTAATGCATGCTCACTTAAAAGAGCATATTCAAAGAAATTACGAGATCATAAATGGAGGTTCTAGCAGGTGCATCCCCAAAAAATTGCAGTTGATAACTATATGCCGAAGAACTCATGAGGGATGAAGGATAGACTTCGTGAAAGCCATCTATAGTAAAAAATACATACTAATGAAAGTTGCACTTTGAATTGAATCTGATTTAGACCATACCTATAAGTAGTATGCTTTCAGTTCTAATAAGCTATGAAGCACGGATACGGGTATGCGTATCCGATACGGTACGTATTGGATACGCGGATACGTCGATTTCTCAAAAACTAGGATAGGGGTACGTTAGGATACGCTTAAATAAAATAAATAAATAAAATAATTAATAATATATATTATAAATAAAAATTGAATTCCTTAAGTAATACATAGACAATATAAAATTGCATTAATAAAAATATGACAAAAAGAAAGAGGCCTATATAGGGATAACTTACAAGGAGTTCATGAATACCATTTGTTAAATTATTGACAATTATGTAATGTTATTTTGTTGTTGTAATCTTTTCTTAAAAGTGGCATGTATGTGAGTAATGAGAATCCTCTAGTATCCTCTCAAAAACATTACTAATTACTAAATATGATATAAACTAACGTGTAACAATCCCTAATCTGTAACAAATAAGAAATTGAGAATCACTCTAGTAACAAACTAACAATCCCTAATCTAGTAGTCAAATCTAGTCTAAACGTCTAATTAACTAACATTTACATCTTTCGATATAGTTCCTTCAATCATTTAAATTAAAAATACAATCAACAGAAAACTAAATTATGGCAAAAAAATTTGAATCTGTAGTTTAATAGTCTAAATTCCTAGCTTTTGTGGTGTGGTTATTACAACAATTCATTATTTACATGCCACAATCAAGTTCGACCACAGCAATGCATCCATACATTTATTAAAATAATCCTGTATATATCCCCAAACATACATCATTAAAATGATCATGTATCGACCACAACAATGCATCCCCAAACATACATCATTTCCAGAAAAGTATTCACTCTCATCATCTTTAAAAAGTGACTTATTACGGCAAAAAATTCCAATCTCAGATTCTCAGGCTACTTGAGGTTGCACTCTAATAACAAATGAATAATTAAAAATCGGCACTCTAAAATCTGCACTCTAATAACAATCCCTAATCCAGTAATCCCAATATAACAAATGAATAATTGAAAATTAAAAATTTAAAAGTACCTTTAGGCTTTATCTAAGGGTGAGAGAGAGGAGATTTCGGTCTGGCTAGGGTTTCGATCGCCGATCAGCGTGAGAGAGAGAGAAGAGGGCTAGGGATTCGATCGAGGTGAGAGAGCGAGAGAGGAGATTTGAGAGAGAGAGAGAGAGGGCCAATGGCTAGGGATTCGACTTTCGATTGCCGAACGGGGTGAGAGGAAGAAGAGGGCTAGCCGGCTAGGGTTTCGGTCGGGGTGAGAGTGAGAGAGGATGTAATACCCCTAGTATTTATGGTTAATAACATTTGTTTTTCTTATAGTTATAATAAAAATATACATATACATTGTTATCTATATATACTAGATTTGCCCATGGGCACGTGCCGTCTTCAGAACGATACAGTATATGAAAGTCTTGTAAACAGTAAAACAACAATTATGTAGCTCAAGTTTGAATAGTAAAACAATAATTAGTTGTAAATAAAAGTCCATGTTTCCATTAGTATATGTTGAAAAATAATTATAAATGGGGGTGTAAAATCCAACTTCTTATGCATTGACATTGTTATTTTTTCATACACTACACTATTATTTTTATGGTTGTATGGTTATTTTTTTAAAAGAGCCTAAAATTTTCTTTCTTAAAAGCCCAATTTTTCTTTCTTAAAAGCCCAACCCAACAATATTTCTATAAGTGTAAATAAATAAAGCCTTAAAGGGGTAAAAGTAAAAAAGTGGGACACCTAAGCCCCGTAGAAACCTCCACACACACACACCTCTCTTTTTCCTTCCCTTCTCTTTTGGCCGGAAATCACAGCAAATACAAATAGACAGCAGCACCATTCTGCTCTCATTCACTCCTTTTTCTATATATATGTATGCAAATTTGGGTTCCTTACTATTGTTTCCAAAACCCTAGTTCACTTCTACCACTTACTACAACTCCTACTACTACTTTACTGCACTATTACTACTGCCACTGTTGTTCAATACTGTTGTTGTTGCTGTCCACAGCGGCTAATACTACAAACTACTACTACTCCTATTATTAATACTACTACTGCTGCTGTTGTTCACTGCTACAACAGCTACTTACTGCTGCTACTACTACTACTTTTACTGCTGCTGTTTACTGCAGTATTACTACTGCATAATACTACTTTTACTACTGCATCTAACTACTACTACTTTTTCTACTTCTACTACTACTATTTCTACTACTTAGCTACTACAACTATTATACTACTATTGAAACAAGAAGACAAGGAAGAATCAAGGGAAGCAAGGAGGAGAAGGCGATTGAAGACTTTTTCACCAAACCAAAAGTCGGTATTGTTCATACCTCTTGTGTTACGATTATTATTATTTTTCTTCATATATGGAATGAATTATTGATGCTTGCTAGCAATTGTAGTGAGTGTTTGCTTATGTGAATTTTATATGCATAAATATACTAGTGAATAAATAAAGCTTCAATCTTTGTGTTAAGAATGATAGTATAAGTGTGAAAGATGAATCTTTTATACAAGATCATGAATAAAAACCATGTCTTGGGTATGATAGATTGCATTGATTATTATTAAACATAAAGATGTGATTTTGTGATGTCTTGTGCAGTAATTGTCTAATTAATGAATTGTTTAATTAAATTTTTCATGCTTGAATGTTTAAAGTCCTTTTTATTAGCAAGTTAGCATCTTGTTAATAAGTTTTACATTGTTAGCAAACTACTAGTTTTGTGTTAGTAAGCTACTAACATTGTATTAGTAAGCTACTAATGAGTTAGTAAGCTTAGTTGTAATGTTAGTAAGCTTAGTTGTAATGTTAGTAAGTTAGCAAGTTAAATAGATTAGTATGATAGTAAATTAGTAAAGTGAATCTGCTAGAACGTCTTGTTAGTAAGAAGTTAGGAAGTTGAAAATATAGACTTGATCTTGTTATGCTAGTAAGCAAATTGAAGGAGTTGTAAGCACCTAGTCTTAATAACGAAAATGCAAGTTCGAGATTAGTAGGTGGAAGGACGGTTGAATCAAGAATGTGATTAACTTGTGAAGTTAGTATAGAGCAGTGTAATTGTTTTCTATGGGCCGGATAAGGGCCAAGTTGAGTCAATAATTGAGAATAAGACTATAGTGATATTTTATTGTGATATTTTATTGTAAATGTGAACAATGAGACCTTGAGTACGGATAATTTTACCTAAAAACCAAGTGGTGATTAATGAAGGAATTAAGCGGATGAGATTTGACCTAAATTGATTAAAAGTGTTAGCCCTAAGTAGTGTGACTCATGATTGGTAAGGACGGACGCTAGTCGGGCGTATACTACTCACCTGTCAAGAGGACACGTGCGGTCTGGGACACGTGCGGCGTAATCTTGACTGTTAATTTCTGGAATTTAGTGATAAAAATGGGATGCAGACACAAGTCACAAGTTATGTCGGAACTTAGGAGATGGACTCTTATGTTTCCGTCTATGTTATGGGTTATCAATACGAACAAGGAACAAGAGTGTAACTCTAAGTCTCTGGACAGAGTAAGGGTGGCCCTATCGATTCGCCTTATGTTCATGGTAACTTTGGTAGGGGCAGGAGTGGAGAAGGACCATGATTCCGGCAGAGCTGATGATCACCGGCCTGACCAGGAGTGGAGAGGGACCACGATCCTATCGTAGTGGAGAAGAACCATGATCTGAACGAACAGGGTGATCACTGCCGTTCGGAATGGAGGACCACGATCCGACTGCAGAAGTGGAAATGGACCGCATGTGCTGCAGACTCTACCAGTCACTAGATGAATGTCAGAAATAGGAACGAGTACAAGAGTATGATGCATGGCGAGGGATTGAACCCTATCATCTGAAGAATACAAACTCGATTTGGGGAGTATGTAGTATTGGATGCATATGTTCCAAATCAAGTTTGCATTAGATTAAGAGCATGGTGTGCATATGAGTTGCGCATTAAATTCTAGGTCATGGCATACACCGACATTTATGTTTGTTTGACTTTCACGATTCTTTCCTTTTGAATCAAATATTGCTTATTGAGGATTTTGGAGATTTTGGGTTTCATCCGCATTGCGTCAGTTGTATTCAATTGACGTACCCACAGTTTGCTAATTGCAAGATCACTGATCGTGGAGCAGGGAATTCGAGCTGCGGAAAGCATCCAAGTATAGGATATAGTTCCTTGTGCAATGCAATTTTCTAATTTTCTGTAATTTTCTATGTTGTGTAGAAGTAAAGATTCTGGGTAAGTGTCACGAGCTCCTAGTGTGTGGAACTCGGGGTGCTACAAAATGGTATCAGAGCTAAACTTCAAATTGTAGTACCAACACATCAGGAAATTAGACTTGGATGCCCCAGTTAGAGTCATGTTTAGTTTGGATGGTAGGGTGGTCATGATTCATATTGTTGTACGACCAGCCTATGTTTATGATCTCCCTATATCCGGAACTAACCTCTGTCTATGTTTTCTTATTTTTGAAGGATGTCAGGAAGAAACGAAGGTGGCAATAACGGAAGGACCGAAGGCGAAGGTAGAGTCTATCAACTAAACAGAGGTAGCAACAGCACGAGGACTGAAGGTGAAGGCAGTAGAGTGAATCCCGCCAATCTCAATATCGAAGCAGAAATTGCGCGGATATATCAAATAATGGTAACTTTTATGGAGGCAAGTCGAAGTTTCGCACCACCACCAGGAACCCAGGAAAGGAATGCAGGCGATGCCATTACCAACCACATCAAGATGGTGGAGTCTTTTAAGAGAATGAAACCACCAGTATTTGAAGGCCAGGCAGATCCGACGGCAGCCGACGATTGGATTCGTCAGGTGGAGACTATGTTTGAAGCACTTAAAACCCAGAAGAGAGCAAAGTTACATTAGCGACTATTCTTTTGGAAAAAGATGCAGGGGTCTGGTGGCAATCAGTCAAGCGGGGCATGGGTGATGGACCAATTGCATGGGAAGACTTCTTTGAAGAATTCAGGCAGCATTACGTCCCTCTGGACGTCCAAGAAGAAAAAGCTATGGAGTTCATCAATTTGAGGCAGGACAGTATGACAGTACGAGAATATGAAACAAAGTTTACACAGTTATCTCGATACGTCCCGGAAATGGTTCAAGATGAAATTAAGAAGGCTAAAAGGTTCGAGCAGGGTCTTCGACCCGGACTGAGGTCAAGGATGGTGCCTTTATGCATTCGTAGGTTTGATAAGCTAGTTCGACGGGCCGCAGTAACGGAAATGGATATGAACCAAAGCAAGCAGCCGCAAGAGAAGACCGTGAATCAGAATGAAGAAAAGCGATTTGTTCCAGCTACAGATTTCATGGAGCAAGGCCCGAACCAGAAGTTCCAGAACCCTAATACCAGTACAGAAGCCGTCAAGCCAGTAAAGTGTTTCCTTTGTGGAGAGCGAGGACACGTTAAAACTCAATGCCCAAGGAATAAGGTTCAGGATAGTGAACGAACATGTTTCAATTGTGGAAAGGTTGGGCACGTCAGGCCAAACTGCCCACAACTGCAAAAGAACAATAGTGGTCCACGACAGAAGAATAATGATCAAGGGAAGAAGCCCTTCCGTCAGGGACGTGCTTTCACACTAACTGGAGTGGATACTGAGAAGGAAGATGTGGGTCATCGTGGGTACTGAAGGATGTAATGTAATTTGCTTTGCTGTTAAAAAGAATATGTTTTGGTTGACTAAGAAGTATGAAAGTTTCCGTATGTACTCCATATGTACTTGGATGACAATTGTTAAATTAAATATGATGTGTTTTGAAATGGGTATGTTAAATATTTTTTCTGGGTGTCTGATCCTCTCCACTGGTATAGTTCCGAGGACGGAACTATTCTAAGGGGGGAGTGATGTAATACCCCTAGTATTTATGGTTAATAACATTTGTTTTTCTTTTAGTTATAATAAAAATATACATATACATTGTTTTATATATATATATATATATGCATTGACATTGTTATTTTTTCATACCTACACTATTATTTTTATGTTTGTATGGTTATTTTTTAAAAAAAAGCCAAAAATGTTTTCTTTCTTAAAAGCCCAATTTTTCTTTCTTAAAAGCCCAACCCAACAATATTTCTATAAGTGTAAATAAATAAAGCCTTAAAGGGGTAAAAGTAAAAAAGTGGGACACCTAAGCCCCGTAGAAACCTCCACACACACACACCTCTCTTTTTCCTTCCCTTCTCTTTTGGCCGGAAATCACAGCAGATACAAATAGACAGCAGCACCATTCTGCTCTCATTCACTCCTTTTTCTATATATATGTATGCAAATTTGGGTTCCTTACTATTGTTTCCAAAACCCTAGTTCACTTCTACCACTTACTACAACTCCTACTACTACTTTACTGCACTATTACTACTGCCACTGTTGTTCAATACTGTTGTTGTTGCTGTCCACAGCGGCTAATACTACAAACTACTACTACTCCTATTATTAATACTACTACTGCTGCTGTTGTTCACTGCTACAACAGCTACTTACTGCTGCTACTACTACTACTTTTACTGCTGCTGTTTACTGCAGTATTACTACTGCATACTACTACTTTTACTACTGCATCTAACTACTACTACTTTTTCTACTTCTACTACTACTATTTCTACCACTTAGCTACTACTACTATTATACTACTATTGAAACAAGAAGACAAGGAAGAATCAAGAGAAGCAAGGAGGAGAAGGCGATTGAAGATTTTTTCACCAAATCAAAAGTGGGTATTCTTCATACCTCTTGTGTTACTATTATTATTATTTTTCTTCATATATGGAATGAATTATTGATGCTTGCTAGAAATTGTAGTGAGTGTTTACTTATGTGAATTTTATATGCATAAATATACTAGTGAATAAATAAAGCTTCAATCTTTGTGTTAAGAATGATAGTATAAGTGTGAAAGATGAATCTTTTATACAAGATCATGAATAAAAACCATGTCTTGGGCATGATAGATTGCATTGATTATTATTAAACATAAAGATGTGATTTTGTGATGTCTTGTGCGGTAATTGTCTAATTAATGAATTGTTTAATTAAATTTTTCAAGCTTGAATGTTTAAAGTCCTTTTTATTAGCAAGTTAGCATCTTGTTAGTAAGTTTTACATTGTTAGCAAACTACTAGTTTTGTGTTAGTAAGCTACTAACATTGTATTAGTAAGCTACTAATGAGTTAGTAAGCTTAGTTATAATGTTAGTAAGCTTAGTTGTAATGTTAATAAGTTAGTAAGTTAAATAGATTAGTATGGTAGTAAATTAGTAAAGTGAATATGCTAGAACGTCTTGTTAGTGAGAAGTTAGGAAGTTGAAAATAGACTTGATCTTGTTATGCTAGTAAGCAAATTGAAGGAGTTAGTAAGCACCTAGTCTTAATAACGAAAATGCAAGTTCGAGATTAGTAGGTGGAAGGACGGTTGAGTCAAGAATGTGATTAACTTGTAAAGTTAGGATAGAGCAGTGTAATTGTTTTCTATGGGCCGGATAAGAGCCAAGTTGGGTCAATAATTGAGAATAAGACTATAGTGATATTTTATTGTGATATTTTATTGTAAATGTGAACAATGAGACCTTGAGTACTGATAATTTCACCTAAAAATCAAGTGATGATTAATGAAGGAATTAAGCGGATGAGATTTGACCTAAATTGAGTAAAAATGTTAGCCCTAAGTAGTGTGACTCATGATTGGTAAGGACAGACGCTAGTCGAGCGTGTACTACTCACCTGTCAAGGGGACACGTGCGGCGTCGTCTCGTCTAGGACACGTGCGGCGTGATCTCGACTGTTAGTTTCTGGAATTTAGTGATAAGAACGGGATGCAGACGCAAGTCACAGGTCCTATCGGAACTTAGGAGATGAACTCTTAAATTTTCCGTCTATGTTCTGGGTTATCAATACGAACAAGGAACAAGAGTGTAACTCTAAAGCTCTGTTTGGTTCAAAGGAGGGGAGGGGAGGGGAGGGACGGGGCGGGGAGGGGAGGGAAAGGGAGGCGAGAGATTTAATGAAGATTATGTTTGGTTCAAAGGAAGGGAGGGGAGGAAAAATAATTATCTTCTTGTTTGGTTCACAAGGGGAGGGAATGGATTTTATAATAAAATTACTGTTATACCCTTCACAAGGTGATCGATATGTCCAATCGAACTAATCTTTGGGACAAGTTACTGTGTTGCATCCTCCCCTCTTCTAGAAACAGAGCTGCTAGTTATGCAAGTGACAAGGTTGACAGATTTGGAAATGGATTTGTTATATAATTTGTTGCAGTGACTTTTGTTGGTTTTGTTTCTTGAGTGCTTAATGGAACTTGTTTTGGGCAGCTCAGGAAAGCCAAAATTGCAGGACGGATTAGCGAGATTAAAAACAATGTTCCCAGTTCTGGAAATTTCGGTCAGGTATGAAATAAAATACTTTCAAGGAAGGGTATATTATCCTCTTATGCAGTCATGCTTTTTACATGTTTGTATTTTAAATAAATTTTATTGAAAAGCTCAAGTTAGGAGTGGCATATAACCGAGTCATTCAAATTTGTAATGGGGAACCTTAAACTTTGTAATAGTGTCAATATTGTAATTTTACATGTGTAAATTATCGAGAATTACGTGTCTTTATTTATATTTTATTACTAAGTTATGATCAACTTGGATATCGACTTTTTTGTCTCTGTGTATTGAACGTGTGTTTCATTTGATATGGGGATGTGCTTGGAAGCATTGTGTTTTTATGTGACACATAGTTATGGCGCGTTGTAGATGTATATTTGGCTATTAATAAGAGACTCCAAAAACATAAAAATGCACTTGTGAAATTGTGAAGAGTTGGGTTGAGTAGATAACAGAACTAGATATGTTTGGCTAATATAAGTATGTTTGACATCTCTGTTTAGCAATGGATATTAATAAGTGAATAAATTATTGGGTTTCAAAATTAGATCCTTCATTATTGTATTTAACTTAATCTTCAATCTTCTGTGTTAATCGAACTAATCTTGTTTGGTTCATCAGAGGACAATACCAGCGGTGGGTTATTAACCTTCAAATCTTTATCGTCTACAAGCACTTCTTATTAGCCTTAAGATGATGTGGAGATTGAAGAGGAAAAATATCAAAGAGAACTAACTAAAAGGGCAATTTAGTCCATTCACATTAAAAAATTAGACATTATTTCTCTCCCCTCCAAATCCCCCCAATATTGGAGGGGAGCCAAAATTGGCTCAGGAGAGGTGTTGCACCCCCCCATTACCCTTCCCTCCCCTCCTAAAAAATGAACCAAACATGAAAAATTTTAAAAAACCCCTCCCCTCCCCTCCCCTCCCCTCCAACCAAACATTCCCTAAGTCTCTGGACGGAGTAAGGATGGCCCTATCGATTCGCCTTATGTTCATGATAATTTTGGTAAGGGCAGCAGTGGAAAAGGACCATGATTCCGATAGAGCTGATGATCACCGGCCTGACCGGAAGTGGAGAGGAACCACGATCCTGTCGGAGTGAGAAGGACCATGATCTGAACGAACAGGGTGATCACTGCCGTTCAGAGTGGATAAAGACCATGATCCGACTGCAGAGGCGGAAATAGATCGCATGTGCTGCAAACTATACCAGTCACTAGATAAATATCAGAAACAGAAAAGAGTACAAGAGTAGGATACATGGCGAGAGATTGAACTCTATCATCTGGAGAATACGAACTCGATTTGGGGAGTATGTAGTATGGGATGCATACGTTCCAAATCAAGTTTGCATTAGATTAAGAGCATGGTGTACATATAAGTTGTGCATTAAATTCTAAGTCATGGCATACACCGACATTTATGTTTGTATGACTTTCACATTTCTTTTCTTCTGCGTCAAATATTGATTGTTGAGAATTTTGGAGATTTCGGGTTTCATCCGCATTGCGTCAGTTGTATTCAATTGACGTACCCACAGTCTGCTAATTGCAGGATTACTGATCGTGGACCAAGGGACTCGAGCTGCGGAAAGAATCCAAGTGTAGGATATAGTTCCTTGTGCAATGTAAGTTTCTAATTTCCTGTAATTTTCTATGTTGTGTACTCATTGAAGGTAAAGATTCTGGGTAAGTGTCACGAGCTCCCAGTGTGTGGAACTCGGGGCGCTACAGAGGAGGATCGGGGTGAAAGAGAGCGGAGGGCTAGGGTTTCGAATACGTACATCGGGGTGAGAGAGAGAAGAGCGGTGAGAGAGAGATCAGGGTGAGAGAGAGAAGGAAAAAAGGGGAAAGATGGCCTTAGGCCGGGCCGAACGAGAACAAAAAACCCAAAAACGTATCTGCGGCGTATCCCACCGTATCGGCTGTGTATCCCCACGTATCAGGAGAGTATCCGATATTTTTTTTATTTTTTAATCACTCCCCGTACGTATCGGACGAGTATCGTGTCCGATACGTATCGGATACTTGGTACGCGACCCCCCGCAGAGTAACCGTGCTTTATAGCTAATAAGCACAAGGAACTTAATTACATTAGTCGAGCAACAAACGACATGCTAAGTTGGATTTCTGGTTCGGAAAAACCAGGGGCAAACAGCATTAGCAGGTCTAGGAGTTCTAGCATGCCTCTATGCATACTTCAACTTTGAGGTATTTGAGAGCCTGCTTGGAGTAACATACTTCCAAACAGCAACCCAAAAGATGAGATACCAAGTAGAATGTAAAGTTCAGTACAACCTAATTTGGATCCTATTTCCCCTCTCTCCCGTCTCTCGCCAGTCTCAACTTTACATTCAGACACAAAATTGAGGACAACTTCAGTTGTTCTTTAAGCGGAGGTAAACAGAGGTAAATTATGGTTTTAGAACTTTATTTCCACTTCTAGAATAACTCTAGTTAGGACTCTAGACTCAAAATATTCTTAAAAGGGGTGAGAGGATTGATCAGCATAAAACCAACCTGACGACTAGAAAGGTCACCGCGTAATACTCTTTGTAGGTTGCAGTTGCTTAACTGATCAACAATCACAAGCAGGAAAAGAAAAAGTACAAAAGAAATAGGAGGGAGAAGAGGAAGAAAATAAAGAAATAACAGTGTAACCCAACAATTTAAGAAAAGCTTCATGTAAAGAAGAAAGGAACGGATGAAAAGAAGGAAGGGAAAACAAACAAAGATGTGAAAAAGAGAGGAGGAAGTAAATAATGGAAGGTAAAGAAAGAGAGATATAACTTTCAGAGTGGAGACTGGAGAGAGTGGAGAGTCCAGTGACAATTGCAGAAGACCAGCATGGAGACTTCATGCTCCCGCTTCTTTTCTCATTTCACTTTCTTTAGACAAAATGGGGTACAGTTAATTACGGATCAAACATTCTTTTTGTAGTTCTATAATTTTATCATTGTTTATACATGTTAATTCGTATTCAGAAAAGGCTGATTTATACTTTATACTCACGAGAAAAGGATCAATAGCACTTAGTTATCTTATCCAGGTTGAATATATATTTTAATTTATTAGGTAATATGCAATGTGCAATAGTAAGGCTTTGTTCAGAATGCTGTGAACGAAAAGTGCTTTCACTAAAAAGTGCCTTTAGCAAAAGTGCCATGAGTAAAAAAATATGTTTCACTTCAAATCTGTCTTGGTAAGTAAAAACATTTTTTTGAAAAGCCAAATCACTTCTTAGGTGTTGTGAGAAGAAGGCCAAAGGCTGCAGTTTTGGAAAGGTACTTTTGGCAAAACATACTTTCTAATTATGTTCACCAAAGACCTATTTTGAGTTTAAACGTGCTTTTCAGAATCAAAAGCACTCTCCAAAACCAATGCCCAATGGAGCCTAAGACGAGCAACCCAGCTGGATTTGGCATGCAGCGTTTTGTTTGTAAACTTATCGTCAACCATGTACAATTTAGAACAATTTAATCACCCTATGAACAGATAGATTGTGTTGATATTTAATGTAGGTGATCACATATTCACATGGATCATAAAATATATTTAACTCATCTTGACAGGAGAACTTGGCATCCTTGTCCTAACTATGCACATGGCTCAACTATTCAGAATCACCATCCGAGCCATATTCCAAACAAATAGGTTTCTCTAAGAACTAAAACTCCATAATCAGAAGACTCAAAGCAAGATGTCAACCTGACAGCAATTTCAAAGTCTGAAACAAATATCTAAAGGAGTGAAATCTTCACAAGTAAATGAAGTTTTGTCATCTGATCTGATCATTTGGTAGGTAGGAAACCAACTTAGTAAGTAGTTCAATTTAGCAGGTAGTGGGAAAAAAGGAGTTCAAAGTATAATTGACAAATAAGACTTAAAAGCGAGTTTTGGTTGGCATAATTTGGACTGAGCACCATAATTTATAAAGGAAAAAAAAAAAAAACAGAATATCACCTTGGCCTAGCTATCACTTTTTTCAACCATAGATAGATTGATTCATTAACTTATGACTAGTACTTTATAATTTCCTTTATATGAAGGGATTCTCAAATTGGAGTTGACAAATAACCACCTAGTCTTAATCTACGACACTTTTATCATGATTACCTTTCTTGGACATCAACTTTTCATGCACTATGTAGGAAGATCCTCGACATTTCTTATATGTGTCCTAAATACTAAAATCTCTATAATTTTGAATACGTTTCAGATTATCTAGAACATTCAACAGATTTCCTACACATTTAGATATAGATTTAGTTTCACTTACATAAAACTAATTGTGGTTCTTTAATAATTAGGGACTAGTACAAAACTAAGTTATAATATGCTACATTATAAGAGGAGATATATATTCATCTCAATTATAGACATTAAAAGATGGTTTGCCTATTCCTCATGTATGGGTGATTAGTACAGGTAAAAAATTAGCGTATTCCTATGATTGATTAGTATATTTTATAGATTTATATGTATGTACATTTGAGTGTGCTGGTATGTATGTCTATATGCCTCCTTATTAATTATCATAGTATATAAGTCAGCTAGATTCTAATATTTTATAAATTTATAAACAGGTTTTCCACACCAAAAAATACTCACTCTTTCAACAAAAATGAAATTGAAACACTGAAATATGGTTGCACTAGTCCAACACTCGGACGCGTTAAATGTTGCTTAAGAAATATGAATGCATTAGAGACTCTAAAGAATGAAAAACGGCAAAGAAAAGAAAAGATTATTTACTATTTGTTAGGAAGTTCTTTAGATTGAAGAAGGAGAAAGTTACATTTGGAAAGAGAGAACACATGATATAACATCTTTCAAGAAGGAAACCATTTGTTGGCAATCCTTTAATTCTTGTCTATTATTTTTATGAATGTATTCATCCAACCACCCCTAATACTCTTTCAGTAGATAATATGTATCTAAAACCCTTCCGTTAAGCTATTTCCATTTATTAAACTGTTGTACCAAAGGATGAATTATGCAACATAGACTGGTGACTGTCAGAATGTTCACATAATATATGGAACGTAATTAATGAAAATACAGAAAAAACCTTGGATAAACATATTGGTATATCCGGGCCCCCTCCATAAGGGAATAACGAAATGTTGACTGCAAAAACATCAATAAAAAGTAAGTAAAGTTAAGATAACAAATTAGCTAAATAATGATTAAGATAACAGAAAGAATAACAGACCAGGCAATTGATCTTTGCTGCAACAGATAGTATAGCTTTGCTTTCATTGAAGCACCTATATGACCTCTTCCCAGATGAAACTGAAATCCCACAAAAAGGGAAAAAAATATGTTTCTTTATCTAGAAGTTATAAGAAACAACTCAACAACTCATGATTAATGAAATTGAAGCAGTACAAAATGAAAACTGGGAAAAACTTCATCAGAAGGTTATCACAAATTTAAATCAGTCCTTGTCATTTCCAAGAAACATGTTATAGTTCCTGCAAACTATTGCTAAATAGATGTATATAAATATAATGGAAGATTTTTTTAAAACATCTTTCATAGTTTTGTATCCTTATTTGAAAATGACACAGGAATTTTGCTCCTTTATTTTGCAGTATCACAAGATGTCAACCACCTCCACCCTCAACAAAAAGAAAGAAAACAGAAACAATACAATGAAAATCCTCTGTCGAGAATTTTGCAGTTGCTACTAGTTTGTAAAGTATATCATAGAGTGAATATCATACAGTAAATATCACACTACCCTAGAACGGTAATAGCCCAGTGTCTTTACAATAATATTTTTGATAGTCCCTAATTTATATGTAAACTAGGTTTGCCCGTGGGCACGTGCTCAAGTTTGAATAGTAAGACAACAATTAGTTGTAAATAAAAATCCATGTTTCCATCAACATATGTTGAAAAATAATTATAATGGGGGTGTAAAATCCAACTTCTTAAAACATTGAGGGTGCAAAATGATGAAATTTAACTTTTGATGAGATATTTGTTACTTTTAGTGTAATTTAGAGGAAACTCAGTGAAATTTTTCATTGAATTAGAAATCAATCAAGGAACTCGGTGAAATTTTTCACATGAGCAATCAAAAGAAAAAATATGGAAATTTACAAACCTGAAATATGAAAATCAAAATTTCTGGATATATATATATATATATATATATATATATATATATATATATATAAAGTGGAGAGAGAGAGAGAGAAATCTGAAAAAATGAATTGAGGATAGAGATAGTAATAAAGTGAGGGATTTTTGTTTTGGGGGAAAAAAATTAGTTTTGGGGGAAAAACTTTTGGAGGGAAAATGTCTTTTGGGAGGGTGAATGTGAGTCATTGATTTTGTTTCAATCAAATGAGAGCCACTTGATAGCTTTTTTTTCAAATTGCCTTGTGTTTTATATAGATAACTAACAAATCCAGACTTATGTCTTTCACGTACAACAACATATTTATCCCAAACAGAAACGTTCATAGCTTTAGTTATTCACTCAACACTATCCGATACCTTCAGTCCACTTAACAGAACCATATACCATAATCAATCAAGTCATTATTTTTTATGCCTTCAAATATCCACATTTAATACATCTCTTTTTAAACAATCTTGTCCTTCAAAATTCTCTTTACTTCATTAGTGATAGCTAAGCCAATAAAGTTAAGCTTATCGATGTAAAACCCAACAAACACCAATTTATCTACATTCTTTTGCAGGTAGGCAGGGATTTAGAATCAATACAATGCAAGAACACAAAGAAGGGAAGCTCCCTGGCCAGTGGTACTAGTCAAATAATCATTTAGGAATGAGGGCTTCACAAAAACATTAGATGTTCATTTCCTAAAGAAAGATTGCAGCACTGCTAAAGAAACCTACTATCTTGACCATTTTTATTCCAATGTATAAGAATTCGTAGGATGCCAAGTTGCATATTAGTCATTTACGATTATATCAAGTTCACTTCCTCCCTTTTCCACAGTTCTTTCTACAGGAATTTGGAATAGCGGGGGTGATATAAACCTTATATCCGCTAAGAGCATCTCCAATCGCGCTAGCTATTTTGGCTCGTTAGGATAGGCCAAATGAATAACAATTGGATAATTTGGCTAGCAAAAAAAGTCTACACTCTAACCATGCTAGTTATTTTGGCTAGTCATAGATATTTTAAAGCCAAAAATTTAATTAAAATAAATACAAAGTCCCCCTAACCCTAACCTACCCTAACCCTAACTCAAAGAAAATCCCAAGCCCACAAAAAAAGCCCAATCTAAAACCTGATGTGTAGTACAGATACCTAGTAGCAAATGGAAAGTCTTGGTCAAACGAAGGACTTAAACAAAATACTTGGTCAAATGGAAAGTCTTTGTCAAACAGAACACGCGAATTGCAATCCCAGATCTCGCGATCTTTCTCAGGAATTCACGAGCTCTCGCGATTGCGCGCGTGATGATCGCGAAGTGATCAGATTTTGACTTCGATTTTTTTGTAGTTTTTTATTTTATTTTTTGGGTTTTGAGAGGCAGAAAGAGCGAAAAGAAAGTTTGGCGAACGATATAACCTCGCAAAATATGACGAGTAAATCCGAGAAATCTATTTTGCGAGTGGTTTGGTGAGTACGTAGGAGCATATTTTTCTCTCGAAATTTGCTATTTTGGCTAAAGATAAAATATGGCTAGCGTGGTTGGAGATGGTCTAACTAGGTTTATAATTTTGTGATATCTTCAACAAAGCCTTGTGCTTCTAGCTAAACAACTAAGAGTGTGTTTGGGAATGGAGTGAAGTTGCGAAAACTTAAGAGTTATCAACTTTATTTACTGTAACTTTGAACTTTTAGGGCCTTTTAAGTTGACCGAGGAACTTTAGTGCATCTTCTTCTTTTTAATTTTCTTGGAGATTTTCCATAGTCGATCTTCTTCAATTGAATCCCAAACATCACAAGCTTTGAGATACAATGCATTTTGATGCTCCCAAGGTTTTTAGTTGCGTGAACCGGAGCGGAGTGGTCCAAGGACCATATCACACTTCCTCGCTTAAGCGACCGATTAAGCAGGCACTTCACTATCGCATCCCTCGTTTATTTTAATATTTTTAATATGGTGAAGGGGATGAGGCAGAGGAGGTGGTGAAGTGGCGATGAGATTGGAGGAAGAGCACAATCTGGACTCTCGAGGCTGAGAAGGATTTTGAAAAAGTTTTATGGTTTTTCTTTAGTAAAAAGTTATAAATTGGAATATATGATCCGGGTTATACACTAAACTAATCAAAACCCTCACGTTTTTTGCCCAAAAACCCGTTTTCAGCCGAACATGCTTCATTGGAGCGCTTCCAGCGCCAATGAAGTGGTACGTAAGAGCAGCGCTTCCGCTTAAGCAGATAATGCGCCCGTACAAAAAAACACTGGATGCTCCATCTTCGGTAGTTTGATTAGTTTAATTTCTCCAAACACACGCTGAGCTTTGTGTAAATTTTGGCTACATCAACCACACTTTCACATTTTCTTCAAACCATTAGTACTTCAAAATCTTCTCCATTTTCTTACATACCAAGTTCACTTTTTCCTACTAAATTCCAAAGAACACCTAATCAAATCCTAACTAAAAGAATTTATTAAAAAAACATAAGGTAGAAACGGTTAGGGCTTACGTCATCCCAGGCGTAGATCAAATCCTCAGTCGATTTGGTTTTGGCACGTTCGAGATCCATGATGGAATCCAAGGGCTTGGGTTCGAGAGGGGAGAAGCCGGTGGCGAACCTGGAGTAACATCGTACGGTACCCGAAGACGGTGACCATTTCAAGAATCTGGTAATGGGGAATGGTGGTGAGTGTTGTTGTTGTTGTTGTTGTTGTTGATGATGATGATGATGATGATGACGATGGAGAGAGAAGAGAGGGTTAGGGTTTTGTGGGGTAAGAGAGGGGCGGCGTGAGAGGCGGTGGAGTTTTGTGAGGAGGGCGCGCATTTTGAGGTGCAGGTGGGATTAGGGATTTTGGTGAGGGAAAGATGAGGAAGAAGACGCAAGTGAAGCGTGAGGAGGAGGGGTCGGATCCTGAAAGATTTACTAGTGGATCCCAACCCGGAAAAGACCTAGAGTGGGTTTTACGAGGAACATAATTAAATTAGAGTGATACTACACCCAGTACCTTTTGCACTACATTTCTCATTATTTATAATCTCTAAGAGCATCCATGGTTGTTTGCTAAACCTATTCTAACTTTAGCAATGTAAATTTAGTCTTTAGCAAATGTCGCTGTAGTTGTTATTTTTAATTTTAAAAAAAAACACAGTATGAAACGGATCTTATTCATCCGTCTAATATTTTTTTTATTTTTTTTATTCAAAAATGGAGTAGACGGCGCTTCTTCATCAGTTTTTTGTAATGGACGGAGTAACATCATCCGTCTGTATTATTATTATTATTTTCGTTTAAAAATTTTTTTAAAAAAAAAATTAATGTGAACAGTGCCGGACGGATGATCTTCGTCCGTCTGGCACATTCACTTTAAATTTTTTTGTTTTCTTAATTTTAACAGAATAGGTTAATTACCCAAAATACCCCCCCATGTTGAAACAGGCCAAAAGTGAAGAAGGATGAAGGTCATCCGTCTATTGATTTTCATTTTTTTTAATAAAGTAAAAATGTGAATTTACGAAAATACCCCCTCATGTTTAAATACCTTATCAAAAGTGAGGGACGGATGACCTTCATCCGTCTCTCACTTTCAAATTTTTTTTTAATAAACTTAATCTATTTAATAAATTAATTTTATATTTTTAAAAACAAATTAACGAATGGACGGAACAACTTCATCCATTTTACACAATTTTTTTTAATAATTGAATTTAGACGGATGATCTTCATCCGTCCCAAAACTCAAACGGAGTAACATCATCCGTCTTCTATATTTAGCAATCGTCTAACCAGCCTTCTGACTTTAGCAACTTACTGTACATCCCTATTCTAATTTTTGAGTTTTTAGCAAACGACTGCACGCCTGTTTTCTAAATCGATTTCTAATTTTTGAGTATTTAGCAAACGACTGTGGTTAATTTTTGAGCATCCACAGTCATTTGCTAAATACTCAAAAATTAGAAATCGATTTAGAAAACAGGCGTGCAGTCGTTTGTTAAAAACTCAAAAATTAGAATAGGGATATACAGTAACTTGCTAAAGTTAGGAGAGCGGATGGAAGATTGCTAAATATAGAAGACGGATTATGTTAATCCGTTTGTGGCTTTGGACGGATGAAGATCATCCGTTTTTAACTTTTTTTTTTTTAATTTTTAAGTTAAAACTCACCAAACGGATGAAGATCATCCATTTGGTCAGTTCCTGACCTTTTTTTTTCTTTTTTTTTTCTTTTTTTTGGTTTTTCTATAATATAAAACCAAAAAAAATTCAAAAAAAAGGCAAAACCATCCAAACGGATGATCTTCATCCGTTTGGAATGTTTTTGACTTTTTTGTTGGCTTTTTTTTAAAAAAAAAATCACCGAATAAGTATTATAAAAATATATAAAAAAAAAAAAACCAAAAACGGATGATGTTCATCTGTCGTTTTTAATTTTAGGATTTTGACTACTGCAGCGAACTACTCCGATTGCTATTGCTAAATGCTATTTTTAGCAATGAGAATAGCAAACGACTGTGGATGCTCTAATAATATTGTAAGGAGAATGCCTTAGTGTCAATTGTCATTTTGTCATTCTACCAACCCGTGCAACGCACGTGCATAACTAATATAAAGGAGGTTTCCGATTCAAATTCTCCCTACGTCAGTTTTTATTTTTATTTTATGAAATTATTAAAATGTGCAACGCACGTGTAAATTACTATTTATCTTACATTGCACACTCAAAAGATGGAGGAAGAGAGAGTAGGTGGGAAATTCTCCAATAGGAGTGTGTCACCTAAGATTGTGAAGAGAATGGTAGTGAAATTAGTAATAGAGGTTATCAAGACCATAGTTTTATTATTTTCAAATAAGCCATCCACAATTTTTCATTTTTATAAACACCATTAACAATTTGGGCACCGCTCCCATAAAATTGAATTAAACAATATCTCTAATCTCTAATATTATAATAGGAGAAGGTCTTAATGTCATTTATAAATCTATCAACATGTGCAACACATGTGCATAAATATTATAAAGGATGTCTTAGGTTCAATCCCAAACTACGTTTGAATTTTTACTTAAGAACTATACTTATTAAGACGTGCATCGCACGTGTAAATTACTAGTTATGAATGATGTCAGTATAATCTTATTTTGGAGGGACCTAGATGGAGACAAGAGATCCAATAAACTAATAATTTTTTGCCGTACTAACCCACTTTTTGAAAATATTTGGCGCTCTAACCCACTTTCGAAAACAATTAGCGAACTGACCCAGTTTGGACACGTCAGCAAGAAACGTTATTGGAAGAAACGACATAGGTTATTTACATGCCGTTTTTTCCAATAACGACATCTATTTTTTTAAAAAGTGTCATGCTGTTTTTTGGAGTAACGGCATAGGTTACTTTTAGTGTCACGCCCCGCTTCCCAAAAAGAATACGGAATACAGATACGAGACAAAAGCCCAACGAATGATTTTCATCATCCATAAGCTGTTCAAGAATCTTTACAACATCTCACGAAATAATCAGAGTCGGAAACAAAAGTATCAACCAACATGCACATATGAACCAATATACCAATAAGAACACTTGAAACCAAATATATAAATCTCAAATAGTCATGATCTGAATAAGTCAAAATCCTGGGTCACATTGCCCAAATACAAGAATAAATCCAAGTACAAGAATATAATATTGTTCAAGCAAGCTACAAGAAATAATAAAAATAAAATCCATCACTAGTACTTCATGTCACCAATACCGTCTGGAACATGTTCTTCAAAATCTGCAATTTAACAATTGCAGGGATAGGAAAAAGAAATCAAGTACCCGTTAATTGCAAGTTACGGGCTGCTTGTAATGCAGGATACAAATATATGGGAAAACTAACTAGCAACATGTAATAAGCATGATGTCAAAATAAACAACTAGCATGGTAAGATGATCAAGTGTAAATGGCATGAATCAAGTGTCAAGTAAACAAGTATCATGTAAACAAACATCAAGTATCAAGTATCATGTAATCATGTATCAGGTGTCATGTCTCAAGTCTCATGTACCAAGTCTCATGTATCATGTAGTCAAGTATCAAGCAAGCATGTATCATGTTCAAGTATCATGTTCAAGTCTTGTAGTGATTACTATCTAGGTAGAACTTCATGCATCCTATACCGCATGGTTGCTACAACAAATAGTTTCGCTTTAGATTTCATAGTGGACCATAGAAGGCAGTGTACTCAGAGACAAGTCAAGTAATCGAGTTCCAAGCTCCAAGTATTATGTATCATGTATCATATAATTACGTGTCAAGTTGTGCAAGTGGCAAGTAACGTGTCTTGCGTGCAAGTGTCAGGTAATCACGTGTCAAGTATCATGTCTTAAGTCATCACGTATGATCAGTGGATCCCCTTCCGAGTACACGTTTATGAATTATCCACTATTAGATCTGTCCCTTAAACCCCGACTTGATTATTTATTATTAATGTCAAATAAGCATGTAGGTGTGCAAAACATATCAAGAATAATATGGCATGATCATATGACAAGTTCAAGTTGCAAGATAAACATGTACGAGTGCAAGACATCTCATAAAAGAATAAAATAAACAAATCTCAAGTTCTAGATAGCAAGACCAAACTGTAGTAAAATAGTGATTCCTAGTATTACAAACATGCAAATCTGAATCCGTCGAAACTTCTAGAAAATAGACTTCCAACCAAATCCAGTGAGTATAATTAAGTCATATATTAATTCACAAAAATATAGCTCAAAACTGATTTGAATCCAGAAAATAGATTCAGCCAAAAATCAGGAAATCGAATTTACAGTCAAGAAAACAGCATCAAAACTCATTAAATAAATTCACAAAAAATCTGGGGTATTCCCCTATATGCCCAACATCAAAATATAAAGATTCATAATTTTCCAGTAATATTAGCTTAGCCAAGAAAAATTAGAAAATATCAAGAAACGATAGTTTGGCAAATATGGAATTCCTAACACTGCTGTACGAAAACTGTAATATCTCACAAACCGTGAAACGAAATCCAAATCCGTCAAAGGGAGATGAAAATAGACAAAATATATTAACTTTCATATTTCAAAGATAATTTTCATACAGTAGAAGGAAATAGGGTGAAAATACGATTCTTTACATAACAGCGAGCAAAATCCAGCAAGTATAGTCTTTATAAACAAGCATGAAACGACGTATAAAACTCGTCAATAAAATCCACCAAAATTCTGGGTAATCTCTAAATAGATAGAGAAGTACTGACTAAAGTTTTGGATCAAAATAATATGTTTAGCATAAGTATCAAAATTATTTAGTCATCAGAATCACCAAGAAACGAAATTCAGAAAAGATCTACACCTCTATAGTAAAACAGTCATATCTCATACATACGAAAACGAAATTGAGCAAGGTCAAAGGGGTTGGAAAGAAGACGAATTTATTTATAAATCATGTTTTATACTGAAATTAATTTTTTGACCTTAATATGGTCTAAATTACTGATCAAGACAGAATATCGGCAAAACACATAATTTTCTTAAAACCAAAATCAACATAGATCCAACGAAACTTAATCCAAACACGACCAAACATGAAATCGAGTCTACCAAGTGTCCAAAGAACATGAAATAGGGTATACAACATGTCCATAACAAGTATCTCACATGGGTCTCACAAGCACACGAGTTCTCATAATTGTTTCACATATACATTATAAGAACGGGCGAAACCTAGGGTTGTTTCATGTCAAATTTTGTGTCGTGAGTCAACTATGGTCAAACACTATAGAGACAATACTCATCAAAAATACATCACACACGAGTTGTCTCTAGAACCTAACTACACTACAAACGGTATTTATGACTTGTATCATACAAAGGAATTTGAGTATAAGTTACTTGCCTGAGACGACGACGGAAACATCACTCAAGCAAGAATAACGGAAGGTTCCCGAGCACGAACACAAGCGAACGAATCACGAACACAAGGAACAACAGATCGCGAACACGATCGGACATCTGAGATCAAGATATCAAGATATCAAGGCGATCGGATCAGATCAGACGAATCTGTTCGAAGATCAAGATCAAGATCAAGATGTGATCAGTATCTTGATGATGATGATGATGATCGGATCAGATCGACGATTGGACGGCCAAGATCAAGACTGAAGATCATGATGAGATCGGCGGCCCACAACAAAGATGAAGATGATGATCAAAATCAAGATAGATGATGGTGATGATGAGATCCGATGGCCAAGATCAAAACAATCAAGGAACATGATGATCATGATCATCAAGGCGATCGACGGCTCACGTCACATGATCAACTCTTCATCAAAACAACTCGCGAACACCAAAACACACGAACCAATCACACAATCCACGAACACACAACCAACGGCCATGAACACCACCCACGAACACAACTCGAGAATCACACAACCAAGACAACTCGTGCAACCACTCGCATGAGCAACCAAAGAGATAGAGGACGGGGACGGCGAAGCTCAGGCTGCTGCGCACTAACGACAAAGCACTGCACCGGCGGTAATGCTGCTAGCTGTCAGCGTCGAGAAGCACAGGCAGGAGACCGGCGGGGCTGGGCTGGGCTGGTGCCTGAGGTCGCTGCAGTCGTGGTAGCGACTGCAGCTTCGCGACGGAGCACAGGGAAGGTGCAAGGCTGGGGGGGATGTTGCGACAGCATGCGCTGTTGTCGCGGTAGGGTCGCGACAGGGAGGAGGAGACGATCGGGATGAGCTGAGGTGGTCGGAGATGGAGAGATGGGTGATCGAAAGAGGGTGGAGAGGAGCACTGGGATGGGTTCAGGCGGTCGGAAAGGGGTGCACACGAGAGAGAGAGACGACGGAAGTGAGATGGAACGAAGTGGAGACTAGGGGAAAATTGCATGGGTTAGGAGGGTAGATGAAGAGACAGGGGGGATTAAATAGGTGAGGGTTTAAGGTAAGTGATAACGGGTTTTGGGGTATAGGAATTAAGAGAATGGGTATAATGGGTTTCGGTTTCAGGGGATTGGTAACCGGGTCTTGTAGATAACAGGGTAGGGGTTTATTGGGTTAGGGTGTTGGGGTTATAGGGTTAAATGGGTTAAAGTTAAATGGGTATGGGTAATGTAAAACGGGTATGGGTTTTAAATGGGTTTAATAAAATCCAATAGGGGAATTAGGGTAAAATAAAATTACCAAATAATAAAAATATACAAATTATGATTTTATAAAAAATATTAACAATAATAATAAAACAACAACAACAATAATAATAATAGTATAAATATAACAGTAAGAAATAATAATACTGACAATAATAATAATAAGAAAAGTGATAAAACAATAATAGTAATAATAATAATTGTAATAATAACAAAAATACGAATTGTTTTACAATATAAAATCATAGAAAATATTTACGAATAAAGTTATCGATCGAAAATAGATTTTTATAGGAGATCCAATAATACAATTTGACAAAAGAAATTGAAAACCGAAAAAATAATTTGCGAAAATTTTAAATACAGAAAATACACAAAAATACGAATTTGGAAAACCAGGGGTTACAAATCCTATCCACTTTACAACAAAATTTCGTCCTCGAAATTTGCTTAGGCGGTACATAGGACAGGGCAAAAGCAATCTGAGAAAAATGGTAACAAAATAGAGGGTAAAAGGGAAAAGAATAAGGAAGTGGCATTACCAGAAAAAGAAGGAAGATGGATAACAACAAGGTCAAATGGAATGCAAGAAAGAAGTAACCGGTATCAAAAATGAAGAAGGAGCAACACAAGACTTGCAAGATAGCAAGGCAAAGAAATGAAGAAATAGATAAAGCTGGAATCGAAGAAAGGATGGACAAGGAAAAGATAGACCAAGCAATGAGTCAATAGATGGGGATGAATACAAGGAATAGAAAGAGGCAAACAATGCAGGGAAGGAGAAACAACAAAAGAATCCTGGGACCTGTGGGTTATGGGCCCACAACGCTTTTGCTCCACCACTCTAATCAGGGAAGACTCTGCCAATAGCATCCAGCGATGCCAATCAACGAACCAAGCAGAAAAAAATGGATGGAACCAAATCAAAGGAAGATGGGTACGAAAGAATGATTTCATACCCAAGAAGAAATCAATCAAAAAGGACGACTGAAAAAGAGACGGAAGAATAAGGAATCAAGGAATTGAATAAGAATGGATCAAAATGAATGGAATAAGACTAGTATCCAGATCAATATTGATAATAATTCATTTATACATGCATAGTTGGTGAAATGTTGAACAGATCCCAGTTTGAGCCAAGCTTGTCTAATATATTAGGCAACTAATACATTAGCCAAACCTGAGCTCTGATACCACTAAAAACCTTGTCACGCCCCGCTTCCAAAAAGAATACGGAATACGGATATGAGACAAAAGCCCAGCAAATGATTTTCATCATCCATAAGCTGTTCAAGAATCTTTACAACATCACACGAAATAATCAAAGTCGGAAGCAAAAGTATCAACCAACATGCACATATGAACCAAAATACCAACAAGAATACTTAAAGGAAAATGCTCCATTGAAAACGTGAAAAACCACCTAAGCCGTTGTTTCGTTATAATGCATTATAACCTAGGCCGTTGTTGGAAACAACGGCCTAGGTGGTTTTCACGGGTTTTCACAATATTTGCGTTTTCAACTGAGCATTTTCCATACTTAAAACCAAATATATAAATCTCAAATAGTAATGATCTGAATAAGTCAAAATCCTGTGTCACATTGTCCAAATACAAGAATAAATCCAAGTACAAGAATATAATATTGTTCAAGCAAGCTACAAGAAATAATAAAAATAAAATCCATCACTAGTACTTCATATCACCAATACCGTCTGGAACCTGATCTTCAAAATCTGCAATTTAACAATTGCAGGGATAGGAAAAAGAAAACAAGTACCCGTCAATTGCAAGTTACGGGCCGCTTGTAATGCAGGATACAATTATATAGAAAAACTAACTAGCAATATGGAATAAGCATGATGTCAAAATAAACAACTAGCATGGTAAGGTGATCAAGTGTAAATGGAATGAATCAAGTGTCAAGTAAACAAGTATTATGTAAACAAGCATCAAGTATCAAGTATCATGTAATCATGTATCAAGTGTCATGTCTCAAGTCTCATGTACCAAGTCTCATGTATCATGTAGTCAAGTATCAAGCAAGCATGTATCATGTTCAAGTATCATGTTCAAGTCTTATAGTGATTACTATCTAGGTAGAACTTCATGCATCCCATACCGCATGGTTTCTACAACAAATAGTTTCGCTTTAGATTTCATAGTGGACCATAGAGGGCAGTGTACTCAGGGACAAGTCAAGTAATCGAGCTCCAAGCTCCAAGTATTATGTATCATGTATCATGTAATTACGTGTCAAGTTGTGCAAGTGGTAAGTAACGTGTCTTGCGTACAAGTGTCAAGTAATCACGTGTCAAGTATCATGTCTCAAGTCATCACGTAGGATCAGTGGATCCCCTTCCGAGTACACGTTTATGAATTATCCACTATTAAATCTGTCCCTTAATCCCCGGCTTGATTATTTATTATTAATGTCAAATAAGCATGTAGGTGTGCAAAACATATCAAGAATAATATGGCATGATCATATGACAAATTCAAGTTGCAAGATAAACATGTACGAGTGCAAGACATCTCATAAAAGAATAAAATAAACAAATCTCAAGTTCTAGACAGCAAGACCAAACCGTAGTAAGATAGTGATTCCCAGTATTACAAACATGCAAATCTGAATCCGTCGAAACTTCTAGAAAATAGAATTCCAACCAAATCCAGTGAGTATAATTAAGTCATATATTAATTCACAAAAATATAGCTCAAAACTGATTTGAATCCAGAAAATAGATTCAGCCAAAAATCAGGAAATCGAATTTACAGTCAAGAAAACAGCATCAAAACTCATTAAATAAATTCACAAAAAATCTGGGGTATTCCCCTATATGCCCAGCATCAAAATATAAAGATTCATAATTTTCCAGTAATATTAGCTTAGCCAAGAAAAATTAGAAAATATCAAGAAATTATAGTTTGGCAAATATGGAATTCCTAACACTGCTGTACGAAAACTGTAATATCTCACAACCGTGAAACGAAATCCAAATCCGTCAAAGGGAGATGAAAATAGACAAAATATATTAACTTTCATATTTCAAAGATATTTTTCATACAGTAGAAAGAAATAGGGTGAAAATATGATTCTTTATAGAACAGCGAGCAAAATCCAGCAAGTATAGTCTTTATAAACAAGCATGAAATGACGTATAAAACTCGTCAATAAAATCCACCAAAATTCTGGGTAATCTCTAAATAGATAGAGAAGTACTGACCAAAGTTTTGGATCAAAATAATATGTTTAGCATAAGTATCAAAATTATTTAGTCATCAGAATCACCAAGAAACGAAATTTGGAAAAGATCTACACCTCTATAGTAAAACAGTCATATCTCATACATACGAAAATGAAATTGAGCAAGGTCAGAGGGGTTGGAAAGAAGACGAATTTCTCTATAAATCATGTTTTATACTGAAATTAATATTTTGACCTTAATATGGTCTAAATTACTGATCAAGACAGAATATCGGCAAAACACAGAATTTCCTCAAAACCAAAATCAACATAGATCCAACGAAACTTGATCCAAACACGACCAAACATGAAATCGAGTCTACCAAGTGTCCAAAAAACATGAAATAGGGTATACAACATGTCCACAACAAGTATCTCACATGGGTCACACAAGCACACGAGTTCTCATAATTGTTTTCACATATACATTATATAAGAACGGGCGAAACCTAGGGTTGTTTCATGTCAAATTTTGTGTCGTGGGTCAAATATGGTCAAACACTATAGAGACAATACTCATCAAAAATACATCACACACGAGTTGTCTATAGAACCTAACTACACTACAAACGGTATTTATGTCTTGTATCATACAAAGGAATTTGAGTATAAGTTACTTGCCCGAGACGACGACGGAAACATCACACAAGCAAGAATAACGGGAAGGTTCCCGGGCACGAACACAAGGAACAACAGATCGCGAAAATGATCAGACAGCTGAGATCAAGAGATCAAGAGATCAAGGCGATCGGATCAGATCGGATGACTTTGTTCGAAGATCAAGATCAAGATCAAGATGTGATCAGTATCTTGATGATGATGATGATGATTGGATCAGATCGACGATCGAACGGCCAAGATCAAGACTGAAGATCATGATGAGATCGGTGGCCCTCAACAAAGATGAAGATGATGATCAAAATCAATATAGATGATGATAATGATGAAATCCAATGGCCAAGATCAAAACAATCAAGGAACATGATGATCATGATCATCAAGGCGATCGACGGCTCACGTCACATGATCAACTTTTCATCAAAACAATCCACGAACACCAAAACACACGAACCAATCACACAATCCACGAACACACAACCAACGGCCATGAACACCACCCACGAACACAACTCGGGAATCACACAACCAAGGCAACTCGTGTAACCACTCGCACGAGCAACCAAAGACAGAGAGGATGGGGATGGCGAAGTTCAGGCTGTTGCGCACTAACGACGAAGCACAGCACCGACGGCGATGCTGCTAGCTGTCAGCGTCATAAAGCACAGGCAGGAGATGGGGGGGCTGGTCTGGCGCCTGAGGTCGTTGCAGTCGTGGCAGCGGCTGCAGCTTCACGACGGAGCACAGGGAAGGTGCAAGGTCAGGGGGATGTTGCTGACAACAGGCGCTGTTGTCGTGGCAGGGTCGCGACAGGGAGGAGGAGACGATCGGGAGGAGCTGGGGTGGTCAGAGATGGAGAGATGGGTGATCGGATGAGGGTGGAGAGGAGCACTGGGATGGGTTCAGGTGGTCGGAAGGGGTGCATACGAGAGAGAGACGACGACGGAAGGGAGATGGAACGAAGTGGCGGCTAGGGGAAAATTGCATGGGTTAGGAGGGTAGATGAAGAGGCAGTGGGGATTAAATAAGTGAGGGTTTAAGGTAAGTGATAACGGGTTTTGGGGGATAGGAATTAAGAGAATGGGTATAATGGGTTTCGGTTTTAGGGGATTGGTAACTGGGTCTGGTAGATTACAGGGTAGGGGTTTATTGGGTTAGGGTCTTGGGGTTATAGGGTTAAATAAGTTAAAGTTAAATGGGTATGGGTAATGTAAAACGAGTATGGGTTTTAACTGGGTTTAAAAAAATCTAATAGGGGAAATAGGGTAAAATGAAATTACCAAATAATAAAAATATACAAATTAGGATTTTATAAAATATTAATAATAATAATAAAACAATAACAATAATAATAATAATAGTATAAAAATAACAGTAAGAAATAATAATACTGACAATAATAAGAATAAGAAAAGTGATAAAACAATAATTGTAATAATAATAACAAAAATAATAATAATAAGAGTAATAATAACAAAAATACGAATTGTTTTGCAATATAAAATCATAGAAAATATTTACGAATAAAGTTATTGATCGAAAACAGATTTTTATAGGAGATCCAATAATACAATTTGACAAAAGAGATTGAAAACCGAAAAAAATAATTTGCAAAAATTTTAAATACATAAAATACACAAAAATACGAATTTGGGAAACTAGGGGTTACATTTAGTCGAAGAAGCATATAGTCTCAATTGTGAGAAAAAATGGCAATGGCGAAAATCCTATAACATATGTCGTTCTTTCAAAAAATGGCATTCTTAATACCGATGTTGTTATTTTGAATATCGGCATCAGTTATTAACTTTGTTTGCCTATAATCAGTGGCCCCCTCACCTCACTTCCCCTTTCTCAATCGATCTGCTCTCGCTCTCTCTCACTCACTCCCGAAACCCACAAACCCTAGATCCCTAAAACCAAAAATCCCAAGTATTGGATTGCTCTCTAACTTTATATATCCTACCTCCTCACTCTCACTCTCATCTCATTCCTCATCCACGACGTATTTTCAAGCTATTCAAGATACGGTCTAATTTTAAGGTATTATTATAACCATATGTTTGATATGTATTATCATGTTATGCTTATGTGTAGTTAATGAGTTGAATATGTTTGAATCTTTATGTTTAGGTATGGAATATGATATCCCTATCTAGTTATATTTTGGGGGTGAAATAATTAAAGATCCAAAGATTGGATATAGTTATAGCGATGTTGAACCGGTCATTATTTGGGCTCCCCGCAACTTTATATACTCACAACTAATAGATGAGATATTTGAAGTCGCGAACTGGGATAGAGATGAAATGAGTGTCAAAATCAAAGTCCGTTATGCTGTCGGTAAAGGGGAAGGGCAATATTTCTTGGTGGTTCCCGTCGATAATGATAATTCTCTGAGGTCCATGATTGGTAGGACACTTGATCCAAACTATAGTTGGAATGCATTGGAGTTATATATTGACCAAATGAGGCTTCCAAATAGTAAACAATTTGTTATTGAAAGTCCAAGGCACGCCCCGAGTTTGAAACCATCTGCCGAGTCACATGCAAGAATACCAAATACAGAAGAAGACATTAGCACAACTCCAACAGAACCTATTACCACCGAATATGAGTAGGTACATCCGTTGACCTTGACACAAAATATTGTCTGCACCGACATGGTAATGCAAGACTTTGACAACGCCATTATAAATAACGATTTAGTAGAAGAGGAATAAGATGAGGATCAGGGTCTTCAAGTTGATGAGGAGGAGGATGCCGATGAAGCTTCGGTTAATGATGTCAACGTCGATGTGCCAGTTAACACTGTGGTGTTGCCAAATCAGTCTATTAGTGCAACTGTACATGAGGTTTAATCAAGTGAATGGATTTCTCGTGCGACCATACATGAACATACACACTCTTTCGTCAACTCTTCCAATACGGATCAGCTCTACATAGGTCAAAGATTTTTAACTAAAGATTCTATACAATATCAAGTGAAGATGTACTCCGTGAAGAACCACCGAGAATCTGTGACGGTAAAATTGACCCATGTCTATACTATGTCAAATATAAATACACACCCATCAACCATTCATCGAGGACATTGCAGAAAATCTGACACTTCTAAATGTAGTTGGTTGTCCTTGGCGATTGCGTGCAATTGTTCTAAAAGATTGTACTTATTTCGTGGTAAAGAAGCTTGAAGGTCCGCACACATGTGTGAATCCTACATTGAATCAAGATCACAGGAAAATTGATTCTACGATTGTATCGACAGTCATATTGAATGTTGTGAAGGCACAACTAGGAATAACACCAAGAGCCATAATTGAGATAGTCAAGCTTCAGTTCAGTTACACAATTTCATACTGGAAAGCTTGGAAGGCAAAACATAAAACAATTGAGCAATTATATGGTTTCTTCGAAAAAGCTTACACTAAATTGCCCTATCTTCTCAATGCAATTCAAGCTTCAAATCCGGAGACAACCGTACATTGGGCCAAGATTGTGTCCGGTCCGGTCCGGTCCGGCCGAAGAAACTTTTAAGGGGGTTTTTTGGGCATTCGGGCCTTCCATCGAGGGGTTTAAGGCATGCAGACCAGTTATAAGTATAGACGAGACTCATTTGTACGGAAAAGACAAAGGTTGTTTGTTGATTGTTGTTTCACCATATGCAAATGGTAGGTTGTTTCCATTTGCGTTTGCAATAGTTGACGGTGAGAGCATAGAGACGTGGACATGGTTCATGAACTGCATTCAGTGCTTTGTCACATATCGTGCAAGTCTATGTGTAATTTCTGATCGTCATGCAGGCATTTTATCAGCAATGGAAAATGAGTTCGGAATATGGAAGGAACTACTTGATTATCATTGTTATTGTATGCGGCATTTTGCTAGCAATTTCCATAAAAAATTCAGTTGCAAGTTTATGGTGAACAAGCTGAAGGTGATCGTGTATCGAAATCAGTTGAAGAAGTATGAGAAAAAGATGGCACAACTTGAATCAGCTAATATTGATGGGGTTAATTGGTTGAAGGAGAAACCGATTGAGAAGTGGGCACTTTCTGCCTATGGTAAAATGACAAAAAATATACCCACAGTTTTCAATTCGGTTTTAAAAGGTGTGCGTAGCTTGCCCGTCACCACAATTATTGAAATGGTTTTTTCTCGTCTGAACATGTACTTCAACGACCGTTGTGAAGCGGCGCAGACCCTTATTAGTGAGGGAAAATTATGGGTACCACATGTTCAGGAGATTATTGATTTACGTCGTGAGAAATCTAATTTGCATGAGGCAATAATGTTCATAACCGGCCTGGTATTTTTGGGGTTAAAATGGGCATTAGAATGGATAATGGACATCAAAAGGGTGGACATTGGCACACAGTTGACCTCAGGGGGTGTTACCGCTGATTTCGGTGTGGGGGTAAACAGATAGAATTTGTGGATCCGAGGAAAACCTGAACAGCTGACTCGGCCTTCTTGCTCCCGCCGCAACCTACAGGGAAGTGCGAGACACCGGGGTTGATTCCGGCGATGCACCCTCCGACGCTCTTGTCAGTAATCAGTAAAAGATTAAGAAAGAGCTTAAGTGGTGAAAAAGTGATTGACCTGGTCTTGGTGGTAGAGGGGTAGTATTTATAGTCGCCTTTGGAATGATCAGGGTCCTGATTTCCTGGCTAACATTTAGGAGCAAAATCCTCCTATTCTGTTTTAGGAAAGTAGGCCTTGATTCCCTGGTGAGAGCAAATCAAGCTTATTGACTTGATCTAATCAAATCAGTGGCCTGATTCTCCCTTGGTGGACCGGGCTTGTATCGGGTCGGGACCTGTGCCCAGTTGAAGTGGATCTATTCGCGGGCGGTTGGTTTCGTGAGAAGGAGGCCCAATACCCGTTTTGGATCCATCTGTATGTGAAATTACCTTTTTACCCCCGTGCTTCAAGATTCGTGCTCGATCTGGACGGTCCCGATTTAACCCCAATTTTAGCCATATCACGAGCCCCCCACTCCTAAAGGCTGAGCGTGATCAGACTTTGAGGAGTAGTTCAGCAGGTTTCAGTAGCTGGTGGAGTTGTATCGGAGTCCAAATGTGGGATTTTGAATCTAGAAAGGGGGTAGTGAGGTAACTTTTGACGCTGTGTGCTGTTCTTGAGCTGCGTCGGGTATCTGACAGTCTTTTATCTACTTTTTTCGAAGTATTTGTTTAATTCTGCGATGTGTTTGCTAATCGTTCGGGGGCTTTAGCGGTGCATTCAGGGCAATAATTGTTCGCTCCGGGGTCCGAAAGTGTGTCCCCGAATTTTCAATTATCTCCCAGAATTTTTAGCTAATTTTCCCAAATTTTTAGCAATTTTCTCGCAATTTTTAAACAAATAAAACAATTAAAATAAATAAAAAACGATTTAAATACCGATTAATGGCGTGGCTTGATCTGAGCCGTCGATCGTGGAGGGGCGCGAATTTCGGAAAGATCTGACGGCTGTTATAGTTCGGCAGCGTTTTTCTCCATTTTCAAGCTCGGAAAGACACTTACTCGGCTGCCGACCGGGGACTAGGGGGACATGCGATCCGAGCGACGTGGCGCAATCTGAGCCATCGGATGGTGGCGCGTTCTCCAAGAAAACGCTATCTTGTCTTTTAGCGCACGTGGCGCAACCTGGGCTCTTCATCATTGGGAGCGCGAATTTTTGAGAGATCCAGCGGTCCACGTAGCTCGGTGTCTTTTTTTCTTCATTTACCAGCTCGGGAAGGCACTTGCTCGGATGCCGATCGAAGGCAGTGGTGTTCGGCAGGCCGAGCGACGTAGCGTTATCTGAGCTGTTGGATGTCGGCACGCATCTCGAGACGGGCGCAGTTCCCAAGAAAACACTATCTTGTCTTTTAGTGCTCTTGGCGAGATCTGAGCCGTCTGATTGAGATCAGACGCGAAAGTTGAGGGGAAAGTGATTTTTCCCCGTTTACACGCTCGGAAAGGTACTTGCTCGGCAGCCGACCGAGGGCCTGTGGTTTTTGGCAATCTGAGATGGCTCTGTTCCCAATGGTGTTAATGGTGCTTTGTGACTCGTGTGGCGTTTCGCCTTCCTGATGTCATTAAGGATAATTCCTTTAATTAATGCGTGGCGTTTCAACTTCCGAGGATCAGTAATGATAATCCCCTTAATTAAAACGCAGCGCTTCAATTTCCGAGGGTCATAATGGCTGGTTCTTGGAGGTAGGCTATAAGTACTCCACTCCCTTTGTCATTTTGGTCACAACCAAATTGAGTTCCAGACCTCGGAGGCATCTGCCTTGGGTAGCTTCTCTCTTGAGGTTCGGAGAGGTGGTCACTCTTCTGCCTGGTTTTCCCTTTGTTCCTGACGGCCCCAAAGTGGATGTCAGGAGCGAGGGGTAACGAGGTAGTAGTGGTGACGACCGTAGTCCAAAACCGGGGGATGAGTTGTCTCAGAAGGACGGGTGGTAGCTCTCTTACCTTTATCTTCTCCCGTTCCGGACGGTCCCTAAGTGGATGTCAGGAGCGGGGGAGAATAAGGCAAGAGTGGTGACGACCATAGTCCGGATCCGAGGGATGGGCTGTCTCGGGAGGACGGGTGGTCGTTCTCTCACCAAGATCTTCTGCCTTCTTTGGTTGCTCCGAAGCGAGTGTCGAAGTAGGTGGAGGTCTTGGTGGGAGAGTGGTGATCCATGTCCGATGCCGATTTCCGGGCCATCCGAGCCCATTTGTTGCAACTGCGAAGGCGCCGTTGTCAGAGCCTTCTGACAAACTGATCCTTCCAGTTGCAACCAACTAGCTCGGGATGGCGCGCTTCTCTATCATGAGTCGCAGCTCGGGCTTCTGGACCGTCTGAGCCCGTTGTTTTCAACTGTGAAGGCGCTGCGGTCGGATTCCTCTGACAAGCCGCGCCTTCCAGTTGTAAACAACAAGCTCGGAACGGTGTGTTTCTCCTGGCCTCTGAGTGTTGATGGGTCCCCTCTCATCTCTGTCTTCCTTCCGGGCTGATGGCTTCTAATGGATGTCAGCCCGGGGAAGTTAGAGATGGGGGGAGTGCCGATCTGTTCCCGACCGGGGCCCGTGGTCGGCGGAATACCGACTGATGCACGGGACCTGGGGGGCGCTCGCCGAAGGCGGCGCCTCAAAACTGAATCAAAATTTTTCCAGGTTCCTCTAGGCATAGGTGAGGCATCCGAGGGTTCAATCGTCCGAGCAACGTGGCGCACCTCGAGCCGCTAGATGATGGCGCGCATCTCGAGACGGGCGCAGCTCCCGAGAAAACACTATCTTGTCATTTAGTGCTCTCGGCGAGATCTGAGCCGTCTGATCGAGATCGGGCGCGAAAGTTGAGGGGAAAGTGAGTTTTCCCCGTTTACCAGCTCGGGAAGGCACTTGCTCGGATTCCGACCGGACCCTACTGTCGGCGTGTTCGGATCGCTCGTAGCTCGGGTTTGGATCCCTCGGGGCCGGGCCAGTTGACTTGGTGAGAGGAGTAGTGGTGATGGGCCTTCGTGACGTTTCGAGAGTGGCCCAAAAGTCACGAAGTTTCATTGGAAGTCCAAGGGACGTTTCATTTTTACTATAAATCTTCACCCCCCCAAGACCAAGTCTTCACTTTTCACTTTTACTCTCTCTCTTCCGTTTTTACTTTGCTTCGCAGTTTTTAGCTCCCTTGGTGGCGTTGCTAGCTGTCGCGGTAGCGTTCTTAGTTCCGGCGAACTTTCCGACCGCACCTGTCACTTCAAGGTCAGTTTCTTTCCCTTCTCTTTTTAGGAAAACATGGTTAAGATTTCGGCTGAGACCCCCGCCTCGGAGCAAGCTGTTGGCCGAGGGGATAAAGGGAAGGGAGTAATGGACCGGAGCGAGCAAGACGTTGTTCGTCCGGATAAAGAGGGTGAAGTGGCCGAAGTGCCCGAGGAAGTCGCGGCGGAGTCCCGAAAGGGTAAAGCCGTGATCACAATAGTGGAAACGCCGAAGAGAGCGGGGGCGTTCGGTCGGCAGCTCATCGCCGTATCGAGCGTGGGAGGCGTCCGGGATTACGCCGAGGATACCTTGGAGAGGGTCACTCAAGGTACGGCGAAGCTGGTGGAGGAGAACGAGCCTAGGGAGCTGTCCGAGGTCGACCACAGGATCTCGACACTCACCGAGACCGATCTCCGTATGATCCGAGAGGGTTTCCGGATCCCGCTTGAGTATGCGCTGCTTCTTCCTGGGCCGGGGTTCCGAGCCAACACAAAGTCCTCGCCGGACATATGCGTCTTCCCGGTCGATTCCTTCATCGCCGGGCTCCGCTTTCCCCTACACCCGTTCGTGGTCGAAGTCTTGGTCTGGTACGGTCTGAGTCCTGCCCAACTGATGCCGAACACTTGGAGGCATGTTGTGGCGTTTCTCCTCCGATGTCAAGAGATCGACGCCAAGCCGACTATGTTCCTCTTTCGGAGTCTTTTCCGACCTTGCCAGCCGAGGCGTGACGAGCAGAGGTTTTTCCTCTCTCCTCGGACGGGAGTTAAGTTGATCGAGAACCCGGACTCGATCAAACATTGGAAGGATAAATACTTCCTCGTCCGAAATCTGACGCCGTGGGTGATACCGACAGTCTGGGCAGACGGCTTGCCCAAGCGTACAAAGAAGGATGTCCCGCTGAATGCTGAGGAGGCTGAGGTCCAGAGGAAGCTTCTCGCCCTGCCAGCGCTAAGCTGGAAGGATATTACGGAGGAGCATCTGTTCCGTGGGGGTCTCAGTCCGATCGACCCTCGTATGCATCTGGTATTTATACTCCTTGTTTAAAGTTCATGAAAAATTTTCTAAGTTTTTCCATCCGGCTTTTGCAGAGACAATGAAGCTCGATTACAAGGCTCTGGTGGCGAAGGGCCGGGCAGAGCAGGAGAAGAAGAAGAGGCCGTCGGCAGCGCCTCAGGACAGCCGGGCTTCGAAGAAGCCCTCGGTCGCAAAGACTGCCGACCAACCGAAGGTCGCGGTCCTCAAGGAGGGGGAGATTGAGGTCCTCGTCTCTCCGACGAAGGTCGTGGTCCCCGAGCAGGGGGAGGCCATTGTCTCCGATCCCCCTACCTCGGATGCACCTGTGCCGACCCCGGGGACGGACGCTCCGGGTTCGTCGAGCGGCGTGTTCGGGGTGAAGGATGCGCTGTCCATGCAGGTTCCGCCCCTCACTGCCGAGGCGGAGAAGATCTTGACCGAGCGTCACAAGCAGATCTTCGTCCCCGACTGGCAGGTGATGAACGCCGATGGTTTCCTGGGCGACGGGAACATCTACATGGAGGCGGTAAGGCACTTGCCGACCCCGAAGGATCGAGCGACCCTGAAGGCCGGGATGGCAGGGGACGCCGTGATGCAGATCGCCCGGGATACCATGTCGGTAAGTAGGCTGATTTCTTCTTCATCTGAATTTCTTCCTTAGAAAATTTTCTAAGTTCTTGGATTCGGATTGTAACTCTGTTGTTCTCTTTCAGACCATCTGCCACTTCAATTTCCTGCTCGAGGAGATGGCGAGGAAGGATCAGGAGAAGGAGAAGGAGAGGGCGGAACGCGTCAAGGTCGCGAAGCGGCTCGATTCCGAGTTGCTTCTTTCGACGAAGAGGGCCACCGAAGTGGAGGGGCTGGAGAAGCAGCTGGCCGATGCTGTTCAGCTGTCAAAGGATACGGCGGCCAAGCTCGAGGCCTCGGAGAAGGAGGCGGCCGAGCTGAAGGATTCGGCGGCCAAGCTCGACGCGTCGGTGAGGGAGGCTGCTGACCTGAGGGAGGAGCTGGCCAAGGCTCGGTCGGAGGCGGAGGACGCTCGGAAGAGGGCCGAGAAGATCAAGGCAAAACACCTCAGGAAGGTGAAGAGGGTGAAGAAAGCCGTGCAGGAGGAGGCCGCGATGCACATGATCCAGAACATGCTGGACGCCTACGGCCGTGCCTTGCAACATGTGGTCGCCAAGAACCCGGGCTTCGACACGTCCTCCTACAACTTCTATGACCTCGTGGAAGGGGAGGAGGTTGTCCCCGAGGGGTTGATCGGCCCCGAGGGGGAGACGGAACTCGTCGAGGACCCGTGGAAGGCCGCGGCCGAGGAGGAGAAGGAGGACGACTCCGAGGAGGAGAGCTGGAGCGAAGGAGGTGGCGGAGGCGAGGGCAAGGACAAGGCCGAGGGGTCGACGGACCCGAACGACAAAAAGGTCGACCCCTGACTCGGTTGTCTTCTTTTCTCTCTTTTTTTTGTTTTTGTAAGCCTAACTGCGGACTGGCCACCGCTGTTGTAGAACTCTTCGAATTTTGAATGAAAAAATGTTTTGTTTGGCCAATATTTGCCCAAGTGTTGAGTCTCGGACTTAGTGTTTGTTTTGGCGTAACTTTCTCCAAGTGTTGGGCCTCGGATTTATCTCTGCATTTCAGGTGAGATTCGGTCCGATCACGGAGGCTGAATACCTTCGGCAGGAGCTGGTGAAAACGAAGGACGAGCTCTCTCAGAGCCGGTATAAGCGATATCTCCTGCTCGGTAGGCTGGAGGATACGAAGGCGGCTCTGCGGAGGTATGGTCGCGAGCTGTACCAGTACCGGAAGCGCTCTTCAGCCCCCTATCCCGAAGGCGAAGTTGAGAACCTCCGTAGGGAGCTTACTGCCGCCGAGCAGAAGAATGACGACCTTTTGGCCGAGGTCCAATACTTCGAGCTAGCAGAAAAAGAGCGTTCGGCGGAGTGGGAGAAGCTGGCTTCCGAACTGGAGAAAGCGTCGACCGAGCGCAAGAGGCTATCGGCCGAAGTCGACAGGCTCAGAAGGATCACAATAGATAGGGGGATTGAAGTCACCCATTACCGACGGCTCGCGACTGATAACGCCAATGTCTCGGGCTCGTTGACGGCCCCGCGACCGAAGAAGTTGGCGAAGGACGACGTCTTGAGGGATAGGATTATCGAACTGGAGGAAGAGATCGTGTCGCTCAAGCCGGCACCGGTCAGGGCTAACGTTCGTAGCACTTCGTGCACTCGCGAAGAAAGCGAGAGGGGGATTACGTTTCACGAACTTGCGATGCGCTCGCCGTTGACCAGGCGGAGTCCAGCCGACGCTCAGAGCAGTGCTGCCGCCTCGTCGAGCGGGGCTTCGGCTGGCGTCGCAGTTAGAGCTAGTAGCGAAGGGGGGTCGCGCTTCGTTGGTTTAGGGTCGGGTTCGGAGGGTAGACCTCGCCGTCCTCGTGTTTCCTTAAACCGAAGCATTCCCCTTCCGAAGAGGCTCTGATTCTGTCGTTTTCCTATTTTTGTTGACCGTTGTAACAACTTAGCTGTAGGGTCGACCGACCGTCTGTAACACTATCATGTCTGAATGTAAATAGTTCTGAAAAATTTTCAAGTGTTAGACTCCGGCAGTGTATTGAAACTGTGTTATTCGTTTTCTCTTCTTTTCAGCTCGTTGTGACGATCCATGGCTCGGACTCCGAGCGTTCGAATGATGACTCTGAATCCGAGGCCACCTCTGGAACAGTGGTTCTGAGCCCTAGGAGCGCCGATATGAAGTTACGCCGAGCCGAGAGTGAGTGGGACCACCTTTCGTTGGTCCTCAGTCTCCGGGAAGCCGAGATCCAACGCTTGGAGAATAAGATCGTCGAGCTGAGCCTCGCAGGGGAGGATGAAGACTCGCAGACCGCATTCAGCAACGCTCTTCGGGTCAAAAGCATTCGGCACATTCAGTCAAAGATCGTCGCCGAGCGGGATGACCTGCTCTCAGAGATGTGGCATCTGCGTGGTGTGATGGCGAGGCTCCGGGGGGAGAAGGAGGAGCTGTCAGCCGAGGAGGACGAACAGCTTAGTGAGGATGTCTTTATATGAGAGACAAGTGTAGTGGGCCGGGCATTGTGTGTTTTGTTTGCCAACACTTTGTAATGGAATGTTTTGTATTATGCGCCGACAATTAATAAAATTCCCTTTCGTTGCTTTGCATGTTTGTCTTTGCTTATAACCGTATCGGTCGTGCCGAGATCTTTGAACCGAGCGCGTCTGTTTAGCCGAATGGATCTCCAGGGGTGCGGCTCTTTGTCATTTAGTGGGTCTGACACGGTACGGCACGACTCTGTACCCAAGAAAGCGTTATTTCGTCGCTTAGAGTAGGTGGCGAGATCTGAGCCGTCGAACGTAGGCGCGCATCTCGAGGCGGCTCAGTTCCCAAGAAAACGTTATCTTGTCGTTTTGCACAGGTGGCTTGATCTGAGCCGTCTGATCGAGATCACGTACGAAAGTTGAGGGGAAAGTGTGTTTTCCCCGTTTACACGCTCGGGAAGCCACTTGCTCGGAAGCCGACCGAATTTGTGGGTCTTCGGTCTTCGGCGAATAATTAGGAGAGTTCGGACTTTTATGTTCGAACGAAGGTCCGGCATCGACCTACCAGAGTAGTTTAGATGGACTAGGAACCAAGTGTTGGACCCCGGGACCATCGCTGGAGCTCGACGGCTGTGGGAGCAATTCCGAACGGCGATCTACCCCTGGTTCGTCCGGAGACGAGCCGAGGAGGTAGAGTCGAGCCAAGTGTTGGACTCCGAACCATCGGTGTAGTTCAACGGCTGTGGGAGCAATTCCGAACGGCGATCTACCCCTGGTTCGTCCGGAGACGAGCCGAGGAGGTAAAGTCGAGCCGAGTGTTGGACTCCGAACCATCGGTGTAGTTCAACGGCTGTGGGAGCAATTCGAACGGCGATCTACCCCTGGTTCGTCCGGAGACGAGCCGAGGAGGTAAAGTCGAGCCGAGTGTTGGACTCCGAACCATCGGTGTAGTTCAACGGCTGTGGGAGCAATTCCGAACGGCGATCTATCCCTGGTTCGTCCGGAGACGAGCCGAGGAGGTAAAGTCGAGCCGAGTGTTGGACTCCGAACCATCGGTGTAGTTCAACGGCTGTGGGAGCAATTCCGAACGGCGATCTACTCCTGGTTCGTCCGGAGACGAGCCGAGGAGGTAAAGTCGAGCCGAGTGTTGGACTCCGAACCATTGGTTAAATAAGAGGGGAGAAAAACATGCGAATTCAAAAACATAATAGAACTTTTCTTTATTGATATTTGACGGCGAACCGTTTTACATAGTACAATTCATGGGACAGGTTACAAGTTAGAGGAGAGGAATGGTTCGACACCTCGGATTACTTAGAGAGGCGCCGGAGCGTTCTCTTGGTATTTCAGGAGGTGGTCGGCATTCCAGGTCCTCGGAAGCTCTTTGCCATCCATGTCTTCAAGTCGGTATGCCCCAGGCCGAACAACTTTTGTGATCCGGTACGGCCCTTCCCAATTCGGAGCTAGCTTGCTCCTCTGGCTGGGGAGGGATATGGCTAGCTTTCTCAATACCAAATCTCCTTGCTCAAGGTTGGCGGGTCGGACCTTCTTGTTGTACGCTAGCTCGACCCTCCTTCTGTAATTATGTTGCCGAATCGATGCCCTTTCCCTCAGTTCATCTATCAGGTCCAAGTTTCCCCTGAGGTCCCTGGCATTCTGCGCTTCGTCATAGGCCATGAGCCGAGGGGAAGGTATTCCGACCTCGAGGGGTATCACGGCCTCGGCCCCATAAGTAAGGTTGAAAGGGGACTCTCCGGTGGGTGTCCGCTTGCTAGTGCGGTAGTTCCACAACACATTAGGGAGTTGGTCGACCCACAAACCTTTGGAGCACTTGTCCAACCTTTTCTTGATTTCTGCGAGGATCTGCTTATTAGCATTCTCGGCCTGCCCGTTCGACTGGGGGTGTGAGACGGACGAGAAGCGCTGTTGAATGACGAGGTCGTCGCATAGGGCTCGGAATGCTGTGCCAGTGAACTGAGTCCCGTTGTCCGTCACGAGGACGCGGGGGACGCCGAATCTGCATATGATGCTCTTCCAGAAGAACTGCACCACTTTGTTCTCGGTTATAGTGGCGAGGGGCTCGGCCTCGACCCACTTCGAGAAGTAGTCGATGGCTACGACTAAGAACCTGAGCTGACCCGGAGCTGGAGGGAAAGGCCCTAGTAAGTCCATTCCCCACATCGCGAAGGGGATAGGGCTCGATAGGGAGGTGAGGTTGGCCTAGGGGAGACGTCGGATGTTGGAGTGTCTCTGGCAGGAGCTGCATTGCCGAACATGTCGCTCGGCATCTTGAAGAAGGGTCGGCCAGAAGTACCCATAGTTCAAAGCTTTCCGGGCCAAAGACCTGAATCCGGAGTGCGCCCCTCCGATGCCTTCATGAAGCTCCTGTAGGGCATATTCGGCCTGATCCGGAGAGAGGCACCTTAGGTAAGGTCGGCCATCTATTTGAGAGAAGGAGCGTTTGTATAAGATGTCCTCGATCAAGACATAGCGCTCGGCCCGAGTTCTGACTCGGCGTGCTTCTTTGGGATCTGAGGGCAGAACTCCATCCCTTAAGAATTCTACCAGTGGCTTCATCCAATTGTCCTGCAGCATGACCGGCAATGACTCCACCGAGCTAGGTGTCTCGTCTTCGATGCTCGGTTTAGAGAGGACTTCAATCAGTACGGTCTGTTCGAGACCTTGTAGAAAGACGAGGCCAACTTGGAGAGAGCGTCAGCTTGTGAGTTCTCCTCCCGGGGGACCCGTTGGATGATGGCTTCTTTGAACCGGCCCATGAGGTCCCGGACCTTGGCGAGGTACTTCGCCATTCGCTCGTCCCTGGCCTCATATTCGCCCAAGACCTGGTTCACGACTAGTTGGGAGTCACTGTGAATCCGAAGGCGCTGCGCCCCCGCACTTCGTGCGAGTCCGAGACCAGCTATGAGAGCCTCATACTCCGCCTCGTTGTTCGAGGCCTTGAAGTTCATGCGGATCGCATACTGCAGGACGAAGCCGTCAGGGCCGTTCAGGATAATGCCGGCGCCGCTTCCTTCACTGCAAGAGGATCCGTCCACGAAGACTGTCCAAATGGGGGGCCCATTTGGGACGTGGCCGACCTCAGGGATGGTGGACTCTACAATGAAGTCGGCGAGAGCCTGTGCCTTAATTGCCGTCCGAGGCTGATAGGAGATGTCATGCTGACTTAGCTCTATGGACCACTTCATCAGCCGGCCCGAGGTTTCGGGCTTGTGGAGGACTTGCTTGAGGGGTTGATCGGTGAGGACGACGACCGAGTGAGATTGGAAGTAGGGCCGAAGCTTTCTTGCTGCCATGACCAGAGCGTAGGCTATCTTCTCTATCCTCGGATAGCGGAGCTCGGCGTCCCGAAGCACCTTGCTCACGTAGTAAATGGGCCTTTGGGTCCGGTCTTCTTCTCTTACCAAAACAGCGCTCAAGGTCTGCTCGGAAGCGGCCAAGTAGATGAGGAGAGGCTCGCCCGGGACTGGCTTACTGAGCAGAGGGGGGTTCACCAGATAGGCCTTCAGCTGGTCGAACGATTCTTGCTGTGCTTGGCCCCATTCAAATCCTTTAGCCCCCCGGAGTGCTTTGAAGAAGGGGAGGCACTTTTCCCCTGACTTGGAGAGGAACCGACCGATGGCTGCGAGCCGACCGGTGAGCTTCTGCACCTCCTTGACGTTCCGAGGCGGGGCCATGTCTAATATGGCTTTAATCTTCTCGGGGTTAGCTTCAATTCCCCGCTGGCTCACCATGAAACCGAGGAACTTGCCAGAGGAGACTCCGAACGCACACTTGTTCGGGTTTAGCCGCATGTTGTACTTCCTCAACACGCTGAAGGCCTCCTGGAGGTCTGCTACATGATCGGTGCCGTGGATGCTCTTGACGAGCATGTCATCAACGTACACCTCCATGTTTCGGCCGATCTGATGCTGGAAAACCTTGTTGACGAGGCGCTGGTAGGTGGCGCCTGCGTTCTTCAAACCGAACGGCATTACTCGGTAGCAGTAGAGGCCTTGGTCGGTGACGAAGGAGGTCTTTGGGATGTCCGGAGGGAACATCCAGATTTGATTGTACCCCGAGAAGGCATCCATGAAGCTGAGGAGCTCATGGCCCGAGGTGGCGTCGATAAGGGTGTCGATGTTCGGGAGAGGGAAGGGATCCTTCGGACACCCTTTGTTGAGATCGGTGAAGTCGATGCATATCCTCCACGAGCCATTGGACTTCTTGACCATTACGACATTCGATAGCCACTCGGGATAATTTACCTCCTGGATGAACTTGGCCTTCAGCAGCTTATCCACTTCCTCCTTGATTGCCTTCTGTCGCTCGGGAGCGAACTTTCGCCTCTTCTGCTGAACCGGTTTGCACCCCGGTTCGACGCTTAGGCGGTGGACGAGCAAGTCCTCAGAGATGCCGGGCATATCCGCGGCCGACCAAGCAAATAGGTCGCGGTTATCCCGGATGCACCTCACCAAGTCGGAGAACAGCACGGTCGGCAAGGACTTGCTGACGAGGAATTTTCGGCTCGGATCCTCGTCGGAGAAGAGTACTTCTTCTAACTCGTCCGCTGGCTCGGACGTTGGGCGAGCCTTCGGCTCGGGGATCTCTAGTGTCTCGAGCGAGAGCACTGGCCCCCCGGTGGAAGTCATGTAGCACTTCCGAGCTGTTTCCTGGCTCCCCCTGACTTCCCCTACTCCCGAGCGAGTGGGGAACTTCATCTTCAAGTGGTATGCCGAGGGGACAGCCTCCAGAGCGGCTAGGCCGGGATGGCCTAGGATGACATTGTATGCTGCCGGGACGTCGACGACCATGAAGTCCATCGGCTCGGTCCGGGTGGTAGGGGTGCTTCCCGCAGTAACGTCTAGGGTTATCACCCCTTCGACGGTTACCGGGACCCCCGTGAACTCGTGGAGAGTGTAACCGGCCGGCTTGAGACGGTCGCGGGACAGTTGCAGGCCTTGGAAGGCCGAGAGGAATAGGATGTTGACCGAACTCCCATTGTCCACCAAGACCCTCTGTACCTTGAAGTTGGCCATGCGGAGGTCGATGACGAGGGCATCGCAGTGGGGGGTTCGGACTCCTTCGAGGTCGGCATCGGAGAAAGACACAGGGACGCCGAGACCTTTCGGGGGAGGGGCACTGTGGACCGAGTTGACCTCCCGGACGAAGGCCTTTCGGGAGGAATTAGAGGAGCCCCCCATTGGTCCTCCATGAATCAGGTGCAGAACCCGTTCCTCCTCGAACTCGGGTGTCTCCTCGCGCCGCTCGGAGCGCTTGTTAGCCCCCTGAGGGGGAGGAGAGTTCCGATCTGTCCGGTCGTTAGCTTTCACGAACTTGGCCAACTGCCCCCTCTGAATGAGGGCTTCAATCTCGTCTCTCAGAGCCCAGCAGTCGTTCGTGTCGTGCCCGTGGTCTCGGTGGTAACGACACCACTTATCTTTGTTCCTCCTCTTCGCCTGAGTGTGCATCCTCGGGGCTGGAGGGATGATTCCCTCCTTCTCTACCTCCATGAGGATAGTAGAGACATTAGTGGTGAGGGGAGTGAACTTCTCGAACCTGGGGGGAGGGCGGCGCTGACCGCCCATGTCCTTCTGAGCTTTCTTGGACCCTTCTTCTCCCGTCGCCTTCCTCTTTGACCCCGCGGCGGTGCCCCCGAAGCTTGGAAGGGCTTCGGCCTCCTCCGCCCGGATGTACTTCTCGCACCTCAGGAGGAGGTCGGCGAAGTCATGCGGGGGCTTCTTGGCCAGGGATGATCGGAGGTTGGCGTTAAGGACGTTCGACTGGAACGCCACGGTAGCCACGGACTGGTCCAAGGAAGCAATTGACCTGACTTCCACGGTAAACCTTTTCACATAGTCCCGTAACTTTTCTTGCTTCTCCTGCCGCAGGTTCAGCAAGGAAAGACTCGTCTTCTCGGCTCGTCGGCTACTCATGAAGTGAGTAATGAATAGTGTCTCAAACTGTTCGAATGAGAAGATGGACGAGGGGGCGAGCCTAGAATACCATTCCCGAGCCGACCCCCGGAGGGTGGCAGGGAAGGTCCTGCAGAGCACCGCGTCGGAAGCTTGGTGGATCAGCATCAGGGTCTTGAAGCTTTCAACGTGGTCGACCGGGTCGGATTCCCCAGAGTATGTTTCAAACTGCGGCGGTTTGAAACTCCTCGGTATGTGGGCCTCCATGATCGACCGCGAGAAGGGGGGTCGGCTGGGACGGAAGGTTCCTGCTCGGGACTCTTCCTCCCTATCCATGCGGCCGATGCGCCTTTCCACCTCATGGATACGGCGGATGAGGGCGTCGTCCCTCCGCTGGTAGTCGTACGACCCCCCGGACTCCTCTTCATAGGAAGGGGAGCGTGGACTGCGGCGCCGGTACTCCTGGGACCGCCGAGGGCTCTGTTGCCGCTGCTGTCGGCTGGGAGTCGGGGAGGGACTCCGGGTTCGGCGCCGAGGACTGGGATCCCTGGGGGGCGTCGGAACCCTCTGAGCATTCTGGGCGTTCTGTCGGAGATTGAGGGCCTGCAGAACGGTCTCCTGGAATTGGAGGAATTCGGCTCGGCTGATAGGCACTTCCCGGTCCCTCGGATGACGCTGATCCCTGGGGGAGCGGGACCTCCTCCTTCGGCGATCGGGTGACGCCGCTCGGCCTCTGCGTTCCGGTGTCCTTCTGCCGTCCCGACGACGTGGTGACTGCTCACCTTGACGCTGGCGGGAGGCTCCCTCTCGGGCCCGCCTCTCGTCAAGATGGGTACGGAGGTCGTCGTCTTTCTGACGGTTCAGAAGTGTGATGCGGAGGTCGGGGTGATGAGAAGCCATCGAGTCCGCGGACCCGTTGTGGACCGAGACATGGCCCGGATTGAGAGGCTGCTTCTCCTTCCGACCGTTATAACCGGACGGACCGTTGTTGGGCTGCTGCTTGGGAGGAGGAGGAGGTGGGACCTGCTGGGTCAGCGGAGGGAGGTCAGACTGAAGGATAGGATTGACCGGAGCTTCATTTGCCGGGTCGGTGGGGTTGCCCCCACGGTTCGACCCTCTGGATCGGTTCTTCTTCGGCGGCATGGCTGCAGATGACGACGGCGAATGGGCTGAGACTGTTCGTGTGGTTTTCCCACAGACGGCGCCAATCTGTTACCGCTGATTTCGGTGTGGGGGTAAACAGATAGAATTTGTGGATCCGAGGAAAACCTGAACAGCTGACTCGGCCTTCTTGCTCCCACCGCAACCTGCAGGGAAGTGCGAGACACCGGGGTTGATTCCGACGACGCACCCTCCGACGCTCTTGTCAGTAATCAGTAAAAGATTAAGAAAGAGCTTAAGTGGTGAAAAAGTGATTGACCTGGTCTTGGTGGTAGAGGGGTAGTATTTATAGTCGCCTTTGGAATGATCAGGGTCCTGATTTCCTGGCTAACATTTAGGAGCAAAATCCTCCTATTCTGTTTTAGGAAAGTAGGCCTTGATTCCCTGGTGAGAGCAAATCAAGCTTATTGACTTGATCTAATCAAATCAGTGGCCTGATTCTCCCTTGGTGGACCGGGCTTGTATCGGGTCGGGACCTGTGCCCAGTTGAAGTGGATCTATTCGCGGGCGGTTGGTTTCGTGAGAAGGAGGCCCAATACCCGTTTTGGATCCATCTGTATGTGAAATTACCTTTTTACCCCCGTGCTTCAAGATTCGTGCTCGATCTGGACGGTCCCGATTTAACCCCAATTTTAGCCATATCAGGGGGCGTACTTGTACTTGTGGAAAAATCCAACTCTTATCACTTTCCATGTTTTCATGTATTGGCCGCTTGTGCCTCCCGTGCAATTGATTATCAACCTTACATTGATGTATTTTATTCCTCAAGTTCATTAGCACTAACGTGGGCACCAACTTGTAATCTTATTCCAGACGAATCTTATTAGCGGACACAAAGTGGATCAATACTCATAGCTGATGCGAGTCTACGTCGGTTGAAAGGTTGACCTAGGAGTACTCGTATTCGCAATGATATGGATGCTCGAGAGGGTGGGAGCACCGGCAAAATTTGTTCAAAATGCGAATTAAGTGGACACAATAGACGTAGATTTAAGAATTTACCCAATATGGGCACATCCCAATCTACCGATATTTGAAGTTGTATCCCAAATTGTCAACATGTGTAAAATCTATCCACTAGATTATTACAAATTAGAGATGTTGAATTTTATGAACATTTGATGTGATATATGGTAATGTCACCAGTTGAGTCTGAGATATTTGTTGGTGTAAGATATTTTTTGTTGAATGATTGTCCATGTTTTGAATTGTTGTACATTTGTCGAATAGCCATGCATGTTTTAGGTTGAAATGATAAGTAAGAGATGTCGTTTTTCAAAACATGCACAGCTGTTTGGATAATAGATGTCGTTTTTTAGAATAACGACATCCTTAAGAGATGCTATTATTCAGATAAACGACCGTGAAGTTAGATGATTTGGTAGAGATTCATTTTCCTCAAACCAAAAGACTCAACTGGTGCCGTTATTCTAAATAACGACATCCTTAAGAGATGCCGTTATTCAGAGAAACGACTGTGGAGTTAGATGGTCTTGGCAGAGCCTCATTTCTCTCGAAATAAAAGACTCAACTGATGCCGCAATAACGACATCATTTACATTCGTTGTTCTGAAAAACGGTATCAAGTTAGTTTATAATATAGACCAAGTTGTACATGTATTGTACCGATGCCGTCGTTGCAAATAACGTTACAGGTAACAGATGCCGTTATTTGCAATAACGGCATCTGTTACTTATAAATTACGACTAAAACATGCACATGCACGAGACAAAACATGGTTTTCATTGTTTTCATATGATAAAAGCATAACAAAAAATTCTGCATATGATGAAAGCATAACTAAAACATGCACATGCATGAAACGGACATTTGTTTCTTGTTTGCTTCAAATGATAAAAGCACAAAAAATCACAAAATATCAAGTACTTCATAACATAACAAAATCTAATAAAATTACACATTCACAATGAATCTGATGTGATTGGGTCATTCAAAGCTTAGAAATTTACAAATTTAAACATTCAACACTAACTAGGCGTATAGTGTTGTGGCTCCCTCCTTCTCCGAGCTGGGACTTTCCTAATACGTTTGGCAGTTTTTTGTGTCGCATGTACACTTGGCCCGACATCTTCTTCATGCCCCACTTGTACTTCTTCAATCTCTCTAGATGAAAATTGACTTCCCGAAGGAGGAAAACGAACACTCTTACTCCGTCGTGGCCGTTGTGAAGGAGAAGCTCCCGAATGTGTAGATGACCTAGGTGGAGATTGATCTTGTCTCCCTGTTGGTGTGGGAGGTTCAACTTGTCTTGTTCGTGGTGGTGGAGGTTGAGCTCGGGTAACACTTACTCGGGGCAGTTGAGTGGAAAGTTCGGATGAGGGTAAAAGAGCAGCGAAACGCGGACCGTCACCAACCTCTTCAAGTGAGGTATGACATGGATGGAGGATTTCTCTCGTTAACTCCTTGCAAGCCTTTGAAGCGTTGCTCTTCAACACACGAACACATTTTCTCGCAATATCCCATGTAATGTCAATCTACAATACCAACGAAATAAATTAGTAGTAAACCAAACTTTTTTCAACAAATAAAAGCAAAATGTGTATAACAAATACAAATTCATATTTGTTAACAATAACAAAATTTTACCATTAGTCGGTACGAGGAAGCTTTGGGTTAATACATTGGTTGCGACGTGGAATGTGTCGGTGGTGGTTCTACTTGGTGCCTAGGAACCGGCATTTGGATACCCGCGGGAATATCCGATCTTGGAGCAATATACAACCGTGTAATACGCCGGTACCACGCCATGTAAGCTGTTTGAATCGACCGTCGTACGGTGCAGTCCCTTCTACCACCAAATCGTATTTCATCTCATTCCAGCATGCGACATGAATGCGGTGATGATCGGCCCAATCCATACTTGGCAATCGACCTTGACCAGTAATATTGTGATGTCTTCGGTCATACATTGTCTTTTATGGGATGAGCTGTTGTGCATTGAATTGTCGGAGAACTCGGCCGGCGTAATAGAATTCCACGACAGAGAAATTCATAAGTGGAGCTCATGTCAACCAAAGTTGATTGTTGGCGGTGCATAGTGGGGGTAGACGTTGTAGCCTTTCAGCTGTGTACGGTGTCCAATTGACATACTCTTCCCTAAGCTGATCGAGTTCATCCATATAATACGTCAAAACACTACGTGGGTTATCTCTCCACGTGAGTTTACCCGTCTAATACACACCTAAAGGAGCCCTAAACACCAGATTCTCATTAAACACACTCCAATTATTTGACAAAATAGTTACTCGGGGCCGGCCGAGGTGTACTCGTTCCTAACACCATATTTACAATAACCACATCGGTCTCGTCATTTGTATCGACCCAAAGGAACAATTGCACAGGGCACGGTAAAGAGAGGCTAAAGCCGCACTTCCCCAACTATATTGCCCGTCTCTATGTATGTACGCAATCAAAGGAAGGTACATTAAATGGACTACATCACCGGAAGAATTAGGAAAGAGAATACTTCCGATCATTGACAAAAGATAAGCTCGCGTGTAACATTGAATTTCGAAGTCGGTCGGTTTATCTCCCAAACTATTGTTGAATTCTGTAAAGAGTCATGAACGTCAGATTGATTCCCTGATGAATACACCTCTATCATCCTCTTCAACCACCTTCCCAAGATAATCTCTAACCAACATCACCTTATTGAAAATCAGGTTTTCGGTGACCGCCACCCCATCAATTAGAGGACCCGATATGACGGCTATATCTTGAAGCGTGACCTTCATCTCACCAACGGGTAGGTGGAATGTGTGTGTCTCCGACCTCCATCGCTCCACAAAAGCAGTAAGTAATGAATGGTTGCGTTTTACTTTGGCCAACATGGACATTCCATAGAACCCGCTATTAACCAGATAGTTATGTATTCGAGGGTGCGTCGGCAATATGGTGTGCATTCGGAAACTCATTTTCTCGACATCTCCAATCCATACGGCCTGAGACCTATGATCTCCTTGCAAATAGAGTACAGACAGGTCTAAAGGACCTGGACCTCCTTGTTGTGCGTGCGAAGAAGATGAAGCACCAACATCATGGGAAGAAGATGGTTGTGTAGGATCCATTTATCTGTGAACATAAAAAATAATGTGTCAAGAACAATATTAATAAATGATATGATGTATGGAGATAATCGAATTTGTAAGCCATGAATTAATAATCGATGTTTGAAGATAACAACAATTTCTCAATACTCGTATCCAATTGCTACTCATAACAATCACCACCACAAAATCTTCACACACTACATATCTATGTATATAAACAAGTCTCATATCAATATCCATTCATACATACCGAAGTATAAATATAATCATTAGAAATATAGCAATTCTAATGTATGGCCATTTATCCATCAATGTCTAATATACAACATTGTCATTTTTAAATTGCATCATCGACGACAATCCTTAGCTATCATCTCACAAATGTTAAAAGCCCAAAATTTCATTTCACATATCTAATACTTAGATGAATCTAATCTATATCTATTATACTATACTACCAATATAGCTCTCATTCATCAACATAAATATTTCACACATCATCAACAACAATCCTTAAGTACATTTCACATATCTACTACCTAGATGAATCTAATCTACATCTCTTGTACTATGCTACCAATATATATAACTCTCATTCATCAAATTTAATTTGTTCAAATAAATTTAGCGATTTAGAATACTTACCTCAATTTCGGATTTTGGAAGAGTTGTAAAGAAAATGAGGGAATCACAATTAGGGTTTATGTATGAGAATTTAATTGTTTTGTTTGGGAAGTTTGAGAGCACTCCAATATTTGGGATTTTTGGTTTTAGGGATCTAAGGTTTGTGGGTTTCGGGAGTGAGAGAGAGAGCAGATCGATTGAGAAAGAGAAAGTGAGATGAGGGGATCACTGTTTATAGGCAAACAAACTAAATAACTGATGCCGTTATTCAAAATAACGACATCAGTATTGAGAATACATTTTTTTCAAATTACGGCATCTGTTATAAGGTTTCCACACTTGTAATTTTTCTCAAAATGGAGACTACAACCTCTCGAAAATCAAAATAACCTATGCCGTTACTGTAATATCCTAAAATTTCATCTTTAATAAAAATATTGTTTTTCACGTGTGATGCACGTGCAATTTTCATGTGTATATTATTTTATATAAGATCTCATTTTAGTATGAACAATTATTTTCTTTTATTTTTCTAAAAGCCTAAAACACTAATTATTTGTTTTAACCCATAATTGTTAATTTGTTGTCTTGGTCCACAAGCCTAAGCCCACTAATGGTGAAGCCCACAAATTTAATAAATCAATAAAATGGTCACACTTGTCATGTAGAGACAAATGATGAACATTTTGATTAATTAAATTGTACAAACTTCTAAATAGAGGTACTATGTGGCACGTGCGAAGCACGTAGTGTGCAAGGCACACTATTTGGGGTCGGTTTGTGCATGGAAGGAATGGGGAGTGTGGGTGAGTGTGCATGGGTAGTTACTTGGTGTGTGGGTGGTTGCTACAACTTCCTCTCCTATCTTAGCCCTCCATTCTACAACTATCTAAATAATCCTAGCCCTCTAATCTACTTTAAAAATCGTATAAATACCCCTTCTTCATGCTTATATTCTACACTAAAGCAAATATTAAAAGGAGACATTATATAGGAGATATCTACATATTAGTGTGTGAGTTGTGTGTTGTGTTTTCCTTGGAGGCTGGCTATTCAAACCCCACTCAAGAAGGTGCTTTCGGTTTTTGGCAAGGAGCAAGGAGGAGGAGTCGTGCATTGCAATCTAGGTGGAGAAGGCACTCGCTCGCAATCTAAGAGGCTCTAGGGGATTTTTCTAAATTGATTTTCTTCAAAAGGTGGGTGTTTCTCAGGACTTCTAAAGTAGAAATCATGCTAGGGAATGAAATTGAATTGTTATTACAAGCTACTAGTTGAAATGAAATGCATGCTTGCCTAATTAGAAGGGAATTGATAAATTAGCAAATGTGTGTTTCTTGATTACTATATTTATTAGTTATGAGTAAAGTGAATGTTCTCTTTATTTCTAATGTTAGTATGCAAGATATGTCCTAAATGCGAACTATGTGGATTAAGTAGTAGAAGACTAACATCATGTTTATGGATTAAAGTACTAAAGGAGAATGGTATGTTAAATGTAATGAAATTACTCATTGCTGTATATGCCATGTGAAAATTTGAATAAATGGAAAGAATGTATTTTTGGCAAACAAATAATCGAATGCTTCATGTGTAGACTAGTTGATAAAAATAGAGGTTTTAATCCCTTATAAAGATGATTTTTGTGTTCTAAAATTATCATAATTGTTAATGGACAAGAAAACGTCATTGCAGGGATTTCTGTGAAAAACTATTTTTTTGTTTTGAGGAAGTATGTGTTAGTTTTCAAATGTCGAGATAGTGTTCATAAAATACAAACTAAGGGTAATTACATGTTTTAGAGAGTTAAAAATACCCTTAAAAATACCGACTATTGTTAAATTAAATGTACTTTTATTCTGGACATTTTGTTTTCAAAAGGGAAGAAAAAGAACTAAAAACTTTTTTTTGAGAAATTGAAAACTAGTAGCACAGTCGGCCGGCTATTGAGACAATCGATTGCCCTCTTCATTTTTATTTTTAAGTTTAAAAAACCATCGCAGAACAGCCGACTGGCCATGTGTGACAGTCGACTTCTCTGATTATTTATTTTCGAGCTTCAGAACCTCGCAGAATAGCTGACTGGCCATATGTGACAGTGACTTCTCTGATTATTTATTTTTCGAGCTTTAGAACCTTGCAGAACAGCCGACTGGCCATAGTTAACAGTCGACTGCCCTGAAGTTTCCAATAATATCTGTATTTTGTGAGAAAATCTCTATTACCTATGGCTTTGCATAAGTGAGACTGTTTTTTTTTTACAAGAATGAACTTATTTTAATTACTGAAAAATTATTGGAACTTTATAAGAAATATTGATGCGACTTTTGATAAAGTTTGCAAGGAATGACTTCTTTTGAAAATCAAATTATTCTCTTAAATAAAAGGAAAATAAATGGAATTTTTTGGGTTATAAAAGTGGAAATTTTGAAAATTGTGACTAGCGTGATTAAATGGAATTATAAAAAAAAATGTGTTGTAGTAAGATTGTGAATTTATGAATAATAGATTTGTGGAATATATGAAATTATTGGCGGTTATTAATCGAAATTGACTCTTGCATATGGATTGCACGTGGAATTGAATTATTGATTGTGACGAATTATGAAAGATATGAATACATGAATACTATGCCTTTGAAACATGAACTGCGATTAATCATGAAAAGATCTTATGAGTATGACATTGTAATTATGAGCTGAAATTGAGAATTAGAGTATAGCCAAGCCTTATACCGACAAATGAAAGAATTGTGAAATAATATTTTGAAATTAGAAGACCAAGGTTCGGGTCATGTGAATTAAATGTATAAGACCGGTATAATGAGAATGCTACATTCTAAGAGATTGATTTTATTCATGATTCAATTAAACTAAGGATTAGATACATAGTGAAGATGTGATGAAAGTAAGAGAAAAACATTGAGTATGAGGGCCATTGGATTGGCGGCGTGAGAGTATTCACATGATATCCCATGATGAGTCATGATAGGGCGTCGATACTGTTCCAGAGTACCGTCCCGGTGGCGACTCGCGTAGGGTGTTTGACGACTGCCGGTGGTGTCATGTCTATGGAAGGACAGAATTACCATAGGATACCTGCATGATGAGTCATGTGTCAGTGCATTGGGATTCCCTCCAGGGCACCTAGTGTGGCGCCCCGAATTTCTAATATGATAACTTAGAAAATACGTGGCACAATCCCAGCATCAACTTCAATGTAATAGTACACATAGCATAAAAACACAAATAATTTTATTCCAAACTTTTATTACACCAATCTTTTTCAAACACAGCGGAAATACAAACACCTTGAATTACAACTCTTCTTTCTACAACACCTCTTTACAATTTTTACACAAATCTCTATTACATCAGTCTATCTCAAGCATCCAAGCCTCCAAACTCTAAGCAACAACCTGTAACACATGAGGCTAGAGATGATCCCTAACCCCCAAACTAAAGGGGTCAGCCAAAAAATGGTGTGAGTGATATAAAAACAAAACAACATAATTTAATCGCAAAACATAAAGTCATCAACAGCATGTATTAACCACAATGATAAATGAATGTGAAATAACAAAGATGTAAAGCAGGAAAACATCATGGAATGAAAACAACAAGTGAATCTAGTCTAAGTGTCAAGTGTAGGAAAACTGGAAAACACATGCATAAAACCAAGTTAAGAAAACCCAATTCCATATGCAACTAATCCCACTAAGGTGATGGGAAACAAGTTTCAGAATACTCCACGAATAGGCGTCACCGCCCTCGACGCGCAAGCATCAAACAAGATAGCTCAATAACAATAACTGGAGAATCATCTCCCTGCTGTGTATCCCACGAATAGGCATTCAAGACCCTCGACGTGCAAATACACCCGATATATTCCGTGAATAGGTCTGCCGACCCTCGACACGCAAATGCATCCTGCATGCTCCGTGAATAGGCCCGTAGACCCTCGACACGCGAACATCTAAATATTATGTACCCCACGAATAGGCCTTCAAGACCCTCGACGTGCAGATACACCCGATACATTCCGTGAATAGGTCTGCCGACCCTCGACACGCAAATGCACCCTGCATGCTCCGTGAATAGGCACGTAGACCCTCGACACGCGAACACCTAAATATTATGTACCCCACGAATAGGCCTTCAAGACCCTCGACGTGTAGAAACACCCGATACATTCCGTGAATAGGTCTGCCAGCCCTCGACACGCAAATGCATCATGCATGCTCCGTGAATAGGCCCGTAGACCCTTGACACGCGAACATCTAAATATTATGTACCCCACGAATAGGTCTTCAAGACCCTCGACGTGCAGATACACCCGATACATTCCGTGAATAGGTCTGCCGACCCTCGACACGCAAATGCACCCTGCATGCTCCGTGAATAGGCCCGTAGACCCTCGACACGCGAACACCTAAATATTATGTACCCCACGAATAGGCCTTCAAGACCCTCGACGTGCAGATACACCCGATACATTCTGTGAATAGGTCTGCCGACCCCCGACACGCAAATGCACCCTGCATGCTCTGTGAATAGGCCCGTAGACCCTCGACACGCGAACACCTAAATACCCTCTAGTTGGACTAACACTTATGAGTCTATACTTACGTCGATTATTATCAAATACACCAAAAATCCTTATCTCTAGAGTTAGTGTATCCTGCTGGTTTGCAGAACTCCCACTCAACTCCTAGAGACCTCAATATGACCATAACTCAGTATTCCATCGTCAAACGATCAAAGGAGAAATCTCTTTACTCAACAAAACTCAAGTCTTTAACAAATTTCATAATCCGAATTCAACCATATTATATATTGAAAACGTATGTTCTATAAAAGAATAATATTTATAAGGGTAGGTTATAGATCCAAAACATTTAAAGGAGTAGTCGTTTAAGGAACATCAGAACACCTTAGAAAAGTATCAGTACCAGTCGACTGCAAAAGGTCACCAGTCGACTGTCCAGAGTGAAAACTAACATCTTTAAGAAGTAAGATCTAAGTGTCTACAGTCGACTGCAAAACTCACCAGTCGACTGTCTAGAGGGAAATCCAGTAATTTTAAAAAAATAAGTTAAGTATTATAAGTTGACTTATAAAAATCATAAGTCGACTTACCAGATTATAAGTTGACTTATAAAAACATAAGTCGACTTACCAGATCATAAGTTGACTTATAAAAACATAAGTCGACTTACCAGAGAGAATTTCCAGAAATCTTTAAGAAATATTCTAAGTGTTATAAGTCGACTTGCAAAGTCATAAGTCGACTTAAAAGAGATTATAAGTCGACTTACTAGAGAAAAATCTACGATAACTTTGAAAAATAAATTCTAAGTGTGACAGTCGACTAAAAAGGGTCTAAGTCGACTGTCCAGAGTGGATTTTCAAGGAAACTAAAGATCATAGCATCCGGGTCGTACCAGTTGACTGAAAGGTATGTCAGTCGACTGTCGGCCTACAGACTGCCAGGTTTTGGTTGTACATGATAATCAAAATTAGGGTTTTCCAAAAGCAATCATCGTTTACTAAAATAATTTGTATTCAGGTAAAAACGACAATCTCAAATAATCCTCATTATGGATACATTACTCAAATCATTCAATATCTCAAAACTTAATTCTCATGTTCTTAACTCCTAATTCTTCCATTAGGATTTCTCAGTACTGAATTTTCTTCCACAACTCAAAATCAAAATCTGATTTGTAATCACAAGATCCAGTTGTTCATCCATCCAATCCCTTATTATCATAACCAGACTCAAATCTTGAACATGTTTTCAAGCAATAAAGAATTCTTCAATCAAGATCTACTAAACGTTCATAGATTTCACATACATAATACAACAATAACCATTGCATCGTTCTCATACGAAATATACCAAGTAAACATACATGTCAAACAATCAACAAAACAATCGTTCACATAAATCAAATCACAAAACAAAGTTCATATCACTCACAAAACAAAATAAAACAAAACAATATCACTCACCTTAGAAATGGAGAGATCCGACAAGAAAGTCTTCCTTTTTGCGAGATCCAAAACCCTCCTCTTGATCCTCAAAAATCACAAAATATAATGTTGTGCAGCGAATGACGGCTGCACACCCACTTATATAGGCCAGAAATAATGATTTAGGGTTTTTAGAAATACATTTGCAAAATAGTCCTTCCAAAATATAACTTTACATATATAACCTTTTTTTAGTTAAAATAGGTTAACTAAATCAAAACCAAATCAAATCTTCTTATCACTGAGTTGTCCAGCAATCCAGCACAGCCCAGTAAATAAGAGAAATCCGGATTTACCACTCAGGGTGGCAATTTTGCACAAAAGCCCTCCCTTTTGTAATATTTGCAAACATATCATAAAATATTCATAAAAATCCAGAAAAATCAGAAATAATATCTAATAATACATATTATATTTTCCAATCAAAATATTTGACTTTTACTTTCCAGAAAAACATTTACACAAAATTCTACATGAATTCCATATTTGCAAAAACACCCTTTTTTGTTTAAATCTTCACCAAATCGACTTTAAATAAAATCTAAATATATTTAAATTCAAATAATAACCATGGAGAACCAAAATATCAGTAAAAACGAATTTCCATAATTTATTTAAGATCCAAACAACTTTTACATAAAAGCCCCTCCCTTTCGAGGTATTTATAAAAATAGTTTCTCTACTCAGAAAAATCCCAAAATTTAGAATATACTCTATTATAATTAGGAGAACTTATTAAAAATATAAAATTGTATATTTACACCAAAATTATTTGCACGTGTTTCGCACGTGTAAAAAGATAGATCTTTAGAAAATATTTATTAAATCTCCAGAAAATCATTTTAATTCATTTTCAAATATTTAAAACAATATTTGAAAATACGGGGTTCTACACCTAGACATGAGTTCGTAGGTCAGAAAACATCTAGGATACTTACCGTAGTTATAGTAGTAGATTAAGTCATAACGAGGGATTGAACCCTACAAGATGAAGAATGATTAAGGGCTTGCCCTCGGACCTATGTAGTATAGGCTGCATAGACTCTGAACAAGTACGCATTAGTGTCATATAATATAAATAATTACATTAAGGACTAAGTGCACATTCACAACACGACATCAATAGGATAGTCCCCTTTAGCTTTGTTTGTGACAAGTTTGTGTTTGTTAAGAAATAAGAATCGTTATACTGTTTCCGGCATAGAGAGGATGGCCGTGTATAATATTTCGTCAGTTGAATGAACTGACGCGCCCACAGTTTTATATGCAGTGTAAAGATGCTTGACAATTGAAGTATATATGCTGCACAAGACTATTTTAAATGTTGTTTCATGTAAATTTATTGTAATATTGCTTCCGTTGTGATAGTGTATAAGTGTGATGTAACTCTGATAAAAGAAAAGTTTTTATTTCCTTATAAAATTGTACGAAAGAAGTGTAAAGATCTTGTGGAACTCGAATTCAGTAGTATTTTGGAATTCGGGGTGTTACAGTTACTCTAAAAAACGGCATGACACCTTTTTTTAAAAATAAATGCGTTATTGAAAAAAACAGCATGTACATAATCTATGTCATTTATCCCAATAATATTTTTTTTGCTGACGTGTCCACAATTGAGCCAGTTCGCTAATTGTTTTCGATAGTGAGTCAGTGCCAAATATTTCCCAAAAGTGGGTCAGTACGGCAAAAAAATTCTTAAAGGGTTCATTTTGGAGGAACCCACAACTCTAAACTCCAAACGCATTTAAGAGTCACGGTTAGTCTTCTTCTGCAAATCAAAGCGGCCCAAAACATAATAGTGGTAATAAGGGGAAGAGGGAGGAAACACGGAGGATGAGGGCGGTGTTGCAGCGGGTGACGTCAGCAAGCGTAGAGGTTGACGGCAGGGTTGTTTCCGAAATCGGGCAAGGTCTCCTCGTCCTCGTCGGTATCCATGCCTCCGATCTCCCATCCGATGCTGATCACATGTAAGGCGAATATCATATTCTGATCTAATTTCATTTCATTTTGTTAAAGATTTAAGATTGATTTGCACATGTTGCTCCGCTTGTCAAAAGTCAAGTCAATTCCGGATATTGTAGCAATACTAGGTTTGCTCGTGGGCATATGCGATGCAGCATATAAAAAGTCTTATCAAAAATAAAATATACCATACAATTATTGATAGTTTCAAAGATAGGAGATACATTTACTTTCCAACATTTCGGATGCATGAATCTGAAACTTCCATCATGGAGTTTATGTAGCTCAAGTTTGAATAGTAAGACAATGATTAATTGTAATTAAAAGTTCATGTTTCCATCAACATATGTTCAAAAATAATTATAAATTGTGTATAAAATCCAACTTCTTATAACTTTGAAGGTGCAAAATGATGAAATTTAACTTTTGAGCAGATATTTGCTATTTTCAGTGTAAATTTAGAGGTTGAAATTTACTCATGTGAATATCTATTTAAATCTTCCATTGCATTTAAAATTAATCAGAAAATTTTCTACAAGAGCAATCAAAAGAAGCAAAAAAAATATGAAAAATCCGAAAATTTACAAACCTAAAATCTGCAAAATCTAATTAGGATATATATATACTAGATTTGCCCGTGGGCACGTGCCTACGGCACGTCTTTGGAACGATACAACATACGAAAGTCTTGTAAACAGTAAAACAACAATTATGTAGCTCAAGTTTGAATAGTAAAACAATAATTAGTTGTAAATAAAAGTCCATGTTTCCATTAGTATATGTTGAAAAATAATTATAAATGGGGGTGTAAAATCCAACTTCTTAGAACTTTGAGTGTGAAAAATGATGAAATTTAACTGTTGATGAGATATTTGCTATTTTCAATGTAACATGAGCAATAAAAAATGCATAAAAAATCTAAAAATTTATAATTCTGAAATCTAAAAATATAAATTTATGAGTAAATTGAGAGAATGAGAGAGAGAGAGGGAGAGAGAGAGAAATAAATAAATAAATGAAGGAGTTATTTTGAGGGGATTTGAATTTGAGTTTTGGGGGAAAACTTTTGGGCGAGAAAATATATTTTGTGAGGTTAGATCTGAACCATTGATTTCAACCCTATTGAATGAGAGCCACTTGATAGCTTTCTTTGTGTTTTATTATATATATATATATATATAGAGAGAGAGAGAGAGAGAGAGAGAGAGAGAGATCCATTTAAATCTTCCATTACATTTGAAATCAATCAAAGAACTCAGTGAAAAACATGAGCAATAAAAAGAAGTATAAAAAATTTAAAAAATTTAAAATATATGAAAATTTAAATTGGTGGTGTGTGTGTATATATATATACTAGGTTTGCCCGTTGACACGTGCCTACGGCACGTCTTCGGAACGGTGCACCTTGTTTGATCATATAAAATAATTTTGGATGTCCAACAAACTAATTGAAGTAGCAAACATATTATATGAGAAACTTTTGGGGGTCCAGCAAAAAACATATTATATGATTTTTTTTTTGAATTATTTTTGAAGTTTTTAAAGTTTTAATTTTTTTAGTTTTTTAATTTTTTAAAATTTTTAAAATTTTTATTTTCTTAATTTTTGAATAGAAGTGGGAGGGAGAGAGAGAGAGAGAGAGAAATTAATTAAATAAATATAGGAGCTGTTTTGGGTGGGAGATTTGAATGACTTTCGGGGGGGAAAATATGTTTTGTCAGGTTAAATCTGGGCCTTTAATTTTTGGGGGATTGAAGGAGAGCCACTTGATAGCTTTCTTTGTGTTTTATTATATATATATATAGAGAGAGAGAGAGAGAGAGAGAGAGAGAGAGAGACGAGAGAGAGAGAGAGATGAAAAAGTGAAGAGAGGAGAGAGAGATAGTAATAAAGTGAGATGATTTTTGTTTTGGTGGAAAGCTTTTTTTTTGGGGGGGGGGGGCGGGGAATGTCTTTTGAGATGGTGAATGTGACCTCTTGATTTTGTTTCAATTGAAGGGGAGCCACTTGATAGTTTTTTTAAAATTATCTTATGATATATATATATATGTATATATATATATAGAGAGAGAGAGAGAGAGAGAGCGAGAGAGAGAGAGTCCCCTTCGGTTGCTCACTACTTTTGTGAGTACTCATGAGATAAAGATTACGAAAAATCCGAACCGCTCATATTGTTCTATATTGATAAGATAGCCTAACAATAAAAAATCAAGTAATTTGAAGTTCATTTGCTCGTTCATTATGCTGTTAGAATTTTCAGCCATACAATTTTGTGATGATGTAAATCATGGACAAATGAATTTCAAATTAATTAATTTTTTACTGTTAGGCTATCTTAGGCATATAGAACATTATGAGCGGTTCGGATTTGTCATAGGTGCTCTATTTCGTGAGTGCTTACCAAAGTAGAGAGAGAGAGCAATGCTCCATTGCAAACCATTGAAGCCGTTGTTCGGAACAACGGCTTCGTTTATTTTAAACCTAAGCCGTTGTTCCGATCAACGACTTAGGTTATATTCGGAACAACGGCTTAGGTTTATAACCTAAGCCGTTGTTTCCAATAACGGCTTTAGTGGTTTGCATACCCGTTTGCAATGGAGCATTGCTCATATATATATATATATATATATATATATATATATATATATATAGAGGCTTCTTTCATTGCAAACGCTACTGTAGCAGTTGCGAACGTGCGAATTACTTAACCCGTCATCCACAATGACGGGTTAAGGCAAAACACATAACCCGTCATTGGTGATGACGGGTTATGTGTTTGCCTTAAACCGTCATTGTGGAAGACGGGTTAAGTGGTTCGCACGATATTTGCGTTTGCAATGGAAGATAGCCCATATATATATATATATATATATATAACGGCTTAGGTTTATAACCTAAGCCATTGTTTCCAATAACGGCTTTAGTGGTTTGCATATCCGTTTGCAATGGAGCATTACTCATATATATATATATACTAGATTTGCCCGTGGGCACGTGCCTACGACACGTCTTTGAAACAATACAGCATATGAAAGTCTTGTAAATAGTAAAACAACAATTATGTAGCTCAAGTTTGAATAGTAAAACAATAATTACTTGTAAATAAAAGTCCATGTTTCCATTAATATATGTTGAAAAATAATTATGAATGGGGGTGTAAAATCCAACTTCTTAGAACTTTCAGTGTGGAAAATAATGAAATTTAACTGTTGATGAGATATTTGCTATTTTCAATGTAACATGAGCAATAAAAAATGCATAAAAAAATTTGAAAATTTACAAACCTGAAATCTGAAAATATAAAATTCTGAGTAAATAGTGAGAATGAGAGAGAGAGAGCGAGAGAGAGAGATAATAAATAAATAAATAAATAAATAAATAAATAAATCTGAAAATTTACAAACCTGAAATCTGAAAATATAAAATTCTGAGTAAATAGTGAGAATGAGAGAGAGAGAGAGCGAGAGAGAGAGAGATAAAAAAAAGAGTTGTTTTGGGGGGATTTGAATTTGAGTTTTGGGGGGAAACTTTTGGGCGGGAAAATATGTTTTGTGAGGTTAGATCTGGACCATTGATTTCAACCCTATTGAATGAGAGCCACTTGATAGCTTTCTTTGTGTTTTATTATATATATATATATATATATATATATATATATATATATATAATGAGAGAGAGAGAGAGAGAGTGAATAGAGGGGAGAGAGATAGTAATAAAGTGAGAAGATTTTTGTTTTGGGGGGGGGGGAATCGCATTTCCACGATCAAATAATATATCATTCTGGTTGTTGTCTTTGGGGAGGGTGAATGTGTGCCATTAATTTTGTTTCAATTGAAGGAAAGCCACTTGATGATTTTTTTTTCCAATTGCCTTGTGATTTATTATATAGATGTTAGAGATGTTACACAGTGTTTGGTCTTTAGAATTCAAGCGAGTGGTATATTAGCCGCTCTGTTTGGCATTGCTTTTGGAGGGTGCTTTTGGATCTTAAAAAGCTCTTTTAGACTCAAAATAGGTGTTTGAAAAACTTGATGAAAGTGTGATTATTCCAAAGTATTTTTTTTATAAAATTACTATTTTTTGTATTTTTCTCAAAGCACCTAAGTTGGTGCGGTGAGCTTTTCAAGAAGTGTTTTTACTTAGTAGGAAAATTATGAAGTTAAATATAATTCTGTCCAACAGTATTTTTGGTACCATCACTTTTCGTTTACAGCAATACCACATAGAACCTTTCACTGCAAACTGAGAAGTGAGGAACATACATATGAAGTTGGATTCACATTAGTGCTGCAAACATTGGACCGGGACGGCTGATCAGGCTGGGTTAGTCCGGAACCGGATCTCAAGACAATCTGGTTTTGAGAACAATAACAAAATTTGACTGAACCGGACTGAAATGGATGGTTAAACAGACGGTTAACCATCCGAACCAAGTTCAAGTTAAACTAGACGAACAACTTATTCATATGTTTGAGAAATATGTGCAGGTGGTAGGATCTGAATGTTTGTTGGCAAGGAAAATGTTACTTATAATGAGGATTCTGAGAAACTGATCCTTGTTCGACCCAATATGAAATCGGTCAGAGAGCTCCCATCATTTTGGTTTGATAGCCGGTCCGGTTTTAAAAACAATTGATTGACACCTGTCCAACTTAAGCATCTTGATAAAGTTTGCCGAGGTTCAACTGTTCAACCCATTTAATAACCTCATGGTGTGTTATCACCATTTGAGAAGTGAATCTAGTTCTGAAGTCATCATCAGACTTCTTCAGTTCCTGCTGAAACTGCCCATTATCGTTTCAACAATGGAAAAGGGTATGAGTTCTCTATATGCCTTGAAGTTGGATGCAGTTCCCCATATCAGCTGATTGTTTTTCTCCTATAACCTTTCATACCATAGGAAATTTTTGCCAATTGACGTTTTTGGATCAAAGATGAATCCCTGATCGTTTTCAGAGTTTCCTTGTCTAGGACTCTAGCATGATTTTAAAACGGTTGCTATTTTTAGGTAAACCACCAACTGGAAGATGTAAAATATGTCGTAGCTATTTGTACCATGTTGACCTTGTCTATTGTATAAGGCAACGGAGAACTGTTTTTCACACTATTTGGTTTGTCTTCTATCTAGGAAGAGTAGGATTGAAGGAAGTGGAGCAACGAGGAATATTCATGTTGGTATATCTAAATGAAATTGGATTGAAGCATTAAGAATACTATGATAGTTGTTAAGTTGTCACTGGTAATGACCCTTAACGGAATTGAAAGGAGAAAATGATTTATTTGCTCGACACAAAAAATATGAGATAAATACTCTGTTGTTTTGAAAGCTTACTAATTGAGTTAATTGAGAGAAACTAGTGCACATCAATGTTACCTGGTTCTCCCCACCCCCCTCCGAACCACGATCCGGATCTTGTGATCCAGTTTATGGTGGGTTCTCGATCCGGATCTCTTAAATTAGCGATCCGCATACGGCTTACTCAATATCTTCAAAATAAACACCTTTATTCATTAAACCATGAATTTCTCTTCAAATTATCCTAAATTAGTCATGAAGTTTAATAAGATTGTTACTCATATTTTTAGCAACTCATGTAAATATTGCTTTTATGTATTAATTTTCTCTCGTTCGCTATTTCTACATGCTCGCGCACACACATATGTTTATATTACTCAATGAGAACCCCGACTCATCCTACCCCCTCCGTACCATGTATTACACAAGGTAACTGACCACGATCCCCTACGTATATCACGAACCTAAACGTACTGCGAACTTGGTAATACTAGTGCACATCATATATAGCTAGGATGATACAGTGCACTAGAGTGTTTGGGCCTAGATTCTACGTGGGCTGATGAGATAAGTATGCCGCCTTTTATCCAACATTAGATACCCGAGGGTTCAAAGCTCTTCCTTATCATCCAACACCCCAATTATCCGGTATTTTCACCTCTCGAGTCCACTTTCCAAGTATAAGAGTAGTCAACACCTTAATATCCTTATGGATATTCCAAAAGAGTACAATCTTTTGCTTTTCTGTGGCTTTGAAAATTCTATATTTACATTTACCCCAGAGGTGCCAAATGGTAGCAGAAAGGATGAGTTTGGTAAGGCAGTAGATCTGTATTTTGTGCTGGAAGGTGTTTTTGATCGTTAGCCTCTTCAAGTAGCTAGTCTTCAAAAGTTCCTGGCTAATTGCTCTTTTGCTATTGTTGTATTGATCTGCATTTGAATTACTCATTGTTATGTAATGATTCTTGTCCGCTAGTTTAACATACAAATCATTTGCTTGAAAGACATTAATTTTTAACATTAAGAATTCAAATGTAGTGGATCCAATGAGTTGAAAAACATAGTTGGACCTGCTGCTTATATATGCAGTAATATGCAATTCTACTAACCTATTTTTATTGATTGATGGGAGCGAAAGTTTGATAATAGATATGTCTAAATGAATTTTCCATGTAATTGTCCTACTGCAGTTGTCGGAAGGTCTTAAACATGAGGCTGTTTCCAAATGAGAAGAGCGGAAAAACATGGGATCAAAGTGTACGTGTTTGAATTAAAGTTATGTTTTTTGGTCTTGTCTTAGTTTCATCTCATATATACTTGGGTTAAATGACTTATCATGCAAGATATTTCCTTGATATTTTTGGATAATTTGTTTATTGATATTGGTAAAAAAATCAAGTCCATTTGAACCGTCCGATCGCCACGAATCCCAATATCTTTCCGAAAACAGGCCTGCGATCCCAGTGGGCCGCTCACAGGCCCACTACTTTGGGTCAACCCACGGAAAATGGTCTTTGTGGCCCTTTACGAAAACCTCTCTGCCTATAAATACAGATCCCCTCCTCAGTTACTAGGTAATCAAGATTTTTGCCATTAAACCCTAATTTACATCTTTGGTTGCTGACTTGATCGTTGGAGGGTCTGTCACTGGGAAACTTCTGGCATTTCAGGCTTTTTTGCAGGTTTCCGGTGGCCAACAACCAACGTAAACACCACTAGATCCACAAATTTCAATCAAATACTAGTCTCTTATCAAAATCAGATCGACAGCTGAGATCTGGGATTTTCACCAAATACAAGAATTCATCATCTGTTGTTCCCACACCAAAAATTAGCAACATTTTCTCTGTGGGAAGCTTCAGATCTAGCCTCCTACTCAGATCCTAGATCGTATCCGCCTTCTTATCCTATGGCCCCCAAGTCTAAGAAGACGACTACTGCGGGGCGTCAGGCAGATCCCCCACTTCCTCCGCCTGTTCGTCCGTCTTGCAGCTGAGCGGCCACTTAAGGGTCGCAGCAGCAGCGAGTTGGATGTCAACAGGGGCCAGCTCCAAGCGCCTCTCGTTTGGTCGCGTGAAGGGACAAACATCCAGTAGACTCAGACCTCCGAAATCTTATCAACAATTGCTAGAATGAAAAGGACCTTTGCATCGCATTCACCACTCCAGAAACGGCGAAGGACCCTCGGATCAGCAGCCGAGCTGCAGCCATCACTCCTCTCATGGGTGGGAGAAGGAGCGAAGCCTCCCTTTGAGTGATTAGCGAGCCCTATATGGCTGCCAGGAAGAGGAAGGCCACATAACCCGAGTCGAGTTCCAGGAATTTCGGAATGAGGTCCTTCAAGCTCCCCGAGGGGGAGCCAGAGACGACTACTACTCGAATAATACGTGCATCCGAATGGCTGACAACGAGGAGTCCTATGGGTCGATCCAATTCGAGGGACGAGAAGACGCAGTCTTGAAGCGATTACAGAAAATGGAGGACCAGCTCACCCGAATAGGGGACAGGAAACAGTCAAGCGGGGGATACTACCCGGTCCGACCACCCTTCTCCTCCTACATCCTTGAAGCCTCGGTCCTGCGAAGCTTCGAGACCCTCGCGTTCGAGACCTACAACGGGGAGTCAGACCCAACTGATCACATCTATGGGTTCAAGACCTTCATGATGATTCACAACACCTCGGATGCCCTGCTCTGCCGCATATTCCTCGTCACGTTGTTGGACTCCGTGAGACAGTGGTATTCCCGACTAGCCCCAAACTCAATCTTCTTCTTCGACCAGCTCATTTGTGATTAGCCGTAAAGCCGAAAAGTCGAGCGCCTCCCTGCTCGATGTAAAACAGATGGGGAGTCCCTCCAAGACTTTGTTCAGTGGTTCACTGCGGAGGCCAGGTCTATCTCTTCCCTTGATGCCGGGATTGCGGCAGCTGCCTTTAGGCAGAACGTCTGACGCGATCTCTTAAAGTCCTTGCTCGCTAAAAAACCTCCCTCGGATTTTCCTAACCTCCTGTTCCGAAGTGAGAAATACATCCGAACCGAGTAGACCTTACATCCCAGAGGCCAGAAAGAATCCCTGCCATGGGAAAAAGGAAAATGGATAGCTCCGAGGTGCCGAAGAAGTCTCAGAAGGATGCCTCCGGATAGAGGCTTCCTCCCCCAGCACCCCGGTTCGAGAAGTTCTCTCCGCTCAACGCATGTCTCCGCTATCCTCATGGAGGTGGAAGAAGGGGGCTTGATCATGTTTGCATCATGCCTCAACATGCATCAGTCTCATACAATCATTTCAATTCTAGCAATTCAACTAGCCATCATAACAAGCATAACAATTTGCATTTACCATAATCAATCAAGATTTACCGGTTCATTTCTATATTAATTTGCATGCAATCAATTCAATTTCAACCCAATAAATCATATATCATCTATCATGCATTTCTACTTCTAAATTAGAAAGCATTTAAGAAACACCCACCTAAAGTTGAAGAATTGATACCAAAATGAACTCCTAGAATTAGGAGCTCCTAAAGAAAGCTTCCAATTGCAACTCCTCGAAATCCGCGCACCAAAGCAAGCCTCCAAGCTCCACATCGGCAAGCATCCATCATCAAGAGCATCTCCATCCCTACTCCATTCGGCAACAATAATGGCAATCTCCCATCTTCTTTCATGTACACACACTATGTATGTACATATATATACATTAGTATATGCATATAGGCAAGTGGGATAGATGATTAGTTGGGGAAATGGACAGAGCTTTGCTGGATTGGGGTTGGTTTTCTTCTCGGCATGGGCAGGAGAGAAAAGAAAAGGGATGAGGGAAAGAGAGGCTAAGAGTGCACTTTTATAAGAAGGCTAATGGGTAGTTAGTATAACTACCTCCACATGAACACCACTAACCCATTATAAATTTTGTAACTTACTTTTCCTCTTGTTTTCAAAATCAAAACTCCAGAATTTCCCTCTCCTCATGAGCAGCCCGGTCCCCAAATTGTGTGCACATCGCACGTGTGCACGTGCACGTGCTTGTGTACAAAACAATTTATTTATTTAATCCTTTTAAAATAATTATTTATATATGTAATAAATATATAAAATTAACTTTAAAAATTATACTTTTCATGCACATTAAAATGAAAAGAAACATTTCATGAAAATTTATTTTGAAGGAAGAACGCGCTTACAACACGTGCACCAAAACACGTGCGTCGCCCGTAAAATCTCAAAAATACAAAAATTGACTTTATGAACCGAAAAATATTTATAATCAATTGGAATGCAATAGAAAGTATATTTAATATACATATTTGATAATATACTCAAACGTACAGAAAACACGTGTATTGCATGTAAAAATTTATTTTAACTAAAGATAGTCAAAAATTGAATTTTCGTTTACAAAATAAATTCAAATATGTTTATAATGATAAATAATTGAAATCCATTGAAAACTTTGCACGTAACAGTAGAATACCCAAAATCGACACGTGCATCGATAATACGTAAAAAGCACGTAAAAACTCAAAGATTGAAATTTTGCATTTGAGTTGCCTTAAATGTGATTTTTAAGAATACAAGATTGTATAAATAATAAGAATTCAAAATACATATCAAAATGCGTTATGGATATGATCAGTAATAGTACAAAATGCACGTGCGTAACACCCGAGGGCAAAATTGTCAATTAAATTTTGCGGGGTGTTACATTATGGTAAGCCAACAAGGGATAGAGGCGAACCCGGAAAAGATTCAAGTTATCATGGACATGGCCCCTCCTACGAGCGTCAAAGAAGTTTAGAGGTTCACGGGCCGACTTTATGATTGGGCATTTCCTCTCAAAATTTGGGGAGAAATCCCTTCCCTTCTTCAAGGCCTTTCGAGGTACAAAAAACTTCGAGTGGGGAGAGTCCCAGTAGTAGGCTTCATCCAACTGAAGGAGTATCTCGCCAATCCTCTGCTCAGCAAACCGGAGTTGGGTGAAGTCCTCTATCTCTACTTGGCGGCATCTGAGCATGCCTTCACTACAGTTGTGGTCTGGGAAGATGATGGGGCGCAAAAACCCATATATTATGTGAGCAAAGTGCTCCACGATGTCGAACTCCGTTATGCCAAAAAGGAGAAAGTAGATTATGCCCTTACTATGGCAGCGCGGAAGCTTTGCCCCTACTTCCAGGCCCATTCCATCTAAGTCCTCACGGACCAGCTGCTAAAGCAGGTTCTTAACAAGCCGAAAAACTCTAAATGATTGAACAAATGGTCCATCGAGCTCAGTCAGCACAGTATCATTATAAGCCGAGAATCGCTATCAAGGGGCAGTCACTTGCAGAGTTCATCACTGAGTGCACTATCCCTGAGTCGTCCAAATTTCAGGATTAATAGCCATTATGGGAGCTCTATGTGGATAGTTCCTCCCGCAAAGAAGGAAGCGGAGCATGCATGATACTGAACAGTCCGAACAATTTTGCCCTCTAGTACTCCTTGGGCGTTAAATTCCAGGCCTTTAACAACGAGGCCAAATACGAGGCACTAATCGCCGGACTCCTAGCTCGCAAAGCTGGGGCAAAACGGGGCAAGACCTTTAGTGATTCTCAGCTCGTAGTCAACCAAGTCTCCGCGGAATATGAGGCCCATGACACCCGTATGATTCAGTGCCTGGCCTATGTCAGGTTACTCTTGGCGTACTTCGAGGAGGCTTCAGTCGTCCAAATCTCTAGAGAACAGAACAGCCAGGCCGCGCATTGTTTAAGTTGGCGTCCTCTTCCTTTAAGGGTTTCGATCGCATAGTGCTGGTAGAGGTCCTTGTTCGACCCAGCATCGACAGGGAGAACTTCGAAATTCTTTGCATCGAACCCCCTATGCAGTCAGCGACATGGATGGAACCTATCCTAAACTTTTTGAAAAATGGCAAACTGCCACAAGAACCATTTGAAGCGCGGAAGATCCGAGTCAGGGCTGGGCGATTTGTGCTCATCAAAGGGGTACTGTTCAAGCGATCGTACACAAAGTTCAACAAACAACTTACCTCCGATGTCTGACCCCCGAGGAATTTCGATATGCACTCAAAAAAATGTACAAGGGAGTCGGTAGCTGCCACATGGGCGGCAGGTCGCTCGCAAGGAAGATTCTCAACCATGAATATTATTGGCCAACTCTGTTACATGATTCTCAGGACATCGTCCGAAAATGTGGCCTATGTCAGAGGTTCTCCTCCATCAGGCACGTTCCCAAAGTAGAACTCAAATAGCTGGCGAGCCCTGCTCGCTTTTCCATATAGGGAATTGATCTAGCTGGGCCCGTTCCTAAAGCGACGGGTCAACGATGCTTCCTGATTGTTGCCATTGATTACTTCACGAAGTGGGTCGAAGCAGAGCTTTTAGCCTCCATCATCGAGCATCAAGCCCATCAGTTCTTGTGGAAGCATATTGTTTGCCGGTTTGGGATTCCCCGGATTCTAATCATTTACAACGGTACTCAGCGCGGGGAAAGGGTTCTGCAAGTTTTGTGCAGATCTATGGATCCAACGGAGGTTCTCTTCTATCTCGCACCCCCAATCCAACGGGCAGGTAGAGAACGTCAATCACCAAATCCTAGAAGGCCTTAAAAAGCGATTAAACAAATCTACCAAGGAATTGTGGGTCGACGAGTTACGTAGCGTGCTTTGGTCATACCGGACGACCAAGAGAATTCCAACGGGTGAATCACCTTTTAACCTCACGTTCGGAACTGAGGTTGTCATCCCCTGGAGGACGGACTGCTGTCATCTCGGATAATGAGCTTCAATGAGGACTTGAACTCGGACGCCTATGGGCCAATCTGGATCTCCTTGATGAAGTGCGAGAGAGGTCGGCCATCAGGAGAAACATCTAACAGCAGAGAGTAGAGCAGTTCCATAACAAGAAAGTTTGGCCGGCTAACATCAAGGAGGGCGACCTGGTGCTATGAAGACTTGATATTTCTGAGCCTAGCAAGAAGGGAAAATTAGCTCCCAACTGGGAAGGCCCATATAGGGTCTCCAAAATGGTTTGCCCTGGGACTTACCGACTTGAAGACCTGGGGGGCAGGGTGATCAAGAGAACTTGGAATGCAGAACACTTAATGAAAGTTTCATTGAGGCTCATAATTCCTAACTCTCTATGCTTGTAATAAGGCACTAAAAGGCCCGCGAATGTAATAAGCGCTCGCCTATTGACAGTCAATGAATAAAATTTCAGTTCAGTTCAACAAGTTTTCACTCTTTATCAAATTCGGGTTGCTCATGAAAAGTTTACTACTTCGACTGGCCTCGTCGCCTCAATGCTCCGCATGGACTTCGAGCCACGCGCGAGAAATTCCACAAACTCGCTTGGTCTCGTCCATTAGTGTGGACTTCGAGCCATACGCAAGAAATTCCATAAACTCGCTTGGCCTCATCCCTCGGCGTGCACTTCGAGCCACTCGGGAAAGATTCACAAGTTCGCTTGGGCTCGGCGCTCGGAACGGACTTGGAGCCACTCACGAAGAAGTCTCTCTTAGCAAGGCCTCATCCTTCAACATGGACGTCGAACCACAGCATGAAACAATGGTTTGAGAAACCCGTTGCTAACTGCACGAATGAGACTCACCATTCGGAAACTTGTCTACTGCCGATGCAGTCTATCATACTTATCATTCTGTCATGCGCTGATAGTCGGGGTAACCCATCTTGTTTCGACCGTTACCTTAAACTGCCAGCGTGTCAAAAGAACAACGTGAACACCTGCAGTTACCCCTGATGAAAAACAAAGGGAGTAGGAGGAAGTGATCATTCTTTCGTCCACGGATAGTCCGAGGTAGAACAGCCATGCTTTAACGCTACCCCTAACTGTCAGCGGACAATAGAAGAACCACATGAACTCGGACATTCTCTAAAAGACTGACTGAGAATGGGGGATTATATAGGCTCTTGTGGGAGGAAGTCCTCGATCATCGCAATGCTGACATGGACATATTTGAACCATCCACCCCCATCTAACAATTGCTAGAAGGTGTCACTACAACTTTAAAGGCAAACGTTTCAACTTCCAAGACGAAATGTTTCAACTTTCAAGATAGAAACGTTTCGACTCCCAAGGTGAAACACTTTGACTTCAGCAAACGTGGCATGGACACTCAGAGAATCAACAAGTCTACTTCGTCAAGGCAAAGCTTGGAAGAGATTCAAATCAAAGTTCTTCATTGATAAGCTATTACACATTCAATCAGCCGAGGGATAGGTACATACTGGTACAATCGGCAAGGCCAAAGAATTACAAGAAGATACAATAAATTACAACAAGCCACGAGGGCCGTCTATGGAACCTATTCCTCGGCAGGAGGCACCTTGGGGCTGGCACAAACTAGTTCAATTCCAACGGATCGGGTCTACGCCTCGATGGGTTGATTGGGTTCCTTCGTAGGGCTGGCCAAGCTGAACTCTGAGCATCAACGGGGTTCATCGGATCTAATCTAAGTGTCGGAGAAGGGCCTCTGATAGATGTCCAACTACTGTGAAGAGAGGTCGCTCGAGACCCCGCTATTCCGAATGCCACCTTTAACCGGTATATCTCCAGTTCTTTCTCAACCAACATCTCTCGAAGAAAAGAGTCAGTCGAACGCATGGCACCCTCCGAGGATGGGAGTCGGGACATACCGCTAGGGTCAGATATTTGAGCCTAGGCACGACCCAAATCATTGTCGATCATTACCTTTTTTAGATGAGAAAGTTCCAAATTCACTTGATGTGACCTTTTGATGTGTACGAAAATGCCGACTCCCTGTCCTTCGCCTCCTTACGGTGGCGAGCCAAGCTCGACTCCATGGTGCGCACTATATCCTTAAGGGATTCGAGCTCAACATCGCGGGGGTCGACCAAAGCACGCTCGATTATCTAGCAAGAAAGGAAAATCCCATATTATGCCGAGCGCTGAAAACTTGGCTAAATTCGAAGACTACGATACACCACACCAAAATATCAAGTTGAGAAGTTCGGCCAAAAAAATCATTTTCATTCAAACTCTTCAAGGTTCGTACAAAAAAAGCGGTGGCCAGTTCGCAGTTGACGAATACAAAAAAGGAGAATGTTACAACAAAGAAAAAGAAGGGGAGCTAACTGCCTACTGCTTAGGAGAGTGAGGCACCTCTTCGATCTCTGTTGGGACGACCTCGGCATGGATCTCCTGGAGGTCGACCTCTGCCCTAGGCGAGAGGGGTTCATCCTCGCTTCCCGAGGGAACCCCCTTTGGTGTGGGAGGAGCCTCATTGAACTTCATGGAATAATTGAAACCCTCAAGGTCAAGGTCCGGGTACTTCTGGAGGATGTGCCTAAGGGCCCGAAGATCACCCTATCGATGGCTCCCTCCTTCGTCGCCAGTAGCTTCTTCTCACTCCTCCAGGTGAGCCTTCTCCTTCTCCAACTTGGCTCGTTCGTCGACCGTGGTGGACAGCTTAGCCTTGAGCGCCCTCTCGCTTGCCCTTCCAATTCGTCGAACTGGAGCTTCAGGACTTTGAGCTCCCTCTCGATCCTCAATGCTCTTCTACTGACGAGCTTGAGGTCGCGGTTGTACTGCCTCCTTAATAAGCTCTCTACAGAGTCATCTACAAGCCGAGGAGCGAAAACTTTGAGAAAAACTCCAAACTAATTGAAAAGAACGAACTAGCTCGGGAGTAATACTTACTACCATGTCGGCCTGAGCCCACTTCATGAAGCTCGAGTCGAACGTTTCGGTTGCGAGACACTGCCTGTTGCAGGGCGTCGCGAGGTGATTCACGATCTCTATTGCAATCGAACCCTCCAAGATGGAGTCTGCCACTTTCACTGACTAGTCGGGCCTCCAGGGTTCCATCCCCTCTTCCCCAACGATCTCCTTGGCCTCGGGGTGGATGGGAGGGAGCCCAACCTTCGAGTACTTGACAACCTTGAGGTTATCCGAGCTCGGGGTCCCCTCGGTGCCAGCGATCGTCAGCGCCTTTGACTTCTTAGACTTCCTTTCGGAAGTTCGCTCGAAAGAAAGGACTGCGGCCCTCTACTTACCCTTCGACTGCTCCGTAGCCTTCTTCTTGGCCTAGACGGCCCTACTAGCCTCAATTTCCTTATCATCGAGCATGGCTGCAAAAGAAAAAACAAGTTGTGAGGACGAATGAAAAAAGTTTGATGCGAAAAGGAAACAATAGACATACAAGGGTCGGCAGGGCTCAGTACAATCATCGCCATGTGAATCTCTGACACCTTCGGCTAGCTTACACTCTCCCCAACGAAGATCCGATCCAGTTTGTCTTTCTCCTTTGCCGTAAAGTCCCGTGACCTTGGAGCCTTATGCTTAGGTATGAAGGACCATCTCGTAGGAATGTTCCATGGAACGGGGCTTCGAATAACGTAATATTGTCTTTCACTCTTTGATCAAGTCCGGATGACCATGGACCACTCGCCTCCTGGGTCGAAGGGAAAAGTAGTAACGCCCCTCATACCCCTGGCAGTGTGGATCCAAGACATGCCCGAAAATACTTAGGCCTTAAGGGCACCCCCTTTTTCTCGCAAAGGAGCATGAAGCTAACGAGTTGTTTCCAAGAGTTCGGTCCATACTGCATCGGACTCACTCCGGCCCAATTTAGCACCTCGTTGACGAACGGGTGCATAGACAGCCTAAGCCTCGAGGCGAAGGCATCCAAGGGAAACATGCAGAATCAAGGAGCCAGATTATTCGTTGGCCTGAGCCCCGAGGTTCGAAATCATCAGCTCGAACTCTCAGGGAGTAAAATAACACGCTAAATCTGGGGGATGTCATTCTTCACCAGTACGCTCCCAATCTTGTTCGCTTCAATCTTCTGTCGGCTCGGCGAGGAGGGTTGTATGCCAAATTAGATTAGGTCCAGGAGGTCATCCAGATATATCCTTATTGACATGGGCTCCTGATACTACGGGATATCGTAGCCATATGCAGACATATACTCTATGGGCTTTGTTTTCGGGCTCGTCGGCTTAACAAACCTCAACCTCCTCCTCGAGGGTCGGGGGGCCTTGGGAGGAGAGGGTGAGGCCAGACGTCCCAAGCGACTAGCTTTGCTAGAAGGACCGCCCCAACTTCCTCATCCTGGACCTCATTGTCTTCGTCATCCTCTTCTCCTTCCTCTTCAACTTCTCCTTCCTCTTCCTTCCCTCCTACCCGTCCCTCCACTTCCTTATCCTCTTCTCCCACCTTTTCCTCCACGGTACGCTTCTTCTTTACTTCGTCATGGGACCTAACATCAACTTGTTCAATCTCCTGGACATCCTCCCAAGAAGTAGACTCGGAAAAAACATTATGAACCTCCTCTGAAGATGACGATGACGATGACGATGACGAGGAAGTCCGCTCGTCTCGGCTAGGGTTGAATAACTGGACTGAACTCTTGACATAATTTAAAACTAGCTATTTGCACGCGTGCGATGCACGCCCTAATATTTAAAGGTGTGTAGAATTTTAAGGAATGGGCAGATCACCGAAGAGGTTGCATGCAGAGTTGACATTTTGATATTTGCACAATTTTGATTTCTACAGGCATGCACATATTAGTTTAGACAGTAACTTATCTGTATTGTTTACTTTTTAAATTTTGATTAACTTAGTACACATGTATCGTTCTTCCTAGACATTGAAGCCAACAGGAACTATTAATGGTAACAAATTAATAGTTTCCTCCTACCAATGTAATTGCATGCAAATTATATTGCATGCAAATTTATTCATCAGCAAAGTAATTGCACAAGTAATTGCATGCAAATTTATTCATTTTGATATTTGCATGCATGTATTTATTTTTTTCTTAATGCATAGAAATTATATTTTTGACCTCCGATATTAGCCCTATCTTTTTTTTTAGCTTTTTATATTTATGGGGGCATGATAGTAAAAAACCGTCAAAATGAAGCTTTGCTTAATAATAGTACTAGTATAAAGCACGTGCGATGCACGTACTATTTTTTGTAATATTGTCAGATGTCAAGAATATTGTATTAACTTGCAATTCTATGATGTGTATTGTGTATTTCATCAAATTCCTAGCTAGTGTAATAGAGAAGAATTTTCAGTGTCTGAAAAAAAAAACTAACGAATATAAATAAGGTAAATTATAAGTAGATAGAAGTGAATTTATGTTCTTCTACTTCAATAAAAACAGAAAACAAAAAATAAGAGTTCCAATTGTTGACAGGTCACCTTAAGAAGAGCAGTTATTTGATTCTCATTCAACCTCTTCGAGTGCCTCTTTGAACAACTGACTGCATAGTGCCATGATCATCCACAGAGAATCTATTGAAATATAAAACAAATAAAAAAAATTAAAAGAAAATAATAGATAAAAAAACATCATGCAAATTAGCAAACTTTATCTTCTTCATTGCCTAATATTAGAAACTTGACAAATATTTACAAACCTCATAATTGAATCAAACAGGGAACAATAACACTTAACATTTAAGTTCTCAGCAGAACATCAAGTTTTCAAACAAAAATATACGACTAAGTCACACTCGCTAAAACCTAGTAGTAGTAGCACTGTAAACTCACAACACAAACCATCTTCGAAGTTGCAAGTATGACAACCACAATACAGAAGGCCAATGCAAAAGACACCAACGGCACCACTAAAACTTGTTAATGCACCACTACATGCATAACTACACCAAACTGAATGCAGTTTTTCTGATTACTTCAAAATTTCACTATCCATGATAGTTACTTGTTAATTTGATAGTCACAACTCTTCAAAGATTATAATGAAAAACAACGATTTATACAGCCAACCCTAATTGTTCTATAAGCTCAAATCAGCACCCAACACAAAAAAAAATCCTCAACAATTACAATCACACCATAAAACCACCCATGTACTGAACTTCAATTACTCTGAACTTTACTCTAAATTGCACAAAATAAAAAATTTTCCACTGATCCTACAATCACAAATCACGCCTCCGAATTTTTGACAATTAGAGAAACTCCAAAATTTATATTCTCTGTCGACACGAATTTTACACGTAAAAAATTATATTGTTATTAGGAGCCCAAAAATAATTGTTTAGGTCTTTCGCCTCGTCCCTGTAACTCAGGGCCGACCCTGAGCAGACATGATGGAATATAGACTCTGCTTTGAATGGTGTGTTAGTTGATGTACATGGCAACAAACCAATACTGAGAATGCTTTCCAAGTTTAAGCAGCAGAAGTGAAACTTTGAGTTCAGACTCTACACAAACTAATACATACAAACCCAAGAGCAAACCAGAAATACGTACAAACATACTATGACACAAAAATAAGCATCATACATCCACCTCCTTTTCAAGGAAAAGGAGCATGAGCCTGCATCTCGGTCTCCACCACGTCGAACGCGAACCCTTTCCCGTGCTGCTTCCAATAATCCGCATTCGGATTGATCCACTGATCAGGTTCCTCCAGCTCCAACCTCGACTCCTTCAGATCCTCGCTCGAAATCTTGTGCTTATCATTGCGACTCTTTAGCAAAGAGGGGTGAACCATGCCGGCATTCACCCCTTGGGGTGACATCATCAAGGATGGGACCCCTAATGGGAGGTGGTCACCGCGGTCAGCTTGCCACGTGCACCAGAATTTTCCGTAGGTCTTGGTGAGGTTCTGGAGTTCGGGTTTCTGAATTGCTTCAGGGACACGGGGGCTGACCCAGAGGCCGGATTTGATCTCGTAGGCGTGGGAGTGCCACAGCTTCTGTTCCTCTTCGGGGAGACCCTCCAAGACCTTATTGTGGCCTAACCCTTGTTATATATAATAAGAGTACATTTACTACTGCATATCCTTATTGTGGCCTAACCCTTTGGGTTCTCAAAAAAATGTTCATCGTTTTACTACTGCATAATTATTGTGGCCTAACCCTTGGGTTCTCAAAAAAAGGTTATGCAGTAGTAAATGTACACCATTTACTACTGGTGTACACCCTTGGGTTCTCAAAAAATGACTTGTTCACTACTGCATAATGACTACTGCATGTTATTATGCAGTAGTAAATGTACACCATTTCACTAATTACTGCATGTTCACCGTTCCACATTGATAGCTTCTACCATAATAACTACTGCATAATAATTACTGCATAAACATGATAATAACTACTGCATAATAATTATTGCATGTTCACCGTTCCCTATTTTGCTGGCTTTGTATAATAGTATAGCTTAGTAAATTACTTTATTTACCCCTGTATATTTTTTTAGACTATTATGTTTGTGAGGACATAATAGTAAAAAGCCAGCAAAACAGGACTTTGCTTAATAATAGTATAGATACTTTACATGGTTCTGTTGCCGGAAATATGATCGGAAAGTATGTCACCGGTTGCCTGAGAGAATTCTAGATAAAGAGGCTCTGCAATAAGAGAGAGAATGTAAACAATGAAACAAGGGGGTGAGGGGGAATTTATAAGCAGATTGGAAGCTCCTTGATATCCACAATCAATCCTGACCCTACGATTGAATCCAACGGCTAATAAGAGAAGAACGCCTCGATTTCCCCAATAGTGACGCCAGTCCACTCACGTGCTGTGCACATGCTTATACAGTGGTTATGACGTCCACTCACTTGTTGTACGCACGCTTATACAGCGGTTACGATGTCAGCTAACTCGTGTGCCACACGCACGCATTCCTAAACACAGTACCCAGCAGAATCCTCCCAGTATTCTGCCTTAGGCAAATTTCACAACTTCGCTTGGCCTAATTACTCGGCGTGGACTTCGAGCCACACGCGAAATTTCCACAACTTCGCTTGGTCTCGTCCCTCGGCGTGGACTTCGGGCCACACGCGAAAAATTCCACAAACTCGGTTGGCCTCGTCCCTCGCGTGCACTTCAAGCCACATGCGAAAATTCACAGCTTCGCTTGGCCTCATCGCCTCAGCGTTCCGCATGGATTCCGACCCACAGGCGAAATATTTACAACTTCGCTTGGCATCGTCGACTCGGCGCTCCGTATGGACCTCAAGCCATACATGAAAGATTCACAACTTTGCTTGGCCTTGTCGCCTTGGCGCTCCGCATGACTTCGAGCCACACATGAAAAGTGCCGCATCTTCGATTTGCCTTAGCGCTCGGCAGGGACTTCGAGCCACACGCGTTAAATTTTACAAACTCTCTTGGCCTTGTCCCTTAGCTTGGACTTCGAGCCACACGCGAAATATTCACAACTTTGCTTGGCCTCATTGCCTTGGCGGTCCGCATGGACTTCGAGCTACAAGCGAAATATTCACAACTTCGCGTGGCCTCATCACCTCGGCACTTCGCATGAACTTTGAGCCACACGCGAAATATTCACAACTTCGCTTGGCCTCGTCCCTTGGTGTGGACTTCGAGCCACACGCAAAAAATTTCACAAACGCGCTTGGCCTCGTCCCTCGACGTGGACTTCGAGCCACACGCGAAATATTCACAACTTCGATTGACCTCGTCGCCTCGGCGCTCTGCATGGATTTCGAGCCACGCGCAAAAAGTTCCACAACTTCGCATAGCCTCGTCGCCTCGGCGCTCCGCATGAACTTTGAGCCACACACCAAATATTCACAACTTCGCTTGGTCTCGTCACCTCGGTGCTCCACATGGACTTCAAGTCACACAAAAAATTTCACAACTTCGCTTGGCCTCGTCGTCTCGGCGCTCTCGAGCCACACACGAGCAAACTGAGCCTCGCCTCGTCGCTGCCTTGCCTTGCCGATGCATAGGAGCCACACGCACGCGTCGCTTCTTCGCCTCGCCCGCCAAGGCATGGTGGTTTGACGCCCATGGATCTTGAGCCACACGCAGGCGTTGCTTCGTTGCCTCATCGTCTTGCTTCACTGGGGAACGCTGGTTCGACGCTCAGTGCGGGCTTCAAGATGATCGCAAACCACTCAGAACACGGGTCAAAGATTCCCCTCGGAACTTGTACTTTTGTCCGTTCTTTCCCCACATGAGAGAACTACTCCTCGAAGGTTGCTATGCCCAACCTCCAGGAGTTGGAGGCCTATGATATAGGTAGAAAACCCAATCCATCTGAACCGTCCGATCGCCACGAATCTCGAGATCTTCGAAAATAGGCTCGTGGTCTCAGTGGGCCGCTCGCAGGCCCACTTCTTCGGGTCAGCCCACGGAAGAGGGTCTTTCCAGCCTATTACGAAACCCTCTCTCTGCTCCTATAACAGACCCCCATCCATAGTTACCAGGTAATCAAGATTTTTACCACTAAACCCGAATTTACATCTCTGGTTGCTGACTTAATTGTCGGAGGTCCTGTCACCGGAAAAACTCGCAGTGTTTCAAGCTTTTCGCAGGTTTTCGGCGGCCAACAACCAACGCAACCACCACCATATCCATAAATTCTAATCAAATATTAGCCTGACATCAAGATCAGATTGACGACCGATATATGAGATTTTCACCAAATACAAGAACTCATCATCTGTTGCTCCCACAACAGAAATCAGCAGCATCATATATTTACTTATTTATATTCTTATTTGGCATGTCTTTGTAGTTTGTACCATATAGTAATTCTTAAATTACCAACTAATTGCAGGTTATGCAGCGCAACTTTGAAGTCCTTTTAGGTAATTAGTTACCATAAAATTGCAGAGCAAATGATTTATGTCGACTTTAGTACTTTTTTGTCTGCCTCATTGTTAATCTCTATTTCTGAATCTCTCAGTGAGTCAATTTACGTTGTACGGTATTCTGAAGGGAAACAAGCCGGATTTTCATGTGGCCATGCAGCCAGAAAAAGCTAAATTTTTCTATGCTTCAGTAGTTGACAAGTTTCGTAAAGCTTATAGTCATGATGCAGTCAAAGGTACTATGTTGAACTCTCGTGACATCTGTCGATTATATATTTTCATTTTATAAATATGATATTTCAATATTTTTAGCAACTTATTATGAACTTGAGTTTGACCTTATCTTTAATTTAAATATCATTTATTTTAGGGTGGGGATTTAGTATACTATTGTAATCCTTGGTCAATTTTTTATTCAAGATTTTGCAGCAGAGTCGCAGAGACAACAACAATAAAGATTTTATCCTATGTTTTGGATTCTGTTAAATTACGATTCTCAAGTTATTGTAGTGTTTATTCTTTGCCTCTAAAACTTATGACTTGTCCTAACATAAGGAGTAGAATTTCCTCATCAATGCTGTCCCTCTTGTCGAAACTCCACTTATCTACTGAGTAATTGTGGACGTATTATAAATAATTAGACAACTTTTAAGAATTCAATCTTATTTAATACATATCCTTATTCATAATAAAAAATTGTCTTACCCGGAATGTTCTATTATGCAATTGTTTAATAATAATATTTTTTTCAGTTGGAATTTTTATTATCATTAGGAAGTCTTTCTTTAGTTTAAAGAGGATAAAGGAAAATCCCTTTGGTTAGGCTAGAATCAAGTTCCTAGGATCTTTCAATTTTATTTTTATCCTTATAGTTCTGAGGGAGTAAATTATTCAGCCAAATGGGGACTGAGAAATAGTAGAGGTACATGATGCGACTGCTAATTGGAATTTCACAAGAAAGTTCACATGTAATGTGCTTGAAATGATGGTGTGAGACCACAAAAATCTATCTTGTTTGAAGCATAAACAAGCCCCCCCCCTCCCCCCCCCCCCCCCCTCCCCCCGCACGCACGCACACACACACACATTTTTCCCATTTTGTGTCTTTCGCCTCTGTTATTTAGTAATTGAATTCATCCTGATTTCCTGTTTTTGTTGGTTGTTGTGAATTACATATATCTGATGTAGAGATTTGAGTATTCGAAGGTTTCTACTATGAAATACAAACATAGAAGTGTGACTTTTTGGATATGTCGGACACGTATTGGACACATGTATCCGACACGACATAACCTAGTTCATTGTTTATTTTTGGATTATTTGCGTGTGGGTGTATTGTATCGCATCATATCCGCTCTTCACATCCATGTCTCTGCTTCTTAGGGCTTCAATGAACAATATGCGTGAAGGTTAGGAATTTCTTCTACTTGTTTTATTCTCTTATTTTTATTTTAAGCAACCGATGCATTTATATGCTCAAAAGAAACTAGTTGGAGAAGTTCTCGATTGGTTGAAAAACTGCAATTGATGTCCTTTCTCACCATCACTAGTTCCCAATTCATCTTCATATCCGATGCCTTAATAAAAGTCTCAATTGCTGTAGTCTCTGTCTTCTTCTTAATTGCCTCAATCTAAGTTCAGTTAGGTGTACCCTAGTCCTCTTCACTGCAATCCCGTACCTCCTGGTAATTTGCTTTGTTATTCATATTGGTTGAGCATGCTCAAGCTATCTCAACCCGATGTCTTCATAATTCAGATTCTTTTTATTGGTGTACTTCAAAAGCCGACTCAAGAAAACATATATCATCCATGTTAATTTTGTAATGATGATCCAAATTAGTATATGTTGGCTTTGCTATTGAGTAATATTTCATGTTCCTCTGCAAAATTTCGTCCTGGAATAATAGAAACACACTTCATACTTTCCCTTCACTCAACTTGAGAGTTCTAATAGCATAAAATTTACTGTTTACTGCAGATGGTGTTTTTGGAGCAATGATGAAGGTACTAAGGAAGCACTGAAAATCTGGAAGTTTTCACATTGGTTCCCCTGACCTTTTTTTTGGTTGAGCAAGCTGGTTTCACGTTTCTTGTAGTCATATCCTAAGCTCAACTTACCTATATGCAGGTTAATTTGGTCAACGATGGCCCTGTCACTATGCAACTTGACTCACCACAGCCAGGGTGAGTGCTATTTCAACATCAAGCATATGCAATATTCTATTCTTCATAACCTGTCACGCCCAGCTTTCCATTATACGAAAAACACGTCACGCCCCGCTTTCCATTATACGAAAAACACGGGCATGTAACCTGAGTCCCAGCGGATGATATAAGTATGCCAACCCATATCATCCATAAGCTGTACAATGCCAGTAAGCTCAACAATACATGAGTAATCACAGGCACAAGAATATAATGCAACAATCAAAATCCAAGATACAAGAACTTACCAAATAGTCCAAGAATATGCAATGCAGTAACAGTACGTCAAGTTCTTCTAGTATCTCATCATCAGTACCTGTATAGACAATAACTCAAAAGAAAGGTAGAGAGTACCCGTTAGAGCAAGTTTTGGGTGACTATTAGTAGCAAGTAGTGAAGGAACTAAAAGACTATATAACAAGAACAGAAATTGGAACGATATCAGAGTCAATAAATGATAGACGATAACAAAATCAAAAGTTGTTAATCAATAATCAATAAACAATAGTTGATAACAATAATCAATATCAATAAATCAATAATCGATATTCAGTATCAATCTTTAGGTTTATTCATCTTGTATTAACCTAACTAATACACGCAATTCTGCGTCCCATACCACAGGTTCGGTTGCATATAATCAAGTGAACGTTTAGATTATAGTGGTGAATTCTATAGGTCCCATACCGATGACCGATCACCGATGACCAATTCACGATAAATCGGGATAGCGTAGTCAGTAATCTGTGATCAATCGATAAAACAATAACATGGTACCGTCAGAGGTTTCAGAAAGTAGACTCCATCTCGGTTCCAACGCATATTCACAAGATATATTATAGTTACAGAAGCTAGGTCTATCAATCAATTCTTTACGAGTTTCGTGCACAGTCGCGGTTCTGAAAATTATAACATACCAGTACTAAAACAGTGATAACTTTCAATTTATAAATTGAATTGAGAATCTGCAAGATGTTCTAGAAATTAGACACAGTGTGCTACAATTTCTATGTACAAAGTTTTAAGTTTCGATGTCATAAGCTGGGTTGAAACCTCAGTACGAAGTCAAGCAATTGACAAGGCAGCAAGGTTAAATGTTCCATTAATACAATAAATTAACGTTTTAAGAATTTAATTAATAACAATGGCACGATAAGAAGATTATGAATCAATAAACATGGTACGATCAACAACAACGAATCAATAATAGAATTCAACTAGATGCAATATTCAATTCGATTACTACTTGTTGGATTTCAAAGAGTGTTTTTTTGAACTAGAACAATAAAAATGAGTTCAAGAGACGTCTGTTAGATGACGACTTTGAACGTAAAAGAATAACAGGATTAGGATCCCGACGGCACAGCACGTGCAACTATGGGCAGAGCACGAGCAAACATGGAACAACAATACAGTAATACAGAAACACAGCAAACAACGAATCCCAAAACAACAAACAACAACCACAACAAAAGCTCCAACAGCAACAGTGGGGCACACAACAACAAACAACTTGATCATCCATTCAGCAACAGCAAGGTGGCCAACACAGCAAACAACAAATAAGCGAGTCCCAAACAGCAACAACGCAAGAACAGCAACGGTGACACTAGCGGCGGCCGGGGCGTGGTCGCTGGCACGGGTGATGATGTGCTGATGACGGAGGAGGCGATGGGAGGAAGCGGACGGGACGGATGAGGAGGCGCGACGGTGGGAGAGGCAGGGGTCTGGCGACGAGGATGGTCGGGGATAATGGAGGATTGCGGTGGAGTGGCCGGTGGCGGAGTTCAGCGGCAATGGCGTCGGGATGCTGATGGGTTCGGTCGACGAGGGTGCTTCGATGGGTTGGCTGCAGTGGTGATGGAGATGAAGGCGGTTGATGACGATGGAGAAGCTCGACGAGGACGGGAGGCGATGGCTGTGCAGAGATGCAGGGGGGATTGCGGTGATGGAAGGAGGTGGAGACGAGGTGCTGGTGATTGGATGGAGGAGAGGCAATGGAGGCAATGGCGGGCGATGGAGACGATGGATGGTTGCGAAGGCAAGGGCTTTGGGATGAGGCAACAGAGAGGTTGCAGAGTCGAGGATGGAGGTGGCGAGGGCGATGAGGTGGTTGATGCGGGATGAAGGCAGGGCAGGGTGAGGGGATGGAGGGCGATGGTCGAAGGTGGAGGCGATGATCTGGGCGGCAATGGTGGTAGAGGAGCAGCAGATGGTGCTGCGAGGGCTCGACGAGGGTGTGACGATGGGCTGCGACTTCGGTGGCGGTGATGATGGGATGAGGGTGCTGCGGTGGTCGGAGCAGCGGCAGCTCGATGGGGAAGACGAGGGGGTGGGGTTTTGGAAATAGCAGAGGAAGAAGGGGTTAGCGGCGGGGATGATTAGGAGGGGGATTAATTAGGGTTAATAATTAGGTTTAGTGAATAATTAGTATTTATAGGAAAAATTGAGATGTTGGGTTATTGGGTAGCAGGTACGGGTTAGCGGGTTATTGGGTCCAATAAGGGGATGGGATGTGTTTAAATTCAATAGGAAAATAAGTAGAAATATATTAGATAAATTAGAGTATTCAGCATACAAAATTTAAATAGGTCGTACAAAAATTTCAGGGTTTTACAAAATAAAATTAATTGGAAGAATACAATTGGATTTAGATTTAACTTTTCACAAATAATTAGCAGTCATATATTAATAATATACTTTGTTTGGACTTTAAAATAATAAATAATAATAATAAATGGATTAAGTTCTATGGACCTTCACAACTTAATAAACAATTAAAGAAAGACTAATAATAATAAGATTAGGCAAAAATATAATAAATAGCGATACAGTAGTACATATTAACTAATTAAATCAGATAGTATACATAATATTCATACTCCAATAATAATACAATATAGATTAAGATTTATAGGCTTTCACAAATTAATAGATAACAACAGATGAATTTTAATAAACAATCAAGAAATAATACTACTACAAATAATTATTATTAGTATTATATATATATATATATATATATATATAGGATTTCAGTTTAACAAATTTATTAAAATCCAAATAGTAATAATATATTTGATTTGGGATAAAATATAAATAGTCGATCAATTAGGAATAGAAAATGAAGTTAAAATATATCATCATTTGAAATAAATATAATGGTCGATTAGAAAAGACTTTGATAGAAGATCCAAAATGAATTTAGAACAAAATGAATTTATAAATAATCAAAATACAGAAAATACCCAGGAATATGTATTTGCGGGAACGGGGGTTGCATAACCAATTATATCAATGATTTAATTCACTATTAAACTCATCTAGCGTAAAGTTTTTGAGGGACATTTTTGGACTACCACTGAGATTGTTGAAGATGGCAAGGCATGATGGACCAGGGAAATGTAAGTTTTAAGCATTTGAGTTATTAATATGATGATTTAACGGTAGCGATAGATATCTGAGTCGAAGAAAAAAATAATGATGATGTATCCATATATTTTTTTTAAAAAAAAGATAACATAGATAACATTAATGGCCTGTTTGGTTGGAGGGGAATGGAGGGGAGGGGAGGGGAGGAATTTTTTTAAACATTTCTTGTTTGGTTCATTTTTTAGGAGGGGAGGGTAGGGGAATGGAGGGGAGCAAAATCCCTCCTGAGCTAATTTTGGCTCCTCTCCAATATTGAGGGGATTTGGATGGGAGGAAAAGTGGGTCTAATTTTTTTAAGTGATTGGACTAAAATATCATGGATAATATTGTGAAATACAAAATTGCCATTTTTAGATCTATAAATATTAATCTAAACCTAAACCCTAATATCAAATGCCATTACAAGCACGCGCCTCTATCTCCCCCAAAAACGGACACCTTCTTCGTTTCAACTAGGGTTCGAGTTTTTTTTTAATCAGGTAAGCATTCTCCTTCTCTGATTTTGTTATCATGATGGTTACCTGTAATCATGGAGTTTTCTTAATCATCGTAATTTTTCTTATCCAATGTTTTATTAATCACGTAATCACGTAATTTTTCTTAATCACGTAATTCTACAGTTCGAAATGAGTGTTGTCCTCAAACTATCTTATTCATGAGTAGCATCTCGTAATCATGATTTTTAAAATTATATTATACTGTTTGAACATGAGTGCTATCCTGCCATTATTTTATTCATTCATTCATGAATGCTATAAGGTAATCATATAATTCATGAGTGCTATATGATTACAGGTTCCAGATTCATTCATACATGAGTGCTATAAGGAAAGACTATGAAATCTATTAAACTGTTTGTGATTATTAAACTGTAGGAAAGACTGCTTAATCAGGTAGAAAAATTGTTTGTGATTATTAAGCTGTTTGTTTGACTAAAAAAATCATAATTATTAAACTGTTTGTGACTTAAACAAAAGACAGAAAAATTAAAATTTCCAACAATCAATATAATCACTGTTCGCACATTTGCTACATACCCTATTGCTTTTGCTTTTCCATCTATTGTATGTTTAGATTTTATTTATGTATGTTCAGATTTTTTCTGGTTTTGAGATTTCTAGTGGCCATAATGTTTCATTATAATTTAATTTTGTAAATGTTTTATTGTGTGAGATGGATCATCAAGATTGGGAAATAACAATCAGTAGATGATTTGATTTGCACCGAAGAGTTGTACCTCAGTTCATATGTGCTGTTGTTTATTACTATTTTAGGATGTCTCGTAGGAGAAAAAATAGTTATAGTATGAGCTCCGAGAGAGAAAAGGTACGCGAAGAAAAAATGGGTCGAATTAGTAGCGGTGAAACTAGTAGAAATATATTAAGAATTGGTCCTCAAGCTTTCTTAACCTTGTGTGGTATGTTGGAAAGTGAGGGCGGGTTACGACCCACACGATGGTCAAGTGTGGAAGAACAAGTTGCAAAAACAATTTACATATTAACACAATGCTAAAAATCGTGAAGTAAACTTTTGGTTCCGTCGTTCTGGCGAGACGATTAGTCGTCATCTTCAGAAAGTGTTGGGTGCTATCCTCGAATCGGAAGAAAAGTTCCTCGTACAACCCGATGGCTCAACAGTTTCTCCTGAAATAGATGGTAGCATTAGATTTTACCCATATATTAAGGTAAACTTTTATCATTAAATTACTATACACTCAAACAGTAGCATGATACACTTATATTATATTAATCTAAATATGTTGTGTCAGGATTGTGTTAGTGCCATAGACGGGACACATATACGTGTCAAAGTATCTTCTAAAGATGCTCCCCGATTTCGAGGTAGGAAAGATTACCCAACACAAAGTGCGTTAGCAGCATGCACATTTGATTTAAGGTTCACTTATGTGCTCCCTGGATGGGAAGACACTGCCTCTGACTCCAGAATTATAAAGAATGCATTAAGACGATAAGATAGGCTTAAAATTCCTCAAGGTAATTAAGACCTCATAATACATTGAAATTATTCATTTGTTTATTTTCAAACTATCACATTCATTATTTACCTTGATTATAGGGAAATATTACCTTGTGGATGCTGGCTTCATGTTGACAAGTGGACTGATTACACCTTATAGAGGAGTTCGCTATCATTTGAAAGAATATTCAGTAAGAAATCCACCACAAAATCATAAAGAATTATTTAATCTTCTTCATGCATCATTACGCAATGCAATTGAAAGAGCCTTTGGTGTATTAAAAAAAAGATTTGAAATTTTTACTAATTCAACAGAGCCTACTTATGGAGTCAAAGCTAAAAAACTAATCATTATTGCATGTTGCATTCTTCATAATTATCTAATGAGCATAGATCCAGATGAAGACCTTATAGCTAAAGTAGATGCAGAACTTGCAAATCAAAATGTATCTCATGACAATTATCAAGCTCCAAGAAGCGATAATGAGGAGGTTGCTCAGGGTGAGCTTATAAGAGATAGTTTTACAAATCAAATGTGGACAGATTATCAAAATGATTGTTTAGGCTGAATTTTGTGGAACTTGTATTTGTTGTTATTGTGTTTTTTTTACATTGATGTATGTTGTCTTTCTTTTTAGTCTGAAGTTTTAAATGTATGATTTAATATTGGTATGTTGTAATGCTGATTTTGTTGAAATGAAACATGTTGTCTTGATTATTACAATGTCACTTTTTCCTTCTTTAATTTTATTAATTTTTTATGCTATAATTGATAAATATCACAGTATGGCGCCAAGAAAACAATTACCAACAAACAGCGGTAGGGAAAACTTGACCTGGACAAGAGACATGGATGATGCTCTTATTGATGCTTTTATGCACGAGTGTGAAAAAGGTAACAAAGTTAGTGGTACTTTCACCACCACTGCGTACGATAACATTGTGAATGAGCTTAGTGTATTGTTTGGGAGGAAAATTGATAAAGATAAGGTAAAAAATCGTTGGAAAACATTGAAAAAAAACTTTTCAGATGTTTACGATATTTTTAAAAATGGTATGAGTGGGTTTGCTTGGAATCCAACTACTCATTTATGGGATGCTGAGCCTGAAGTTTGGGATGCTCTAATTCAGGTAACATTATTAAATCTTGTTTTTCACATTAATATATCACTATTGAGTAAGTGCCTAACAAGCAGTAAAACTTACATTTTTTCAGTCAAAACCTAAAGCAGCATACTGGAAAATTACCCCAATTCCAAATTATGAGAAGATGGTGAAACTTTATGGGAATGATCGAGCTACTGGAGAGGAAACTGAGACTGCACCTGAGATGAGAAAACGAGGATATTCAGCCACTGAACAAGACTTCTTTGAATCATTTGATGATCTTGATAATCGCATCTCTCGGAATGAGGTGTTTTTGGAAAACATTGATGCTTCCGTTGACGATGGTAATGGTAACAGTTTTAATTTCTCAGCTCATGGAATGCTATCACAAGAACCCTCACCTACAGCAAGTACTGATAGCAAAAAGAAGGTTTCCAAAGTGGCTAGCAACAAAAGGAAAGATAGTGAAGCAAATGAAATTACAGGGGCAATGCATGCTGTTGTAGAGGCACTAAGAGAAGGCAATGCCACAATGAGAGAACAACAAAACTACAAGCTACCTCCAATTTCAGGGGAAGAAATTTGGAATTTAATCAAGGAATGTGGATTTGATACAAACTCATTAGCTACGATCTTTTGCTCTCTAATGAAAGATGTTGATAAACTCAGACCAATTCTTCAATTGCCAGCTGAAGCACGCAAGGCAGTGATCATGGAAATGGTCTTTGGCTCATCAGATCTGCCTTCTTAATGATTGATGATGCATTTGATTGAAGATTTGAGCTTAATGGGTGGCATGATGTTTTACTGAACATTTTGTTGATACTTTGTCGTTTTCTCTAAACTTAAGCATTTTTAATAGTTTATTTCATTGCCTATGGAGTTTGAAGACTTGATTTAATTAGTATTATGTGATAAACTTGAATATTTTGTTGAGCTTGGTTTATATATTGGCCTTCATTATTTTGTTAAGCATTTTTATTGGGACTAATTGTATCTGCTTACAGTTCTGCATGTATTATTTTGCTAAGTCAGATTAACAAGAAGTACAATAAAGAATACCAAGTTAGAATTGGAAACAGTAATGCATAGACTCTCCTAAAATGTAAAAGGGTATAAAAGTAATTTAATTATAAAATTCCTTTCCTCCTTTTGTGAACCAAACAGGAAGATAATTATTTTCCCTCCTCTTTCATTCTCTCCTCGAACCAAACAGAAAATATGATTAAAATCTCTCTCCTCCCTTTACCTCCCTTTCCCTCCTTCGAACGAAACAGAGCCTAAGTGTATTTTCTTTTTTATAATATGTTTTCAATTTTAGTATTATTTTGATAGTGATGGGTGATTGAGTTTGTATTAAATTTCTTGTAGTTAAGCAGTCTGCACCACAATGTATTACTTCCATTGCAATCAAGTATTATTAATTCCTTTCTCGTATTTTCTTTCAACTCTCTCCCTCAACTCTCATTGAAGTGAAAAATTTTATGTAAATCTTAGTGTATACGATGTCTTGGCAAAATACTTTTGTCTGAGCTTGACCTAAGTCTCCAGATACTTTCCCCTCTCTCACCAATTCAGTGATTCTTTAAAAATTTGTGATATCATTATATTACGCAGTAACTGAGACTCTTAATGACCAGCAAGGTTATGAGTATATAAATGTAAGAAGAATTAACCTCATCGTAAATGCAGAGTTTTGGTGTAGCGGTAGGTCATCTCGCATGGTATTAGAGATCTCACATGCTATTAGAGCCTTTCTTTTAATCTTTATATATATATATATATATATATATATATATATATATATATATATATATATATTGTTGTTGTTGTTCTTTTTCAAAAAAGCGAAGCAGGAAACCAAAATTTCAAACAAAAAGGCATGAATAGGTAAAATATTGATTCAGTTTCTGCCGACACATCATACCTTGGGTTATAATGTTGAATATTGGTTTCATAGAAGAATTGCGTCTTTGTCAGCAGTTTGATTTGGTTTCTTGTGATAATGCAGCTAGCCAGCAATGCAGGACCTATCACAATTAAACTACATTCTGAAGTTCTGATCAATCTGAGGGAGATGAAGACCCCATTATAATGCAAGCGCCAAATCATTGTTGTTAACATTTGAATACATTATTGTTGGGTGCAATCTTTTGGAGGCTGGGTTTGTCTTATTGGCTCATTTCACTTGTTGCAGTTCAGGAGTAATTATGTTTTCGACTGTGGTTGTACTTTATATCATTTCTGAACAATATTTATTCTAATCATTAATATTATTGCATGTTTTCATTTTGCATTATCTCGGGATACACGTTTTGACTCTGATGTTAATCCTAAACAGGACTTGTGTCCCAAGTTTACGATTCAATGTGTTAAGCCCAAGGAGTTGAAGAAAGAGTTGAGATCTTGGATAAAAGAGACTGTTAGGCTCATACTTGTAAGACTGGTGGCTTCTCGTTGAGCAAATCATAAAAGGATCATTGGGTGGAAAAGAAAAATGCATACCTGTACCGGGTTGAGGTAGAGTAAATCTTACTCAGTGTTTTACTTGAGCTTACCAATGTACATAATGTCTTTTCTACAAATAACTAATTAAAATGGGTAGTCAAAGTGTACTGATAAGATTTGTAGGAATTTTCTTATAGAGGGGTAGTGTTTGGAAAAGCAGTGTTCCATTTGATGAATTGGAATAGAGTCTGATTGTGATCTCACAAACATGGATAGATTACGTATGAGAAGGTTGGTTGATACACCGGGGGGGAAAGGAGAAAGTATAAGTCTGGTGTAGTGGAAGATTGAGGAGGACAAAAACGGTATGGAAGGACACTGTACAGGTAGGGAGATTTTTGACGAAGACACAGGCTATAGAGTTGTGACTGAGTGTGAGAGACTTGGCGGTTTTGGAAAGATAACCAAGTGTTGTGTGAATCAATCGAATGAAAATCTCCATATCTCTTTCAAAGAAAAAAATAGTGGGGAGGCCGTGGGAACATTACTGGCACTTTGAGACCAATATTTAGGAAGGATCATATTACTGAGACAATGCTGAGGGGGTTCTAGATGCTATTTCTAATGAAGGGGAGTCAATGAGGAAAGTAGACAATTAAAGGGTATGGAATGGAGAGAGCAAGAGGATGTATACCGTGAGTTTGATCTGTATGTTGTTGCGATTGAAAGATTTGTTGAAAAGCCATCCAATCTAGAAGCATGGTGAGTGATCTTCTGCGTTAGAATTAGTTTTTTTTTTTTTTTTTTTCCCTAAGAGTATCACTTCGATTTATTTTAGGAGTTCAATTTTGGTGTGCGGGGAGGCTTAGCAATTAGCTTTTCTATCTGGAAGTTTGAGAAGACCTACCACCGCTCGACCTTTTTTTTTTTTTTTTTGGAGGGAAAAGGTGGAATAAGACCACCATGTTTCATTAATAAAAGGTTAATAAAACAACCCCGCGAACCGGAAGAATAAAAGATTACAATGCAGAAAATAAATAAAAACATACTCCCCCAACAAACCCTGAGGGGTGGGTCTAACTACCCAAACATCAAGCAACCAAAGAGTACAGAAGGTTGGTACACCGCTCGACCTTACTATACCTCAGTTACTAGTGTTAGACCCTGAATATAAAATAATAAAAAATCCCAGCAGAATTTGTGAAGGAATCAAAATCAATTGAAGAAAAATAGTAAGTAGAAAATTTGCACAGAGTCGAGATTTGAAATCTCTGTCCTTAAAGCAGAATTTGCCCCGTAGTGTGACGGTTACCGGTAAATTGCTTCCTAGGATACAACTGTACATTCTCTGAAGAATGCATCACCCTTGCTTCAGAGACAACGAACTGTTGTCTGTGTTGTACTCCCAGTTAACACTGACGCAGAGGAGAAGAAGAAGAAAGAAATGTAAAAAATTCTATGTCTGTATGTAAGCCTCTGTCTGGTTATATAGAGGAAATTGGATTGGAGACTGTTCAGCAGCCATTACTCTGTAACAGCAGAGTAATGGGGACTCTTCAGATTCATAACTGGTGAGCCATTACTCTGCTGTTACAGAGTAATGGGCACCAGTTACTGAATCTGAAAAGCCTTTTCAGTTCAGTAGGGGAAGAGTTTGTCTGGGCAAACACGTTAGTGGTAACCCCCGGGCCACGCCCTTTAGTCCAGTTTTCTAGTATATATACTAGACAAAATCATTTCCAATTTCCGATATGGGACTATCTATTTTCTCCAAGTTGCCAAGTTAGTACATTTAAAGTACCCAACTTTGGATCAACATTTCTCATTCATACGAAATTCGTTTTTGGCAAGTGAGTATACTACGGAATAGTACTCGTCGAGAGGATCGCAATCCACTCATTTTCCGGTGCCGCCGGTGGCCGGAGCTTGTCGGAATCTGGCCCGAAAAACTGCAAAAATTAATTCCAACAATCCCCCACATGAATGGAAATTATCAGACCACGTAATCCAGACATGACAGAAAAACAAAAAACATGACAGAAAGACTCTGAGAGTATAATCGGAAAATCACTGCATCAGGAATGGTAGTAATTTTTCAACTTTGAACCACCCTTAGTAATTAGCTATCGGATTCACTTGACCAGGTAGTGATCATGATGTCTTGAACTACCCGGGCGTTCATGTGAACCTAGACAATACTATCACACAGTTTCATCTCCTCACAGAACTAAGTTCTCTTGTTGTGTTCATTTTGGCCTTGAACATCCCTGGTTAATCGTGAGTGAACTTGGATAATGTAGCCTCTATTCATTCCCCTAGAAACGGTCCCATTTCACACTCACAAGGTGATTGCCCATAAAGAGTATCCTGCTATACCCCACTTATATTTCAAAGCTATGGGAATCATTAAAAGCCAAGCTTATCCTAACTATTTGCAGGCAGCACTTGTTTTATGATCCTAAGAATGGGTATGAGATGTTAATCTCTCAGTGCTTTCGTCGATTCAACAAGATTTAGTTGTCCCTTTGAACCTAGATCTTGGGATCTCCAATTCCTAGGTAGGGTTTCCATCAAGTATCTTCTTTCGTCATAGGCTTTAAACCCATTCCTCTTGATGATCTCACAACCTGCTCTCGCGACAGACCTTTAGTAAATGGATCCGCTAGGTTGTCGGCCGATTTTATATATTCTATAGAGATTACTCCATTTGAGAGCAGTTGTCTAATGGTTTTGTGTCGCCTTCTGATATGGCGAGACTTACCATTATACATACAACTCAGTGCCTGTGCTATAGCCGATTGGCTGTCACAGTGTACACATAAGGCAGGCATTGGTTTTTCCCACATTGGAATATCCTCTAAGAAGTTTCGAAGCCATTCTGCTTCCTCTGCCGCTTTGTCTAAAGCAATAAACTCAGATTTCATGGTGTATCTGGCCAATAGCGTTTGTTTAGAGGATTTCCATGACACAGCTGCACCACCAAGTGTGAAAACATATACACTGGTGGATTTTGAGTTCTTTGAGTCCGATATCCAGTTGGCATCACTGTAGCCTTCCAGTACTGCTAGATATCTGGTGTAATGCAGCGCATAACTCTGAGTATGTCGCAAGTAGTTCAATACTCTAGTTATTCATTTCCAGTGACTTCGTCCTGGATTACTCGTGTATCGGCTCAGTACGTTTACCGAATGTGCTAGGTCAGGTCTTGTACAATTTGTTAGGTACATCAGACCACCAATTACACGTGCATATTCGAGTTGTGATATGCTTTCGCCTGTATTTTTGAACAGGTGAAGACTTGGATCGATGAGACTTTTTGCTGTCCCATTGGAATAATTCTTGAATCTTTCAAGTACTTTCTCAGCATAATGAGCTTGAGACAAAGTAATCCCCTCAGATGTCCTGGAAACTTTGATTCCTAGTATGACATCTGCAACTCCCAAGTCTTTCATGTCAAACTCGCCACTAAGCATGCTCTTAGTTTGTTTGATAATGTCGTTATTGCTTCCAATAATGAGTATGTCGTCTACGTATAGACAGACCAGAATGTATCCATTTGGAGTATCTTTGATGTAGATACATTTATCACATTCATTTATTTTGAAACCATTTGACATCATAACATTGTCAAATTTTGCATGCCACTGCTTTGGAGCTTGTTTCAGGTCGTACAGTGATTTTACAAGCCTGCACATCTTATTTTCCTGTCCAGAAACTACGTAACCCTCAGGTTGTTTCATGTATATTTCTTCTTCTAAGTCCCCATTTAGAAATGCAGTTTTAACATCCATTTGATGTATTTTCAGGTTACGTAGAGCTGCAATAGCTATTAACATTCTTATGGATGTTATTCTTGTAACTGGGGAATATGTATCGAAGAAATCTAGGCCTTCTTTTTGCCTAAATCCTTGTACCACAAGTCTAGCCTTATGTTTCTCTATTGAACCATCTGGTTTCAATTTTTGTTTGAAAATCCATTTGCATCCTAGAGCTTTACATCCAGAAGGCAAGTCGACTAACTCCCATGTATGATTTTGCATAATAGAGTCTATTTCACTTTTGATTGCTTCCTTCCACATAGGAGCATCAGGCATAGACATGGCTTCCTTGAAAGTTCTGGGCTCATTCTCTAACAGAAAGGCCGTCACAAAGTCAGGACCAAATGATTTTGATGTTCTAGCCCGTTTACTTCGTCTAGGCTCATCATTATCATGTTCTGGTTCATCAGCTGAAGTGCTTGCATTATCTTGTTCACGTGTACGTTTGGGGTACGTAGTATCCTTGCACGGAAACACGTGTTCAAAGAATAAAGCATTCCTTGATTCCATTATTGTATTTACATGGATATCCGGTATATCAGATTTGTATACCAAGAACCGATATGCACTACTGTTGTGTGCATAGCCTATGAATATGCAATCGATCGTCTTAGGTCCGATGGTGACCTGTTTTGGGTTAGGTACTGCCACTTTTGCTAGACACCCCCACACTTTGAGGTATTTATACGAAGGTAAATTACCTTTCCATAGTTCATATGGTGTCTTGCCGGTTTTCTTGTGAGGTATTTTGTTGAGAATGTAGTTGGCAGTCAGTAATGCTTCCCCCCACATATTTTGGGGTAAGCCAGAGTTCAACAACAAGACATTCATCATCTCCTTTAGAGTTCGGTTTTTGCGCTCGGCAGTACTGTTTGATTCGGGTGAGTAGGGAGCAGTTGTCTGATGAACTATTCCATGTTCCGAGCAGAACATGTTAAATGGTGCATCATATTCTCCTCCTCTATCACTTCTAACGATTTTAATCGTTTTGCCAAGTTGATTCTCAACCTCAAGTTTATATTCTTTGAATTTATCCAAAGTCTCATTTTTGCTATGTAACAAATATACATAACAGAATTTTGTGCAATCGTCTATGAAAGTCACAAACTACTTTTTGCCACCTCTGGTCTGCACATATTTTAAGTCACACAGATCTGTGTGAATAAGACCTAGAGTTTCTGTGTTTCTTTCTACAGAACGTGATGGAGTTTTAGTGAGTTTTGCCTCCGTGCAAACTTCACATTTTTCTGAGTTATCTACCTTGAATTTTGGTAGCAAATTTATGTTAACTAATCTACGCATAGAATTTACATTAACATGGCCTAGTCTTTCATGCCAAACAGAGGAAGACTCAACAACATAGGCAATAGGAGTTATTTCATTAACTTTGGGAACAGCAGGAACAATAGTTTTAGGGATGACTGTCATTACATTAAACTTGAACAGTCCATCCTTTACATATCCTTTCCCCAAGTATACCCCATTCTTGGACAGTACAAAATTATCAGAAATAAGTACAACTTTAAACCCATTCTTGCTTAGCAAAGAACCTGATATCAAGTTCTTTCTAATATCTGGGACATGCAGCACATTTGTGAGTGTTAGCTCTTTGCCTGAAGTCATTTTCAGCACTATCTTCCCCATTCCTTCAATTTTGGAGGTGGAAGAGTTTTCCATGAACAGTTGTTCATCTTTGTTGCACTTCTGGTAGGAGGTGAACATTTCCTTGTCCGAGCAGATATGCTTGGTGGCCCTAGTATCGTACCACCATTCACGAGGATTGCTCCCTACAAGATTGACCTCTGATACTACAGCACAGAGGTCCAGGTCTGAGAGACCAGTGGACAAGTTCTCAGCTATATGTGCGTGGGGTTTTTCATTCCCTTTTACATGTCCTGTTTTTGAATGATAACTGTCCTTACTGCGGCACTTAGAAATTTTGTGCCCCAGCTTACCACACTTGTGGCATTTCCCAGCAAACCTCTTTGCAAGAGGTTTTTTGTTTGAGGACTGTGGCAGAAACTTCCTCTTCTTGCCCTTCTGTTCGTGCTCCACCACATTGGTCTTTTCTATGGACTGATTTCTATAGGACCTGTTAGCCTTGCGATTCTCTTCTTCGATCCGCAACCTGACAATTAGATCTTCAAGAGACATCTCCTTTCGTTTGTGTTTGAGGTAGTTCTTGAAGTCTTTCCACCCAGGTGGAAGTTTTTCAATGAACGCTGCAACCTGGAATGGTTCGCACAACGTCATATTCTCTGCAGCAATGTCGTGCATTATAACCTGCAGTTCTTGGACCCGACTCACTACAGTTTTGGAGTCAATCATCTTGTAGTCCAGAAATTTGCCGACAACAAATTTCTTGGACCCGGCGTCTTCTGTTTTGTACTTCTTTTCCAGGGACCCCCACAGGAGTTTGGACGTGTTGAAGACACAGTAGACGTTGTACAGGGAGTCTACCAAGCCATTAAGGATGTAGTTCCTGTAGAGGTAGTCGCCCTGAGTCCACACATCAACTGCAGCAACGGAGTGTGCTTTCATTGGCGCCAGCATTGGGGCAGATTCATTGAGGAATCTGTCCAGCTTCAATGTGGTCAGGTAGAACTGCATCTTCCCCTGCCACTTTTTGAACCCAGTTCCATTGAACTTCTCAGGTTTTTCTCTCACGGTTATGTGCGTGGGCAGAACGACCGAATGTGCCGCAACCGATTGTGCAGTCACATTTTGGGTCACCGGTGTCTGGGTACTGAGAAGCCCAGTAGCAACTTCAGTGGGTGTGTTCTCTATGTTCTGATTTTGGTTCTGAAAATGTTCGAAACAGAAACTATTAGTTGGTTTTTTTTTTTTTTTTTTTCCGAACAGCACCTGTAAACAGACTTCACAAAACTGTTAGAATCTGTGAGGAAAAAATTCTGCTTTAAGATTGTTAGACCCTGAATATAAAATAATAAAAAATCCCAACAGAATTTGTGAAGGAATCAAAATCAATTGAAGAAAAACAGTAAGTAGAAAATTTGCACAGAGTCGAGATTTGAAATCTCTGTCCTTAAAGCAGAATTTGCCCCGTAGTGTGACGGTTACCGGCAAATTGCTTCCCAGGATACAACTGTACCTTCTCTGAAGAATGCAGCACCCTTGCTTCAGAGACAACGAACTGTTGTCTGTGTTATACTCCCAGTTAACACTGACGCAGAGGAGAAGAAGAAGAAAGAAATGTAAAAAATTCTATGTCTGTATGTAAGCCTCTGTCTGGTTATATAGAGGAAATTGGATGCACCAGTTACTGAATCTGAAAAGCCTTTTCAGTTCAGTAGGGGAAGAGTTTGTGTGGGCAAAAAGAAATAAAATAAAAATTTAAGCCAGACCAGACCGAAGCCGGGGCCGGGCCGGGCGCGCGTGTGTGTTTGTCATTTTGGCTAAGTCCTCTCTCCACTACACGTTAGTGGTAACCCCCGGGCCACGCCCTTTAGTCCAGTTTTCTAGTATATATACTAGACAAAATCATTTCCAATTTTCGATATGGGACTATCTATTTTCTCCAAGTTGCCAAGTTAGTACATTTAAAGTACCCAACTTTGGATCAACATTTCTTACTCATACGGAATTCGTTTTTGGCAAGTGAGTATACTGCGGAATAGTACTCGTCTAGAGGATCGCAATCCACTCATTTTCCGGTGCCGCCGGTGGCCGGAGCTTGCCGGAATCCGGCCCGGAAAACTGCAAAAATTAATTCCAACAACTGGTTGGGTTCGGCTCGGGACTGGTTTGAGTTAAAACGGGCCGGCCAGCCCTTATAGATGGCTAAAGAATCGATTCCTTCATAAGACAGGTTAATTCCCCATATTTGGGGTAGGCTGCTGCGACCAAATGTCAAATAATTTAAAAGAAAAGCACAATAAAAAAGAAAAGAAAACAAAACAAAACTAAAACAATAACAAAATACATGTTTGAACAAGCGAAGTAGGATTCAGCCATGAAAATAAAACAAGTGAAGAAGAAATCTCCGCGTTACATAGCAACTTAACAAGGCTAACTTCAGAGCTTGGAATAAATTGGATATTATAAGTAGCTAGGCAAGTCATCAATATTATTACATAGTAATATTTAAATTAAAAAGCAAGAATAGAATCAGTTGTTGCTTCAATGCATGTGTATAACAACAATCAACTCAGAGAAAATGGGCATGTCAAACAAGCTCTTCAGAAACACCATCAGTTTGCACTACCTGAAGAGCTTCATGAGTAGGTAGGCACCTGCATCACAATTATAAATTAAAAAGTATATGACGTACTAAAATTTCTCACTCCCTAGAGTAGCTAGCACATAATGTTAAAGGCGATGGTATAACTAAAGGTTTTCTTTTTTATTTTTTTGTTGTCCCTTTGGTGGGCATTCGGGTATCCAGAAATAACCCACCTTAGATTAGAATCGAACCTTTGAATACCTACATAGGAGTGTAAATTAATTAACTTGCAGGCAGAGTTCTTTGGGGACCTGCAGGTATTCATTCAGTGGGCATCATGCATACGTGTGGCAACTCATGTGTACAACATGTGCACTTACTATCTCGATGAAAAAAATTAAACGTACATCAAATAGATAAATGGGGCCTTTACTAGAATTATAAAAGAAATATTGAATCTCGATTAAAATTATTATGAATTAAGGGGACAAACAAGGCTTTTAACCGATACCAATATAAAGAAGGAAAAAAATAAAAATGAAAATACATGCATTGCACTTGCACTTGATAAATAATAATAGTTTATTTAATTCTAGGTGTAAAATCCCACTCACTTAATAAGATGTAGGCATCTCTACCAAAGCCACTTCTCTTGGTATACCCATGTTATTAAGCGCTTCTTCTTGCTCACTATGTAGTGTCACCTGTTTGATAACATATCAACCGAAAAGGTTATAATTATGTTCTACTCGTTTGTGTAAAAATTTGAGCTTTTTATTCGACTTACTGTAGGACTTGGCAATTGAGTGATGTTTGTGCCCTCAGGCTCACTCACATTTGATTCCTCTACAATAACCTGTTGGAAGTCGGAAAAAATTGATACCGAATCTGTACAGAATATTGCTTTATATCAGACATTTTATTAATGCTTTTTACATAAATTATAATTATGTATCATCTCGTGTGATCTGATTTTGTATATATGTACCTATGTAAAGAAAGTGAAACCTCCAAATTTATTTCTGATCAAAGGGGGGTTTTTTTTTTTTGGACTTTCTCCTTTCAATTATTTAACAAGCCCTGGTTTCTCTTTAAAAAAATGATCCTTTACAGCCATTATTGTAATAGTTTGCATACAAATGAATTGACTAACGCAATATCTACAGATAACATTGCGTACAACAAAATTTGAGACTAAAAGAGTTTTCATTGCAATAAAAGTATGCAGCTAAGGCTGGATTAATCCCTTGAGGATTCTATCTATTTTATCGACAACAAAAAAAGTTATGCAGCTAAAAGCTTACTTATGATGTATAATAATGATGTTTGCATACACTTTTCAATGAATTATATATGCTTAGTACGATGCAAGAGAATTCTAGCAGTTTAAAATAATAAAAAAAATCTATAATGGTCCTTAATTAGCTGATGAATTCGACTATTTAAACTAAGCAAGATATAAAGGAATTCTAACACATGTTAAGAAAAACTATGCAAAATATGATCATAATTTACTAAAAGTAATTATAGAACATACGAAGTCTAAAATTTGAAAAGATAAACATTTCAACGACTACCAAGTTGTTGGGACCTTACCACATTCTCAGCTCTTGGTTGCTGAGACGACAAGTAAGCAATTTCAGCATTTTTCTCAAGGCAGCGTAAGCTGATCAGCTTGGATATTTCTTCTGGCAAACTAGCATAGTTACACCCTTGAACATTCAAGAACTGCAAGTTATAGAGGCGTTTCATTGAAGCGGGGAATTTTGTTATCCTTGTACAGTTGGAAAGATCCAAGTGACGAAGATGCCTCAAGTAGTCAATATTAACAGGCAACTGCTCCAAAGAGGAGCCAGATAAGCTTAACACACGGATGCTCTTCAGTTCCGTAAACAAATCCTTAAGATCATGATCAAAAGATTCATAATCAGGACTGCATCGGCAATCAAAGAAGATGAGAGTACGCAACTTATATAACCGCCTAATGTCCTTGATGTGTGCCTTGTGCAATTCAATGTTACATAATGAAAGATGCAGAGTTGATTGAGGAAGTTCTGGCTTATAATCTCTTTCTACTAGAAAACATTCTATATCCTTGGAGACGTCCCGTACTAGATTGTAAATCAAATTATGTACTGAATAGTCGTTACCTTCATTGTGTTTGAAGAAGAAACATCTTGATAGAAACTCACCAAAGTATCGGATACCTTCATCTTCTGTTAGAATAAATCCTTGGGCAAACCAGAGTTGGATCAACCATTTTCTGTCAAACTTGTGCCCCTTGGGAAGTAGAGAGCAGTACACAAAGCACGGCTTTAGATGTGAAGGAAGCTGAAGATAGCTTAACCTAAGAACCGGTAGGATGTCGTCTTCGTCCTGCTCTACTAATTCCCACAGCTCACACTTTGATATACTTTCCCAGTGATCACTGCTAAGATTGCAGTTTAACAGTTTCCCCAATGTTATTGCAGCTAACGGTGAACCATCCAGCTTGTCGGCTATTCTTCGTCCAGTTTCCTCCAAATCTTGAATAATCTCTGGTCTCTGGTCCCCAAATGCAAATTTCTCAAACAAGGGCCAATACTCTTCCCTCGATAAGCCTTCCAAAACAATAGGATCTGCTGCCCCCATTGTATCAGAGACTTGTTTATTTCGAGTTGTTACCAGAATCATGTTCCCTTCTTCTGCCCCTACAGATTCTAAAATATTCCGTAGTAGTGTCCATTCACTTTCCATGTTCCAGACCCCATCAAAAACAAGTAGAAATTTCTTCTGTACTAATTGTTCCCGAAGATTTGATTGAATCACATCTAAATTGTTATAAGCTGAAACTTTGCAATTGGGAAAGTACTCTAGCATCTCTCTGATCACCATTTTCACATCGAAATCATCGCCACGAATGCTAATCCACATCCTTTCATCAAAGACTTGTTTTATGGCATCATGATTGAATATAAGTTGAGCAAGAGCAGTCTTTCCAACTCCTCCGGGTCCTACCATAGCGTGAACACCGAGTTTCTTTCCCTCTTGCATTAGTCGTCCTACCAGCATATTTGTCACTTGTTCTCGGCCAAAAATTTGTCTATTATTCAGAGACAATGTTTCGCGTCTCTTCATGACCTCCGATCTTTTCACCACCCCATCATCCAACTGCACCATTTTCAGAATAGCACTGACACTACCAGCAATGCAATCCAACTTTGCAATACATTCTCTCAGCTTCCTCCTGTCATTATAACACTTAAAGATAAGTCTCAAAAATTCCTTACCAGCATATTTGGATTGGGCCTCCCTCATCTCATTTCTATCATCGAAACAAAAGATAGCACTGCAACAACTACTTCTTCCTTGCTTGGATTGTGCACGCAGAACTCTGTACTCAAACTCGTCGAACACATCATCAGCATTGTAACAAGCGTCTCTGAGTTGTTTCAGTAGCGTGATCAAGTGCGGGTCCTTGATCTCATATCTCGTGGTGTAGCTGAGGACAGCTTTGACGTTGGAGAGATTAAAAGGTAGTGACTCCAGGTCCATGCCGAGGAGCCATAACAAGCCATGCTCTTCAGCGGCATATAAGCTCATCTTGTCAAATACGACCTGAAGAAGAGCTGAAAGTGTTGCCATGTCGGCCATTTCTACTTCTATCAATTGGAGAGTTGTTCTGTATTCAATCACTTGGAGAACTTCTCTTTTATACATAACCCATTTCACAATGAATTACCCTTTTGTTTTTTTTGGGGCTGATATCTTGGGTTTTCCCGCAGCGCATTTTCATGGCAATTTCTCCAATACTATGTTCACCGTCTCTACTTTATTTAATTTTCGCTGTGTACCTGTAATGAAAAAAAACTGACACAAAATTCATATTTGGTGTCATTAACAAAGTATTGAGGAGCTCAACATAGAGGTTCTCATCAATAGTATCACTACCATCGATATCATCAATAGGACGAACGTTAGCGCCGTCATCCTGGAAGTTGATGGAGTGAACATGATGATAGGAACAAAGACTAATTAAATGACAGAGAATAGCTCTCATGTTGAAATATAGTAATTGTATATTCTGTTTCCTATTATATAGGAAACGGATTTCCAAATCTCTCATCTCCCCAATCTTCTCTCAATCTCTTTTCTTCTTCTCTAATTCATATATATAGATGTATGCAGTAAAGAAATAAACAACAAGAAGAATAAGAATTATTTTTTCCAAAATTATTTTCTTCATGGTATCAGAGCCTAATCAGAACTAGGCCAAGTGAAGAAAGAAGAAGAGGAGGCTGATCACCTCCATCTTGATCTGATCCCGCTGTTGATCCCGTCATCGATCATTGACTCCGATCCCGTCAGATCCCGTCGCCGAAAACCCCAAAGAAGCCACCCCCGTCCTCCTCTTTCTCTCTCCCGACCAATTTCTCTCTCCCGGAGCAACTCCAACCCCCAACCACCTCCGGCGCTACCCGTCGACGCACACCTCCCCGTCGACTTCCCCATCTCCGGCGAGCCTCTTCTCGTCGATTCCGCTGCCCACCACCAGCGTCGAGCCCCCTCTTCCCTCTCTCGTCGAGCCCTCGTCCAGCCCAGATCGAAACCGCTGCTTGGCGTGATCGGCAGGATACGAACCTGCGCGGGCAAAGCCCCAACGTCGAAGGCAAAGCCCCCCTGCTCCTCATCCACAGTCACCATCCTCGACGCCTTCCTCCCTCATTGCCATCATCACCGACTATTCCCCCGACAACAGCACCCTCGCTCGTCACCAACCTCCTGCTCCTCATCGAGATTCAACCCCGACCGAAGCCCCACCGTCGACCACTCCTGTCGTGCCGCTCGTCGATCGCCGGCGACGTTGCCTTCGAACCCCCTTGCCCCTTGTTGCTGTGTTGCAATCTTTTTACTGTTGTTTGCCGTTGGTGTTTGGAGATTCACTGTGGAGTTGCTGTTTGGGTGTTGGATTGTTGCTGTTTTTTGCTGTTTGTTGGAAACTTTGAGCTGTTCTTGGCCAAGTTGTGTCGTTTGCTATTGGCTGCTGAAGATCAGATCCGTTGTTTTCTTGTGCCGCTACTATGAGACAAACTGATGGAGCTAAGAAGAATATTGGACTCGCCTCTACATTAGTTACAGCTGCAGGTAATGATGGTAAGGTATTTAATATTTTTGCTTCTGTTATGAATAGTGCATGGATAATTGATTCGGGTGCTACCGACCATATGACTTTTGATTCTAGATAAGTTCAAAATTTTCAACTATCCACTAAATCAACTGTGTCCACTGCCAATGGTGATCTTGCCACTATTACTGACGAGGGTACCATACACCTCACAAACAACCTAACCTTAGATACTGTCCTAGTTGTGCCATCCTTGAATTTCAACCTATTATCTGCTGCTCAAATAACCACTGCTTTACATTGTATTGTAGTTTTTTGGCCTTCACATTGTGTGTTTAAGGATATTCGGATTCGCAAGACGATTGGTTATGGGGTTAGACACGGAAAACTCTATTACCTAGATTTAGAATCTGAATGTTCGAGCAAGTTGACTCAAGCTCTAAGTGTGGAAGGATCCGAAGATGAGAAGAAGAAATCAGATATTTGGGTATGGCATCGACGTCTAGGACATGCTTCTTTTGGTTATTTGAAGAAATTATTTCCAAGTTTATTTTTGAAGTTGGATATATCTACCTTTCGGTGTGATGTGTGTGAACTCGCAAAAGGTCATCGTGTCTCTTTTCCTCCAAGTCCAAGTAGAAGCTCCCTTCCTTTTATGATTATTCATTCTGATGTTTGGGGTCCTTCCAAAACTACTACATTTGGAGGAGCCAAATGGTTTGTGACCTTTATTGATGACTGTACCCGTATGACCTGGATCTGTTTGATGAAGTCGAAAAGTGAAGTTAGTGGTTTGTTTCAGAAATTTCACAAGCATGTTATGATTCAGTATAAATCAAAGATTCAAGTTCTTAGGAGTGATAATGGCGGAGAGTACTTGAGTTCAAATCTGCAACAATATTTGGTGGAACACGGAATTGTTCATCAGACTACATGCTCGTATACACCTCAACAGAATGGGGTTGCAGAAAGGAAAAATAGACACTTGCTCGAAGTGGTCCGTGCTTCTCTCATCCAGGGAAATATGCCACTCATTTATTGGGGATAAGCCCTTGCTTCTGCTGCATACTTAATCAACCGAGTTCCCTCTAAAATCCTAAACTTCCTCACACCATTTCAAGCATTAACTGAAGCTGTGAATGTACCAAAAGTTGTCAACTTGCCACCTCGTGTGTTTGGGTGTGTTGCATTTGTTCATCTTCATCAACATGAACGCAATAAGTTAACTCCTCGAGCTGTCCGCTGTGTTTTCGTGGGATATGCACAGAATAAGAAAGGGTATCGGTGCTATCACCCACCAACTCAAAAGATGTTTGTGACTATGGATGTTGTGTTCCATGAAGATGAGATGTATTTTTTCTCTGAGGTTGAACTTCAGGAGGAGTACCAAAGTGAAGTTCAAACTCTTGCCTATGATGAAGTGGTTACTATTCAAACTAAACAATCAGATATAAGGGGAGAAAATCAGGATGTAAGTAATGACGATCACTCGAATGAAGACTTGGTTGAGGAAGAAATTTTCCACGAAGATCTGCAGTCAGTGCCGAACCTCCATGAAGATGAGCCATCTCCACCACCAGCACCATCTGAACCATCTCCACTACCAGTACCATCAGATTTATCTCTACTCCCAGCAGAACCCCAAAACCAATCTTCATCGCTGTCCGAAGCTCCAAGAAGAGAACTCCCAAACCGTACTACTAGAGGTATCCCAAAATCCACTTACGAGCCTAATCCCACTAGTAAAGTCAAGTATCCCATGAGTCATTATGTGTCCACTCACCGATTGTCTGAATCAAATAAGTCATTTGTAAATCAATTATCTGCTGTATCTATTCCTAACAGTGTCCAGAAAGCCCTTACCGGTCCAAGGTGGAAAGCAGCTATGGATGAGGAGATGAAATCCTTGAAAAAGAACGAGACTTGGGAGATAGTCGAGCTGCTAGCAGGAAAGAAACCAGTAGGATGTAGATGGATTTATACAGTAAAGTATAAGTCTGATGGTTCAATAGAGCGATACAAAGCAAGGCTGGTTGCCAAAGGGTACACTCAAACGTATGGAATTGATTATGAAGATACATTCGCACCAGTGGCAAAATTCAGTACTGTTCGAGTCTTATTGACACTTGCTGCCAATCTTGACTGGCCGTTGGAGCAATTTGATGTGAAGAATGCATTTTTTGCATGGGGAATTGACAGAAGTCTATATGGATCTTCCACCATGGTCGAACAGACCAGTCCAACACAGCAACAAAGTATGTCGTCTGAAGAAAGCATTGTATGGACTGAAGCAGTCGCCAAGAGCCTGGTTTGGGAGATTTACAAAGGCAATGAGGACATTCGGATACTATCAGAGTAATTCTGATCATACTCTATTCCTAAAAAGGAAAGAAGGTAAAATTACTGCTCTCATTATTTATGTTGATGATATGATAGTAACTGAAGATGATCCTGAGGAGATGAAGACATTAAAGAACTACTTGTCACAAGAGTTCGAAATGAAAGATCTTGGTCCTTTGAGATACTTCCTTGGTATTGAAGTTTCTCGCTCAAGAAAGGGGATATTTCTTTCTCAAAGAAAATATGCTATGGATTTATTGAAGGAAACTGGAATGTCCGCTTGTTAACTGATTAGTACACCATTGGAAGAAGGACTGAAACTATGCAACGAAGCTGATCAAGTGCCTTGTGATAAGGAAAGATATCAGAGATTGGTTGGACGACTAATGTATCTTGCACATACACGGCCAGATCTGTCATATGCTTTAAGTGTGGTAAGTTAGTTCATGCATACACCTCGGGAACAACATATGGACACGGTAATGAGAATTATGAGATACATTAAGTCAGCCCCAGGAAAAGGAGTCTTATTTGCGAAACATGGACACTTGAAGATTGAGGCATATACTGATGCTGATTGGGCAGGATCTACAATCGATCGGCGCTCCACTTCAGGATATTTCACCTTTATTGGAGGAAATTTAGTTACATGGAGGAGCAAGAAGCAAAATGTTGTTGCACGCTCTAGTGCAGAGGCTGAGTATCGCGGAGTAGCTTTAAGTATAACAGAAGCTTTATGGCTGAAACTCCTGTTGCAGGACTTAGGCTATGGTTCAAAGGAACCTATGTAGGTGTATTGTGACAGTCAAGCGGCGTGTGATATTGTGACTAATCCAGTTTAGCATGATAGGACGAAACATGTAGAGGTGGACAGATTCTTCATCAAAGAAAAATTAGATGAGAAAGTTATTGAGATATCCAAAGTGAAGTCAGAAGATCAACTCGCAGATATCCTAACCAAGGCTGTTTCGACTCGGCTCTTCTGAAAATTTGTTGATAAGTTGGACATGTTCGATATCTATGCACCAACTTGAGGGGGAGTGTTGAAATATAGTAATTGTATATTCTATTTCCTATTATATAGGAAACAGATTCCCCAAATCTCTCATCTCCCCAATCTTCTCTCAATCTCTTTTCTTCTTCTCCAAGAATGTAATTCATATATATAGATGTATACAGTAAAGAAATAAACAACAAGAAGAATAAGAATTATTTTTTCCAAAATTATTTTCTTCATCTCATTCTGCCAAGGGGTATATATCAAAGAATCTCCAATACAACATCAATAGTCTCTATTTAATAATACGACTGTCACGCCCCTGCGCTTCCCATAATATGGAAGAACGGGCATGCAACTAAGACCCATCGAATGATGTAAGTTTCAAGCTCACATCATCCATAAGCTGTACAATACTAGTAAGTTCAACAATATAATAATCACTTGAACAAGAATAGAATACATAACCAATATCTGAGATACAAGAACTTACAAAATGTCCGAGAATATATAATGAAGTAAACAGTTCTCCAAGTTTCTTCAGTATCTCATCATTTGTATCTGTATAAACATTAACAAAAATGAAGGGGGAAGTGTTTGTTAGAGCAGCTTCGGACAGCAAATAGCAACAAGCAGTGAAACAATAAAGTGCGGTAAAGCAATGGACAATGAACTGGAACAATATCAGAGGTTAATAAACGAGGGTTGATAACAAGATCAATAGTCAATAATGAATGGTGCAATGGTCGATAAATTACATAGTTGATAATCAATGGTGCAATGGTTGGTAAACAATAGTAAAAAAATCACTAATCAATAAACAATAAAAAATAAACAATAAACAATAAACAATAATCAATAATAGGCTCAATGGTCGATAACCAATAGTCGATAAACAATAATTAATAATCAATAGTCATTAGTCGATGGCCGATAAACAATAATCAATAATCAATAATCAATAATCAATAATCAATAGTCGATAGTCAATGGTCGATAAACAAAATTCAATGATCAATAGTTGATATTCAATAATGTTAATCTTAGGTCTATCGGTCTTTTATTAACATATCTAATGCACACAATCTTGTGCCCCATACCCACAGGTTCGGGTGCATACAAATCATGTGAACGTTTACTCTATTGGTGGATTCTATAGGGCCATGTACCCGGGTTTTGCAAAAACAATGACCAATGACCGATGACCAATACACGATAATCGGGATACTGTACACAGTAATCCGCAATCAATCGATAACCAATAAACAATAATATGCCCGATAACAATGACCAATATGGGAAACATGGATCCCCTTCCGAGTACACTCTCATATATTGTCCACTACTAAGTCGTACCCTTATTACTCTAGTTTGTTATTATTTTATTATAAAGAAACATGAATATGCAATTGATGAAAACAGGTGTCAAGAACAATATCAAGGAGTTATCAAGAGTTATGCAGTACATGATGTACTAATTCAATTAATTAATTGTGAAGAATAAACATTTAAAAATATGAAAATACAATTCTAGACAACAATATGTTGCTGTACAAGAACTAACTTTTCCACTGCTACGAGAAAGTGAATCCAGTTCTGTCAGGGGTTCCAGAAACTCGACTCCCTACTACTTCCAACGCATACTCATACGACATATTCCAATCAGAGAAACTATGTCTACCAGCCATTTCTTTATGAGTCTACTATTCAGGCAGCAAGTCAGGGTTAGGTTCTTGTGCATAATAATCGACTGTAAATTCATTTAAAATTCTTATTAAAATCATAAAATGACTCCTAATCATGTCTAGTAAGATCCTGGTTAAACTCAGGTATTGATTCTACTGATAACATATTATTTTAATCAGTTAATCTGGACGATATACTTCTAAACAGTAATATGGAATTAAAAGTATCACAGTACTAAAATCAGGATATCTTGCAACCTACAAATCAAATTTTAGATCCGTCAGTTTTTCTGGATTCTAGACACAGAGAGCTACAACTTTCATATATATAGTTCTAAATTTCAGTATAGAAAACTGGGCCAAATTTTGAGTACAAGTTGAGGTCAGAGACAGAGCAGAAAATTCGAGTATTCAATAAACAGTAAATTAACGGTTCTAGAGTTCAATCAATAACATGACACGATAAAGAAGCTATGAATCAAATTCTCCGATGAATCAAGGGTAGAAGTCGAGCATGAACTCAACTAAGAATCAATAACAAAATTCAATAATACAAACGATAAGAGCTACTTCAAAAAGATTCAAGGAAATACTTGAACAAGAACAATAACGAAGTTCAAGAGATGCTTGCCTTATAACGTGATGATTATGAGCATGCAAGAAATGTCGGGACAGAGACAAAGTGACGGCAGGTGGCACACGGCTGCGAGCAACGACAAGACGATGATAACGCAGCCATAACAACGAACAACAAGCAAGAACAACGACAGCAATAAGGGCAAGGGCAGTGCGGACAAGCACCCGATAGCAACAACGAGCAAGAGCGTTGACAATGCTAGCGGGCAGCGACAACGGTTGCAAGGGATGAAGCTTCGGGATGGGGTGAAGGATTGCAGTCGGGAAGGAGTATGGTAATGCCGGTACGAGTCGATGGTGGTGGCTCTGGGTGCAGACGGGAGGGATTCAGTGAAGAGCAGCAACACGACAACAGCTATTGTTCGGGGCTCTAAGAGGCAGCCATGGCTGGTCCTGAGGTATTTGAGGCCTGGTGAGAAAAAAAAAAATTTGGGCCCTTTAATGAGTCTATCTATGTCAAATTTAAGGATAGCTACTTAAAAAACATGCATGACAAGAGATCAGATTTTAAATTCATCAATGGATGGGATAGTGTTTCCATTAAGAAAGACTAACAGAGCAGATATAGTAAACATAATGTAGATCGACTCCTGAAGTTTTATTTATAAGTATATCTATTTTCTTTCATTTAATAGTATGCATATTGCACACTCAAGTAAAAAACTAACTAAGCACAAAGTTTGGATAACCTCTATAAGGATCCAAGAATAAGTCATCATAACTCTCAGAAAAGATCTCAGTTAAACACATGACAATTTTACTATGAAAATCACATCAAATTACTTAGAGAACTTTTTAAAGAACTCGTATATGATATTGGTTACATCATGTAGTTTCTGCAGGTTGGGATAATGAGAGGCTCCAAGCATGATGACAACTTCCTCAAGAAACGGAATATACTGCTTCAATGCTTCAAACCTACAGTGTGGATGAAGTCCTTGAAGCCTGGGTAGTGATACGCGATACCCTGGTCACTGATGATCAACTTCGCTAGTGTGTTGATCTTCATCCCTGCCCATGGTGCTAGGAGCTCTGCATTTCTGCCATTCAGAAAAGGAACAAATTAGTTCGACCCGGTACTTTGTTAAAGATTTTATAACACTTTCATGCATTCAGCTTCGCGAAGGAACACAAATTAATTAAAAATAACCAAATGCACATCTTAATTGTGCTACTTTCATACGGCTAAGATAGATATGATTAAATAGCATCTAAGTGTCTTATACAATAGAAGGAGGTTCCCAACTTTCTTCGAACTTCATTGAGTATAAGATAATCTAAATTGACAACTCCTTCAAAGATCGTAACTGCAATCAGTCACTCAACCGTACTCCGTATTTACAATTTTTTTTATTGTTAATCAGTATATACAGTTACCAAGAACAAAACTATAACTTAAACTTCCGAGCTACTTTCATACTGGGTAGAGAGACTTACCACTATAGCTCAGTCGCTCTCCAACTTGCAAACTATCTGAGATCTAAAATGTATTTGCAAACTATTTGAGATCTAAAATGTATGAGTAAGTTGAGAAGCCCAAAGCCCACATCATCCATCACTATCACACTTCAACTCAAAAGCAACACAAAATAAATAAATAAATAAATAAGTTGACGCTCTCTCAAAGCACAAAAATATTTTATGTCTGTTCAGGGGAGAGAGAGAGTAACTGTGTGCATGAGAGAGAGAGAGAGAGAGAGAGAGAAATTGAAGAAGACGAAGAGGCTGGACCAATTTTTTTTTTTGAAGAAGTTGAAGTGATACTGGTAGAAAGAGAGAGATTATTAAATTGGGCCATTTCCAAAAAATTAATTACAAACCCATTAATCCATTATATTATTTCTAAGACCATTAATCCATTATACTTTAAAAATTTTGGGCCCCTCCCCTGAATTAGGCCTTAGGCGGTCGCCCAGCTGGCCCTAGGCCAGGGCCGACTCTGGAGGCAGCGATCGAGCGAGGAGTTGGAGATGGTTTGTGTGGCGAGTGTGAGAGGAGCAGCATGGTCGATAGCGGCGACGTGGCGGGGTGCAGATGTTGGCTGCGGTGGACGTCGGGTGCAAGAACAGCAATGGTGGTGATGATGCTGGTTGGTCGTGCGCATGCGAGAGGGCGAGGGTGTTGCTGAAGAAGTGGTTGAGGCAGTGGAGTCGGTGATGGTTGCGGTTGCTTCGGGTGCTGTAGTGGTGTTGAGGAGTCGGCGAGGGTGAGGCAGCAAGCAATGGAATTTTTTCCGTACTAACCCACTTTTTGAAAATATTGAGCGATCTGATCCACTTTCAAAAATATTTACCCAGCTGACCCAGTTTTGTACACGTCAGCATTAGCAGTTATTGGAAATAATGGCAAAGGTTATTTATATGTCGTTGTTTCCAATAGCGGCATCTGTTAAATTTTTTTTTTGCATGCCGCTATTTGAAGTAACAATATCAGTTAACTTATTCCCAATCGTAGCACTCTCTCTAACTTGAAAAAAAAATGCAAGTGTGTAACAATCCTATAGCTGATGTCGTTGTTTGGAACAGTGGCAACAGTTCATTTTATTACTTATACTGGCTAATCTATTACTGTGAACTGTTGCCGCTGTTTCTAAGAACGACAATAGTTATCTCATGTCGTTGTTTGAAAAAAACGATTGTGGAGGAAGAGAGTTTAATGAGTATTATAACTGATGAGTTTGCTATCTCTACTTTATTTAATTAATTTTAGTCACTCTTTGTTCTTATCATCATGTACATTCCAATCAACTCGTCTTATTGATGATATCGATGGTATCCATATTGATGGTAGTGATACTATTCATAAATAAGTGCATCTACAAAGAAAATAAGAAACCTGATGACAAGCCGACTCCGAGTGAGTACGACATCCTTCCTCTTTAGTGCAGTCCACAGTTTTTCGTCGATCATCCAATTTAATTCAGTTATTCATAAGAATCAGGGCCGGCCCCCACCTTGAGGCCGGTGAGGCGCCCGCCTCAGGCCCCCAATTTTTTTACAATTTTAGGGGCCCCAAATTTGTATTCTCCTTATAAATATAGGTACGTATTTTGCGCGTAAAAAATATATTGTTGTCAGGGGGCCCCAATAATAATTATTTGGGCCTTTCGCCTCAGGCCGCGGGAAACTCAGGACCAGCCCCAGTAAGAATTGCATTGAAATCTGCACTTGCTCTCCCTTGCACAATTCTATTAGTTATGTCCACATTAGCTGGATCATTCGAAGCTCTTTAGAATATAAATACTAAATCCTTAACACAATTACATAAGCATCAAACCATCTACTTTGGCACAAAAAAAGTTTGTTACTACTATCAAGATAATGTTTTTCGAGTAAAAAGAGAGGTGGCAGATTATTTACCAGGAGAAATCAATTCAGTGAGATTCGTAGAAAAGCTCCATGTTTGAGTGCTGTTGCCGTGGTTGATGCAGGGTGTAGACATTGGAACATTTTAAATCAAATGGGTAGTTTTGATTTTTCTGGGAGGTCCTAAATCCTAATTTTGTTTTTTTCTAAGTAGTTTTAATAATTGATCGATGAATAAAACTATATCTTTATACACTAATGCAGAATTTTGTTTTAAACTAATGCCAAAAAAAAAAAAAAAAAATTTCCGTTGCCGGGACTTGAACCCGGGTCTCTCGGGTGAGAGCCGAGTATCCTAACCAACTAGACTACAACGGATTTCAACGTATCACAATAATATTTAATGATCTTATAATGATTCCTGTACCATATCACCAATTAAGATTGAAGCTCATGGTTTAAAATCTCAGTATACATAATTTAAACTTTTGATGCAGTTGAAAAATCTTCAGTTTGATTCTTACTACATCTACATCTAGAGATAATATTTACATGTTGTGCCGATCCCCAAAATCAGAAAACTTATGACAGAAAAGACTTGAGGGTGTTCCTTCTCTCTAACAATTATGGTCGTCCATGGTTCTTTTTCTTTTGAAGGAAATGTAGAGTGGCCTCCGTATTCTATTAATGAGAAAATAACGAAATAATCCAGTTTTTACTGGGAACATACAGTACAGACAAGGAATCAAACAGGAAATAACATCAGCCTTCCGCCAACATCTCTGAGAGGGATAAAAAATCAAAACAAAGCAACGTGCGATAACAAAGATAAGGGTCCCTCCCCCTGGAGGGTGGGAGGCTGTCTACTCCATTGTTAGGCCAAGATCGAGGTGGGAGGCTGTCTACTCCATTGTTAGGCCAAGCTCGATCTCCTCGTCATTGTAACCCTGTTTGACAGTGTCAATTCTCTCACTCTGGTTTTTGCACATGCACGTTGGATGGCTTGAAGATTGCTACTAAATGATAATTAATCAACCCCCACTTCAATGCAACTGTTATTGCATGCATTGATGTAAATGCAATTTGTATTTTTATTTTTATTTATTTTATTTTATTTTATTTTTTGAGTCGAAAGATGATACATAGTATCATCAAAATCCATTCCATTAGAGCATCCACAATGGTGTTTCTAATTTTTTAACAAAATGGCAGCTACAGTAAAAGCAAATAGTATATTTTTGAGAAAGACGCGCCATGATGTTTCGTCCGTCAGTTTGTTTTATTTATAGATTTAATTAATTACTAATTAACTATTAAAATATATTAATTAAATAAATTAAATAATATAAGGGAAAAAGGGGTATGAGCAACTTGCTCATTTGGTAAATAAGCAATTGATGATGTTGCATACATGTAATTGAAAAATCATTAAAAGGGTTAGTTGTCCAATGTATCACATGCCCTTGTATGAATCATTAAAAGGGTCTGGCCCTTGTATGAATTTTTTTTTTCATTATTAATTGAAGTACATGAATTTGTAATTGTATAACAAGTACATGAATTAGTTAAAGAACAAGTATATGAATTTGTAATTGTATAACAATTGCAAAAAATAAAATTTCATAAATAATTGAAGTACAAGAATAAATAAAGTACATGATTAAATAAATTTGAACTTCTCGAATAAAATTAAGTACATGAATAAAATTCATACAAATTTGTCTATTTAGCTCAAATCATCAAATTACAAATCAAGGGAATTACTTGAATTTAAAGATCGAGATGGCCTCTACTTAGATTGAAGAGAAGGCATTGGACTATTGTCGTGTACTTCAACTTAACCTAAATATAGAATCTCATCACTCTACATTTTTCCATAAATTACAATTAATTGAACAACATTTTAATGTAAATTAACTAAATTTAATCGTTCATTCATCGCTACTTGTTGATCCACCTCCAGCTTGTGCTTCAAGTAAGTCTTGAGTCATCTCTTCCGCTTTCATCCAATCTTCGGCGCACACTAGCATCTCCAAATTTTTGGCTGTCAATCGGTTCCTGCTCGGGCTCATTATCCTGCCACCAAGAGAAAAAGCACTTTCCGATGCAACAGTTGACACCGGTGTTGTTAGCAGATCTTTAGCCATACGGGAAAGAATATTAAAAATTGCTTCATTAGTTTTCCAATATTGTAACACATCTTCTACATCTTCAACTGCACATTGTGCATTATGCCAATTCAACTCATTAGGTGAATTGGTCCTTGCCTTTTTCGATTTAATAAGATTTAAAACACCAATACTAGCCTGACTCTTTCCCTTTGCTAATATGGAGGAAGAAGAAGAAGAAGATTGAACATTTTGTGTTTGTATTTGAATAGTGTTAGCTGAATAAATCCTATCATAAGAATCATATAACCTAGTCAAAACATTCTCAAATTTACGAGTAAAAGCAATATGATCAAAATCTAGTATTGCATCGTGTGGGGCATAAGTGTAAAAAATTTCGATTAATTTTTTTGTACCTTCTAATTTAATCATAGGATTCATTACACTAGCTACACAATATAACATAGGAATTGGATGAAAATATTTCAAAAACTTAACATATGTCGCATTAACCATATCTCCAATAAAAGGGTCATTTTGTAAATATTTAATTGTTGTCATCATAGTCACAATTTCAAGTAAAATACCACTAGATGTAGATGTATATGTTTTCGAAAATTGCAAAGTTGCATCGTTAAAAGGTTGTAAAAATTTATATAAACTATCGGCAATAAACCAAAAATCATCATCTAACAAACAATTTTGCATACTCATTGCGACACAAAAATCTCTAAGATTAAAACGATAATGAAGAACAACACCTAATAATTCAAAGGTAGAATTCCAACGATGTCGTACATCTTTGGGAAAACGTCTACATACAATGCCCCTAAGTTTACACCAATCATGAAAAGCTTGATAAATTGGACCACTCAATGAAATATAATGTACACAATCTCTCATAGCTTCTAGTTTATCATTTTCATATTTTAGTGCATCTTGCACACAAAGATTTAAAATGTGACAAGCACACCTAACATGAAAAATTTCGGGTTTCACAGGATCTAAAGTAGTTTTTAAACTCTCAATTGCCTTAGTGTTATTGGATGCATTATCAAAACCAATAGCAAACACTTTATCATGAATAAAAAAATTATTGCATGCTTCCATAATGTGTTCGGCTATAATTTCACCCTTATGTGGGTACCTAACATATCCAAAAGAAATTATTCTCTTTTGAAGTAACCAATCCGAATCTACCCAATGACATGTTACACACATCATTGGAACCCCGTTTACTCCTACCCACCCATCCGATGTCAATGAAACTCTAGTGTTTAGTGATTTTAGTGTTGCTATCAAAAAATCCTTACTCTTATTGTAAACTAATTTACAATCACCCTTAACAACATTCCTAGCAATTTTTTTAAAATGGGGGTTGAAGGTTTCTTGTACAAAATCCTCTACATATTTTTGTTCACCAAACGAATATGGCAATTCACCCCTAATAACTAATTTCGCGATTCCCTTACGAACGTGTTCGTGATCATATGTATGACTATCTACTTGACCGGTTTTAGGATGTATTTTTTGTTGTGTGAGGTTAATTATCTTTCGAAAATTGTGGTTGACATTTATTTAAGTGACGTTGAAGTGTACCCGTGCCCGATCCTACTTTAAACTTATATGGGGTTTGACACTTCTTACATATTTTAAGTCCTACACTCTTATCATTTTGTGAAGGGACAAAATTGAAAAAATTGTGTACTTCCGAAGTAGTCCCTCTAGTTTTCTTTGAGGTTAGAGAAGGACCTTATTCCGATGGTTGTGGTTCTACATGATCTTCTATTTCTATAGGATTTGAGTATGTTTCATTCAAATCGGGAAAACTATCATAATTAATAAATGTGTCTTCACTATCTATATATTGGTTAGGAATGGAAGGAATGTGATGACTAGTAGATTCTTGACTACTATGCCTACCACCACCGCGTGATCGATTAGAGGCCATTTAACTATGAAAAAATAAAAATGAAGTAGTGAGTGAGTAGTGTATGTTTCTTTTACCACTTTACCAAAATTTAAAATAAAATCTAAAAAAAATGAGAGAAAGAAGATCAAGAAAACACAAATTATATGACAATAAAGAAGTAGTATGCTATGTTAATTCTACAAATTAAAATTATACTAAAATGAGTAGTGTATGTTTCTTTTACCACTTTACCAAAATTAAAAAGAAAATCTAAAAAAATGAGAGAAAGAAGATCAAGAGAACACAAATTATATGACAATAAAGAAGTAGTATGATATGTTAATTTTACAAATTAAAATTATACTAAAATACCGTAAGAAAGTTGAGACTTGAGTTGTTGTTGTTGAGAAAGTTGAGACTTGAGTTGTTGTTGTTGAGAAAGATGAGACTTGAGTTGTTGTTGTTGAATGAGTTGATCACTTTGATTGTTGTTGATTTCCTTCCTTCAAATTTGATCTTGATCACTTGAAAGATTGTTGAAAGAATAGTAGAGAGAAAGATAGTTGAGTGAATTGGTGAAGAGAAATGAAAGGAATGATGTTGTATTTATAGAAAATGTAATTTTTTTGATTTCCTAAAGTACCCCCCAAAACTAGCCGTTATAAATCCGTTGGGGGGTATTTTGGTAATTTAAATTTTTTTTAAAAATTTTCAGGGGAAAAAAAAAACACAGCCAACGGTCCGCCCGGCCCGGCCCGAGCCCGCACGGGCCGGTTCAACCGGTCCCGGGCCTCTAGCGGGCCGGGCTAGACCGGGCTGGTTTGGGAAATTAAGGGACCGGCCCTGAACCGGTTCAATGGGGGCCGGTTCAAGGGCTGGACCGGTTATGAGGGGGGCCGGGCCGGGCCAGCCCGGCCCCGATGCCATCCCTAATGGATGACGGTGGCGCCAACTCATCGCCGATGCCAGCAGGTCCCACCTCTCTTTCTACAAATAACGCTCCAGTGCGAACTCGCTTCCTCTGACCGATGTACATGCAATTGTTTTTTTGATGTACATACAATTGTTAGTTGCAGAATACTGAGATAATTAACATACCATGCAAGTGTTAAGAGAAGGTGATTGATAACGTACCATACTTCTCGGGGGTAATTAGCCACCTCTTCGAACGTACACTCGGTAAATATTGAGATAAGCAGCTTTGAGACCCAGCTGCTTACTTAGAGCAGACAACTCGACTTTTATCTTAGAGTTGAATAATATTGCCACCTCATTAAACTTCTCATAACACCCTTAATTGAGAACCCATTAGAGTCCGAACAACTGGGAGGCATCCCATTGGTGGAACTTTCCCACCAATGCAAATCTTTTTCCACCTAATCGGTTTATTTCCTGAAAGTGAGAAGGAAATTCTACCTGTTAGCAAATTGATTAATGGGTCGTATTTTTATTGCATTAAATATCTTAATTTGCTTCCTAAGTTCGTTATTTGAAATTAAAATAGAAAAAGCTAGGAAATACTATTACTATAAAGAAGATTACATGTAAAGAAGAGCGAAATTAAAAAAAAAATATATGAGATAGATGCAAAAGGTTGCAAATTAACGACAGAGGTGATTACAGGGTAGAGGATTCCTTCAATCGCCCGGACTTGGGAGCTTAATAAGGTTAGGGATTATATGATAAATGATATGGGTCGGATGACGTGACCCCTCCTAGACCACATGATCCCTTCAGGAAGCATACATCACCGGATCATCCAGATCCGCCACGTCAGCGTCAGAAAACCGCCTGGGCCCCTGCCACGTCAGCTTGGAAACCGCCCGGGCCTCTGCCACGTCAGCCTGGAAACCGCCCGGACCTCTGCCACGTCAGTCCTATATCGCTTGGGTTTCCACCGCTTCAGGTCCACGGGCAACCGGGTCCAGACCCGACCCCAAATGGGTCCAGACCCGGTTGACTTCTCCTATAAATACCAGACCCTTTCCCCCTTACTCAGGTAATCGATCTTTTCCACTCAAAACCCTAGTTACTATTACTCTCTCTCAGTAGCTGATTAGATCGTCGGAGGGTCTGCCACCGGGACCAACCCCGGTGTTCCTAGACCGTCTGCAGGTACACGAGACATCGGATTCGAGCCTCCTAATCCAAGCCGAGCATCCAGCCTCCACCTCACTACCGCCTACTTCCGTACCGTTCGCCCGGCTGAGGATCGTCCGCACCGGAGCTTCCTCTACCAATACAAATCGAGTAAGAACTCACACTTGGTGCATCCACACGCCTCCCAAAAACAAACCGCATCAGGTTGGCGCCGTCTGTGGAAAACGCATAGTGCGTACGCCGACCTGAGTCCAACCATCAACGGTACCCCGTCTGCCCGATCTCGCATGGTGCCCAAGGCCAAGAAAACCGTTACCTCTGTGCGTCGGCAGGACGCGCCTCCTCAGGGTGCCGACGCTGACGCTCATGGATCCAACAACCCCGGAGCCAGTCACGGACACCAACCGGGGGCCTCCCGACCAGTCCTGTAATATCCCGATTTTTCTTAATACATAAAGATTATTTATTTTTCATATGGTATGCTTGTGTAGCATGTGACTATTATTTTCTCCACATGATGAATAAAGTATATTGTTTCCTATAAAGTATTTTTCTTAAAGCCCAATGTTGATTCATTTATTTTCTCTTTTAAAATATTTATTTTGGCCCAAATGAACTTAAGCCCATAAATTTAACCTTTTATTTATTCCTACAACTTATTTTGTGTAACACCTTTTCTATATATGAAACTTATTATATTTTTGTACAAATTTTATTAGTGTGAGTTGTGCATGCACGTGCATTTTTCATACACGTGCATTGAGCACACTCCTTGGCCGGATTGAGGGTAGTGGGATCATGGGCGGTTGGATTGTGTGAGTGTGGGTAGTTTCTCAACTCCCTATTGCATCTCAACCTTTGATCTTGTAACTTCCCAATAGATCTTAGCCCTCCATTCTATTTATCTCCTAGTATAAATACCTCTCCCATCTCCCTATCTCCTTTACACTAAGATTTTCTAAGATTAAGTGAGAGTATTCGTGAGTTTGTGTGGGAGCTTTTCTGTGGAGACAAGCAGCATTTCTGAGGAGCTCGGTGTGGAACAAAGGAGCAAGGAGTGCAGTACCGTATTGAAAAGTTTTTTTGCGGGATTTCGTTTATTTCTTCATATAAGGTGGGTGTTTCTCAGGACTTCTAATGTAGGAATGATACTATAATTATTATGATTGATACCATGCTATAAAAAGTGAATTGAATGTAGTAGAAATTGCTTGAATATGCTATTAATATTGAGAACGGGACTGTCGGTACAGTCGACTGCCATGTGAGCCAGCCGACTGGTACGAGACACTTTTTATGATGTGTTGATAAACATGTGTGCGAATGGACTTGATGGTGTGATGACTAAATTGATATTTTTCCCTATGACACATATGACGGAGGGAAGGTAAATGAATGAGAAGAGCTAGTGATGATTAATAACTTAGAATTGTCGGAGCAGTCGACTGATGTTGTGTCATGTCGACTGGTACTTCAATCTGACCGTGACTATTTGGAAGTTCCATAAATTAGGATATTCCAGTATGTAGACCCAGTTTAATGACTTGAGATTTATATCTTCATCATCGTACGAAGTTATGAACAATGTGAATGCATGTTTAAGTATCGTTTCTAAAGAAAAGAGCATATTAATAACTTGAATTTTCATGTTTCGTCGTTACTGAACAAATAAGGAATGTGGTGTTTATAAAATATGGAATGTGTGTATACTGTAAGGAAAATGCATGTGAGAACGGTTAAAGAATAATGTTTATTTTGAATTATGGAACTGATCAGTCGACCGAATGCGTGTAGCAAGTCGACTGAGCTGAACTCAGGGTTGTGCTGTTGGAAATCTCAGGACAGACGACTGATGGATGAACAGTCGACTGTCATGTGGTGGACACTGTGAACATGAAAAGTTGCGGGACAGGCGACTGGTTGTGTACAACAGTCGACTATCCCGAGCATTTATGATGATCCTGTATGTGACTGTATGAGTCGACTGGTGTTCTTCCAAGTCGACTGTACAGAGTGGACTTGGATATATCTGAATTCATGTTATTTACTGTTGGTAATTGTGAACTTTATGATTTAAGTCGATGGACTTTGTTTATGGCTGTATGAATTATGTGAAATGAATCGTAGATGAGAATTGAGAATTAAATGAAAATATGAAATGTTAAATCATGATAAGAAAGTTTGTGAGAGTCTAAAATAAATTATGAGCTGATGATGCTCAATTGGATATTGTGAATTTGAAATTGAACGAAAGAGTAGCTAAGTCTCCCCGGCAGTGAAATGAAATGATGTTGAGAAATAGACCAAGGTTGGTCATGTGAAATGAAATGATAAGTCCGGTTGATGGAGAGGCTAACTCTAGAGCTTGATTTTTATTCATGATTCTAATCAATTTAATACATAGTGTGGAGGTGATGAAGGTGAGAGAAAAACATGAGTATGAGAGCTAGGATACGGTGCGGGTGTGTGGGCCGCAGAATGCATGCTTGATGAGTCAAGACATGGCGTGGGCACAACTCAGTAATGATCGGACTTTAGTCACGCTTGTGGGATGTTTTGGTGACTGCAAGAGGATTGTGTTCAGGGAGGAGGCTGAATTGTCGCAGAATGCATGCTTGACGAGTCAAGACATGGCGCGAAATTCTACTCCAGGGGCCAGGATACATGCTTGTACTCATAGAATCATCTAGGATACTCACTGGAATTACAGAAGTAGAGTAAGTCATGGCGGGGGATTGAACCCTACAAAAATGAAGAACGATTAAGAGGCTTGCCCTCGAACCTATGTAGTATGGGATGCATAGAATTCGAACAAGTGCGCATTAGTGTCATGTTAATTAAATAAATTGCATTAAGGATTAAGTGCACAATCACGACACGACATCATTAAAAGTTCCCTTTAGTTTTTACATGTTTATATTGAACAAGTTGTGATTTGTTAAGAAATGAGATCCATTATACTGTTTCTGGCATAGAGAGGATGGCCATGTATAATTATCGTCGGTTGAATAAACTGACGTACCCACAGTTTTGTATGCAGGATAAATTACATGTAAAGAGGAATGGATGCATAAAGATCTCATTATGTTGTTGTTCATTTATGTAAATGTTGTATATTTTGCTTCCGCTGTGTAAATTTAAATGTAAGATGTTGTAACTCTGATGTAAAAAGAAAAGTTTGAATTTCCTTGTAAAATTGTACTCAAAGAAAGCGAAAAGATCCTGAAGAACATCTCGAATTCAGTGATTTGGGATTCGGGGCGTTACAGAGTGGTATCAGAGCCAGGCTCTTCTATGCTTTCACACTTGTACAAGTTTATAAGGAACGACACCTTAGATGTGGACATTAGAGTGTGGGTTTGAGTTTAGAGATTTAAATGTAAGTGACTTACATTTGTGTTGCTCTATGATTTATGCTTCTTCCTCTCTACTTCTAAGATGGCTGATCACTTCGACCCTGCTGGAGGCGACGACTGGCATATTATTGAGGAAGAGTACCATCCTGGACAGGCTGATTCTGAGGACGAGTATCATCCTGGGCAAGCAGATTCCGATGATGAGGAGTACCCTGAATCTAGAGAGATTACCCCACCGCCGGATTCATCTGACGATTCTTCTTCCGATGAAGAAGAGGGACCAGCTCTGAGTGGCACTGTGGCTTCTCTTCAGAGGCAAGTGGATACCCTGAAGTATAGAGTGGGAGTTTTGGAGGCTCAGCTAGCGCAGCGGAAGGCCGATTTCTCTGTTCTCAGTCACCGAGTATGGGAACTTGAGAAGAGAAAGAACCTGACGGATGTGTTGAAGGACCAAGTGGATGAACTGCGGGATGAACTTCGAGCAACGAAGAGGACCCGTAGAGATTAGATTGTCCTAGTTTCTATTTTCTTCTATTCTGATGTCGAAAATGTTTTTAATTCGAATGTATAAACTTTGGAATTCAATGCAAGTTGGTTTAAATTCTTGTCTTATGCTTCGAATTTAATGGATCTTTTGCATCAGAATATGTCGAGAAGGGGAGCCAGGAATGGCGAAGGTTTGGATCTGGAGACTGAACTTGCCAGGGTTTACCAGACGCTGAATGCAGTGGCTGCGAACCAAGGAAGGGGACCGGTGAACCCAGTACCCGAGGCAATTAAGCTAGTTGAATCATTCAAGAGAATGAAACCACCAGTGTTCGAGGGAAAGTCAGACCCAGATGCGGCTGACAACTGGATTCGGCAAGTGGAGACAATCTTCGAGGTGTTGGAGACACCGGAGGGCAGCAAGGTCAAGTTGGCAACTTTGCAGTTGGAGAAGGATGCGGCTATTTGGTGGCAGTCGATGAAGAGGACCATGGGTGGCTTGTTGCTTGGCTGGAAGGAATTTCTGGAAGAATTTCGCAGCCACTATTTCCCCTCCGACGTCCAGGAGAAGAAGGCCATGGAGTTTCTGTCACTCCAGCAAGGCAGCATGTCAATAAGGGAGTATGAGACTAAGTTTACTCAGCTCTCCAGGTATGCTCCAGAACTGGTGATGGATGAGGCGAAGAAGGCTCGCAAGTTCGAGCATGGTCTGAGGCCAAGCTTGAGGTCTCGTATGATACCTCTTGGTATCAGGCGATTCGATAAACTGGTCAAGAGGGCGGCAGCGACGGAGGCGGATATGGAGCAGTTCCATGTTGCTCAGCACCAGAGGAACAACTGGCAGTCCGAAAAGAGGCCTGCACAATCGGAGAGTTTCAAGGGGCAACCATCTGCACAGAGGTTCAAACCGACAGGGGCGAACGCTGTCAGTGTAGCTGGAAGACCTGGAAACGATGTAGGGAGACCTTCTGCAGTCACTTGCTTTAACTGTGGTGAAGTGGGACATTACCAATCTCGATGTCTCAAACCGCGGGCTGGCAATCACAATGTGCCAATACAGCAGACTGGGAAGAGGCCGTACCAGTCAGAGCGAGTATTTGCTTTGACGGAAGCTGATGCTGATGAGGCAGATCAGGTCATCTCTGGTACGAGGGCTGATGTTTAGTGTGGTTTCTGTCATTTCTCCTTCCCGTTCATATTGTGAAACTGTTATGTAATGGTATGTATTATGTAACAGGAGAACTCTATCTTAATGGAAAGAAAGCTGTTGTATTGTTCGATACTGGATCCTCTCATACTTTTGTGTCTCCTAAGTTTGCTAAAGTGTTGGGAGCTGAACCGAAGATTTTTCCAGGCAAGATCTTAGCAGTAGCTACTCCATCAGGGGAAACTTTGACCACTGATCGGTATTATGCTGATTGCGAGATAGTGATTGGGGATCGAATCTTTGACATTGATCTGATCGAGCTGACTATCTTGGGGGTCGATGTTATCATTGGCATTAATTGGATGTCGGTGTACAGTGCAAGCATCGAGTGTAAGACCAAGACCGTAACAGTGAAGGCTCTAGGTGGACCTGAAGTCACTTTCCAAGGGAAGCAGAAGTATTCTAAGCTGGTGGCAACTATCCGCAAGGAAGAGACTCCTGTGGAATTGCAAGGGATTCCTGTGGTTCGGGACTATCCGACAGTGTTCTTGGAAGATTTTCCTGGGTTGCCTCTGCATCGTGATGTAGAATTCAGCATCACTGTTCAACCGGGAAGTGCACCCATTTCTAAGGCACCGTATAGGATGGCTCCAGTGGAATAGGATGAAGTGAAACGGCAGATTGGGGAACTGTTGGGAAAAGGCTTTATTCAACCTAGTGCGTCACCTTGGGGAGCACCAGTGCTTTTGGTAAAGAAGAAGGATGGATCGATGAGAATGTGTATCGATTACCAAGAGCTGAATAAGGTCACTGTTCAGAACAAGTATCCGATTCCTCGAATTGATGATTTGTTCGATCGTCTACAAGGAGCAGCTGTATTCTCCAAAATAGATCTTCGATCAGGATATCACCAAGTTCGAGTGAAAGCTGAAGATGTGCACAAAACTGCATTTAGAACTCGGCATGGGCATTACGAATTCTTAGTTATGCCATTCGGAGTGACGAATGCACCCGCAATCTTCATGGATTTAATGAACAGAGTTCTGAGGCCGTTCATTGATTCTTTCGTCGTGGTGTTTATCGACGATATCCTCGTGTACTCCAAGTCTGAGGAGGAGCACACTGAGCACCTGGCAGCAGTTTTGCAGAAATTGGAAGAGCAGCAGTTGTATGCCAAGTTATCCAAGTGCAATTTCTAGAAATTTGAAGTGGCATTCCTAGGTCACATCCTTTCTAAAGAGGGAGTGGCAACTGACCCTCAGAAGATAGAGGCAGTGAGAGATTGGGCTAGGCCTATGTTGTTGGTTTCTAGTTCCCTAAATAAATAGATAAAACTAGACACAAATTATAAAACCTCGCAAGTGCACGAATCGTTTGACAAAGCGTAGCAATAGCAAGGGTCGATCCCACAGAGATTGTAGATTTCAACTTACTAATCAATAAAACCTAAGAAAATACCAATCATAGAGTTTTGTTCTAAAAGTCTAAAAGAAATGAAAAGATTAAAACTAAATTAAGAAGTGTTGAATCACAAATATCTCTTGAATAGTTGGGCTGTTGATCTCCACCAATAGTCAGTAATGCTCAGTTACCTTCTAAACTTACTTCTAATTACTCATGTTTGTTCTCTTTAAGGGCATGGTATCTACTCCTTAAAGTAATGTTTCCCTAAGCTAAGAATTAGGCATGGTATCTACTCTAATTCGTTTCTTTCCTTAAGTGTTTAGCATGGTATCTACTAAGTTGCACTTAAAGAAAACATAAGAACAGTGGAAACGAACAAACACTCAAAGTTCTAGAAATTGGTATCAGATCTAGATCCCTTAAGTTGATTGAACCAAGAACCCCTAAAGCTTCCCTTGTTACAAGTTTTGGGCACGAGATACGGGTCGTCTCAATATGCTCATATAACAGATTCAGATTTCTAACTCACAAACTTGATAATATCAGATTTTGTATGGCAGTCGACTGGCTGTCACCTTCAGTCGACTGCTCTTATAACTTCTGAACAAGTTTGACTGTTATAAATCTATATCAATTCAATTAGATTCAATCAATAAGTAAAATAGAAGGATTCAGAAGAACATAGCATTACATAACTACGGTTTCAATCTACCCAACTATGAAATTAATTCCACATAATAATACTTTTATTGCTTAACAAGTTCAAATACATGATCAACATAAAAGAATAGAGATGGAGAAAATAAACTAATGAAGTCCGGCAATAAGGTCGACTGGCTGTCACACAGTCGACTGCCTTCGAGTACTGGATCTCCTCTCTCCTTCCTCGATGCTGATAGAATGATGCTCTGGTTTGAAGTCTTGATGTGGTTGTTGGTGGTGATGGATCAAGAGATATATTATGAATAATGCTTCTTTTCTCATATTTATAGAACACAGCTGTGAATTAGGGTTTTGCACTTTTTCAGGAAAGTCCTTCTTTATTTGATTTGGTGATTTATTTCTTTCTCTTTTCTTCTTTCCTTCCTTATCTGTTCACCACGTGCTCTTGGAAATCCCCAGTCTCTAGATTTGATTTGTTATTCGCATAAAATCTGGATTCCAATAGATTTGAAATTAGATTTGGATGAATCTTCGAATATCTTATCTTTTGACTCTGCCGTCGATCAGTCGACTGGCTTTAAATATAAGTCGACTGTGTCGAGACTTCAGTAGTTTCATGACTCATCAGCCCAGCCGACTGTTGTGTAAACTTGATTCCCTCTGTCCAGTCGCCTGTAGGCATGATCAGTCGACTGATCTCTTCAGTTTCCTGTGTTTCATCCTTACAATCCTGGATTTGCTTTGTTTTGCTGTTATAGACTGTTTCCTATGGAAAAGAGAAAATAAGAGTTAAATATCACATATAGAGCTTTTAAATGTGCATTTACATTAAGATTATTGCTTCTAAATGTGAATAATAATGTGTTCATCAGCCTACTACAGTGAAAGAAGTCAGAAGTTTTCTTGGGATGACTGGATACTACAGGAGATTCATTCAAGGTTATGCTCAGATAGCTGTGCCGCTTACTGAGTTGACCAAGAAGAATGTGAGCTTCAAGTGGACTGAGCAATGTGAGGCGAGTTTTCAGGAGTTGAAAGATAGGCTGACTACTGCACCTATCTTGGCTTTGCCTAGAGCAGGTGTTGAGTATGATGTTTATAGCGATGCTTCACATCGGGGGCTTGGTTGTGTCTTAATGCAAGAAGGTAAAGTAATTGCTTATGGGTTTAGGCAACTACGACCGCATGAGAAGAATTACCTGACTCATGATCTAGAGTTGGCTGCGATTATCTTTGCTTTGAAGCAATGGAGGCACTATGTGTACGGTGAGAAGTTGAATATGTACACAGATCACAAGAGCTTGAAGTATATATATCAGTAGAGGGATCTCAATCTGAGGCAGCGGAGATGGTTGGAAGTGCTCGAGGATATGCGACTTGAGATCAAGTATCATCCTGGAAAGGCTAATATTGTGGCTGATGCACTTAGTCGCAAGAGCAGTTTGGCCAGTTTGATTACAACTCAGAGGCAGCTGATTGAGGAGCTGGATCGAGCAAGTATTGAGGTTGTCTTGCAAGGATTGGGAGCGTCTTTATCTCAGTTGAAGCTTCAGCCTACTCTGAATGCAAGGATCATTGCAAGTCAGGAGGTTGATGCTGATATCTTGGAGATGAAGGAGCAGGTTGGTGCTGGCAGGTTGCCCGGATTTCAAACCAGGGATGGAGTGCTGTGGTTCGGAGATAGGCTGTGTGTTCCAAATCAGGCGGACCTGAAAGAGAGTATCCTTCAGGAGGCGCATGCTACTCTTTTGTCGGTACATCCTGGGAGTACTAAGATGTACAAAGACATCAAACAGCATTTCTGGTGGTCAGGTTTGAAGCGGGATGTGGCCGGATTTGTCGCGAGGTGTGAGGTTTGTCAGCTAGTCAAAGCCGAAAATCAGAGACCCGGAGGTCTATTACAGCCGTTACCTATTCCGGAATGGAAGTGAGATAACATCAGTATGGATTTCATCACGGGGTTGCCTAAGAGTTCTAAAGGCAATGATGCGATTTGGGTTATAGTCGATCGACTGACCAAGTCCGCTCACTTTTTGGCAATGAAACTCACTGCTTCGATGGACAAGTTGGCTGAGATGTATGTTGGTAAGATTGTCCGACTTCATGGTGTTCCCTCAACTATTGTGTCTGATCGAGATGCGCGGTTTACTTCGCATTTCTGGAGGAGTCTTCAGGCAGCTTTGGGTACCAAAACAGTTTTCAGCACTGCTTTTCATCCACAAACCGATGGGCAGACCGAGAGAGTCAATCGTATTCTCGAGGATATGCTTCGGTGTTGTATACTATACTTCGGAGGCAGTTGGGAAAGGCATTTACCTTTGGTAGAGTTTGCCTACAACAACAGTTTTCAGGCTAGCATTGGGATGGCGCCGTATGAAGCTTTGTATGGCAGGAAGTGCAGGACTCCTGTTTGCTGGTATGAAGTTGGGGAGCGTCAGTTGTTTGGTCCTGAGCTTGTGCAGCTGACTTCTGAGAAGATTGATCTGATCAGGAAAAGGTTGGTGGAAGCTCAGAGCAGGCAGAAAAGCTATGCAGACAACCGGAGAAGGGATCTTGAGTTCGAGGTTGGTGACTTCGTCTTTCTAAAGCTATCACCCAGTAAAGGTGTGGTTCGATTTGGCAAAGGCGGGAAGTTAGCCCCGAGGTTTATAGGCCCGTATAAGATATTGAAAAGGATCGGAAAAACTGCTTACCGGCTTGAATTACCGGAAGAGTTGTCTCAGGTGCACAATGTCTTTCATGTGTCTATGCTGAGAGGTTATATTCCAGACCTGAGTCATCATTTGCCTGAAGTGCCGGAAGGTTTGCAGTTAGACCTGAATTACATCGAGACTCCTGTCGAGATTGTTGACCGTAGGGAGAAAGTCTTGAGGAATAAGACGATACCGATGGTCAAGGTAGTCTGGAGAAACCACTTAGTTGAAGAGGCTACTTGGGAATCTGAGGAGAAGATGTTGAAGGACTATCCTGAGCTTTTTGCTTGATTGTATTTTTGTTTGATTGTATCTTTGTATCTTTTGTTGTTGTGGTGTTTTCTGTTTTCTCGCTCTTGGCTGCAGTTCCGGGGACGGAACTATTCTAAGGAGGGAGTGATGTAATACCCCGATTTTTCTTAATACATAAAGATTATTTATTTTTCATATGGTATGCTTGTGTAGCATGTGACTATTATTTTCTCCACATGATGAATAAAGTATATTGTTTCCTATAAAGTATTTTTCTTAAAGCCCAATGTTGATTCATTTATTTTCTCTTTTAAAATATTTATTTTGGCCCAAATGAACTTAAGCCCATAAATTTAACCTTTTATTTATTCCTACAACTTATTTTGTGTAACACTTTTTCTATATATGAAACTTATTATATTTTTGTACAAATTTTATTAGTGTGAGTTGTGCATGCACGTGCATTTTTCATACACGTGCATTGAGCACACTCCTTGGCCGGATTGAGGGTAGTGGGATCATGGGTGGTTGGATTGTGTGAGTGTGGGTAGTTTCTCAACTCCCTATTGCATCTCAACCTTTGATCTTGTAACTTCCCAATAGATCTTAGCCCTCCATTCTATTTATCTCCTAGTATAAATACCCCTCCCCTCTCCCTATCTCCTTTACACTAAGATTTTCTAAGATTAAGTGAGAGTATTCGTGAGTTTGTGTGGGAGCTTTTCTGTGGAGACAAGCAGCATTTCTGAGGAGCTCGGTGTGGAACAAAGGAGCAAGGAGTGCAGTACCGTATTGAAGAGTTTTTTTGCGGGATTTCGTTTATTTCTTCATATAAGGTGGGTGTTTCTCAGGACTTCTAATGTAAGAATGATACTATAATTATTATGATTGATACCATGCTATAAAAAGTGAATTGAATGTAGTAGAAATTGCTTGAACATGCTATTAATATTGAGAATGGGACTGTCGGTACAGTCGACTGCCATGTGAGCCAGCCGACTGGTACGAGACACTTTTTATGATGTGTTGATAAACATGTGTGCGAATGGACTTGATGGTGTGATGACTAAATTGATATTTTTCCCTATGACACATATGACGGAGGGAAGGTAAATGAATGAGAAGAGCTAGTGATGATTAATAACTTAGAATTGTCGGAGCAGTCGACTGATGTTGTGTCATGTCGACTAGTACTTCAATCTGACCGTGACTATTTGGAAGTTCCATAAATTAGGATATTCCAGTATGTAGACCCAGTTTAATGACTTGAGATTTATATCTTCATCATCGTACGAAGTTATGAACAATGTGAATGCATGTTTAAGTATCGTTTCTAAAGAAAAGAGCATATTAATAACTTGAATTTTCATGTTTCGTCGTTACTGAACAAATAAGGAATGTGGTGTTTATAAAATATGGAATGTGTGTATACTGTAAGGAAAATGCATGTGAGAACGGTTAAAGAATAATGTTTATTTTGAATTATGGAACTGATCAGTCGACCGAATGCGTGTAGCAAGTCGACTGAGCTGAACTCAGGGTTGTGCTGTTGGAAATCTCAGGACAGACGACTGATGGATGAACAGTCGACTGTCATGTGGTGGACACTGTGAACATGAAAAGTTGCGGGACAGGCGACTGGTTGTGTACAACAGTCGACTATCCCGAGCATTTATGATGATCCTGTATGTGACTGTATGAGTCGACTGGTGTTCTTCCAAGTCGACTGTACAGAGTGGACTTGGATATATCTGAATTCATGTTATTTACTGTTGGTAATTGTGAACTTTATGATTTAAGTCGATGGACTCTGTTTATGGCTGTATGAATTATGTGAAATGAATCGTAGATGAGAATTGAGAATTAAATGAAAATATGAAATGTTAAATCATGATAAGAAAGTCTGTGAGACTCTAAAATGAATTATGAGCTGATGATGCTCAATTGGATATTGTGAATTTGAAATTGAACGAAAGAGTAGCTAAGTCTCCCCGGCAGTGAAATGAAATGATGTTGAGAAATAGACCAAGGTTGGTCATGTGAAATGAAATGATAAGTCCGGTTGATGGAGAGGCTAACTCTAGAGCTTGATTTTTGTTCATGATTCTAATCAATTTAATACATAGTGTGGAGGTGATGAAGGTGAGAGAAAAACATGAGTATGAGAGCTAGGGTACGGTGCGGGTGTGTGGGCCGCAGAATGCATGCTTGATGAGTCAAGACATGGCGCGGGCACAACTCAGTAATGATCGGACTTTAGTCACGCTTGTGGGATGTTTTGGTGACTGCAAGAGGATTGTGTTCAGGGAGGAGGCTGAATTGTCGCAGAATGCATGCTTGACGAGTCAAGACATGGCGCGAAATTCTACTCCAGGGGCCAGGATACATGCTTGTACTCATAGAATCATCTAGGATACTCACTGGAATTACAGAAGTAGAGTAAGTCATGGCGGGGGATTGAACCCTACAAAAATGAAGAACGATTAAGAGACTTGCCCTCGAACCTATATAGTATGGGATGCATAGAATTCGAACAAGTGCGCATTAGTGTCATGTTAATTAAATAAATTGCATTAAGGATTAAGTGCACAATCACGACACGACATCATTAAAAGTTCCCTTTAGTTTTTACATGTTTATATTGAACAAGTTGTGATTTGTTAAGAAATGAGATCCATTATACTGTTTCTGGCATAGAGAGGATGGCCATGTATAATTATCGTCGGTTGAATAAACTGACGTACCCACAGTTTTGTATGCAGGATAAATTACATGTAAAGAGGAATGGATGCATAAAGATCTCATTATGTTGTTGTTCATTTATGTAAATGTTGTATATTTTGCTTCCGCTGTGTAAATTTAAATGTAAGATGTTGTAACTCTGATGTAAAAAGAAAAGTTTGAATTTCCTTGTAAAATTGTACTCAAAGAAAGCGAAAAGATCCTGAAGAACATCTCGAATTCAGTGATTTGGGATTCGGGGCGTTACAAGTCCAGCCCGACCTACGAGGGGTAATCCAGAACCGGCAGGCCAGCCGGCCCAGGGGAGGGGCCGCTTCCAACTCGGCCCCGAACCATCCCAAACCTCCGTCCCAAGGGCGAGGGCCAGCACTCAGCCGCATGGGCCGGCGCCCACCGGCTCAACAAAATTGAGCCGAGCGAGCCCCGATCACCCACCAGGAGTTCCAAGACTTTCGAAAAGAAATCATGGAGGCCATTCAGGGACCCCCCCGTCGATGACAGCGTCCACCGCTCTCGCTCCCGCTCGGATGCCATGGCCAGCGTGTCTCGCGTCCCGACCATCCAGCCGGAGTATGACCATGACATCTTGAAACGCCTCCAAGAAATGGAAGACCGCCTCGACCACTTCGGCGAAGGCGGCCCTAGGCCGACCCACGGATACAGGCCCGTCCGACCCCCGTTCTCCGCCGCCATCTTGCAGGTGAAAATATCCCGGATGTTCCGCCCACCTCAATTCGAGACTTATGACGGGGAGGGCGATCCGGCTGATCACATGGAGGGCTTCAAAACCCTCATGATGATTCACAGCGCATCGGATGCCCTCCTGTGCCGCGCCTTCCCCACCATCCTCAGGGGTCCGGCTTGGGAATGGTTCTCCAAGCTCGCCCCCGGTTCCATCTATTCTTTCGACCAACTGGAGGGCAATTTCCTCGCCCACTTTGTAACCAGCCAAAAGGTCGAGAGGACAAGTTCGTCCCTACTCGGCCTCCGGCAGAAGGAAGGAGAGTCGCTCCGGGTGTTCGTCCGAAGGTTTACCGCCGAGGCGCGGTCGGTCTCCTCCCTCGACCCAGGGGTCGCCTCGGCAGCATTCCGACACAACGTCCGTCATGGACAGCTAAAGGCCTCCCTGGCGAAGCGGCCCCCGATAGATTTCCCCGAACTCCTCAATCGGGTCGAAAAGTACATCCGAGCTGAGGAGGCCTTGAATCCAGAGGACTCGAAAGAAATCCCCGAGAAGGGAAAATGCAAGGCCGAGGAGGTCGAGCCAGCAAAGAAAGTCCCATGGGATGGGGGCGCCACCAAAAGGGTCCCTCCGGTCCCTCGCTTTGAGAGATACACTCTGCTGACGCAGAACGTGTCAACCATTCTCTTAGCAATCGAAGACAGGGACCTAATGCAATTCCACCCGCAGCCAAACAGCAACAACAGTAATAAGAGGGATAAGCGGTTCTACTGCCGCTTTCACCGGGACAATGGGCACGACACGGATCATTGTTGTGCCCTTAAGGACGAGATCGAAGCCCTCATCCAACGAGGGTACCTCCGGGAGTTCAAATGGGAAGACGCTCGGGACCAGAGGGATACGAGGAACAGGAGGGCTTCCCCTCCTCCTCGAGCGCCCAGACAGCGCCCCGAGCTGGACTAGGAGCCTGAAGAGCCCGAGGGTTAGGCTATCTTACATTGCGTCTACGGTGGGCCAATGGGAGGGGAGTCCAATGCTTCTTGCAAGGCGTTCGTCCGGGATGTCAACACCGTCCAGGGCCCCCTCTCCCCCCAGGTCCAGCAACTTCCTGTCTCCTTCTCGGGGGAAGACCTGGAAGGAGTTCGGCTCCCGCACTGTGATGCACTTGTTGTTAGCCTCAGCATGGCGAACTTCGAAGTCCGGCGCATCCTTGTTGACAACGGAAGTTCGGTGAACATCCTCTTTTTGGAAGCCTTCGAGAACTTGAAGCTCTCCCGAGATAAGCTAAAACTTGCCGGATACACTTTGCATGGATTTTCCGGCGTTCCGGTGCCAATAGAGGGGATCGTCACTTTAGACGTCACAGCTGGTACTACCCCACACCGAAGGACTGAGTCAATAGACTTCATGGTTGTTAACATCAAGGCAGCTTACAATGCCATACTCGGCCGTCCCGGGCTTTGCTCCCTCCAGGCTGTTCCCTCGGCCTACCACTAGAAGATGAAGTTTCCTACCAACACTGGTGTCGGATTGTTCGAGGAAACCAAGAAGCTGCACGATCGTGCTACATGATGGCGATCGGGGGCGGGGTATTCCCCCTCGATGCCATCGAGCTGCAGCCCGAGAGAATGCAACCGAAATCGGAACCAGCAGACTAGCTGGAAGAGGTCTCGTTCGAGACATGTGACGCGTCAAGGTGTTTCCGAGTAAGCTGTTCCCTTGCTCCCAACCTCAAAGCTGCCCTGGTCAGCTGCATTCGCCGCAATGTCGACCTCTTCACCTGGAAGCCCTCTGACATGCCTGGCATCTCCGAGGATCTCATCATGCACAAGCTCAGCGTGATCCCCGGTTCAAAGCCGGTCGTCCAGAAGCGACGTAAGTTCTCCCCGGAGCGACAGTAGGCAGTAAATGCAGAAGTAGACAAACTCTTGTCTGCTTGTTTCATACAAGAGGTCAGCTACCCGGAGTGGCTGGCGAACGTTGTAATGGTCAAAAAGGCGAGCGGAAGCTGGAGGATCTGCATAGATTTCACTGACCTCAACAAGGTGTGCCCCAAAGATCTGTTCCCTCTTCCCGGCATCGACGCTCTGATCAATGCCACATCAGGTCACGAGCTCCTGTCCTTCATGGACCCCTTCTCCAGCTACAACCAGATCCGAATGTACCCTCCCATATAGCCAAGACGTCCTTTGTTACGGACCAAGGGCTTTATTGTTACCGGGTGATGCCCTTCGGGCTGAAGAATGCCGGTGCCACTTATCAAAGACTCGTTAACCGAGTCTTCAAGAATCAATCGGGTGCAACATGGAGGTGTACGTCGATGACATGCTCGTCAAAAGCCAGCAGGGACAGGATCACGTCGCCGACCTGGAAGAGGCCTTTGGGGTCCTTCGGACCCACAACATGAGGCTCAACCCGGCGAAGTGTGCATTCGGCGTCTCGTCGGGAAAGTTCCTCGGGTTCATCGTCAGCCAGCACGGCATCGATGCGAACCCCGAAAAAATCCAGGCCATAATAGACATGGCCCTTCCTAGGAACATCAAAGAAGTCCAGAGGCTGACGGGAAGACTGGCGGCCATTGACCGTTTCCTCTCCAAATTCGGAGAGAAGTCCCTTCCGTTCTTTAAGGCACTGCACGGAACCGGAGGGTTCAAATGGGGTACTCAACAGCAAGATGCGTTCGCCCAATTGAAGGAGTACCTCGCCAACCCTCCTCTCCTCAGCAAGCCCGAACCAGGTGAGCCACTCTGGCTCTATCTGTCGGCTTCGAAGACCGTGCTCAGTGCTGTCCTCGTTCGAGAAGAGGAAAGAGTCCAAAAGCCTCTGTACTATGTGAGCAAGGTCCTGCTCGATGCCGAGACCAGATATTCCAGGATGGAGAAAATAGCAAACGCCCTGGTCATGGCTGCACAAAAGCTCCACCCATATTTTTAGGCACATTCCGTCCAGGTGCTTACGGACCAACCCCTGAAGGTCGTGCTCTATAAGTCCGAGAGCTCGGGACGACTAGTCAAATGGTCAATCGAGCTCAGTCAGTACGACATCGGCTATCAACCGAGGACAGCCATAAAAGGGCAGGCCCTAGCCGACTTTATCACAGAATGCACCATCTCCGAGCAACCGACAAGCAAGAAAGCCGACCAGACGTAGGAAGTTTACGTCGACGGTTCCTCTTGCGAAGCAGGGAGTGGTGCAGGCATCATTCTGCTGGGTCCAGACGGCTTCCTCCTTCAATACTGCCTCCGCCTCAACTTTTCGGCCTCTAACAACGAGGCTGAGTACGAGGTCATGATCGCCGGGCTTACCCTGGCTCATCAGGCCGGCGCCAGACAGATCAGGGCCTTTAGTGATTCTCAGCTTGTGGTCAACCAGATCACAGGAGAGTACGAGGCCCGTGATGATCAGATGCTCAGGTACCTGACCGTGGTCTAACGGCTATTGGCATCCTTCGACGTATTGGCAGTCCAAAGGATCCCCAGGGAGCAGAATGCCCAGGCTGATGCCCTATCAAAGCTAGCATCCTCATCCTTTGAGGGCCTTGATCGAACCGTCCTAATCGAAGTCCTATTGAAGCCAAGTATAGAATTTCCTGAGGCTCTTTGCGTTGAAGACGGAGCTCCCCCCGACGACTGGACCACTCTTATTAAGAAATTTCTAATCAAGGGAGAGCTCCCCGAAGACCGGGCCGAAGTGAGGCGGGTCAGGGTCCGTTCAGAAAGGTTCGCCATAATCGACGCAACCCTCTTCAAAAGGTCCTACACAACCACGGATGGCAGACCCTACCTCCGCTGCCTGACCCCTGATGAAGCAAAGTACGCCCTCAAGGAGCTACATGAGGGGAACGGCGGATGTCATATGGGAAGCTGCTCGCTAGCACGAAAAGCTTTGAATCACGGGTACTACTGGCCCACTATGCTACAGGATGCCCTCGCCCAAGTGAAGAAGTGCGGCCCCTGTCAACGGTTCTCCCTCGTGAAGAGGGCTCCACAAGCAAATCTCCGTTTCATGGCCAGTCCGACCCCCTTTGCAATGTGGGGGATGGATCTGGTAGGCCCCTTTCCGAAGGCAATGGGCCAAAGGAAGTTTCTCATAGTAGCGATCAACTACATCACGAAGTGGATCGAGGCAGAGCCATTAGCAACAATCACCGAGCAACAGACTCAATAGTTTTTCTAGAAACACATCGTCTGTCGGTTCGGGATCCCACAGGTGCTCATCACGGACAATGGGACTCAGTTTGCGGGTAAGCATTTCCGAAAGTTCTGCAAAGATCTCGGGATCCAGCAGTGCTTCTCCTCGGTATGCCACCCCAATCAAACGGTCAGGCCGAGAACGCGAACCGCCAAATCCTCGACGGTCTGAAGAAACGACTCGATAACTCTGCCAAGGGGTTATGGGTTGATGAGTTGCCAAGCCTTCTCTGGGCCCACCGGACGACAAAGAGAATCCCCACGGGGGAGTCGCCATTCAATCTGACATACAGCGCAGAGGCCGTCATCCTACTGAAAATCGGGATCCCTTTGCCCCGGATCATGGCTTTCGACGAAGCAAACAACTCTGCTCAGCTGCGAGCCAGCCTGGACCTCATAGACGAGGTCAGGGAGAAGTCCGCCATCAGAAGGAGCATCTACCAAAAAAGGGTCGAAAAATTCTACAACGAGAAGGTGCACCCCACCGAGATCAAACTCGGAGATCTCGTCCTCCGGAAGTTGGCTGTATCCAGTCCCGGCCAGAAAAGGAAATTGGCCCCAAACTAGGAGGGCCCTTACAAAGTATCTGAGGTTGTGCGTCCGGGAACGTACCGCCTGACCAACTCAAAAGGCAAGGCTGTCAAGAGGCCCTGGAATGCGGAGCACCTCATCAAGTTCCTAGGGGGAGAGGACTAGCCTCCATCGCATCTAAATTATGAAGTATGTAATCGGCACGTCGTGCCTCGTTTTGTGTAAAGTTCAAATTGATTATAAATATGCCAGCTTTCTTAAAACAAGTTTGTGGCTTCGTATTAATTCCCATTAAAAAACATGTTTCGGGCTCGGCGCTCGGATAACAACGCGAGCCAGAAAAGCTTCTCTTATAAGCTTACGGCTTGGTGCTCGGATAGCACCGCGAGCTAGAAAAGCTTTTCTTACAAACTTACGGCCCGGAGCTCGGATAGCACCGCGAGCTAGAAAAGCTTCTCTTACAAGCTTACGGTTCGGAGCTCGGATAGCACTGCGAGCCAGAAAAGCTTCTCTTACAAGCTTACAGCTAGGCGCTCGGACAACACCGCAAGCTAGAAAAGCTTCTTTTATAAGCTTACGACTCGGTGCTCGGATAGCACTGCGAGCCAAAAAAACTTCTCTTACAAGCTTACGGTTCGGCACTCGAACACCGTGAGCCAGAAAAGCTTCTCTTACAAGCTTACGGCTCGGCACTCGGATAACATCGCGAAGCCAGAAAAGCTTCCCTTACAAGCTTACGTTCCGGCGGTCGGGTACGTCCGTACCGTCTTCCTGAGAACAAGTGTGGGGGCTCGACGTCGACCCCGAGCACGGCCGAGGCTTTCTTCAAAGCACATCGACCATCATGCTCGGCGGCGACCTTCAGCCACGCCCATTACTGGCTTTCTCCCCGGTGTGGGAGCTCGGCATCTGCCCCTGGCATAGGTTGGGGCTTTCTTCAAGCTGATCAACCCATGCGCACGGCGGCAACCGCCAGCCACGCCCGTACCATCTTCCTGAGAACAAGTGTGGCGGCTCGACGTCGACTCCGAGCACGGCCGAGGCTTTCTTCAAAGCGCCTCGACCATCACGCTCGGCGGCGACCTTCAGCCATGCGCATTACTGGCTTTCTTCCTGGTATGGGGGCTCGACATCTGCCCCTAGCATAGGTTGGGGCTTCTTCAAGCTGATCAACCCATGCGCACGGCGGTAACCGCCAGCCACGCCTGTACCGTCTTCCTGAGAACAAGTGTGGGGGCTCGATGTCAACCCCGAGCACGACTGAGGCTTTCTTCAAAGCGCCTCGACCATCACGCTCAGCGGCGACCTTCAGCCACGCCCATTACCTGGCTTTCTTCCCGGTATGGGGGCTCGGCATCTGTCCCTGGCATAGGTTGGGGCTTCTTCAAGCTGATCAACCCATGCGCACGGCGGCAACCGCCAGCCACGCCCGTACTGTCTTTCTGAGAACAAGTGTGAGGGTTCGACGTCGATCCCGAGCATGGCCGAGGCTTTCTTCAAAGCACCTCGACCATCACGCTCGGCGGCGACCTCCAGCCACGCCCATTACCAGCTTTCTCCCCAGTATGGGGGCTCAGCATCTGCCCCTGGCATAGGTTGGGGATTTATTCAAGCTGATCAATCCATGCGCATGGCGGCAACCGCCAGCCACGCCCGTACCATCTTCCAGAGAACAAGTGTGGGGGCTCGACGTCGACCCTGAGCACGGCCGATGCTTTCTTCAAAGCACCTCGACCATCATGCTCGGCGGCAACCTTCAGCTACGCCCATTACTGGCTTTCTCCTTGGTGTGGGGGCTCAGGCATCTGCCCCTGACATAGGTTGGGGCTTCTTCAAGCTGATCAACCCATGCGCACGACGGCAACCGCCAGCCACGCCCGTACCGTCTTTCCTGAGAACAAGTGTGGGGGCTCGTCATCGACCCCGAGCAAGGCCGAGGCTTTCTTCAAAGCATCTCGACCATTATGCTTGGCGGCGACCTTCAGCCACGACTACTTCAGCAAAATTTTCATTAAGGTTTAGAGCGTCCACCTTCGGCAGACGCCCCGAGCCTCAGGTCAATTGGTTGACCCTCCTTTCGCCCGCAAACAACTCGGGGTTTGCAGCTTTCACGAGCCAAAATCCCGAACTGTTCGAGGACAGCAGGGGAGCCACCGACCCTCGGCTCTCTCCTACCCTCCGAACCAATCGGTCGGCCCACCACTCACCAACGAACAACCCAGGGTCTTACGGCCCTCAAGACCAAAACCCTGAATTGTTCGAGGGTGATTGGTAAACCTCCAATCCGGAGCCCTCGGAGAAATTTTAATTTTGGGGCACCCACCTTCGCCAGGCACCTTAGTTGAGTGAGATCAGACACTCACTTCTTGACAACCAGCAAGGGGGAGTGGGGGTTATATAGCCCCCTGAGGCACGCAGTTATTGCGTCTGGGAATGCCAAACGGCAGAAGGCGAAACGTCGCCATAAATACTCATGGGGAGGTGAAACGTCGCCATTAATGACTTATCGAAAGACGAAACGCCACTGCGTATGCGCCCATTGCAGCAAGTCACCTCGGCGGCGACCTCCTGCGTGCCGAGCTCGGCAATCGTTCTCGCCCAATAAGACTCAAGGTTCAGGAAATTGAATGCTCTTATTATTTCTCATTGCTTATAACTCAATAAACGTTGGTACAAAGACAATGCACAGCTTACAACTCACTCACATCCGGCTTAAAATTCAAATTCGGCGCTCCCTTCGGGGCTCCTCTCATGCTCGGCCGGACCAACTAGGGAAGAGACCCCTGCCATCGAGCTTCCCGCATCTTCTGGCTGGGCGCCCTCCAATAAAAATATCGGAGACTGCTCTGGGGTCGAGTTGCACGCCTCCTCGATCAAACCTGCACCCAACACCAACTTCAGCCTGCGGATCTCCAACTCCTTCTCAATAACGGCCTCACAAAGAAAAAGACTCCGAAGCCGACCGCCCACTCGAGGCATCCGAGATGGACCAGTCCGTCTCGATCACCCACCAGTCCCGGTCGGCTATGGCTTTCTTCAGATGAGCTACCTCCAGACCGAGCTCCCTAGACTTGTTCATGAAATAGTTCACTGTGGCGGCTCGGTCCCTGAGCTTGTTTTTGCTGGCGAGCCAGAGCTGCCTCCATTGCCTCCTTCCCGGCTCGGACCAGGGATCCCTCGGTAGAAACAGGGTCGGTGTCCAAGACCTCGTGCGTCTATCAAAAGATGAGAACAAACATCACAAAGGAGAGCTAGGAAATGTGCAAGTTACGAAGCCTCGGCCAAAAAAGTATATTTCCTTAATTTCAAAAATAGGGATACAAAACTGCGGTGGCCAGTCCGCATGAGGCATGTACATTCAAAAAAGAGAAAGCCTAGTCTATGCTTGAAGGGGGGTGGCACCTCATCGTCAGCATGGTCGCCCCCCATCTCCTCGCCACCGGGAGTCGGCGGAAGGTTTGGCTGCCAACCTAGTGGAGGTGATCCACATTCTGCTCCGGGTAGATCCTTTGGAAGTGCTCCTTGGCCTGGTCGTATGCCTCGTCCTGTGCCATGATCAGGCCCTCTGCCAACGCAGCCTCCATCCCTGCCAAGGCCTTCCGCCCCTTCTCTGCCTCCTCTTCGATCCTTTCCTTAAGGCGATCAACGTCCTTCTTGTGATGCTCGAAGATCGAGGTCATCTGGGCCTCGTGGACGACCGTCATGCTCTGAGCCTCCTTCAGATCGTCATTCACCTTGTTCAACTCACGGAGATACTTCTCTGCGTTTCTCCTCTCCACAATGATCTCCCTCTCCAAGCACTTTTGGAAGTGCTGCCTGTGGAGCATCGCCTGTCAAAGGAGAAAGGGTCAGAAAAAATTCCACCAAGATCAAACCATATACAAATACAAAGTCTCAAGCACTTACCGAGACCGATGCCTGAGACCAGCACATGAAGGCCTGGTCAGCCGTCTGCGACGCTAGCACCATCCGATCCCTCTCGGTGGCGGCTTTCGTGACGAACTCAAAGGCCATGGGACCCTCGAGCAGAGTGTCCCCCTGTACGATCGACCAGTCGGGAGCGAAGGGCCGCAGCCCCTGTTGCCCCACCATCTGCTCGGCAGTGGGACGAGGTGGGGGAAGCCTCTTCCCTGGGGCTTCGACAGTTTTGCTCAAACTGCCCCCCGCATCCCGAGGTGCCCTCGACGTATGGGAGTGATCCTTCTTAGCCTTCTTCGTGGGAGAAGGCTCCTCAGCTACCGGGGCTGGTCCCTTGCCGGACCCCCCAGCTTGGGCGGCCAGCTTCTCCTGCTCCGCCTTTCCGCTCTCGCCTTCTCGACGACGGCTAGCAAGGCACGCTTGTCATCCACCTGCTTGGAAGTTATCTCTGCAAAAATAAAAGAAGAGAGGCTAACGTTAACACGAAGGCAGAAAGATGCAAAAATTCAGAACGAAACATACTAGGGTCGGCTGGGCTCAGTCCGGCCCGGGCCAAGTGTAGCTCCGTCACTCGAGGCCACGCTATGCTATGTCCCCCAACGATCTTCTCAACCCTCATCCACTCCTTCGCCATCAAGTCACTACACTTCGGAGGTTTGTGGTTCGGCTTGAAGAAATTCCACGAGGTCGGAATCCCCCAAGACTTCTCGCTCTGGATCATGAAATATTTCTCTTTCCACACTTTGATGGAATCCGGATGGCTGTGCATCACCTTTTTGTGCGGCCTAGGCGAGAAGTAAAATATTCCCTCCGCGTCGCCAAATGAGCTGATCCCCAAGATGGCCTGGAAGTAGGTCAACCTCGGTGTCACACCCTTCTCTTGGCACTTCAGAATGAAACAAATCATGTGCTTCCAAGAGTTTGGGCCATACTGACACTCTTGACGAAGGGATGCAACGACAGCCTCAGTCCCGAGGCAAAGGCGTCCTCAGAAAAGATACAATAGCCCGGCGCAAGAGTTGTGGTGGGTCGAATACCGGGGCTCGGGATGAAGACTTCAAACTCTCGAGGAATGAAGTAGGCAGCCCTCAGGATATGAAGATAGTCCGCCCTCAAGATATACGGAATGCTGTCCATCTGAATCTTCACGAGGCTCTCCTCGCCCGGTATGGGAGGAACAGGGTCGATGTCCTTGATATCATCGGGGTACATCCTGATCGACCCCAGATTTTTAAAGGAGACCAGGGGAAACTCCAACCCCGGTCTAGGGGCATATTTATCCGGAGGAGGGAGACTGTCCGGAAGGCTCAACTTTCTCTTCTTCCGACGAGGGCAAGGCTTCCTCTCGGGAGACGGCGTCGACAAAGGTGGCAGAGGCAGAAGGTCATCTCCGACCTCGACTGCCCCCCTGCTGAGCCTTTGCCAGCACCTTCTTGAGCGCCCTCCCCTTCTCCCTCATCCTCCTCATCACCCTCGACATCCTCGGCATCCTGATCCTCCTCATCATCTTCGGCATCCCGCTCATCCTCATCCTCCTCGTCCTCTTCATCCTCGACATCCCCCTCTTCCTCTTCCACCTCCTCGCCCTCGTCCACTGTCTCCTTCCCCGGTCTTCGGGATCTCAGCGGCGACACTACGAAGACTACATCGTCATCACCATCCGACCCTGGGTCTGTCAGGACTTCCTCTTTAACCTTATATTTACTAAGAGACGAAGACGTCTCTGACTCGGTTTCCTTCACGGAGCGGCCCGACGAGCTAGCCTCATATCCGGACTGAGAGCGCGACATTACTAGACAGAAATACTAACCTGAAGAGTATACCGTGAGATTACCGGAAAAGTTGCCGATGGCAAGTAAGATCCTGCTCTTGTAAAATTGGAAAGTGAGTAAATTAATGAAGAAAAAAAATGTGGGGGGGGGGGGGGGGATTTATAAGGAGAAAGCGACTCCTCGATTTCAACAATTTGATCTGGCCGTTGGATCTTAATCATCAAGATCTAACGGCCACTAGGATCTGGAGTCGCTTCGATTCTTGCGCTCATGATGCCAGCAATGGGCACGAAATTACCTAACTACCCCCAAGCATTTTTCCAACAAACGGACTTTTTGGCAAGTCAAGAAAGCTCGACGCTCGGATGGCACCGCGAGCCACAACTTCCTCTTCTATTCCACAGTAGGGTCGGAGCTCGGATGGCATCGCGAGCTACAACTTCCTCTTCTATTCAACAGAAGGGTCGACGCTCGGATGGCACCGTGAGCCACAACTTCCTCTTCTATTCAACAGAAGGGTCGGAGCTCGGATGCCACCGCGGGCCACAACTTCCTCTTCTATTTCAATAGAAGGGTCGACGCTCGGATGGCACCGTGAGCCACAACTTCCTCTCCTATTCAAAAGAAGGCTCGGAGCTCGGATGGCACCGCGAGCCACAACTTCCTCTTCTATTCAACGGAAGGGTCGGAGCTCGGATGCCACCGCGAGCCACAACTTCTTCTTCTATTTCAATAGAAGGGTCGACGCTCGGATGGCACCGCGAGCCACAACTTCCTCTTCTATTCAATAGAAGGGTCAACGCTCGGATAGCACTGCGAGCCGCAAATTTCTCTTCTATTCAACAGAAGGGTCGGAGCTCGGATGGCACCGCGAGCCACAACTTTCTCTTCTATTCAATAAAAGGGTCGACGCTCGGATGGCACCGCGAGTCGCAACTTCCGCTCCTATTCAACAGAAGGGTCGAAGCTCGGATGGCATCGCGAGCCACAACTTCCTCTTCTATTCGACAGAAGGGTCGACGCTCGGATGGCACCGTGAGCCACAACTTCCTCTTCTATTCAACAGAAGGGTCGGAGCTCGGATGGCATCGCGAGCCACAACTTCCTCTTCTATTCAACAGAAGAGTCGATGCTCGGATGACACCGCGAGCCACAACTTTCTCTTCTATTCAACAGAAGGGTCAACGCTCGGATGGCACCGCGAGCCACAACTTCCTCTTCTATTCCACAGTAGGGTCGGAGCTCGGATGGCATCGCGAGCCACAACTTCCTCTTCTATTCAACAGAAGGGTCGACGCTCGGATGGCACCGTGAGCCTCAACTTTCTCTTCTATTCAACAGAAGGGTTGGAGCTCGGATGGCACCGCGAGCCACAAATTCCTCTTCTATTTTCACAAAAGGGTCGACGCTCGGATGGCATCGTGAGCCGCAAACAAGATCTCATTTTTCACAGAAGGCTCGTAGACCGGATCTCAACGCCAGCCGTCCAAACTTCTACCAAGTATAGGGGCTCGGACCTCAGACGAAAACACGAGCACCAGAGCCATCCACCATTCGAAGGGGCTTGGAGCTTGGGCGGCACCGCGAGCCCACGGAGCCTTCCTCTATTCATGAGGGCTTGGAGCTCGGATGACACCATGAGCCCCAAGCACCCTCTTCTATTCAAAGGGGCTCGGAGCTCGGATAACACCGCGAGCCCCAAGAGCCCTCCTCTATTCATAGGAGGCTCAGAGCTCGGATGAAATCGCGAGCCCCAAAACCCTCATCAAACGAAGGGCTCGTTTGCCGACCCCAACGCTTGACAAACTGAGCTCCAAACCGACGGACCTCGACGTTCCCTTGCTCTTCCAACTAGCGAGAGGACCACGCTCGACAAACCGAACTCCAAACCGATAGACCTCGACGTTCCCTCGCTCTTCCAACTAGCGAAAGGATTGTCTGCCGACCCTCGGAACTCGCCTGCCGACCCCAACGCTCGACAAACCGACAGACCTCGACGTTCCCTCGCTCTTCCAACTAGCAAGAGGATCGTCTGCCGACCCTTGGAACTCGTCTGCCGACCCCAACGCTCGACAAACTGAGCTCCAAACCGACAGACCTCGACGTTCCCTCGCTCTTCCAACTAGCGAGAGGATCGTCTGCCGGCCCTCGGAACTCGTCTGTCGACCCCAACGCTCGACAAACTGAGCTCCAAACCAACAAACCTCGACGTCCCCTCACTCTTCCAACTAGCGAGAGGATCGTCTACAGAGCCCCAACCTGACAGACCTCGACATCCCGTCGCTCTTCCAACTAGCGAGAGGATTGTTTGCCGACCCTTGGATCTCGTCTACCGACCCAAGACACCCGACAAGCCGAGCTCCATCCCGACATACGTCGTCATCCCCTATCCCCTCGCTTTTCCAACTAGCGAGGGGGACCATCGTACTGGGGGTCGGCAAGCGAGCGTCGAGGGTCGGGGGATGAGCATTGAGGCTCGCCTGCCGACACTAAAAACTCGGCAAACGTTACTCCGATTCTTCTACGCTTGGCACTCTGCGTAACTCCGATAGGTGATCCCTTCCTCCTACCCCCTGGCCTCTTCTAGAAGTAACAGTTCCTATTTTTTCACCGCACACACCACCCTGCTCTTTCCACAGAGGCAAAGAACCACTCATACACGGCTGTACCACCCAGCCCTCCAGGAGTGGGGGGCATGTGATATGGGTTGGATGACATGGCCCCTCCTGGGCCACAGGATCCCCTCAGGAAGCATACATCACCGGATCATCCAGATCCGCCGCGTCAGCATCAGAAAACCACTCGGGCCCCTGCCATGTCAGCCTGGAAACCGTCCGGGCCTCTACCATGTCAGCCTGAAAATCGCCCGGGCCTCTGTCACGTCAGCCCTATACCGCCCGGGTTTCCACCGCTTCAGGTCCACGGGCAACCGGGTCCAGACCCGGTCGACTTCTCCTATAAATACCAGACCCTCTCCCCCTTACTCAGGTAATCGATCTTTCCCACTCAAAACCCTAGTTACTGTTACTCTCTCTCAGTAGCTGACTAGATCGTCGGAGGGTCTGCCACCGGGACCAACCCCGGTGTTCCTAGACCGTCTGCAGGTAGACGAGACCTCGAATCCGAGCCGCCTGATCCGAGCCAAGCGTCCAGCCTCCACCTCACTACTGCTTACTTCCGTACCGTTCGCCCGGCTGAGGGTCGTTCGCACCGGAGCTTCCTCCACCAATACAAATCGAGTAAGAACTCACACCTGGTGCATCCACATGCCTCCCAAAAACAAACCGCATCAATAAAAAAAACAAAAATAAGGTTAGGGATTATTGGGTTGCGGAGTTTCCGACAACCGAGGGAATTGCAGCATATTGTCAAGAAGGGAAGAAATAATCAAGATCACTGGAGGGAGATTTGGGATCAGGATTCTGCCATGAAGGGAGAGGAGGGGGTGACCGATCAAGGTCTTCCATCGGAAGTACGGGTAAAGATGGTAAGACATCCTCTACACTGTTGGGAGTTAGGGTGGTTTCAAGACATAGTGCAAAAATTTGGGGTTGTGTTGAAGGTGGATACGATGACGTTGAGACGGAAAGGAGGGTTCGCCAGGATCAAAATTGGGAGCAAAGAGATTGGTAGGATTCTGTCAACGGTGTGAACGATGGCGGAGAACAAACTGCACCACGTCAAGATTATGGTGGAAGAAGAATGTGTTCCAACAACAACAGGGGAGGAAGTGAAGATCATGCCAAAGGTCAGCAAACGTTTATTCTCCGACGAGAAAGAGAAGGCGGCAACGTGGTCAATGATCGTCTCGGGCGGGGTTGAAACAGAGATGAAAACGGTGAGGAAGGAGCGGTTCGAATCCTTGAACCGGTTCTAACGGCGCATCATGGGTCGTTGGATAAGGTCTGGCGTGAGAAAGGAGGAGATCAGAGTGATGGAAGCAGTCAACAGGTCAAAGAATTCTCCTTTGGGAAAGAGACCCGGTTAGTTCATAGTGATGTGGGGACCACGACGACAGCTGGGCTGCTCACTAGATGCAGGGAGGCAACTGCTGTGCAACTATAGCTGGGGGCCCACCCATGTGCAGCTACAGCTAGAAGCAGTGCACCTTGAGTCACGCGATGCATAGACTGTAAGGGGCCCACCAGCATGCAGTTGCAATGCCTCGAGCCACGTAACGCTGAGGATCTGTCAATAATGAGGGGCTAGATTTTTGAATTTGATTTTTTTTTTGAAGTGGTATGGACCAAGGTGGAGGTATGGGGCAGGATGGAGGTTTGGACCAAAGGGAAAATGTACAAAATAATGCGGGTTTGGGCTTCGGGTAGGTGGGTTCAAAGTGCTGAAAATAAAAAAATTAGCACGGACGGGTTTGGAACAATTGAGAAGGATAATATCGATGTGCCAAGGAATATGAAAATTAGGGATGGACACAAAGAAAATGCAGACGATAATAGCCAAGGGGGTGACAGGGATGAGAGGGATGAGGCTTACAATATTAAGGATATGTTAATGAAGGAAGTTAAGAAAAGAGTACAGAGGGAAGTGAGGAAAAGGGCAAAGGCCATGTTGGGCACTTGGGAAACCAAAAAGTGTACGGGACTCATAGGGGTCTTTGGGATCAGATAGTGATTCCATTGGATCGAGGGGACTACAGTCGGGGGAAGGTAAAGGACTGGAAAATATTTCAGACGATACACCTCGGGTAGATGTAAGAATTAACATGGCCAATAAGGGTTATAGACGCAGCGACATGTAGCGTAACAAGAGTGAGAAGCCGATGACTGTTAAGAAAATTTTCCAAAGGATGGGGAAGCGGAAGAGCTACAAAATTCTCTCAGGTATCCATGCACCTATTTTAATTTTGGCTCAATTTCAGATGTCATGTTAATTCAGTTAGCAAATGTTTTTAGTATTAATTTGCATCATACTTATAGTGCACACAAGAATATCATTGAAACAATTAGGTCTAGGGAAGTGTATGATGTCCATAAGGTTCACCACGTGTTAGGAGGAGAGATGGAAGTTGATTGTGTCGGGTGGGAATTGGTTGAGCGGGTTAATACCCATTTGGAGGAAGGGGGATCAAATAAGGTCCAACAGGTGTTAGGAGGAGAAATGGAAGTTGATTACATCTCCTGGGAATTGGTTAAGTGGGTTAATACCCATATGGAGGAAGGGGGATCAAATAATGTTAATGTTTAACTTTTTTTTTGAAATGTTAGAGGACTTGGCAAAGCTGCCAACCGTAGGATGGTTGGGGAAGTGGTTAAGGGATAAAATATTGATATTGTTTGTTTGGAGGAGACTAAATTGTCTCAATCAACAGGTAGGTTCCAGAGGGCTTTACAATTAAACCACATTATGGATTGACAGTTTAAAGACACTCAGGGAGCGTGCATGTGTGTGTGTGGTGGTAGGGGGGGGGGTAATTGTTGAGATCAACACCAGTAATTTTGACATACTAGATTGTTGGGTGCTTACTTTCACATCGTCAGTAGTAGTTCAAAGGAAAAAGGACGTGTGGAAGGAAACAATCACGGCGATATATGAACCAAATGACAGGAGTTGAAGGCAGGAATTTTGGAACGAGTTAGCCCATATCAAGGGGAGGTGGAGTTGGCCATGGGTGTTAGGTAAAGATTTCATTGTTATCAGACATGCACATGAAAGAACATAAGGGGAGGGCAATGGACATGACAACAACAGATTTTATGTTAATTGACATACCAGTCAACGATAAACATTTTATGTAGTCTACTCGCCGAAGGTCTCCCACTCTTGTAAAGCTGGACATGATTCTGGTTTCAGTTGATTGGGAGACTAAATTCCTATGGGCATAGCACATTTATGCATATGCAACACATCAGATCATGTACCCATTATCATTAGCACTGGAGAAGATGAGAGAAGGAGGAACAAAGTCTTCCACTTCGAGAAGATATGGCTAGCCAATCAGAAATGCAATGAATTGGTCAAGGCAAGCTGGGAGGAGGTAAACAACATGGAACTAACTGCACGAAAATGAAGAAATTAGCAAGACTAAGGAAAAGGTTAAGAAAAAGGAACAAAGACACATTCGAAAATGTGTTGTAAAGGAAGGAAATCATATTGAAGGAGATAAAAGAATTAGAGAAGGAGGAAACAAATGGATTGGATAATTGTCAATTCTGAAGGCTAGCCGCATGTAGACAAGAGATTTTGAAGACTTACAACAAGAAAGAGGTTATGTCCAAAGATCGAGGGTAAGGTGGCTTCAGGAAGGAGGCGCTAACACAAAATACTTCCAAAGGTGTTGCGAGCATGCGACGTAGAAACAATTATATATGATCTTTGGAAATTGCGGGATTGTGGTTGCATAAGAGGAACATATCACTCAACATATTCACGATAATTATAAGGAGTTGTTTTGTAATTCAAGGGGTGGTGATGTGAATTAGTTGTAAGTGTACAAAATCGCAACAAGTAGTATAGTTAAGTGAAAAGAGTGTCGAACCCACAAGGACTAATTATTTTATCCAGTACAGAAATTTACTAGATTAATTACTATTTGGAAAATTGAAATTTAATAAAGAAAACAACTAAATTAAATTAATCCAAAGAACTAACTAAATTAATTAAAAGGTGCGGAATCTGAAATTTTTGTGATTTGTTAATGACAAAATTAATTCTAGGGCTTTCGAATTCACCTAGTTAATCCCACACAATTTATAACTCCATTTGAATAAAAAGATTATTTTTTCAAGTTGTAGACCGAAATTCCAAAATTATTCAATATTCTCTCACGAGCAATATCAAAAATATTCTCAACTAATTATTTGTCATAGTTCATGCACAAATTACTAATTGAAAATTCATTAAGATCTGGGGATTTCTTAATGATCACATTAACAGCGGTTCGCTCTTGCAACGGTATTTAATTTTATTAATTCAAAATAAAAAATTACTAGTTCGGTATCTCCATGATTTAATAGATCATACAAAAGTTGGTCAACCAATTGTAAGCATTAAGAACGAAAATCAAACACACAATCATGGAAAAATAAAAAATAATTATATGAAATTAAAATTGTGTTTTCAAAATTAGGCTACATCAAAGCTCTAAAAAATAAATTTAGTTAATAATAAATTTGCAACTAACAATTTTTTAATGGATTGCATAATAAAAATTAGAGAAGATACAGAAAGAACTCTATTTTGTTAAAAAAATTATCCAAACCGAACAGTCTAGACAAACGAGCCGCCAAGTCAGAGCCCAGTGCCCTTCGTTGACGTCACTTCATTTCTATCTCGAACCGCGTGCCATCACGTCAGAGGCCACTGTCGTTTTTCGAAACCCGAGCGTCGTCACGTCAGAACACTCTCCTCTCTCCTTTTGTTCTCTGTCTCTCTCTTCGTCCCTTTTTTAAATTTTTTAAAATTTTTTTTATTCCTGGATCTGGTGCCGCTCCCTACCAACACCCAAGCTTTTTTTTCTCTTCTCTGGTCCACCCCACCTACCCACGATCCTGTAGCCTTGAATTTTTTCCCAAACTGCCCCACTTTTTGAAAGTTTTTCCCAAACTACCCTACTTTTTTTTAAATTCCCAAACCATCCCACTCGGTATTTGAAAAACCGAGTGTAGTTAAAACTCATGTGGTCTTTCAAAGACCGAGTCTTACTCTTCGATTTTTCGAAGTGTAAGAATCGGTCTTTGAAAGACCGCGTGAGTTTTAACTACACGCGGTCTTTCAAAGACCGTGCGATTATTTTGGTAAATACTTTCGAACGTGGGTTAGTTTGGTAAATACTTTCAAAAAGTGGGTCATTTTGGATGCTTTTATTATTTGCCTCTGGGAGTAGTGGATGCTTTTATCCTTTTCATTTGGGGATACATCCAAGTACGATATAAATGGACCTACTAAAGGACATTTACCCCTAAAATTGAATGACCCCCTTGTTTATCCTATCATTGATGTTGGCACGTTCCAAAAGATAGAAACCGGAGAAATTCAGGTAAGAATGAAACTTAACTTGATTAACTTTATGTTTCAATTTTTTTCAAAAAAAAAAAAAAAAAATCAAAAAACTTTATGTTTCAATTGTAATAAGCTATAACCATTTTTATGTGATTATATCCGATTTAAATTAATTTTTAATGTGATATGGTGCCAGGTAGCACATTCTTTAACAAACATAAAGGGTAAATTTGCTGCATTTTCTCATAGAAAGGTACATCACTTTGATGCCATAATACTTGCAACGGGATATAGGAGCATAATCAAGAATTGGCTGAAGGTAATATGCGTTGATTAGTTATTTTTCTTCTAACAATATCAAGTAATGTAAGGTCTTGTTAATAAAAATGGGTAAACCTGAGTGCACGAAATGAACCTTCTGAGCTCTGGAGTTGATATGCAACAGGAAGAAAGTGAAAAGTGGCTTGAGGCGTGGGTTGCACTTTCTTTAAGAAACTATTTGGTCGATTCTGGAGATGAATCGTTGATCACCAAACACTTCTTCCGGGATATAATGAGCTTCTATCCACAATGCTGCCTAGTGCTCCAATAGCAGAACATACCAACTTGCACCACTCAAATCAAAGCAAAAGACCGCTCAAGAAAATAGACGAGAAGATGAGAAAGGACTGTTTTGTTTTTTGTTTTTTTTTTGGTTCAAAAAATGATACCTTTTCATAACCAGTAGCCATGAAGGAATAAATAGTGTATGCATTTAATAAAAAACGACTACATAATAAAGATCCTTTAATTCTTAAAACGGCTATAACATAAAGCCCATCTATCTCTTGAAACAGTCATATTATTAATTGAAAAAAAAACATTTTTTTTATCTGTTTGAAATTTGAAAGTTCAAAAAATTAAAAAATTCTTTTTTTCCTTTTTTAAGAGACCCAAAGAGCACTAAGGCCCGGCCCGGTCATAGGATATATAAATATCTATATATATATATATTATGTGGAATGTAGGAATTGAACCCCCAAACCTTATGAGAACTCAAAACTTTAACCGTTGGGTCAAATGACAATGTTGTCAACAAGAGAAGTATTTTGAATGTATACTCAATTCCAACAATCCCCCACTTATACTTTCCGATCTCACAAAATCCACAGTAACAGCACTAGACATGAGGAGCTCTCTCACCGTACTGTGCTTGCGACGAATCGCTAATCTCTTACCGTTATAGTAAGCGTTTTGTACTTTAGCTCTGGCAGCAGTACTATCTGAGTGGATTAAGATCGTAGGTACAGGCCTACTCCATGATGGAATGTAAGACAAGAGGTTCCTCAACCAGCTTGCCTCCTCACTAGCAGCAGCTAGAGCAACTAACTCAAACTCCATAGTAGAGTAAATTAAAATAGTATGTTTCTTGGACCTCCAAGAAATAGCTCCACCAGCGATACCAAAAAACTAAATTGTCTATTTCTTGGACCTTTTTATTACTGTTTACCTTAGTAAATATTTGGTCCAGCACGAATGGAGGTTCCGATGTTTTGATCCTAGATACTGTTAAAGTCCCGTCAGGATCCAGTTCAAATTGTAAGTCTCCATCTGAACAAACACATAGACTAAATTATTACATAATTCTACAACTTAACACAGAGAATGTTAACAACTCGACATTTCTAGGTTGTTACTTTATGAAGACCCCAGGAAGTAGAATCTGGAACCGTATAGCATTCATTGTCTCGATTGTTGTGGTTGCTCCAAATTAATTTTCAAGAGGACAATTTGCCAAAGTTCTGGTATAAGTAGCTTTCATCTTTTGGCCCAGAATCTTTCTACTGACTGTGCAACACTAAAGGAATTTAAATTTTGAAGGGAAACATACTATAAATGGTTACAGTACTAAAGTTAAAGGTGCAAACACTTAACAAATTATAATATTTTTTTAGGTTCATAAAATTTAAAACGCAAAGTCTATGGAAGGAAAAGAGTACTTTCCGAAAAAGATGGTGGCCTTGGTCAGGAACTCTCTTTTCTATGTTTAATATTAAAATGTGGTTGTTAAGTAATTATTATTGACATTTATAGTTAACTATAATATTCACTATTTTCATTTATTTCATATTTCTCTGTTCAAATTGTGTTTTAACTAGTGTAAAGTGTAATTACTATTAGTTAGGTTCCGATAAAGTTTAATTTGATTATACAATAATAGTTTAAAATAGTTTAATATTAGACATAATTTCCAAATAATCAAGTTGGTGCTTGTGGTTTGCTAGTATTATGTAACACTTGTTACAACCTTAAATGGTCTCTAGTTCTTAATTAGTGTTTTTTTCTTCTACAAACCGAACTTGTTACCAAAATGACCCACTTTTTAAAAGTATTTACCAAACTGACCCACTTTCGAAAGTATTTACCAAAATGACTGCGTGGTCTTTGAAAGACCACGTGTAGTTAAAACACACGCGATCTTTCAAAGACCGAGTCTTACTCTTCGATTTTTCGAAGTGTAAGACTCGGTCTTTGAAAGACCGCGTGAGTTTTAACTACACTCGGTCTTTCAAAGACCGAGTGGGATTGTTTGGGAATTAAAAAAAAAAGTAGGGCAGTTTGGGAAAAACTTTCAAAAAGTGGGGCAGTTTGGGAAAAAATTCTGTAGCCTTTATATAGGAACAAGTGGAATTAGGGTTAGGTTAGTATAAAATTTAGATTTAGTTAATTATTAATTATTAAAATTATTCAATTAACCTAATTAACTAATATTTTTAAATCTTTCCTCATCCATCAATCCGTACCGTTTATTATATAATTTCATTCCAACCCCTAACTGATAATAATAATTTCTATTGACTTTTTCGAGGACCAATTTGTAAAATTCCAAATTCAACAAATCAATAAAAATTTCTCCTTATTTTCTTTGTTTATTTTTCACTGAAAATATTCACCTTTTACATCAAAAAATCTTATTCCTTCAAAAATAATTAATTAACTAAAATCTATGGAAATAAGATGAATTATTAACAAGATAGACGAATACAAGCAATTTTTATGGGTAAATGAGTACAAATATTTATATAAAAATTAGACAAATAAAATACCCCCAAACTTTATATTTTGCTTGTCCTCGAGCAGAAAGTAAAACCATGAATAAAGGAATAATAATCAATAATGGACTCAACTCATCACACCAAGAGATCTCGTCATGTAAGCATCAAAATTGCAATTAAACATATAAACAATAGCAAATAAAGAAAAACCAAGCATACCCACTTTCTCCAGTGCAATTATTCATTCATAATTTCAAACCCAATCATATTTGTCATGCAATTAATATAATTATAGTATATAACAACTCTATCTGTGATTACCCCTTCTCATTACTACAAACCGAGCAGCAAACTAGAGAGGTTTTTTTTTTTTTTGGGTCTCTTCTCTAAGTTGTCACTTGCCTTCTGATCCGAATGCAAACATTTGTGATGAATTCACCCGGTTACTCAACAAGTCACAAACTTAAAGTGCTTTGCATACTCATATTTCAAGTTTTCGTTTGGCGTAAAAGTAAACGTTGGTGATGAATACCCCCAGTGTAACCCCTATTGCTCATATTTGTGTTTTTAATTATATTAATAAAATTTTGATTAATTATTTTTATTTTTGGTTGCATTTAATTTCTTTTCATTGAATGGTGTGTTGGTCTTCTTTCTCTTGTGATTCATTCTCTGTTTGATTCAGCATTTTCATTCGCATTTATTTGGCCTACAACTTGTTCTTGAGCTTGTCTTTTGTTTAAACCTATTTCATAGCCAAATTGTCTCTTATTGGATTCTTCATACCCTATTGGTTACTACCTAGTTCACCCAGGCCCATATTGTCACTATTTAAACACCCTAATTGAACCATAACCCTAATTACCAAACCCTAATATCCTATTCTCTCTCTCACCTTAGCCGTCTCTCTCCTACACCCGACCTGCTCCCGACCTCTGCCCCTTCTCCGTCGTCGTCCTTGACCGCACTCCCCTCTCCTCTCCTTCCTCCTTGCGTCGTGACCCAGCAACCCCAGGTCAACCCCACTTCTTCCTGCCGTTGTCTTGCTCGAGCACTGACGCACCCCGTCGCCGTCGCTCGCCTGCTGCGCTGTTGTCGCCACCCAAGGGAGTCGGCGTCGCCATCTCCCCCTGTTGCTGCCGATCTCGTTGTTGGGTGCTGTTGTCTTTTTGTGATCCTGTGTTTATGCACGTGCTTTTGTGTGCACGCGTGTTTCGTTGGCTTGGAGTTCTTGTCTCTCGTTCTTGTTCGTGTTCGTTGTGTTCGTGGTTCAGGATCCGCTTCCGTTATTCTATTCGTCATTTTCGTCATCTTCAATATCAGGCAAGTAGCTTGTATGTGTTCTTTTTGTCATACAAGTTAATACCGTAAGTAATCTAGTATGAAAATAATTGTACTCTCATGATGTTCCATATTTGTTAGTTTAACCATTGACATCATCTCTTGATCATGAGTAGTTACAGTAATTGACACTCATTGCATGAAATAATTAGATTAGATGACATCTTGACTGTATGTTGTTTGTGACACACCGTACGTTGTAGATGACTGTTACATGGATGTTTGTTGGTTGTATTATCTCATTATAGTCCGTTTATTCACATGCCATGCTTATTTGAGTAACCCACACATACCATGCTTCGTATGACATCTAGATTTGACCATTTGTAGTTAAGTTGTTTGATAAAATGTCGAAGAGAACTTTTGTTTACTGCTGCCCTATTTTGTACAGTAATTTCGATCCTATTAACATCAGTAAAATAAATAAGTTTGTGAATATGATTTGTAGCAACTGGTTTCTAGTTTCCATAACTTTCGATGAATCTGAATTCCGAGTTTTTATGAATAAGTTATTGCTGTTTTACTGCAAACATATCGTATTTTCCAGATTCTGAACTATATATATTCTGTATGAAATATTATTTTAAAACTGATATTAAATGTAGAATTTGAACCCTATATTTTGCTGAGTATGTTTAGATATGGCTGGAAGCAATTGCTAATTTTTGTGGAATTAATTAATGACTTTTGTACCTCATTTCATACTTATGAAACTAGTCGATATATTTCCAAACTGCATACTATTCAGTAAAGAACTATGTTTTCAACCTGATTCTATTCGTTTTTTATGAAAACTTTGTGAATAAGAACTGTAGCCTTATTTGTCTATTTTATAACCCTTGTGACGGATCTGGATTTTGAATTATATTTTATAAATTATCTTTGTTTTGGTACTGCTGTGTCTGAACTTTCAGAATCGAGATTTTTTTTGTATTACTCTGTTTTTCCAATTTTTTTGACTATACTATCTGTAATTTAAATTCATGATATTTTATTTTGAAACTAGATATGTTAAGGAATTTTTCAAACTTTTCATAGATTTAATTATGATGATTTTCAACTCTTTTCATGCCTATAAACAAGATTTTTCATTTTCTGGCTGAACATAACTTCTGTATTAAATACTGTTTTCAACCCTGTTTCTGTGGATGATAAGTGACTTATATATATGTGCTGGAATCGGCAGAGAGTCTAGTTTCTAGATTTTCTGATGGATCTGGATTTGCTATTATGTAACAACGGGTATCCGATTTGGTACCGTAGTGTCTTGCTGTCCAGAACTGAAAATGTCGTTGTTTTGACTATTATGAGTTGTTTTTATCAACCGTTGCAATCACTATTTCATCTTAAACTTATTTTCTGTTCTTGCCATGTCATTAGCCTGTTTGTATTCATTCACGCATATTTATTAATAATAAAAGAAATCAAGCCGGAGTTTTTAAGGGAAGAAGATCGAGTAGTGGACAATATAGAAATACATATTCAGAAGGGACTCGTTTCCCCGCTGTTTACTGTGGTCACTACTGTTTATCTCTGGATGCATGAGGGTATGATCCACAACACTGTTTGTTATTATTACTGGTACTCTTACTGTTTGTCTGAATATATTTGTAACACCCCATATTAAAAATATAATATATATAAAACATATGTTGATATATAAAGTGGCTGGTTTGATAAATATGGTAAAATGAATAATTAAATGGTGTGATGAATGGAGGGGGGGCCCACCAGTTGAAACCACAACATGCATTGTTCTGTTGTTGGCTTGGGTGATGATGTCACCATTTGATGACGTAGCCCAGAGCCCACCCGGGTATTAGGCATGCAAAAGTTTCGGCTATGCATTTCTTGGAGTGAGAGATTTGGGATTAGTCCCATATCGATAAGTTACAATAATATAATAATATATAAATAATATAGACTATGATCAAGAGTCACATAATCGGTTAACCACTTTTTGAGAGACAGCCTGTGGTGGGCAGTTGTACTACATAGTATCTAATTTGCCTTCTAAATTATATAAATTGTCTGAGCTAGGGGCAGGGGCGTTACAAATGGTATCAGAGCCGACTTTCGACACCGGGTGTGGAGCATGTCTATATAGTCGGACGGAGGATTCCGGGACTGTGGTGAACCCTCAATTAAATCCGGGACTGTTATTAATCGGGTGGTGAATTTCGGGATCATAACTAGTCGGGCGGATAGGAGGGTGGCTGAATTAAATCCGGGATTATGATTGATCGGGCGGTGGATTCTAGGATCATGAATAATCAGACGGATATAAGAGCAGATGCTCCACAACGACTAGAAAGGAGATCCTGCACTAGATTGTGCATGCCCGTGCTCAGCGAGGATACTGATTTCTGAAGGGAGGTGTCTGTAACACCTCGTGTTAAAAATATAATATATATATAACATATGTTGATATATAAAGTGGCTGGTTTGGTAAATATGGTAAAATGAATAATTAAATGGTGTGATGAATGGAGGGGGACCCACCAGTTGAAACCATAGCATGCATTGTGCTATTGTTGGCTTGGGTGATGACGTCACCATTTGATGACGTAGCCCAGGGCCCACCTGGGTATTAGGCATGCAAAAGTTTAGGCTGTGCATTTCTTGGAGTGAGAGATTTGGGATTAGTCCCATATCGATAAGTTACAATAATATAATAATATATAAATAATATAGCCTATGATCAAGAGTCACCTAATCGGTTAACCACCTTTTGAGAGGCAGCTTGTGGTGGGCAGTTATACTACATAGTATCTAATTTGTCTTCTAAATTGTATAAATTGTTTGAGCTAGGGGTAGGGGCATTACAATATTGCCCTATAGATGTTCCATTACAAAATCTTAAAGCGAAACTGTTTGCTGTAGCAACCATGTGGTAAAATCTGGGATGCATGAAGTGCTACCTAGTTAGTAATGAACATTAGATATAAGAATAACTGTTTACACTATCATATCCTATTACGGTTATTGTAGATCTTTACTGCTACTGTTGACTACTGCTACTATTGACACACTGTTATTGTTGACCCTTACTGTTACTGTTATACTTCTACTGTTATTCCGCTGCTTACTACCATCTGTAGATTGTTGTGTTTACTACTTTCTCCATGTTAGTAATACCTATTTAGTTAGTTTTCCCCCATTTTCCTTCTTGTATTGCTTACGGTCCGGACTTCTATCTAACGGGCGTTATGTTTTTCTGTTTTCCCTATTTTTCTTTGTAATTGCTATATGAGAAGATTTTGCTGATCAATTGCCGACTGGAGTTGGTAAGCAAAAATTTTGAGCTGCGCAATTGAAATGATTTTCTTAAATATTTTGATGAACTATTTTATTTCATGAACTGTATTGAGATTGTATTTGGGCTTATTGTCCCGGGATGATTGTATTATTTCGGATCTAGTATTTGTTGGAACATTTATTATTGATGCAATAAATACTGTTGAGTTATGATTATTTATGCATGTCTGGTTGGAGTATGGTGTTATATTTACTATTATAATGAGTCAAGCAGGTCCTGTGCAGCTTATGGATGGTAAAAACTATCTGCTGGGCTTAGTCACGTACCATATTCCGTATCATTTTGGGAAGCGGGGCGTGACAAGGTTTTCTGTGTTATCAAAGCCAGGTTTGGCTAATGTGTTAGTTTGACTAATACATTAGGCAGACTTGACTCGATCGGATTTACTTGACTCCCGACAGGCCATGCATTGCACAAATAATTATTAATCAACTGGATCTGAATGCTAATTGTTTTGGATTTTGTGCAGACTATGGCTCATGGAATGGTTCAGCTTCACAGGAAGGCCATTCTGAGTTGGCAGCTGTAACTCAGGTGCTCCAGTAGATTGCTCAGAGCTCCAGTAGATTGCTCAGATGCAGCAGGAGCACAATGAACTGGTTAAGGTCGCTTTAGAAGCTGCTAACCAGAATGCTGTTCCAACCCCCGTTGTGCCTGCCCCTGTAGCTTTGCCCCCTCGTCCGGATACCGTCGCGGATTTCATGAGGTTGCACTTTGATAAGTTCGCTGGTACTGAGATGCCAGTTGAGGCTGAGTAGTGGCTGGTATGGACGGAGAGTCTGCTACAGGCAGCTAGGGTCGCCGATGCCGACCGTGTGGATATGGTATGTGTCCAGTTGGTGGATTTGGCCCACATCTGGTGGAGGGCAGAATTCGACATGCTAGGGCGGCCTATTACTTGGGCCACTTTCGCTCAAAGCTTCCTGGAGAAATTCTTCCTACGCATCACCCAGGTAGAGATGGAGCATCAATTTCTTGCCCTGAAGCAGGTTGGTCGGTTGGTTGTCTGCTCAATTTATTAGTGTCATGTTTTGAGATTTTGTTACATATTGTATATACAGTGTTGTAACACCAAGTATTTCTTGGAACAGGGCTCTAGATCCGTGGACGAGTATGCCGTGGAGTTCACCAGTCTTAGCCGCTTCACTACCACCTTGGTGGCGAATGAGGAGGATCCTGCGCGGAGGTTCCTTTTGGATCTTGATCAGGGTATTTAGGTGCACTTGGCCGCCCATCGTTTCTGTACCTACGCAGATACTTTGGAGGCAGCTCGAGCGATAGAGCAGACTCGTGCTTGTGAGACTCCTTCTCAGCGAGTTGTGCAGTACTAGCTGCTGTTGCTGCCAGGCCTACTGGAGGTCCAATCAGGAGGCCAGCTTCCGTCCTTGCTGTCAGGACAGCTCCCTACCGTCCTACTCCTCCACGGAGGGATGTTGTTTGCGACTTTTGCCAGGCCCCCGGACATTTGCGCAAGGATTGCTGGAAGGCTAACCGCCGTTGTCTCGACTGTAGGTGCTGCTGACCATTTGGTTCGAGATTGTCCTCGGAGGAGGCATGACCAGGCCGCAGTTGCGCTAGTCCGTAGTCAGGTCAGACCGCCTCTTCCCCCTTAGTGTCAGAACGTCGGTCAGAAGACCACTACTCCAGGGAGAGGTCAGGCTTTCAACTTGACTGCGGTGGAAGCTCAGACCGTAGAGGAAGTCGTTGCAGGTATTCTTTTGGATATCTTTTGTGTTTCTGTTATTTGTTCCTTATTTCATTTATTTCTCTTGGATCTTTCTTCATGGTGTCTTCGTGCATCATTTTTTCATATTCCTTTGTTATCTTTCATCTGTTCATCTTTTCCTTGTTTTGGCTCTATCTTAGGTGTTATTCTTGTTATTCTATTCCTGCTCGTGTTCTTTTTTATTTCGGGGCAGCCCATTCCTTCGTCTCCCCCGCTTTGTGGATCAGCATCGGTTGGTGTGCAGTGAGTTGCCGGTTGCTTGGCATATCACTACAGGTGGTGGTTTTGTCGTTTGTTCCCGGGAGTGCAAGTAGAGTCCCATGGTGATTGGGAGTGCTGATTTCAGAGCAGATCTGATTGTAATTGGCAGTTCAGGGTTTGATGTGATTCTCGGCATGGATTGGCTGGGTGAGATCCATGCAATCATTGATTGTCGAGCAAACAAGGTTGTTTTCAGGATGTCAGGCCGGAGTTGGAGTTCCATGCTGGGGAGTTACCCCTTGGGCATGGTTAGGAAGTTATTGTCGATGTTGGTTGTGCAATGGAGTTGCACTCAGGCTATGAGGCTGTACCTCTTGTTGTGCGGGATTTTCTAGATGTGTTTCCTGAGGAGTTGCCTGGGATAGCCCCTGATAGGGATGTTGAATTCGGTATAGATATTTAGCCTGGTACTGTGCCGATATCGAAGAGTCCTTCCCGGATGACACCAGTTGAGCTAGCAGAGCTGAAGGTGCAGGTTCAGGGTTTGCTAGATTTGGGTTTCATCAGGCCCAGTGTGTCCCCGAGGGGCGCTCATGTCTTGTTTGTCAGCAAGAAGGACAGAAGTCGTCGTCTGTGCGTGGATTACCGTAAGCTGAACAGTGTTACAGTGAAGAACCGATATCCGTTACCCAGGATTGATGACTTGTTTGATCAGTTGGGTGGAGCTGCTGTCTTTTCGAAGTTGGACCTTCGCTCTGGTTATCATCAAGTGAAGGTGAAGGTAGCTGATGTACAGAAGACTGTGTTCAGGACCAGATACAGGCACTATGAGTTCCTTGTGATGCCTTTCGGAGTCATGAATGCGCCAGCAGTGTTCATGAGTCTGATGAACAGGGTTTTCTCTCCATTTTTGGACAGATTTTTCGTAGTCTTCATAGACGAAATTTTGGTGTATTCTCGAAATCAGAAGGATCATACTGATCATTTGAGGTTGGTTCTGCAGACCTTGAGGGAGAATTAGCTCTATAGGAAACTCAGCAAGTGTGAGTTCTAGCTTGATCGAGTTACCTTTTTGGGGTACATTATCTCAGGCGATGGTATTTCTGTTGATCCATCCAAGATTTCTGCGGTCAAGGATTGGCCTGTTCCTAAGTCAGTTTCGGAAGTGAGAAGTTTTCTTGGTTTGGCCGAGTATAATCGGAAGTTCGTCCAAGACTTTTCGAAAATAGCAGGTCCGTACAGCTTATGGATGGTGAAAACTATCCGCTAGCTTAGTCGTATACCGTATTTCGTATTCTTTTTGGGAAGCGGGGCGTGACACCTAGTTACTAAGCAACTCAAAACATTGGAGTAGATAGAACTTTATTCATTTAATTTATTTACTCATTATCACTCTATTTACTTAAACATTGTTTAGGACTAGATTAAAGGGGATAATCACCAGAATATTTAGATTAAATTTCATTATATAATTTCATTCCAACCCCTAATTGATAATAATAATTTCTGTTGACTTTTTTGAGGACCAATTTGTAAAATTCCAAATTCAACAAATCAATAAAAATTTCTCCTTATTTTCTTTCTTAATTTTTACTGAAAATATTCAACTTTTGCATCAAAAAATTTTATTCCTTAAAAAATCATTAATTAACTGAAATCTATGGAAATAAGATGAATTATTAATAAGATAGACGAATACAACCAATTTTTATTGGTAAATGAGTACAAATATTTATATAAAAATAGACACATCAAATACCTCCCAAACTTAATATTTTTCTTGTTCTCGAGCAAAAAGTAAAACCACGAATAAAGGAATAATAATCAATAATAGGCTCAACTCATCACACCAAGAGATATCATCATGTAAGCATCAAAATTGCAATTAAACATATAAACAATAGCAAATAAAGTTAAACCAAGCATACCCACTTTCTCCAGTGCAATTATTCATTCATAATTCCAAACTCAATCATATTTGTCATGCAATTAATGTAATTATAGCATGTAACAACTCCATCTGTGATTACCCCTTCTCACTACTACAAATCGAGTAGCAAACTAGAGTTTTTTTTTTGGGTATCTTCTCTAAGTTGTCACTTGCCTTTTGACGCAAATGCAAACATTTTTGATGAATTCACCCGGTTACTCAACAAGTCACAAACTTAAAGTGCTTTGTATACTCATATTTCAAGTTGCCGTTTGACGTAAAAGTAAACATTGGTGATGAATACCCCTAGTTACTAAACAACTAAAAACATTGGAGTAGATAGAAATTTATTCGTTTAATTTATTTACTCATTATCACTCTATTTACTTAAACTCTGTTTAGGACTAGATCAAAGGGGATAATCACCAGAAAAAGCATCACATTTTTCTTTTATGTATAATCACATGACTCACACAATTTTGTAAGGAATTTTGAAATTCAATAATCCTTAAGTAAATAAGTATGCTTAATTTTACTTTATAAGATATTTTCTAAACTAAAAAAATATTTCAATGCTTTAGCACAATAAAGAACTCAAAAGTATAATGGTGAGCCCAATTGCAGTACTTTGTTTTGTTTTTCTTTTCAAATATATATAAAATAAAAAATAAATTTGTATCTCTTCTCCCAAACTTGAATATCACATTTTTCTCAAAGGGAAAGGAAAAAAGAAAAACAAAAGAATGCAAAAAGTTCAGAATTTCTCCCCTGATTCGTGTTAAAATTCTGCACGCACGGCGTGCATTTTTCAGTGATATCTAGAGCTGTAGGTGTCCAAATGGCCTGATTCTTTTTGTTCTGGAAAGCTAAGACAATTTCCTACAATCTCTCTTTGAAACACTTTTCCATATTCTGACTCCATCCTACTAAAAAACAGCCATCAATGTAGGTGTAGAAAACAGTTCCGCCCAGCAATTTCCAAACTTATGCAATCCTAAAAAATAAAATAAAAAAATAAAAATAAAAATAAACTAAAAGAAAAATCAAATCTAAATTTAGTAAAAAAAGACATGGGTTGCTTCCCAAGAAGCGCTAAGTTTTAAGTCTTCCGCCAGACTTGATAGTGGGATGGTTATGTGACGCTAAGATCCAACAACATCAAAACATCTTTTCTAATACTTCTCTTCAGGTGTGGATTAGGTTTAAGCTATAGTTTGAGTCGTTTCTTTCTTGATGATGACGTCTTTGATATCCCTACCTCTTTGAATTTCTGCTGAGAAAATGGATGAATAGATGGTGCAGCATCCAAATACATAACACATTCTGAAATTTTTTCTTTCTCAGTTTCAAGAGTTGCTGAATTTGTTGGACATACTTTTATAGGTAACTTTTAAATTTCAACACTATTTCTCACCCACAATTAAATCTGTTTTACTTATTTGAAAACACGACTGTTCTTCGGCAGAAAACTTCATGGATTTAAAAACATCAAATGTTACTTGCTCATGATGCGTTTGTTCCTCCACAATTGGTTCATACTCATCTTCCTTTTCAACCACATTTTGTTTGCCATTTTTTTCTTGTGGTTGCTCAATTGTCCTCCCGCTTCTTAGTGTTATTGCTTTGACATGCTCATTGGGATTATATATTGTGTTGCTAGGTAATGTTCATGTCTTTCTTTCGTTAAGAATATTTGAAATTTGACCAATTTGAACCTCAAGATTGCAAATTGAAGCTGAAGTTGAAATTGCAATATTTTGGATGGCCAAATCTGTCTTCTGCATGTATTGCTCTCTCTTCTGCATGTGTTGCCTAAACATCTCATCAAGTGTCGGCTTCTTTCCTTGTTGTTGAAAATTTTGTTGTGGTCTAGTTGCTCCTTGATTGTTGTTCCATGAACAATTGGGGTGGTTTCTCTATCCGGGATTATACGTGTTCAAATAAGGATTGTCTTTGATGTTGAAAATTGGACACGTAATTTGATTGATAGGAAATTGGTTGAGCAAATGGATTTCCTACTTGGCAATCTGTATTTGAATGATTTTCTGCACAAAGATCACAAATCATATTAGTTTGAATAACATTAACATTCATATTACCTATTTGTTTAGATAAAATATCAATTTTTGCAGTTAAAGTAGTAATAGGATCAAGTTCAAAAATTCCAGCCACTTTTCTTGGCATTGTTCTCTCTGAAGACCACTGGTAATTATTAGATGCTATCTCTTCTAAAAGTTCATAGGCTGCTTCATGAGTTTTGCTCATAAGTGCACATCCAGCTATTGCATCAACCATAGATCGATTTGTAACTCCCAAACCATTATAGAATATTAGAATTTGTAGCCATTTCGGTAGTTCATGATGAGGACACTTTCTCAATAACTCTTTATACCTCTCCCATGCATCATACAAAGACTCAGTCTCAAACTGAGAGAATGTGGTAGTATCATTTCTTAGCTTCGCTGTCTTTACCGGCGGAAAATACTTAGCTAGAAATTTTTGTGCAAGTCCTTCCCAAGTAATAATACTACCGGGTGGAAGAAAATTTAGCCAAGCCTTTGCCTTATCTCTTAGTGAAAAAGAAAAGAGTCTCAATCTGATTGCATCATCTGATACTCCATTGCAGGGCCGGCCCAACACTTATTGAGGCCTAAAGCGAACTCCGAAATGAGGCCTTTTGAAAGCTTATAATAATATTTTGTTAAAATTAATATATTTTATTTAAATGTTATCTTTCAGGCTTTTTGAAATGCAAAATCATTTATTATATTGTAATCAATTTCACTTAACATTTCTTTTTCAATTGATAATAAAGCCAATCCATTTAATCTTTATTGAGACATTGTTGATCTTAGATAAGATTTTATTAATTTTAGTCTTGAAAAACTTATTTCCGCTGAAGCAACAGTTACATGAATTGTTAACATTATTCTATAAGCAATATATGCATTTGGAAAATAATCAGTCTTTTAATATAATTAAGTATGTAAATTGGTGTATCATTTTCCACTTGTATAATTTCTCTTAAAATTTTTGGTTCTAAAAATAAATCTAACCCAACAATATCTGAGTTGTCGTTATATTTTAATGATCGTTCAAGGTTAAGACAATATTATTTTAAATTTTCAATTTCTAATGACCTTAATTTCTCAATACTAAATAGAAAACCAAAAATATCTTAATATATTTTAAATTGTTCAAATCTACTTTGGAAATGAAATAATTGCTTGATCTATTATGTACAAGAAGTAGTCAGTTTTAAATGATTCTTCAGGAGATTTTAGAACTTCATTGTCAATAATCTTATCAAATTATTTCTTTCTACGAATAACACGTTTCACGAAACTTGGGTTTTATATCCATTTCAATAGCAATTTCTTTAGCAGAAATTATAGCATTTTCTAATCCATCTTCCCTATATTTTTCAAAAAAAGAAATAAGACCTTTTAATTGTTCTATAGCAACATCCATCCGCATATCCTTTGATTTTTCACTAACTGAATTTACCGCGGACAATATCTTATACCAAATAGTCATGTCTAACAAAACCTTAAAATTTTCAAGCTCATAAGTCGCTAAACATTCGGCTTCACTTTTTATTTTAGGTTCATCATTAACTTCGCCTAATTTCAATAAAGCATCTCTTATTTGTGAAGTTTGAAATCTTAAAGCTTTTACACTTTCAACACGACTTTCCCAACGTGTTTGTGACAATGATTTAAGACTTAGACTAGAATATGATATTTTAGAATTTTTTATCTTTTAGTTGAAGAAGAAAATAGTGTATATATACGTTACAACACTCCAAAAAAAGATGTAGCTTTAAGACAATAATTAGCCATATCACAAAGTACCAAATTTAAACTATGACAACTACATGGAGTATAAAATGATCTAGAATTAATGTCAAAAAACCTTTTTTGAACACCTTGATATTTTCCTTACATATTAGACCCATTATCATAACCTTGTCCTCTTATGTTACTAATATCAAGTCCAATAGTATTTATTTCATTAATAATAGCATCAAAAAGACCTTTTCCAGTTGTATTATCTACTTTTAAAAATTCTAAAAAATATTCAATGATTTGTACTGGGGTTGAAGAAGTATCCACACATCGTAATACAATAGACATTTGTTCTTGATGACTTATATCAGGAGTGCAATTGTAATGCCCCGATTTTTTATTTAATGAAAAATTATTTTATTTTGCACGTAGTGTGCACGTGCAATATTTTTGGTTGAATTAAATCTTATAATTATTTTCATTGTGATGAGTATAGATATTTAAATATGTGCTTTTAATTATTTTATACAAAGCCTTCTTTCAATTAGATAAAAAACCTTTTTCTTAAAGGCCAAAAATTCAATTCAATTATTATTTTGGCCCCAAAACTAAAGCCCATGAGCTATTTTATTTTTAAATACAACTTGTCATGTAGAACACAATTTAAAGATTATTTTTTATACAAAATTTAATGTACAAATTTTTATGGAGACCAAGTTGCATGCACATGCGTGGCACGTACACGTGCACAAGCACACTTGCATGGCCAGATTGCATTTTGGAGGGAATGGAAAAATTTTGACTGGGATCATGGTGGAGTGGTTACTTGATCATGGGTAGTTAGTGTAACTCCTCCTTAGATCTAAGTCATTTGTTCCTAACTCCTACTTCAATCCTAGCCATCCATTCTCCTATTTTTTTAGTATAAATACCCCCCCCCCCCCTTTTGGCTAGTATTCTTGTGCAAATAATTTCTTCCAAACCTATAGTTAAAATACAAGTATCTAGTAGTTAGTAAGAGAGTAAAAGATTGAGAGATTGTGTGGGATTTTTGCTTGCATCAAGAAGGAGGAGAGGCCGGTTTCATCTAGGAGGAGTGCTCTCGGTTTGGGCATTGTGGAGTGCTCAAGTTGGCTTGTGCGTGCGGAGGAGCATTCATTTGCAAGGACATTCGTCTAGGAGGTTGCTAATTGTACTTTTCTTCAATAAGGTGGGTAAATTTTTCCTATTTCTAAATAGGAATGCATGCTAGATTTAATTAGAGTGATGCATGAAAATGATTAATAAGAGTGCGCATTTAATTGAAAAATTGACTTATTGATTGATTGATATATCGATGTGCAATTGTATGTGGTTCTATTAGTAAAGGCAAAATTATGTTTGAATTGATTGTAGCCAAATTATTGAAGAAAGTCTCATTATCTACGTCACAAATTATGTACACAAAAGTTAGTAGATTAACCATGCTACTTTATGTGTTTAAATGAATCTTTGTGTTGTATTGAAATAAACGAATTAATATATAGATTTGTATGTTTGCTAAAAGATTAAAAATAGAGAATTAATGTGAAAAATTGCTAGTAAAGGGATTTGAGATGTTAATTGTTAAGAAATGTCGAAAAGAAGAAATGTGGTAGTTATAATGTAGAATTCGAATTTAATTGTATGAAAAATATGTTTTAATTGTTGAAAAAATTATTTTCTACATACTGGTATGTAAATTATGTGAGGAAGAATCAATCTGGAATTTTTCAGTAATTTTTATAAAGGCAAAGTGAAATGAAGACTAGTTGAACATCGAAACGTTTTAATAGCAGAGAGAATTGATCTAAATAAATTTCGAGTTGTAACTTTGACAACCTGAGCGCGTAGCTCAAGTGGTCAGGACGGCTCTAATCGCTACAGTATAGGCTCACGGGTCTGAGGTTACTGGTTCGAATCCCCGGACTGCCATACTTTTGTTTCATTTAAAAAAAAAAATATATAGACAGTGGCCGAGAGCATTTAATGCTCTCAGCGCCTACTTCTAACGCAAAGGGCACTCGGCCTATTGGTTTGTGCCTTCGGTTGGCTTCCCTGTGGTCGCTGGTTCGACCCTGGCTTTCGGCTGTTGTTTATGTGTGGGAAAAACAATTTTTTTGGGGGGTTTCTAATGGTCAAAAAATATGGAAAAAATATATTTATTATCTTAAAAATATGTGGAGCTTATGAAAAATAATTTGAAAATTATTTTACATAGAATAAAATATGATTTGAGAATAAATGTGCAAATAGAACTATGATTCTACATCTATGTTTTTGTGAAAATTATATCTTGCAAAAAGAACATGAAATGAAGGATTAGAAAATTAATATAGCAAAGAAAGAAATTATTTTTTGATGTGATGTAAATTATTCTCATTTGAGAATAGTGTGGAAATTATGAAGTGTAAATGTTCACCTTTGATTGAATAATTAGTGATGAGGGTTTTTATGTAACATTTCATGAGTTACATGATGAATAGTTGAATTTCATGTATATTTATGGACTATTGAACGATTTAGAAATCATGATTGGAAAAGAAATATTTTTGAGTATGACAACTCAACATGTGAACTTATGAGTTGGAAACACTCAACTTTAGAATTTGTGAATGAGAATTGAAACAAAAGAGTAGCTAAGTCTCCCCCGGTATTTGGAAAGAAATGATATGAAATTTGAAATAAAAGGCCAAGGTTGGTCATGTTGAATGAATGAATAAGTCCGGTTTAGTGGAGAGGCTAACTCTAGTGCTTTGATTGTATTCATGATTCTATTTCATTAGAATTAAGGATTAGTTACATAGTGAAGACGTGATGAAAGTAAGTGTAACACCTCGAATTTTAAAATACCGAGAATATTCGTTTTTATATTCTTATGGTGGTGAAGATTATTTTTAGGTTATATCCTATTATATTTTATTTTTTTTAAATATTGATATTGGTATGAATATTTGTGTTGTATTGATGCAAATGATATATTGGAGTTTGAGTTGAGTTTTTGTGAAGAAACATTGTTTATTTTATTTTATACTTTTGGAGGATTATTATGAGATAATTTTATGTAATTTGTATTGTTAGTATTTTAAAGTGCAAGAGTTGGGGTTTATTTATAATATATTGCATTTGGAGGGCCTATATGTAATTATACCATATTATTTATTATTATTATTATTAACTTTTACCAAAACACCCCCCCATCCCCCTTTTCTTCTTCTACCATTCTTTCTTTCCCGATCGTAAGGTTCCCAGCCGAACCCAATTCGGCCGGAGGTTCCCCGGCCAAATCCCCCTCTTTTCTTCGTCTTCTTCAAATTAATTCGGAGGGTAGGCTAATGGAAGGGTGCTCTAGCTCATGGCGGAGTCGATTTGGAGAAAGGAATTAGTGGAGGTATATCCCTTTGAATTTATTTGTGTATTTTTATGTGCTTTTAATTTATTTTGCTTAGTACTAGGATATGAAGTTGGTTAGTAGTTTATTTTGATGTTAGGTTTAAGAAATGGGGAAATTATTGAGGAATTTGTAAGTTGCTAATAAATTAGGGTTTTGGGTTTGTGAAAGAGAATTATAGATGTGAGAAATTTCTCCTTTATAGTAGTAGAATTTTAGTAGAACCATTAGAGTAATTTGGGGGTGATTTTAGTAATTCCATGGGGATAAAATTCCGTAGTAATTCGAATATTACGTGCGATGCACGTGTGCAACCCAGACGTTCGATAAAACGCCTGAGTGATATTAGAAATAGTGTTATTATTTTCTGTGGTTGATTTGGATATTGTGAGCCTTAATTGCTTTGAAACGTGATGATAGGAAATGTTAACGGCTTCGGGTGCCGGATGGAGAAGGGATGCTTCGAGGCTTCCCGGGCTATGAGGTGAGTATGAAAATATTTATATATTTTTTGTTCAAGAAAATTTTAGTATAATTTGAATAATTGATACGAATCCCGAAATATGGTGTATTTGTAAAGGGAAATTAGTGTTTGGTGTTGATATGCGATACGACGATTAAATACTCGTCTTGGGTATTGATATAAACTTATAGATGATGGATTAGTGATATATATATATATACGGGGATGAGTTATATTTATATAAGATGTCGGGTTATTGTGAATTGTTGTGATTTGGAATATCCAGGGTGATGGTAACGTATTGAGTGTATTTATATATATAATGTTGTGATGTGTTGATATACTGGGCGTATGCAAACTTGTGATATTGAGATAATAAATAGTATGATATACGCATGACGTATGGGGCAATGATAAAATAAAGAATACCGTGCAGTTGTGATGTGAAATATTATGATGTGATGATTTTTATGTTAATTATGGTGATATTTCTTTTGTGTGATGCATTGAAAGGGGTAAGTGAGTTGGTGATCATTGTTTATGCGAATAAGTAAATAAAAGATGAGATGTTATGATGTTAAAGGGTGATGTTAATATGAAAAGTAAATGTTAATAACAATAATTTCGGTTGGCTTGAATAGATACCTCCGCATAGACGGAGAGAGATATGATACCCCAGGATGGACCTGGGAGTGTAGATACCTCCGGATAGACCGGAGAGAGATATGATACCCCAGGATAGATCTGGGAGTGCAGATACCTCCGGATAGACCGGAGAGAGAGTTGATACCCCAGGATAGACCTGGGAGTGCAGATCCCTCCGGATAGACCGGAGAGAGAGTTGATACCTCAGGTGGGACCTGAGAGAGAGTTGATACCCTAGGATAGACCTGGGAGTGCAGATACCTCCGGATAGACCGGAGAGAGATATGATACCTCAGGTGAGACCTGAGAGAGAGTTGATACCCCAGGATAAACCTGGGAGTGCAGATACCTCCGGATAGACCGGAGAGAGATATGATACCTCAGGTGGGACCTGAGAGAGAGTTGATACCCCAGGATAGACCTGGGAGTGCAGATACCTCCGGATAGACCGGAGAGAGAGTTGATACCCCAGGATAGATCTGGGAGTGCAGATACCTCCGGATAGACCGGAGAGAGAGTTGATACCTCAGGATAGACCTGGGAGTGCAGATACCTCCGGATAGACCGGAGAGAGATATGATACCTTAGGGTTAACCTGAGAGAGTTGATTCCCCAGGATGGGCCTGGGAGAGTAGATACCTCCGGATAGACCGGAGAGAGAGTTGATACCTCAGGGTAGACCTGAGAGAGAATTGGTACTCCGGGATAGACCTGGGGTAAAATGAATATGATATGAAATGTGAATGAAAAAGAGAAGTGTTTGGTATAAGCTGAAATGAATTAGTGAAGTAAGTGTATTATGAGTTGAGAATAAAGAATAAATAAGTGTTAATAATAAATGGGGTAGTAAAGAAAGTGCATAGTGAAACGTGAATTGTGGATGAGAAAGAAAGTAGCTGTGAATGAAGTAAATGTGAAAGAAAATGAGTTATGAGTTAGTGGATGAAAAGAAATGATAAATGCAGTACGTGGTCAATTTAAAATGGAATAATAGAAGAGACATGTGCTCTTATGAATAATACGAAGTAATGGTATTATGTGTGTGATCATTAAAGTAAAATACAGTTGTTGTGAGTTGTACCTTGGAATTGTGTCAAGGAACTACCTGCCCGTTATTTCTGTAGAAATGGTGGGAACTACCTGCCTTGGCATAATTCACGGGGTGAGTTGTTGTAATAGTGGTAATGATTGATGAAAATGAGAAATAAAGTAAAGTGAAGATGATAAGTGATTGAAGTGATAAATAACCAAGCTATCGGCTATGGGGTGTAATATGTTGTGGCCCCAGATTGTGTTTGGGGATTAAGTGAAAATGATAATAAGATTTATTGTTTATAAGAATGAGTAATTACTAAAGTGATGTAATGAGATGTTAATGAGCTATAAAACATGGTTTTGATGCAATGAATATAAGTATTCTTATTAATGATGTGTTAATGATGTGATGAAATGTGAGTAAATTGCATGGGCAATGAGATGTGGTATTTATGTCATAAGACATGAAGGAAGGTGGTATTATGAGAATATATGCATATGTTTATGATGTGACACTTATTATAACACAATAAAATAAATACTTGTATTATGAGATTGGGTATAAAAATGGTTATTAAAGAAAGTATGCTATGATATGAGTTTGTGTACCTTGGAAGTGTGTCGGGGAACTACTCGCCTGCTATTTCTGTGGAAATAGTGGGAACTACCTGCCTCGGCACAACTTCCAGGATGAATGTGTGTGTTGAGGACATAGTATAAGCAGATGAAATGCGTGGCTAAATAGAGTTGGAGAAATGGTGTAATAACATCATGTAGTTATATTAATATAAATAGTGAAATGCTGATATAACGATAAGTGTGGAAAGATGAATATTCGTATTAGGTGAATGTAAGATAAGTATGTATATATATACGAGGTTGATGTGAAGTGTATTATGAAATGTGGGAAGTTATGGATAATTAAATAGTTGAATGCAGGTTTGGCAGAGTAGTTGATATGTCATTGTATTGACGATGTTGTTGTATTCAAGATTCAGGTTGCCTTATTTTAATTGGGCATTCGTAAGTTTAATTTATTTTCTTTATACTATTTTAATTTGTTATTTGATTAATAATTATACTCACACCAGAAATGGCTAACCCCTTAGTATTTGGAGGGTTAGGGAGTCCCTAGACTACCCTAAATCCCCTACTGTTACAGGTCCTCAGCAGAGCAGAGGTGAGGCACAAATTTTGTTGAGTAAAGTCTTTTACATTAAATTTGATGTATAAGTTTAGTAATGTGAATAGTAAAATCTATAGTTTAAATTGTATTATGGATGTATAAGCACGTATATGATGATGGTAAGTATAGTGTGAGGTGGTGTGGTATGTTTGTGACCCGTACCCTCCTCGTTGTGGAGTACCGGGCTCTGTGGTAGGTGTATGCGTCCTTCTGATGAATAAAGTTAGCACAGGCTGCTGATTGAGTCTTTCGCCTATCCCTCTTCATAGTAGGTACATAGAGAGTCACCCTTCGTCTCTTTTTGTTAGTCTTCAAAGTTTTTTCTAAAAATTTTACCTCGTTTTCAAAGAAATTTATGGTTTTTATTTGATATTTGATAATTCGTTATGTGTTTGGCCCCCAGAGCATTATATTATATTGCCTGTGTGTATCTGCTCATTTTGGCCTGGGGAGCCCATGAAATTATTGTGTATTTTGTGAGCTACGGAATTTTGAGCAGAATTCCGTAAGCTTTTTGTGTTTCGGGGCAAAATTTACAGGGGAGACTCTGTCAAAATTTTTCCTGAAATATAACTTTCTTAGTTTATGATTAAAGTGATATAGAAATTGAAAGATTTGAGTTTGGAGTCAAAAAAAAAAAATTTGGGGCGTTACAGTAAGAGAAAAACATTGAGTATGAGGGCCATTGGATCAGCGACGAGAGCGTATCCCAGGATGTCCCATGATGAGTTAGGGCGAGGATACTGCTCCAGAGTACCGTCCCGGTGGCGACGCTCGTGGGATGTTGGAAGACTACGGGTGGTGTCATGTCTATGGTAGGAGCTGAATTTCCACAGGATACCTGCATGATGAGTCATGTGTCAGTGCGTTGAGATTTTCTCCAGGGCACCTAGACATGAGTTCGTAGGTCAGATAACATCTAGGATACTTACCGTAGTTACAGTAGTAGATTAAGTCATAACGAGGGATTGAACCCTACAAAGATGAAGAACGATTAAGGGCTTGCCCTCGGACCTATGTAGTATGGGATGCATAGAATCCGAACAAGTGTGCATTAGTGTCATGTAATATAAATAACTGCATTGAGGACTAAATGCACAATCACAACACGACATCCATAGGGTAGTCCCTTTAGTTTGACATGTGACAAGTTTGTGTTTGTTAAATATGGAAAATAAGTTATACTATTTCCGGCATAGAGATGATGGCCGTGTATAATGTTCGTCGGTTGAATAAACTGACGTACCCACAGTCTTATATGTAGGTAAGTGACATGATAAAGATTAAAGAGGAACAGATGCTTAAAGGTTATTCAATGTTGTTGTACATTTATTTCAATGTTGTAAATTTACTTCTGCTGTGCAATGTAAAGTGTAATGTTTTTATGTAAACTCTGGTGTAAAGTGAAAAGTTCAAATTTCCTTATAAAATTGTACTAAATGAAGTGGAAAGATCCTGTAAAACATCTCGAATTCAGCTGTATTTGGGATTCGGGGCGTTACAGAGTGGTATCAGAGCCACGTTTTCACACTTGTACAAATTTATAAGGAACGATACCCTAGAAGTGGACATTAGAGTGTGTGTTTGAGTCTAGAGATTTCAATGTAAGTGACTTACATTTGTGTTGCTCTATGACTTATGCTTCTTCCTCTCTATTTCTAAGATGGCTGTTCACTTCGACCCTGATGGAGACGACGACTGGCATATCATCGAGGAAGAGTACCATCCTGAACAGGCAGATTCCGAGGATGAGTACTATCCAGGGCAAGCAGATTCTGACGGAGAAGAATGGCCTGAATTCCGAGAGATCACCCCACCTCCGGATTCATCTGATGACTCTTCTGACGAAGAAGAAGAACCAGTTACAAATAGTCTTGTGACATCTCTTCAGAAGCAGGTAGAAACACTGCGGGAGAGAGTCGGATTATTGGAGGCTCAATTGGCAAAGCGAAAGGACGGCTTTTCAATTCTCAGTCATCGTGTATGGGAACTCGAGAAGAGGAAGAATTTGACTGATGTGCTGAAGGAAGAAGTTGATGAACTACGGGGAGAACTTCGAGAAACGAAGATGAACCATAGGAGTTAGACTGTGGTAGCTTCTACTATCTTTCATTCTGATGACAAGAAATATTTTTCAATTCGAATGTATAAAGTTTGGAATTCAATGAAATGCAAGTTGATTTAAAATCCATGTCTTATACTTCGAATTTAATGGATCTTTTGCATCACAATATGGCTAGAAGAGGAGCTAGAAACGGGGAAGGTCTGGATCTGGAAACGGAACTTGCGAGGGTTTCTCAGACGCTCAACGCCGTGGCCATAAACCAGAACCAAGGAAGGGGACCTGCGAATCCGGTGCCCGAAGCGACCAAACTAGTGGAATCGTTCAAACGAATGAAACCACCTATGTTCGAAGGGAAGTCAGACCCTGATGTAGCTGACACTTGGATTCGTCAAGTAGAGACAATCTTTGAAGTGCTGGAGACTCCTGAAGGCAGTAAGGTGAAGTTGGCGACTCTGCAACTTGATAAGGACGCGGCTGTGTGGTGGCAGTCGATGAAGAGGACAATAGGAGGCATAGTTCTTGGATGGGAGGAATTTCTGGAAGAATTCTGCAGTCACTACTTTCCCTCCGATGTTCAAGAGAAGAAGGCTATGGAGTTTCTATCACTACAGCAAGGTGGCATGTCAGTTAGAGAGTACGAGACCAAGTTTACTCAGCTCTCTAGGTATGCTCCTGAACTAGTGATGGAGGAAGCTAAGAAGGCTCGTAAGTTCGAGCATGGATTGAGGCCGAGCTTGAGGTCCCGGATGATACCTCTTGGTATCAGAAGATTCGGCAAGTTAGTCAAGAGAGCAGCAGCGACGGAAGCAGATATGGAGCAGTTCCATGTTGTTCAGAACCGGAGGAACAACTGGCAGTCTGGAAAGAGGCCCGCACATTCTGGGAGTTTCAAGGGACAACCATCTGCACAAAGGTTCAAACCGACAGGGGCGAACGCTATTAGTGTGGCTGGAGGACCTAGGAACAATGTGGTGAGACCTCCTGCGGTAACTTGCTTCAACTGTGGTGAGACGGGACATTACAAATCTCAATGCCCCAAGCCACGAAATGGTAATAGCAATGCACCAGCGCAGCAGACTGGGAAGAGACCGTACCAACCAGGGCGAGTATTTGCCTTGACAGAAGCTGATGGTGATGAGGTTGATCATATCATCACTGGTACGAGGGCAGATGTTTAGAGGTTTATGTCATTTCTTTTTCCCGTCTATTAAGTGAACTGTTACGTAATGGGTGTGTATTATGTAACAGGCGAACTTTATCTTAATGGAATGAAAGCTGTTGTGTTGTTCGATACTGGATCCTCTCATACTTTTGTGTCTCCTAAATTTGCTAAAGTGTTGGGAGTTGAACCGAAGATTTTTCCAGGCAAGATCTTAGCAGTAGCTACTCCATCAGGGGAAATTCTAACCACTGATCGGTACTATGCTAATTGCGAGATTGTGATTGGGGATAGAATCTTTGGGATTGATCTGATCGAGCTGACTATCTTGGGAGTCGATGTTATAATTGGCATTAATTGGATGTCGGTGTACAGTGCAAGCATCGAGTGCAAAACCAAGACGGTAACAGTGAAGGCTCCAGGTGGACCTGAAGTCACTTTCCAAGAGAAGAAGAAGTGTTCTAGGCTGGTGGCAGCTATCCGCAAGGAAGAGACTCCCGTGGAAGTGCAAGGGATTCCTGTGGTTCAGGACTATCCGACTGTATTCTTGGATGATTTTCCTGGGTTACCCCCGCATCGTGATGTAGATTTCAGCATCACTGTTCAACCGGAAAGTGCACCCATTTCTAAGGCACCGTATAGGATGGGTCTAGTGGAACAGGATGAGGTGAAACGGCAGATTGAGGAACTGTTGGAGAAAGGCTTTATTCAACCTAATGCGTCACCTTGGGGAGCACCAGTGCTTTTGGTAAAGAAGAAGGATGGATCGATGAGAATGTGTATCGATTACCGAGAGCTGAATAAGGTCACTGTTCAGAATAAGTATCCTATTTCCCGAATTGATGACTTGTTCGATCGTCTACATGGAGCAGCTGTTTTCTCCAAAATAGATCTTCGATCAGGATATCACCAAGTTCGAGTGAAAACTGAAGATGTGCACAAAACTGCATTTAGAACTCGACATGGGCATTACGAATTCTTAGTTAGAGTGACGAATGCACCCGCAATCTTCATGGATTTAATGAACAGAGTTCTGAGGCCGTTCATTGATTCTTTTGTCGTGGTGTTTATCGACGATATCCTCGTGTACTCCAAGTCAGAGGAGGAGCACACCGAGCATCTGGCAGCAGTTTTGAAGAAGCTGGAAGAGCAGAAGTTGTATGCCAAGTTATCCAAGTGTGATTTCTGAAAATCTAAAGTGGCATTCCTAGGTCACATCCTTTCTAAGGAGGGAGTGACAACTGATCCTCAGAAGATAGAGGCGTGAGAGATTGGGCTAGGCCTACTACAGTGAAGGAAGTCAGAAGTTTTCTTGGAATGACTGGATACTACAGGAGATTCATTCAAGGTTATGCTCAGATAGCCGTGCCGCTTACTGGTCTGACCAAGAAGAATGTGAACTTCAAGTGGACTGAGCAATGTGAGGCGAGCTTTCAGGAGTTGAAAGAGAAGCTGACTACTGCACCTATTTTGTCTTTGCCTAGAGCAGGTATTGAGTATGATGTTTATAGTGATGCTTCACATCGTGGGCTTGGTTGTGTCTTAATGCAAGAAGGAAGAGTAATCGCTTATGGGTCTAGGCAACTACGACCGCATGAGAAGAATTACCCGACTCATGATCTGGAGTTGGCGGCGATTATCTTTGCTTTGAAGCAATGGAGACACTACGTGTACGGTGAGAAATTGAACATGTAGACGGACCACAAGAGTTTGAAGTATATATATCAGCAGAAGGATCTGAATTTGAGGCAGCGAAGATGGTTGGAAGTGCTTGAGGACATGCGACCTGAGATCAAGTATCATCCTAGAAAAGCTAATGTTGCTGCTGATGCACTTAGTCGCAAGAGCAGTTTAGCCAGTTTGATTACAACTCAGAAGCATCTGATTGAGGAATTGGATCGAGCAGGTATTGAAGTTGTCTTGCAAGGATTGGGAGCATCTTTAGCTCAGTTGAGGCTTCAGCCTACTTTGAATGGAAGGATCATGGCAAGTCAGGAGGTTGATGCTGATATCTTGGAGATGAAGGAGCAGGTTAGTGCTGGCAGGTTGCCCGGATTTCAAATCAGGGATGGAGTGCTGTGGTTTGGAGAGAGGCTGTGCGTTCCACATCAGGCGGACCTGAAAGAGAGTATTCTTCAGGAGGCGCATGTTACTTTTTTGTCGGTACATCCTGGGAGTACTAAGATGTACAGAGACATCAAACCGCATTTCTGGTGGTCAGGTTTGAAGCGGGATGTGGCTGAATTTGTGGCGAAGTGTGAGGTTTGTCAGCAAGTCAAAGCAAAAAATCAGAGACCCGGAGGTCTATTACAACCGTTACCTATTCCGGAATGGAAGTGGGATAACATCAGTATGGATTTCATTACGGGATTGCCTAAGAGTCCTAAAGGCAATGACGCGATTTGGGTTATAGTCGATCGACTAACCAAGTCCGCTCACTTTTTGGCGATGAAACTCACTGCTTCGATGGACAAGTTGGCTGAGTTGTATGTTGGCGAGATTGTCCAGCTTCATGGTGTTCCGTCAACTATTGTGTCTGATCGAGATGCGCGGTTTACTTCGCATTTCTGGAGGAGTCTTTAGACAGCTTTGGGTACCAAGACGGATTTCAGCACTGCTTTTTATCCGCAAACCGATGGGCAGACCGAGAGAGTCAATCGTATTCTTGAGGATATGCTTCAGTGTTGTATACTAGACTTTGGAGGCAGTTGGGAAAGACATTTATGCTTGGTAGAGTTTGCCTACAACAACAGTTCTCAGACTAGCATCGGGATGGCGCCGTACGAAGCTTTGTATGGCAGGAAGTGCAGGACACCTGTTTGTTGGTTTGAGATTGGGGAGCATCAGTTGTTTGGTCCTGAGCTTGTGCAGCAAATCTCTGAGAAGATTGTTCTGATCAGAAAAAGGTTGGTAGAAGCTCAGAGCAGGCAGAAAAGCTATGCAAACAACCGGAGAAGGGACCTTGAGTTTGAGGAAGGTGACTTCGTCTTTCTGAAAATATCACCCAACAAAGGTGTGGTTCGATTTTGTAACGCCCCGAATCCCAAAATTACTGAGTTCGAGATGTTCTTCAGGATCTTTTCGCTTTTCTCGAGTACAATTTTACAAGGAAATTCAAACTTTTCTTTTTACATCAGAGTTACAACATCTCACATTTAAATTTACACAGCGGAAGCAAAATATACAACATTTACATAAATGAACAACAACATAATGAGATCTTTATGCATCCATTCCTCTTTACATGTAATTTATCCTGCATACAAAACTGTGGGTACGTCAGTTTATTCAACCGACGATAATTATACATGGCCATCCTCTCTATGCCAGAAACAGTATAATGAATATCATTTCTTAACAAATCAACAATCTTGTTCATAATAAGCATGTAAAAATCAAAGGGGGAACTTTTAGAGATGTCGTGTCGTGATTGTGCACTTAATCCTTAATGCAATTTATTTAGTTTTCACATGACACTAATGCACACTTGTTCGAATTCTATGCATCCCATACTACATAGGTTCGAGGGCAAGTCTCTTAATCGTTCTTCATTTTTGTAGGGTTCAATCCCCCGCCATGACTTACTCTACTTCTGTAATTCCAGTGAGTATCCTAGATGATTCTATGAGTACAAGCATGTATCCTGGCCCCTGGAGTAGAATTTCGCACCATGTCTTGACTCGTCAAGCATGCATTCTGCGACAATTCAGCCTCCTCCCTGAACACACTCCTCTTGCAGTCACCAAAACATCCCACAAGCGTGACTAGAGTCCGATCATTACTGAGTTGTACCCGCGCCATGTCTTGACACATCAAGCATGCATTCTGCGGCTCACACACCCGCACCGTACCCTAGCTCTCATACTCATGTTTTTCTCTCACCTTCATCACCTCCACACTATGTATTGAAGTTACATTAGAATCATGAATAAAAATCAAGCTCTAGAGTTAGCCTCTCCATCAACCGGACTTATCATTTCATTTCACTTGACCAACCTGGTCTATTTCTCAATATCATTTCATTTCACTACTGGGGAGACTTAGCTACTCCTTCGTTCAATTTCGAATTCACAATATCCAATTGAGCGCCATCAGCTCATGATTTCATTTTAGAGTCCCACAGACTTTCTCATCATGATTTAGCCTTTCATAATTATTCATTTAATTCTCAATTCTCATCTATGATTCCTTTCACATAATTCATACAGCCATAAACAGAATCCATCGATTAAAAGCATAAAGTTCATCATTACCAACAGTAAATAACATGAATCAAATTATCAAAAGTCCACTCTGTACAGTCGACTTGGAAGAATACCAGTCGACTTATACAGTCACGTACAGGTTCCTCATAAAAGCTCGGGATAGTCGACTGTTGCACTCAACCAGTCGCCTGTCCCGCAACCTTCCATATTCACAATATTATCCACATAACAGTCGACTGTTCATTAATCAGTCGTCTGTCCTGGAGATTTCAAACAGCATAATTTCCAAGTCCAGATCAGTCGACTTGCTACACGCATTCGGTCGACTGGACAGATCCAATTCAATTAGGGAATTTATTTACAGTTCTTACGTGTACTTGCATCATGATATCAATTAATAGTATACATCAATTCATGTTTCATAAACAGAGTTTCTTCGTGTTCAGTAGCATTCACAGCATAATTTTCCCAGTTATTAACATGCTCCTTTAGAGAAAACTACTCTAAACATGCATTCACATTGCCCATACTTTCTTACAATAATGAAGGTACAAATCTCGAATCATCATAATGGGTCTACGTAAATAGAATATCTTTATTCAGGGGACTTTCAAACAGTCATATTCAGAAATGAAGCACCAGTCGACTTAACACCAAGTCAGTCGACTGCGCCGACAACTTCAGATATTTATCACTATTAGTTCTTTTCATTTATTTACCTTCCCTCCATCATATGTGCCATAGGGAAAATATACATTTAATAATCACACTATCATGTCTATTGCACACATTTTATCAGTACATTATGAAAAGTAGTGTCTCGTACCAGTCGGCTGGCTCACATGGCAGTCGACTGTACCGACAGTCCCGTCTCAATATTACTAGCATATTCAAGCAATTTCTACCGCATTCCATTCACTTTTTATAACATAGTATCAATCATAACAATTGCAATATCATTCCTACATTAGAAGTCCTGAGAAACACCCACCTTATATGGAGAAATAACGAAATCCCGCAAAGTCCTTCAACACCGTACTGCACTCCTTGCTCCTTTGTCCCACACCGGCTCCTCAGCAGTGTTGCTTGCCTCCACAGAAAAGCTCCCACACAACTCACAGATACTCTCTTGAAATCTTAGGAAATTTTAGTGTAAAAGAGATAGGGAATAGGAGGGGGTATTTATACTAGAATACAGGTGAAATAGAGGGCTGAGATTTGTTGGGGAGTTGGAGAATCAAAGGCTGAGATCAGATCGGGAGTTGAGAAAACTACCCACAACTCAAAGGTAACTACCCATGATCTAGCCCATCACTCCACAACCCGGCCAAAAGAAGTGCTCAAAGCACGTGTATGCGAAAGCATGTGCATGCACCAACTACACCCTACAAATAGTATATCAAATACCCGGTCAAAAGAAGAAAAAGATGTCACACATGCTGGTTATAAAAATACAATAGAAGGGGTTTTAAATCCATGGGCTAAAATTAATTGGGCCAAACTAATTATCTTGTAGAAAAACATTTGGGCTTAAGAAACAATATTACACATGCATATCATATGTAGAATTAAATAATCTTTATATATATATAGAAAAATCGGGGTATTACATCACTCCCTCCTTAGAATAGTTCCGTCCCCGGAACTACAACCAAGAGCGAGAAACAGAAAACACAACAACAAAAGATATAAAGATACAAAAATACAAAATACAGTCAACAAGACAATCAAGCTAAAAGCTCAGGATAGTCCTTCAACATCTTCTCCTCAGATTCCCAAGTAGCCTCTTCAACCAAGTGGTTTCTCCAGACTACCTTGACCATCGGTATCGTCTTATTCCTCAAGACCTTCTCCCTACGGTCAACGATCTCAACAGGAGTCTCGATGTAATTCAGGTCTAACTGCAAATCCTCCGGCACTTCAGGCAAATGATGACTCGGATCTGGAATATAACCTCTCAACATAGACACATGAAAGACATTGTGCACCTGAGACAACTCTTCCGGTAATTCAAGCCGGTAAGCAGTTTTCCCGATCCTTTTCAATATCTTATATGGGCCTATAAATCTCGGGGCTAACTTCCCGCCTTTGCCAAATCGAACCACACCTTTACTGGGTGATACCTTCAAAAAGACGAAGTCACCAACCTCAAACTCAAGGTCCCTTCTCCGGTTGTATGCATAGCTTTTCTGCCTGCTCTGAGCTTCCACCAACCTCTTCCTGATCAGAACAATCTTCTCAGAAGTCAGCTGTACAAGCTCAGGACCAAACAACTGACGCTCCCCAACCTCATACCAACACACAGGAGTCCTGCACTTCCTGCCATACAAAGCTTCATACGGTGCCATCCCGATGCTAGCCTGAAAACTGTTGTTATAGGCAAATTCCACCAAAGGTAAATGCCTTTCCCAACTGTCCCCAAAGTCTAGTATACAACACCGAAGCATATCCTCAAGAATACGGTTGACTCTCTCGGTCTGCCCATCGGTCTGTGGATGAAAAGCAGTGCTGAAATCTGTCTTGGTACCCAAAGCTGCCTGAAGACTCCTCTAGAAATGCGAAGTAAACCGCGCATCTCGATCAGACACAATAGTCGCAGGAACGCCATGAAGTCGGACAATCTCACCAACATACAACTCAGCCAACTTGTCCATCGAAGCTGTGAGTTTCATTGCCAAAAAGTGAGCGGACTTGGTAAGTCGATCGACTATAACCCAAATAGCATCATTGCCTTTAGAACTCTTAGGCAATCCTGTGATGAAATCCATACTGATGTTATCCCACTTCCATTCCGGAATAGGTAACGGCTGTAATAGACCTCCGGGTCTCTGATTTTCGGCTTTGACTTGCTGACAAACCTCACACCTCGCGACAAATTCAGCCACATCCCGCTTCAAACCTGACCACCAGAAATGCTGTTTTATGTCTTTATACATCTTAGTACTCCCAGGATGTACTGACAAAAGAGTAGCATGTGCCTCCTGAAGAATACTCTCTTTCAGGTCTGCCTGATCTGGAACACACAGCCTATCTCCGAACCACAGCACTCCATCCCTGGTCTGAAATCCGGGCAACCTGCCAGCACCAACCTGCTCCTTCATCTCCAAGATATCAGCATCAACTTCCTGACTTGCAATGATCCTTGCATTCAAAGTAGGCTGAAGCTTCAACTGAGATAAAGATGCTCTCAATCCTTGTAAGACAACTTCAATACCTGCTCGATCCAACTCCTCAATCAGATGCCACTGAGTCGTAATCAAACTGGCCAAACTGCTCTTGCGACTAAGTGCATCAGTAACAACATTAGCCTTTCCAGGATGATACTTGATCTCAGGTCGCATATCCTCGAGCACTTCCAACCATCTCCGCTGCCTCAGATTGAGATCCCTCTGCTGGTATATGTACTTCAAGCTTTTATGATCCGTGTACATATTCAACTTCTCACCATACACGTAGTGCCTCCATTGCTTCAAAGCAAAGATAATCGCAGCCAGCTCTAGATCATGAGTTGGATAATTCTTCTCATGCGGTCGTAGTTGCCTAGACCCATAAGCGATTACTTTACCCTCTTGCATTAAGACACAACCAAGCCCCTGATGTGAAGCATCGCTATAGACATCGTACTCAACTCCTGCTCTAGGCAAAGCCAAAATAGGTGCAGTCGTCAGTCTATCTTTCAACTCCTGAAAACTCGCCTCACATTGCTCGGTCCACTTGAAGCTCACATTCTTCTTGGTCAACTCAGTAAGCGGCACAGCTATCTGAGCATAACCTTGAATGAATCTCCTGTAGTATCCAGTCATCCCAAGGAAACTTCTGACTTCCTTCACTGTAGTAGGCCTAGCCCAATCTCTCACTGCCTCTATCTTTTGAGGGTCAGTTGCCACTCCCTCCTTAGAAAGGATGTGACCTAGGAATGCCACTTCAGATTTTCAGAAATCACACTTGGATAACTTGGCATACAACCTCTGCTCTTCCAACTTCTGCAGAACTGCTGCCAGATGCTCGGTGTGCTCCACCTCAGACTTGGAGTACACAAGAATATCGTCGATAAACACCACGACGAAAGAATCAATAAACGGCCTCAGAACTCTGTTCATCAAGTCCATGAAGATTGCGGGTGCATTCGTCACTCCGAATGGCATAACTAAGAATTCGTAATGCCCATGCCGAGTTCTGAATGCAGTTTTGTGCACATCTTCAGCTTTCACTCGAACTTGGTGATATCCTGATCGAAGATCTATTTTGGAGAATACAGCTGCTCCTTGTAGACGATCGAACAAGTCATCAATTCGAGGAATCAGATACTTATTCTGAACAGTGACCTTATTCAGCTCTCGGTAATCGATACACATCCTCATCGATCCATCCTTCTTCTTTACCAAAAGTACTGGTGCTCCCCAAGGTGACGCACTAGGTTGAATAAAGCCTTTTCCCAATAGTTCCTCAATCTGCCGTTTCACTTCATCCTGTTCCACTGGAGCCATCCTATACGGTGCCTTAGAAATGGGTGCACTTCCCGGTTGAACAGTGATGCTGAACTCTACATCACGGTGCGGAGGTAACCCAGGAAAATCTTCCAAGAACACAGTCGGATAGTCCCGAACCACAGGAATCCCTTGCAATTCCACAGGAGTCTCTTCCTTGCGGATAGTTGCCACCAACTTAGAACACTTCAACTTCTCTTGGAAAGTGACTTCAGGTCCTCCTGGAGCCTTCACTGTCACCGTCTTGGTCTTACACTCGATGCTTGCACTGTACACCGACATCCAATCAATGCCAATGTTAACATCGACTCCCAAGATAGTCAGCTCGATCAGATCAATGCCAAAGATTCGATCCCCAATCACTATCTCGCAATTAGCATAGTAGATCAGTGGTCAAAGTTTCCCCTGATGGAGTAGCTACTGCTAAGATCTTGCCTGGAAAAATCTTTGGTTCAACTCCCAACACTTTAGCAAACCTTGGAGACACAAAAGTATGAGAGGATCCAGTATCAAACAACACCACAGCTTCCTTTCCATTAATATAGAGTTCTCCTGTTACATAACATACATCATTGCATAACAGTTTCACACTATGAACGGGAAGAAGAAATGACAAAAACCACACTAAACATCAGCTCTTGTACCAGAGATGACTTGATCCGCCTCCTCAGCATCAGCTTCTGTCAAAGCAAATACTCGCCCTGACTGGTACGGCCTCTTCCCAGTCTGCTGTATTGGCACATTGTGATTGCCAGCCCGTGGTTTGAGACATCGAGATTGGTAATGTCCCACTTCCCCACAGTTAAAGCAAGTGACTGCAGAAGGTCTCCCTACATCGTTCCCAGGTCTTCCAGCTACACTGACGGCGTTCGCCCCTGTCGGTTTGAACTTCTGTGCAGATGGTTGCCCCTTGAAACTCCCCGGTGGCGCGGGCCTCTTCCCGGACTGCCAGTTGCTCTTCTGGTGCTGAGCAACATGGAACTGCTCCATATCCGCCTCCGTTGCTGCCGCCCTCTTCACCAGCTTATCGAATCTCCTGATACCAAGAGGTATCATACGAGACCTCAAGCTCGGCCTCAGACCATGCTCGAACTTGCGAGCCTTCTTCGCCTCATCCATCACCAGTTCTGGAGCGTATCTGGAGAGCTGAGTAAACTTAGTCTCATACTCCCTCACTGACATGCTGCCTTGCTGAAGTGACAGAAACTCCATGGCCTTTTTCTCCTGGACGTCGGAGGGGAAATAATGGCTGCGGAATTCTTCCAGAAATTCCTCCCAGCCAAGCAACAAGCCGTCCATAGTCCTCTTCATCGACTGCCACCAAACAGCCGCATCCTTCTCCAACTGCAAAGTCGCCAACTTGACCTTGCTGCCCTCCGGTGTCTCCAACACCTCAAAGATTGTCTCCACTTGCCGAATCCAGTTATCGGCCGCATCCGGGTCGGACTTCCCCTCGAACACTGGTGGTTTCATTCTCTTGAACGATTCCATTAGCTTAATTGCCTCGGGTACTGGATTTACCGGCCCCCTTCCTTGGTTTGCAGCCACTGCATTCAGCATCTGGTAAACCCTTGCAAACTCGGCCTCCAGGTCCAAACCTTCACCATTCCTGGCTCCCCTTCTCACCATATTCTGATGCAAAAAATCCATTAAATTCGAAGTATAAGACAAGAAATTAAACCAACTTTCATTTCATTGAATTTCAAAGTTTATACATTCGAATTAAAACATTTCTTAACATCAGAATAGAAGAAAATAGAAACTAGGACAATCTAATCTCTACGGGTCCTCTTCGCTGCTCGAAGTTCATCCCGCAGTTCATCCACCTCATCTTTCAGCACATCAGTTAGGTTCTTTTTCTTCTCAAGTTCCCAAATCCGATGGCTAAGAACAGAATAGTCAGCATTCCGCTTCTCCATCTGAGCCTCCAAAACTCCAACTCTATACTTCAGGGTATCCACTTGCCTCTGCAGAGAAGCCACAGCGCTACTCAGAGCTGGTCCCTTTTCTTCATCGGAAGAAGAAGAATCGTCAGGTGAGTTCGGCGGTGGGGTGATCTCTCGAGATTCAGGGTACTCCTCATCATCTGAATCAGCTTGCCCAGGGTGATACTCGTCCTCAGAATCAGCCTGTCCAGGATGGTACTCTTCCTCAATAATATGCCAGTCGTCGCCTCCAGCAGGGTCGAAGTGATCAGCCATCTTAGAATAGAGAGGAGAAAGCATAAATCATAGAGCAACACAAATGTAAGTCACTTACATTTAAATCTCTAGACTCAAACACACACTCTAATGTCCACATCTAGGGTGTCGTTCCTTATAAATTTGTACAAGTGTGAAAGCGTAGGAAACCTTGGCTCTGATACCACTCTGTAACGCCCCGAATCCCAAAATTACTGAGTTCGAGATGTTCTTCAGGATCTTTTCGCTTTTCTCGAGTACAATTTTACAAGAAAATTCAAACTTTTCTTTTTACATCAAAGTTACAACATCTCACATTTAAATTTACACAGCGGAAGCAAAATATACAACATTTACATAAATGAACAACAACATAATGAGATCTTTATGCATCCATTCCTCTTTACATCTAATTTATCCTGCATACAAAACTGTGGGTACGTCAGTTTATTCAACCGACGATAATTATACATGGCCATCCTCTCTATGCCAGAAACAGTATAATGAATCTCATTTCTTAACAAATCAACAATCTTGTTCATAATAAGCATGTAAAAATCAAAGGGGGAACTTTTAGAGATGTCGTGTCGTGATTGTGCACTTAATCCTTAATGCAATTTATTTAGTTTTCACATGACACTAATGCACACTTGTTCGAATTCTATGCATCCCATACTACATAGGTTCGAGGGCAAGTCTCTTAATCGTTCTTCATTTTTGTAGGGTTCAATTCCCCGCCATGACTTACTCTACTTCTGTAATTCCAGTGAGTATCCTAGATGATTCTATGAGTACAAGCATGTATCCTGGCCCCTGGAGTAGAATTTCGCACCATGTCTTGACTCGTCAAGCATGCATTCTGCGACAATTCAGCCTCCTCCCTGAACACACTCCTCTTGCAGTCACCAAAACATCCCACAAGCGTGACTAGAGTTCGATCATTACTGAGTTGTGCCCGCGCCATGTCTTGACGCATCAAGCATGCATTCTGCGGCTCACACACCCGCACCGTACCCTAGCTCTCATACTCATGTTTTTCTCTCACCTTCATCACCTCCACACTATGTATTGAAGTTACATTAGAATTATGAATAAAAATCAAGCTCTAGAGTTAGCCTCTCCATCAACCGGACTTATCATTTCATTTCACTTGACCAACCTGGTCTATTTCTCAATATCATTTCATTTCACTGCCGGGGAGACTTAGCTACTCCTTCGTTCAATTTCGAATTCACAATATCCAATTGAGCGCCATCAGCTCATGATTTCATTTTAGAGTCCCACAGACTTTCTCATCATGATTTAGCCTTTCATAATTATTCATTTAATTCTCAATTCTCATCTATGATTCCTTTCACATAATTCATACAGCCATAAACAGAATCCATCGATTAAAAGCATAAAGTTCATCATTACCAACAGTAAATAACATGAATCAAATTATCAAAAGTCCACTCTGTACAGTCGACTTGGAAGAATACCAGTCGACTTATACAGTCACGTACAGGTTCCTCATAAAAGCTCGGGATAGTCGACTGTTGCACTCAACCAGTCGCCTGTCCCGCAACCTTCCATATTCACAATATTATCCACATAATAGTCGACTGTTCATTAATCAGTCGTCTGTCCTGGAGATTTCAAACAGCATAATTTCCAAGTTCAGATCAGTCGACTTGCTACACGCATTCGGTCGACTGGACAGATCCAATTCAATTAGGGAATTTATTTACAGTTCTTACGTGTACTTGCATCATGATATCAATTAACAGTATACATCAATTCATGTTTCATAAACAGAGTTTCTTCGTGTTCAGTAGCATTCACAGCATAATTTTCCCAGTTATTAACATGCTCCTTTAGAGAAAACTACTCTAAACATGCATTCGCATTGCCCATACTTTCTTACAATAATGAAGGTACAAATCTCGAATCATCATAATGGGTCTACGTAAATAGAATATCTTTATTCAGGGGACTTTCAAACAGTCATATTCAGAAATGAAGCACCAGTCGACTTAACACCAAGTCAGTCGACTGCGCCGACAACTTCAGATATTTATCACTATTAGTTCTTTTCATTTATTTATCTTCCCTCCATCATATGTGCCATAGGGAAAATATACATTTAATAATCACACTATCATGTCTATTGCACACATTTTATCAGTACATTATGAAAAGTAGTGTCTCGTACCAGTCGGCTGGCTCACATGGCAGTCGACTGTACCGACAGTCCCGTCTCAATATTACTAGCATATTCAAGCAATTTCTACCGCATTCCATTCACTTTTTATAACATAGTATCAATCATAACAATTGCAATATCATTCCTACATTAGAAGTCCTGAGAAACACCCACCTTATATGGAGAAATAACGAAATCCCGCAAAGTCCTTCAACACCGTACTGCACTCCTTGCTCCTTTGTCCCACACCGGCTCCTCAGCAGTGTTGCTTGCCTCCACAGAAAAGCTCCCACACAACTCACAGATACTCTCTTGAAATCTTAGGAAATTTTAGTGTAAAAGAGATAGGGAATAGGAGGGGGTATTTATACTAGAATATAGGTGAAATAGAGGGCTGAGATTTGTTGGGGAGTTGGAGAATCAAAGGCTGAGATCAGATCGGGAGTTGAGAAAACTACCCACAACTCAAAGGTAACTACCCATGATCTAGCCCATCACTCCACAACCCGGCCAAAAGAAGTGCTCAAAGCACGTGTATGCGAAAGCACGTGCATGCACCAACTACACCCTACAAATAGTATATCAAATACCCGGCCAAAAGAAGAAAAAGATGTCACACATGCTGGTTATAAAAATACAATAGAAGGGGTTTTAAATCCATGGGCTAAAATTAATTGGGCCAAACTAATTATCTTGTAGAAAAACATTTGGGCTTAAGAAACAATATTACACATGCATATCATATGTAGAATTAAATAATCTTTATATATATATAGAAAAATCGGGGTATTACAGATTTAGCAAAGGTGGGAAGTTAGCCCCGAGGTTTATAGGCCCATACAAGATATTGAAAAGGATCGGAAAAACTGCTTACCGGTTTGAGTTACCGGAAGAGTTATCTCAGGTGCACAATGTCTTTCATGTGTCTATGCTGAGAGGCTATATTCCAGATCCGAGTCATCATTTGCCTGAAGTGCCAGAAGGTTTGCAGTTGGATCTGAATTACATCGAGTCTCCTGTCGAGATTGTTGATCGTCGAGAAAAAGTCTTGAGGAATAAGACGATACCGATGGTTGAGGTAGTCTGGAGAAACCATTTGGTTGAAGAGGCTACTTGGGAGTTTGAGGAGAGGATGTTGAAGGATTATCCTGAGCTTTTTGCTTGATTTGTATTTCTGTATTTTTCTTGTGCTTGTTGTGAGTGTTTGTTTTTCTCACTCTTGACTGTAGTTCCGTCCCAAGGAGGGAGTGTTGTAATGCCCCGATTTTTCATTTAATGAAAAATTATTTTATTTTTGCACGTAGTGTGCACGTGCAATATTTTTGGTTGAATTAAATCTTATAATTATTTTCATTGTGATGAGTATAGATATTTAAATATGTGCTTTTAATTATTTTATACAAAGCCTTCTTTCAATTAGACAAAAAGCCTTTTTCTTAAAGCCCAAAAATTCAATTCAATTATTATTTTTATAATTATTATTTTGGCCCAAAAACTAAAGCCCATGAGCTATTTTATTTTTAAATACAACTTGTCATGTAGAACACAATTTAAAGATTATTTTTTATACAAAATTTAATGTATAAATTTTTATGGAGACCAAGTTGCATGCACGTGCGTGGCACGTACACGTGCACAAGCACACTTGCATGGCCGGATTGCATTTTGGAGGGAATGGGAAATTTTGAGTGGGATCATGGTGGAGTGGTTACTTGATCATGGGTAGTTAGTGTAACTCCTCCTTAGATCTAAGCCATTTGTTCCTAACTCCTACTTCAATCCTAGCCATCCATTCTCCTATGTTTTAGTATAAATACCCCCCCCCCCTCCCCCCCCCCCCCGCCCCTTTTGGCTAGTATTCTTGTGCAAATCATTTCTTCCAAACCTATAGTTAAAATACAAGTATCTAGTAGTTAGTAAGAGAGTAAAAGATTGAGAGATTGTGTGGGATTTTTGCTTGCATCAAGAAGGAGGAGAGGCCGATTTCATCTAGGAGGAGTGCTCTCGGTTTGGGCATTGTGGAGTGCTCGAGTTGGCTTGTGCGTGCGGAGGAGCATTCGTTTGCAAGGACATTTGTCTAGGAGGTTGCTAATTGTACTTTTCTTCAATAAGGTGGGTAAATTTTCCCTATTTCTAAATAGGAATGCATGCTAGATTTAATTAGAAGAATGATGCATGAAAATGATTAATAAGAGTGCGCATTTAATTGAAAAATTGACTTATTGATTGATTAATATATGGATGTGCAATTGTATGTGGTTCTATTAGTAAAGGCAAAATTATGTTTGAATTGATTGTAGCCATAAATTATTGAAGAAAGTCTCATTATCTACATCACAAATTATGTACACAAAAGTTAGTAGATTAACCATGCTACTTTATGTGTTTAAATGAATCTTTGTGTTGTATTGAAATAAACGAATTAAAATATAGATTTGTATGTTTGGTAAAAGATTAAAAATAGAGAATTAATGTGAAGAATTGCTAGTAAAGGGATTTGAGATGTTAATTGTTAAGAAATGTAGAAAAGAAGAAATGTGGTAGTTATAATGTAGAATTCGAATTTAATTGTATGAAAAATATGTTTTAATTGTTGAAAAAATTATTTTCTACATACTGGTATGTAAATTATGTGAGGAAGAATCAATCTGGAATTTTTCAGTAATTTTTATAAAGGCAAAGTGAAATGAAGACTAGTTGAACATCGAAACCTTTTAATAGCAGAGAGAATTGATCTAAATAAATTTCGAGTTGTAACTTTGACAACCTGAGCGCATAGCTCAAGTGGTCAGGACGGCTCTAATCGCTACAGTATAGGCTCACGGGTCTGAGGTTACTGGTTCGAATCCCCGGACTGCCATACTTTTGTTTCATTTTTTTAAAAAAAAATATATAGACAGTGGCCGAGAGCATTTAATGCTCTCAGCGCCTACTTCTAACGCAAAGGGCACTCGGCCTATTGGTTTGTGCCTTCGGTTGGCTTCCCTGTGGTCGCTGGTTCGACCCTGGCTTTCGGCTGTTGTTTATGTGTGGGAAAAACAATTTCTTTTGGGGGTTTTTAATGGTCAAAAAATATGGAAAAAATATATTTATTATCTTAAAAATATGTGGAGCTTATGAAAAATAATTTGAAAATTATTTTACATAGAATAAAATATGATTTGAGAATAAATGTGCAAATAGAACTATGATTCTACATCTATGTTTTTGTGAAAATTATATCTTGCAAAAAGAACTTGAAATGAAGAATTAGAAAATTAATATGGCAAAGAAAGAAATTATTTTTTGATGTGATGTAAATTATTCTCATTTGAGAATAGTGTGAAAATTATGAAGTGTAAATGTCCACCTTTGATTGAATAATTAGTGATGAGGGTTTTTATGTGAAAATAACATTTCATGAGTTACATAATGAATAGTTGAATTTCATGTATATTTATGGACTATTGAACGATTTAGAAATCATGATTGGAAAAGAAATATTTTTGAATATGACAACTCAACATGTGAACTTATGAGTTGGAAACACTCAACTTTAGAATTTGTGAATGGGAATTGAAACAAAAGAGTAGCTAAGTCTCCCCCGGCATTTGGAAAGAAATGAAATGAAATTTGAAATAAAAGGCCAAGGTTGGTCATGTTGAATGAATGAATAAGTCCGGTTTAGTGGAGAGGCTAACTCTAGTGCTTTGATTGTGTTCATGATTCTATTTCATTAGAATTAAGGATTAGTTACATAGTAAAGACGTGATGAAAGTAAGAGAAAAACAATGAGTATGAGGGCCATTAGATCAGCGGCGAGAGCGTATCCCAGGATGTCCCATGATGAGTCAGGGCAAGGATACTGCTCCAGAGTACCGTCCCGGTGGCGACGCTCGTGGGATGTTTGAAGACTACGGGTGGTGTCATGTCTATGGTAGGAGTTGAATTTCTACAGGATGCCTGCATGATGAGTCATGTGTCAGTGCATTGGGATTCCCTCCAGGGCGCCTAGACATGAGTTCGTAGGTCAGATAACATCTAGGATACTTACCGTAGTTACAGTAGTAGATTAAGTCATAACGAGGGATTGAACCCTGCAAAGATGAAGAACGATTAAGGGCTTGCCCTCGGACCTATTTAGTATGGGATGCATAGAATCCGAATAAGTGTGCATTAGTGTCATGTAATATAAATAACTGCATTAAGGACTAAGTGCACAATCACAACACGACATCCATAGGGTAGTCCCTTTAGTTTAACATGTGACAAGTTTGTGTTTGTTAAATATGGAAAATAAGTTATACTATTTCCGGCATAGAGAGGATGGCCGTGTATAATGTTCGTCGGTTGAATAAACTGACGTATCCACAGTCTTATATGCAGGTAAGTGACATGATAAAGATTAAAGAGGAACAAATGCTTAATGATTATTCAATGTTGTTATACATTTATTTCAATGTTGTAAATTTACTTCTGCTGTGCAATGTAAAGTGTAATGTTTTTATGTAAACTCTGATGTAAAGTGAAAAGTTCAAATTTTCTTGTAAAATTGTACTAAATGAAGTGGAAAGATCCTGTAGAACATCTCGAATTCAGCTGTATTTGGGATTCGGGGCGTTACAATCAAGTATGACTGAAACATATTTTGCATTCAAAATTTTAGTTTTAATTTTATTTGCTACCAAATTTATTAATTCATTTTGTATTCTATGTCAAAGATAATGATTATGAATTTGATTATCTTTAATTCGACGAATGTGTTCGTGCATTATATGATCAAATTCTGCAATCATTTTAATTAGGCATAAAAAATTTCCATTACTTTCTTGGTAAATCTTTTCGTTTGTCCTGTGAAAGGCCAAGTTATCTTTTCCAAGAGTTTTAACAACTGCAATAATTCTAAATAATACATTCCTCCAGTGCCCCCTAACTCTATTTATTCTTTCTTGAACATGTTTGTCAATTATTTTATTTTTTAACAATCTCATTTTTAAATCACTCCATGACTCATATTAGTAATATGCTCATTACTTATCTCATGACTCTTCAATTTCAAACTAATATTTCTCCAATCCCTACTACCTTCACTTGCTAATTTACTTGTACTAGAAAGAGCATTAAATAATTTACAAAAAAAACAAAATACTTTATCTAAATCTTGAGAATATACCAACCATCTTCTTTCACGCTTTTCTCCATTGGACAACTTTTGAATGTAAAGTGATGAAGAAAAATGTCTTGCACATTCATCCTTAGGAAAATCTATATCGGTAACTTTAATAGGACCATTTCTACTAATCAATCTCTCAAACTTGTATCAATATTTGTCCATTGACTTGGATCAAATATATTTTTATCAGTGGATTCTTCTAATATTTCTTCTCTATCTTCACTATGAGTATAAGAATCAATACAATCCTTGCCCATTAATCAATACTTCTTTATTTTTATTTTCATTTGTGTCTACATTGTTATCTTGTTCATTAACTGATACTTCTTCTCTATTTTTATTTTCATTTGTATTGGTAACTTGTTCATTAACTAACATTTCTTCTCTATTTTCATTTGTGTCTACATTGTTAACTTGTTCATTAACTAATTCTTCTTCTCTATTTTCAGTTTCATTATTGTTAACTTGTTCATTAACTAATTCATTATCTTTTTTGATTGTTTTAATCAATTTATCTAAAACCCCTTTTTGTGATTCAATTAAAGCTTCAACTTTTTTTTTTTGAGTTTCGAATAACCTGATTCAAAATTTCAAGTTGACATTTATATATTTAAAAATAAAAACAATAAAAATTAACACTAAATTAAGAGATTATAGAAATATAGAATTCAAATTAAAGAGAGGAGATTAGAACAATACAACCTAGTGGGGCTGCGGGAGAATGAGGCGCTGCCAGAGCTGGTTGTGGCTGCAGTCGAGCGGGAGACCTAGAGGCTGCCAGTGCTGGTTGTGAATCGGCGAGGAATAGAAAAGAAAGAGATTCAGAGAAGGGCGAGGGTGACTGGGCGAGGTTGGCGACTGGCGAGCGTCCAGGAGACTAGAGAGTCAAGTCGGGAGAGAGAGTCAGAGAGAATTTCGGGAGAGAGAGTTCTGGCTTCTGGGAATTTGGATTTGGGAAATTATAGAGGCTCTAAGAGGCCTTTTTGGAAATCAAAGAGACAATTTTTGTTGGAAACCAAAGAGACAACCAGGAAGGTGAAGAGGTAGGAGGCCTTTTCATTAGATTAAAAAAAATGGAGGCCTAAAGCCCTTGCTTTGGTCGCTTGGGCCTTAGGCCGGCCCTGCTCCATTGTGCTTAAAAGTATCACAAATTTATAGAAAGTTTGCAATGTGAACATAATGATTCTCGTGCGATAGTCCCCAAAATTCAACAGTCTGTTGAATCCTCTAAATAATTGCTGGTTTAATTTTAAAGCTGTTTGCTTCAATTGCAGACCTTTTGATGCTTGATATTGCTCCATTATGTGAGGGCATCACGTAGTCTCTCAAAGCGTTGTTCTCATCGTTCGCCATGATAATGTACTCATATGTCCTGAAATATAAGTATATAAAAAAAATTAGAAAAACTATATATATATATATATATATATATATATATATATATATATATATATATATATAAGTCAAAAGAAAATAAAGTGGTAAAATAATAATAAAAAAAATCCAAACTAGTAATAATCTAGCATATTTCAATATCAATAAAAGAATAACTAGTCCCCGGTAACGCCGTCAAAAACTTGCTGTGAATTATTTGCAAGTGTACAAAATCGCAACAAGTAGTATAGTTAAGTGAAAAGTGTGCCGAACCCACAAGGACTAATTATTTTATCCAATACCGAAATTTACTAGATTAATTACTATTTGGAAAATCGAAATTTAATAAAAAAAAAGCAACTACATTAAATTAATCTAAATAAATAACTAAATTAATTAAAAGGTGCGGAATCTGAACTTTTTGTGATTTGTTAATGGCAAAATTAATTCTAGGGCTTTCGATTTTACCTAGTTAATCCCACACAATTTATAACTCTATGTGAATAAAAAAATTATTTTTCCAAGTTGTAGACCAAAATCTCAAAATTATTCAATATTCTCTCTCAAACAATATTAAAAATATTCTGAACTAATTATTTGTCTTGGTTCATGCACAAATTACTAATTGAAAATTCATTAAGATATGTGGATTTCTTAATGGTCACGTTAACAGTGGTTCGCTCTTGTAACGGTATTTAATTTTATTAATTCAAAATAAAAAATTACCAGTTCGGCTTCTCTATGATTTAATAGATCTTACAAAAGTTGGTCAAACAATTGTAAGCATTAAGAACGAAAATCAAACACGCAACCATGGTAAATATATATATATATATATATATATATATATATATATATATATATATATATATATATGAAATTAAAATTGTGTTATCAAAATTAGGCTACATCAAAGGCCTAGAAAAATAAATTTAGTTCATAAAAAATTTACAACTAACAATTTTGTTCATGAATTGCATAATAAAAATTAGAGAAGAAACGAAATACAGAAAGAACTCTATTTTGTTAAAAAAAAGAGTAATGCTTTAGCCACTACCAATTTCACTACCATTTTCTTCACTACCTTAGGTGACTTACTCCTATTGGAGAGTTTTCCCACCTACTCTATCATCTCCTATCTATTGGAGTGTGCTACCTAAGATAGTGACAGAGAAATGTAATGAAATTGGTAGTGGCTCTTGCATTACTCAAAAAAAAATTATCCAAACTGAACAGCCTCGACCAACAAGCCGCCAAGTCAGATCCTAGTCCCTTTCGCTGACGTCGCTTCGTTTCTGACTCGAACCGCGCGCCGTCACGTCAGATCCCACTGTCGTTTTCCGAAACCCGAGCGTCGCCACGTCAGAATACTCTCCTCTCTCCTTCTGTTCTCTGTCTCTCTCTTCGTTTTTTTTGTTCTTTTGTTTTTTTTTTTCAAAATTTAAATCTGGGATCTGGCGCCGCTCCACACCAACACCCAAGCTTTTTTTTTTGTGTTTTCTTCTGGTCCCGCCCCACCTACCCACGAGCCTGTAGCCTTTATACAAGAACAAGTGGAATTAGGATTAGGTTAGTATAAAATTTAGGTTTAGTTAATTATTAATTAATTAATTAGAATATTAGATTAAGATTAATCTAATTAACTAATATTTTTAAATCTTTCCTCATCCATCAATTCGTACTGTCATTATATAATTTCATTCCAACCCCTAATTGATAATAATAACTTCTATTGACTTTTTCAAGGACAATTTGTAAAATTCAAAATTCAACAAATCAATAAAAATTCTGCTTATTTTTTAAATTAATTTTTACTGAAAATATTCACCTTTTGCATCAAAAAATTATATTCCTTAAAAAATAATTAATTAACAGAAATATATGGAATAAGATGAATTATTAATAAGATAGACGAATACAAGCAATTTTTATAGGTAAATGAGTACAAATATTTATATAAAAATTAAACACATCATGTGGTAATTACGAATCGGCGGAAGACCTATGTGAGGTTGTAGATGAGGACCTTCAGCGTAGAATTTTGGCCCTAGAAGACCCATTCTTTATAGAGGAGGTCAAGACAACAGTTTGGGGTATGAGTCAAGATAAAGCACCAGGATGAGATGGGTTCCCGGTCTTCTTCTATAAAAGATTCTGGGACATCATGAAAGTGGTTATTATGGACGTCATGAATGTATTTTATAACGGAACTTTGGATATGGGAAGATTAAACTACCCCAATATTTCCTTGATACCAACAGGCCCAGCCCAAGGGCCAAGCAACTAAAGCCCTTGCTTTAGGCCTCCAAATTTTTTCCTTGTTTTAGGCCTCATTTTTTCTTTTTTATTCTACTGAGTACTCACTCCCGTCTGCCTATTCACCTTCCTTAGTTGTTTTTGGTTTCCAAAAATGACTCCTTGAAATACGAAAGGCCTCTTACTAATCCCCTAATTATAATCAGAGAGAATTTCTCTCAATCCCAATTACTAAAACATGGGGAAAATTCTCTGATCTCTCTCTCTTCGAAAGGACACATCTCACATCTCTCTCCGAAATTCTCTCTATCTCCGATCGCTCCCAGCCTCGCAGCCTCCCGCAACGACTTTCACTTCCCTCGCCGCCTCGCTTCTCCTGCCCGCTCCGCTCGAGTGCAGTCAGTGGGCCACAAGTCCGATTGGCAAGGCGATCGCTCCCACTCTCCCTGCCTGGTAGCCTCTAGGCCCTCCCTCAACGACTCCACTTCCTTCGCCCAGTCGGCGCCGCCGCGCCACCGCGCCTCCGCCTCCACTTCCCTCGCCCAGTCGGTATCTAATTTTCTATAGTGTTAATTTTTATTGTTAATTTATTTAGTGTTAATTTTTAGTGTTAATTTAGTGAAGCCTTTATTTAGTGTAATAGTGTTAATTTTTATTTTTTTTTATTTTTAAATATATAAATGTCAACTAGGAAATTTGAGTCAGGTTATTCGAAACTAAAAAAAAAAAATAAAAGAGTTGAAGCTTTAATTGAATCACAAAAAGGTGCTTTAGATAAATTTGTTAAAACAAACAAAAAAGATAATGAATTAGTTAATGAACAAGTGAACAATATAGACACAAATGAAAACAGAGAAGAAAAGTTAGTTGATGAACAAGTTACTAATGAAAATGAAAATAGAGAAGAAATGTTAGTTGATGAACAAGTTATTAATGAAAATGAAAATAGAGAAATGTTAGTTGATGAACAAGTTACTAATGAAAATGAAAATAGAGAAGAAGTATTAGTTAATGAATAAGATTGTATTGGTTCTCATACTCATAGTGAAGATAGAGAAGAAATATTAGAAGAATCCACTATTAAAAATATATTTGATCCAAGTCAATGGACAAATATTGATACAAGTTTGAGAGATTTATTAGTAGAAAATGGTCCTATTAAAATTACCGATATAGATTTTCCTAAGGATGAATTTGCAAGACATTTTTCTTCATCACTTTACATTCAAAAGTTGTCCAACGGAGAAAAGCGTGAAAGAAGATGGTTGGTATATTCCCAAGATTTAAATAAAGTATTTTATTTTTGTTGTAAATTATTTAATGCTCTTTCTAGTACAAGTAAATTAGCAAGTGAAGGTAGTAGGGATTGGAGAAATATTAGTTCTAAGTTGAAGAGTCATGAGATAAGTAATGAGCATATCACTAATATGAGTTCATGAAGTGATTTAGAAATGAGATTGTTAAAAAATAAAACAATTGACAAACATGTTCAAGAAAAAATAAATAGAGATAGGGAGCATTGGAGGAATGTATTATTTAGAATTATTGCAGTTGTTAAAGCTCTTGGAAAAAATAATATGGCATTTCGTGGGACAAACGAAAAGATTTACCAAGAAAATAATGGAAACTTTTTATGCCTAATTGAAATGATTGCAGAATTTTATCCTATAATGCAAGAACACATTCGTCGAATTAAAGATAATGAAATTCATAATCATTATCTTGGACATAGAATACAAAATGAATTAATAAATTTGCTAGCACATGAAATTAAAACTAAAATTTTAACAAAAATTTTGAACGCAAAATATTTTTCAGTCATACTTGATTGCACTCCTGATATAAGTCATCAAGAACAAATGTCTATTGTAATACACTGTGTGGATACTTCTTCAACCAAAGTACAAATCAATGAATATTTTTTAGAATTTTTAAAAGTAGATGATACAACTGGAAAAGGTCTATTTGATGCTATTATCAATGAAATAAATACTATTGGACTTGATATTAGTAATATGAGAGGACAAGGTTATGATAATGGGTCTAATATGAAAGGAAAACATCAAGGTGTTCAAAAAAGATTTTTAGATATTAATCCTAGATCATTTTATACTCCATGTGGTTGTCATAATTTAAATTTGATACTTTGTGATATGGCTAATTGTTGTCTTAAAGCTACATCTTTTTTTGGAGTGTTGCAACATATATATACACTATTTTTTTCTTCAACTAAAAGATGGAAAATGGAAAATTCTACAAGATCATATCCCTAGCCTAACTCTTAAATCATTGTCACAAACACGTTGGGAAAGTCGTGTTGAAAGTGTAAAAGCTTTAAGATTTCAAACTTCACAAATAAGAGATGCTTTATTGAAATTGGGTGAAGTTAATGATGAACCTAAAAATTGAAGCTGAATGTCTAGCGACTTATGAGCTTGAAAATTTTGAGTTTTTATTAGGCATGACTATTTGGTATAAGACATTGTTTGCGGTAAATTCAGTTAGTAAAAACTTTCAATCAAAGGATATGCGGATAGATGTTGCTATAGAACAATTGAAAGGTCTTATTTCTTTTTTTGAAAAATATAGGAAAGATGGATTAGAAAATGCTATAATTTTTGCTAAAAAAATTGCTATTGAAATGGATATAGAACCCAAGTTTCGTGAAAAACGTGTTATTCGTAGAAAGAAACAATTTGATGAGATTATGGACAATAAAGTTTTAAAATCTCCTGAAGAATCATTTAAAACTGACTACTTCTTGTACATAATAGATCAAGCAATTATTTCATTCCAAAGTAGATTTGAACAATTTAAAATATATCATGATACTTTTGGTTTTCTATTTAGTATTGCGAAATTAAGGTCATTAGAAATTTAAATTTTAAAAGAAAGTTGTGTTAACCTTGAACGATCATTAAAATATGATGACAACTCAGATATTGTTGGGTTAGATTTATCTTTAGAACTGAAAATTTTAAGAGAAATTATACAAGTGGAAAATGATACATCAATTGACATACTTAATTATATTAAAAGACTTGATTCTTTTCCAAATGCATATATTGCTTATAGAATAATGTTAACAATTTCCGTAACTGTTGCTTCAGCGGAAAGAAGTTTTTCAAAACTAAAATTAATAAAATCTTATCTAAGATCAACAATGTCTCAACAAAGATTAAATGGATTGGCTTTATTATCAATTGAAAAAGAAATGTTAAGTGAAATTGATTACAATAATACAATAAATGATTTTGCATCTCAAAAAGCCCGAAAGATAACATTTTAATAAAATATATTAATTTTAACAAAATATTATTATAAACTTTTAAAAGGCCTCATTTTGGAGTTCGCTTTAGGCCTCAATAAGTGTTGGGCCGACCCTGGATACCAAAGAAGAAGGTGGTCAGGGAGGTCGGGGATTTCAGGCCAATCAGCTTGTTAAACTGTTCCGTAAAGATTATTTCGAAGGTTTTGGCTAATAGGCTGAGAGGACTGATAAGGGAGATGATCAATGAATATCAGACAGGGTTTATCTCAGGAAGGGATGTTTTAGAGGGCGGGACATTAGTTTAGGAGGTCATCTAGGACTGTAAAAGGAGAAGGTCGGTAGGATTGCTTCTGAAACTAGACTTTGAACAACATACGACAAGGTGAAATTGGTATGTTTGATGGAGACCCTAAGGAGACGTGGATTCAAGAGTTTATGGATTGGATGGATTAATACCTGGTTGCATACTACAAACGTGAGTATACTGGTCAACAGGACATCGAAAAAGAAAATCAAATGTCAATAAGGACCTTTTCTATTTAATTATCTCCTATTGGATTTTATAACCCAAAACCCAAAACCCTATTCTCTTATTGGATCCTATCATATTCAACTATTAACCCATTGTTGTGCAATCTAGCTACCTAAATAAATAGATAAAACTAGACACAAATTATAAACCTCGCAAGTGCACGAATCGTTTAGAAAAGCGTAGCAATAGCAAGGGTCGATCCCACAGAGATTGTAGACTTTAACTTACTAATCAATAAAAAGACTAAGAATCATAAAGGGTTGGTTTAAAAGTCTAAAAGAAATAAAAAGATTTAAACTAAATTAAGGAATGTTGAATCACAAATATGTAGTTGGGTTTAGATCTCCACCAATAGTCAGTAATGCTAAGTCACCTTCTGAACTTCTTCTTATTACTCATGTTTGTTCACTTCAAGGGCATGGTATCTACTCCTTAAAGTATTGTTTCCCTAGGCCAAGAATTAGGCATGGTATCTACTCTAATTCGTTTCTTTCATTAAGTGTTTAGCATGGTATCTACTAAGTTGTGCTTAAAGAAAACATAAGATCAGTGGAAACGAACAAACACTCAAGGTTCTAGAAATTGGTATCAGATCTAGATCCCTTAAGTTGATTGAACCAGGAACCCCTAAAGAGTCCCTTGTTACTAGTTACGGGCACGAGATACGGGTCGTCTCAATATGCTCATCTAACAGATTCAGATGGATGGTAATGCAAACTTGGATTTCTCAAGTTCTGTACGTCAGTCGACTGGCTCCCACCTCAGTCGACTGCTCTCAGACTTTGAGAACTAGTTTGGTTACCATCAATCTATACCAATACAAACGGATTCAATCAATAATTAAATAGAAGAGTTTAGAAGAATACAGCACTACATAACTACGGCTTCAATCTACCCAACTATAGAATTTAGTTCCACATAATAATACTTTTATTAATCAACAAGTTTGAATACATGATCAACATAAAAGAATAGAAGGAGAAGAAATAAACTAATGAAGTCCGGCAATGAGGTCGACTGGCTGTCACACAGTCGACTGCCTTCGAATACCGGATCTCCTATCTCCTTCCTTGATGCCGATAGAATAATGCCCCTGTTGATGACTTGAACGCTCAGAAACTCTTGTGATTCGGTCGTTTTGGAACCTGGAAGAGTGCCAACCGAGAGAGAGCCCTGTTGATGCTTCTTTTCTGATATTTATAGAACACGGCTGAGAATTAGGGTTTTGCACTTTTCAGGAAACTCCTTCTTTGTTTGATTTGATGATTTATTTCTTTCTCTTTTCTTCTCTTCCTTCCTTATCTGTTAACCACGTGCTCTTGGAAATCCCCAGTCTCTAGATTTGATTTGCATAAATCTAGATTCAGATAGATTTGAAATTAGATTTAGATGAATCTTCGAATATCTTATCTGTTTACTCCGCCACGTACCAGTCGACTGGCCTCTGGATGTAAGTCGACTGTGTCGAGACTTCAGTATTTTCATGATTCATCAGCCCAGTCGACTGTTGTGTAAACTTGATTCCCTCTGTCCAGTCGCCTGTAAGCATGATCAGTCGACTGATCTCTTCAGTTTCCTGTGTTTCATCCTTACAATCCTGAATTTGCTTCGTTTTGCTGTTATAGACTGTTTCCTATGGAAAAGAGAAAATAATAGTTAAATACCACATATAGAGCTTTTACATGTGCACTTATAATAAGATTATTGCTTCTAAATGTGAATATTCTTGTGTTCATCAAATACCCCCAAACTTAGATTTTTGCTTGTCCTCATGCAAACTAGAATTATTGAACAAGGGTATAATAATAACAGCCTTAATCACCAAGAGTTCTTATTATGTGGGCATCAACATAGAAAAGTATAAACAATTTCAGATAAAGTAAAATTAAACATACCCACTTTCTCTAGTGCAATTGTTTATTCATAACTCCAAACTCAACCATACTTGTCATGCAATTAATTATAGTTATAGTATGTAATTACTTAATCTGTGATTATCCCCTTTTCTCTACTACAAACCGAGTAGCAAACTAGAGAGTTTTTTTTTTTTTTTTTTTTTTTTTAAGTCGCTTCTCTAAAGTTGTCACTTGCCTTTTTACGCGAATGTGAAACATTTGTGATGAATCCACCCGGTTACTCAGCGAGTCACAAACTCTAAAGTGCTTTGCATACTCATATTTCAAGTTGCCGTTTGACGTAAAGGTAAACATTGGTGATGAATACCCCTAGTTACTAAGCACTCAAAACATTGGAGTAGATTGACTTTATTCAAGTATATATATATATATATATACAATTTTTTTTTTTATCACTCTATTTACTTAAACTCAATTTAGGTCTAGATCTAAAGGGAATAATTACCAGAAAAAGCATCACATTTGTTTATTATGTATAATTGCATGACTCATATAATTTTGTAGGGAATTTATGAAACTCAACAATCCTAAAGTAAATAAGTATCCTTCTTCTTACTTTATAAGAAATTGTTTATCCTAAAAAAAATCAAAAGACTCAATGTAATACCCCTAATACCCCCAAACTTAGATGGAACATTGTCCTCAATGTTCGAAAGAAAATTTAAAAATAGGCATATGTCACATCTAGTAAGGAGAGAAAAATAAATAATAACTCAAAGAAAAATAATAATGAATAACTGAAAGAAAATAAAGGGAAAGTGTAAATACTCCCCTAAAAATTGGGTTGCCTCCCAATAAGCGCTGTGTTTTCTGTCTTCAGCTAGACATGATGAGTTCGTGCCATGTATTGAAAGGATTGAAGATTCACATCTTCCTCTTGAGGTTCTATGCTCATCTCTATGTATGGCTTCGCTCTATGCCCGTTCACCTTAAACGTTTGATTCTTCTCTTTCCTATGAACCTCCAAAGCGCCATGTGGAAAGACTCTCGTGACAGTGTATGGCCCATACCATCTTGACATAAGCTTGCCTGGAAAAAGTCTCAATCTTGAGTTGTATATCAATACCTTCTGCCCTTCATAAAACTCCTTCCTTGCTAACTATTTGTCATGGTACAACTTTGTCCTTTCCTTGTACAATTTTGCATTCTCATAAGCATCGTGCCTCAATTCTTCAAGCTCATTTAGTTGTAATCTTCTTTTGTCACCTGCTTGTTTCATATCAAAATTGAACCTTTTGATGGCCCAATATGCTTTGTGCTCCAACTCAACTGGAAAATGACAGGCTTTTCCAAAAACCAAACGGTATGGTGACATGCCGATGGGTGTTTTGTAAGCCGTTCGATAGGCCCATAATGCATCGTTCAAGCGCAGCGACCAATCCTTCCTCCTTGTGTTGACTGTCTTTTCCAAAATGCTCTTGATTTCTCTGTTGCTGATCTCCACCTGTCCACTAGTTTGAGGATGATATGGGGTGCCCACTCTATGTGTAATACCATACTTCTTCATCAAAGAAGCAAAAGGAAAGTTATTGAAGTGGCTCCCTCCATCACTTATTATTGCTCGAGGTGTACCAAACCTAGTGAAAATGTTTTCCTGCAAGAACTTGACAACAACTTTGTGATCATTAGTTCGTGAGGGGACAGCCTCGACCCATTTAGACACATAATCCACACCAACAAGTATATATAAATAACAAAATGAGTTAGGAAATGGACCCATGAAGTCGATTCCCCAAACATCAAAAAGCTCGATCACTTGGATGTTTTGCAGTGGCATTTGATTTCTAGAAGAGATGTTTCCTGTTCTTTGGCATTTGTCACAAGTCCTGCAAAAAGAAAAAGCATCTTTGAATACTTTAGGCCAATAAAATCCAGATTGCAATACCTTGAGTGCTGTTCTTTTTGGTCCAAAATGTCCTCCACATGCATATTGGTGGCAATGTTGTAGAATATTCAGTTGTTCTTCGTCTGCCACACATCTTCTTATAATTTGATCAGTGCAAAATTTGAACAAATAAGGATCATCCCAATAGTAGTGCTTGCACATAGCCACCAGTCTCGTTCTTTCCTGACTTGTCATACCTGGAGGGAAAACATGAGCGGTTAGATAGTTTACAATGTCAGCAAACCATGAAAAATTTGTGCAATGAGATACCAGTCGACTGGTCCTGGTACCAGTCGACTGTCCTGAGGATATGTTTATTTGAAAGAGATGTTCATCTGGGAATTTTTCGTCAAGTGGGGGCACAATTCTCTCTTCCTCCTGTAGTAGCCTGGACATGTGATCTGCAACAACATTGTCGCTTCCTTTTTTATCTCTAATCTCAAGATCGAATTCTTGAAGCAACAGCACCCATCTGATCAATCTAGGCTTCACATCCTTTTTAGCAAACAAATATCTTAAAGCAGCATGGTCAGTGAAAACAATAACTCTGGAACCAATTAAATATGATCTAAACTTCTCTACAGCAAATATAACAGCTAACATTTCTTTTTCAGTAGTGGAATAATTTAGCTGTGCATCGTTTAAAGTTCGAGAAGCATAGTAAATAACATGGGGTTTCTTATTGATTCTTTGACCTAACACAGCCCCTAAAGCATAATCACTTGCATCACACATGAGCTCGAAAGGGTGGCTCCAATCTGGTGCCATGACAATAGGTGCAGAAGTGAGAAGATTTTTTAATGTAACAAAAGCATTTGTGCATTCTTCTGTCCATACAAACTCAACATTTTTAGCCAACAAATCACAAAGGGGTTTGGAGATTTTTGAAAAATCTTTTATAAATCTTCTATAGAACCCTGCATGTCCAAGAAAACTCCTAACACCCTTAACTGTAGTGGGAGGGGGTAGTTTTGATATTATATCTATTTTCACTTTGTCTACCTCTATGCCTCTTTTTGACACCACGTGTCCCAACACAATACCTTGTTGTACCATAAAATGGCACTTTTCCCAATTCAGCACTAAATTGCACTCTTCGCATCTTTTAAGTACAAGCTGCAAATGGTTAAGGCATTCATCAAAACAAGATTCAAAAACACTAAAGTCATCCATAAATACCTCGATGAACCTTTCCACCATGTCTGAAAATATACTCATCATGCATCTTTGAAATGTAGCTGGAGCATTGCACAATCCAAAGGGCATCCTCCTGTATGCAAAAGTACCAAAAGGACATGTGAAAGTGGTTTTTTCTTGATCTTCTGGAGCAATAGCAATTTGATTATAGCCACTATAACCATCTAAAAAACAATAATGACTATATCCTGCTAATCTTTCTAACATTTGATCAATAAAAGGAAGAGGGAAGTGATCTTTCCTGGTTTCATTGTTCAGTTTCCTGTAATCAATGCATACCCTCCAACCTGTAGTCACTCTAGTGGGAATAAGCTCATTCTTTTCATTTGTCACCACTGTGACTCCACTTTTCTTAGGCACTACATGTATAGGACTTACCCATTTGCTATCTGAGATAGGGTAGATGATGCCAACATCTAGTAGCTTCAAAATCTCTGCTCTTACCACTTCCTTCATGTTTGGGTTAAGCCTTCTCTGTGCCTCCCTGCTTGGTTTTGCATTGTTTTCAAGGAGTATTCGATGCATGCATTTGGATGGACTTATTCCCTTGATATCTGCAATGGTCCATCCTATTGCATTCCTGTGTTCTCGTAGTACCTTTAGCAGCTTATCTTCTTCCTGTGCACTTAGATTCGCAGCAATTATCACTGGTAGCGTCTGGTTCTCGCCCAAATATGCGTGCTTCAAATGGTCGGGCAGCTGCTTAAGCTCTGGGTCTGTAAGTCTTGGTGCAGTCGACTGGTCCCTAGTAGCAGTCTGGACAGTCGACTGATCCTCTGCAGCAGTCGACTTGTCCAGTGCACCAGTCGACTTGTCTGCAGAAACAAAAATGTCATCAGTCACCAATTTTTCAAATACTGGTGCAAACTTACCTGAGTATGACTGTGAAGTGTCAAGGTGATGTATTGTCTCTGCAATCTCCCAGTCTTCATATTCCTGTTCAACATTAGATAAAGTTAGAGATTGTGTAATTGTGGCTTGTAATGGTTCAACGCTGTGTACCTGAAATGTCTGATCAACAATATCCTGCACCACATCAACATTATAGCATTCATGATCATCATGTGGAAATTTCAGTGTATCAAATATTTTAAATTCAACCTTCTCTCCATTTATTTTCATGCTTATAGTACCCTTTTTAACACAAATTTTTATATCAGCCGTACTCATAAAGGGTCTACCTAAAATAATTGGTAGAGAAGATGGCATTGAAGATTCCTCCATGTCTAACACAACAAAATCAGCAGGCAAAATGAAATCGTTTACCTGAACTAGGACATCTTCCAAAATACCTCTAGGTCTTTTGATACTGCGATCTGCCAACTGTAACGTGATGGATGTTGGTTGGAGTTCCCCCAATCCTAACTTTTCATAGATGGTGTATGGGAGAAGATTGATGCTTGCTCCCAAGTCTAGTAGTGCTTTCTCAAAGAAGTGCTCACCAATCCTGCAAGGAATAGTAAAACTACCTGGGTCTTTTAATTTAGGAGGTAATTTTCTTAATAAGACAGCGCTCACTTCTTCTGTCAAAGCCACATCCTCCCTAACCTGAAATGTTCTTTTGTGAGTACAACATTCTTTCAAAAATTTAGCATAAGAAGGAATTTGTTTAATAGCATCAAGTAGGGGGATATTAATTTCTACCTTTCTGAGAGTTTCAAAGATGTCAAATAAATGTTGATCTTTCTTTTGTTTGACTAACCTTTGAGGGAATGGTGGCAAAACTGTTCTTTCTTTTTCACTTACCTTGTTGGACCCCACAATTTTTGATGGTTGTTCTTCTTTTTCTTCGGTATGTGTTCCAACTTTGTTGTCAATTATCTTATCACTTCTTAATGTTGTGACTGCCTTGAGCTGTTCTTGGCCTCCAGGGTTTGGTATAGTTTGTGATGGAAGTTTCCCTGCCTTTCGCTCGCTTAACTCTTTAGCAATTTGGCCAATTTGTATTTCCAACTTCTGAATTGCTTGCTCTTGTTGGTTGCTTGTCTGATGTTGTTGTTGGAGCAATTGAAGAACGATGGATTCAAAATCCAACTTCTTCTGTTCTTGAACTGGCCTATCAATCCCACTTCCCATTTGGAAATTCCGTGCATGTCCTTGTGTGAATTGAGTCCCTTGATTATTCTGATTATTGCTCCATGAGAAGTTTGGATGGTTCCTCCACCCTGGGTTGTATGTGTTTGAGAATGAGTTGTTCTTTGGTGGAAACACTCCTCGACCTACATAATTTGCATGCTCCTGATCTGTGAAAGAAGACATGGGACATGTATCAGTGGTATGGTCTACATGAGAACAAATTGCACAAATTTCATTTGTTTGATTTTTAACTCCACCCATCATAGACATTGCATTAACAAGCATATCAATTTTCTTATTCATGTTTACCATTTCCAATTGAATGTTATTGCTACTAGAAATTTCATAAACTCCCTGTTTTTTCGAAGGGCCCCTCCTTGTTGAAAATTGTTATGAATTCTCGCTGAGTTCTTCAAATAGTTCTATGGCCTCTTCGCCGCTTTTCCTCATTAAGATCCCGTTGCAAGCTGAATCCACAATTGCCTTGTTAGTATCATTTAAACCTTCATAAAAAGCTTGTACCTGATCATCTTTAGGCATGTTGTGTGTAGGACACTTGAGAAGTTTGTTCTTGAAATCCTTCCATGCTTCGAAAAATAAATCTCCATCCTTTTGTTGGAAGAGTTGAATCTCCCTTTTCAGCTGTTTGGTCTTTTGGGCTGGAAAGAATTCTTTTAAGAACTTTGTCGCCAATTGCTCCCATGAGTTTATTGATCCTGGTTCCAAAGAATTATACCATAGTTTAGCATTAAGTTTTAAGGAAAAAGAAAACAAAATTAACCTGATTTGTTCAGGGGTAAGCCCTTGGACGCTTTGTGTCCTGCAAAGATCGAAAAAGTCTTGTAAATGGAGATGATGCTCTTCATCAGGTCTGCCACTAAAATGGGGAACCATACTAAGTAACTGAGGAGATAGATGCATGTTTCCTGTGACATTGGGTTGATACGCAATGCAGGAGGGTTGCTCGATGTTCTTAGGCGTAAATTTATCCTGCATTGGTACGCGATTGGGTATTTCTTCTGCCATGATTTCTTGTGACTTAGGTCTCTGAGCAGTCTACTGGGTTCGTGCAGCAGTCGACTGGTTGGTCGCAATCAGTCGACCTAACCTGTGCAAAGTGCATTCTGTTTCTGCGTCAATTGGTAGTAGCTCTGGACGAAGTGATCTCCTTCCGTGCATCCACCAAAATCCTGTAACCTAAAAGAAAAACTTATTAATAAACTAAAAGAAAAAAAATAAAAACTTCCTACTGATCTGTAAGTTTAAATACTAGACAATCCCCGGCAACGGCGCCAAAAACTTGTTGTGCAATCTAGCTACCTAAATAAATAGATAAAACTAGACACAAATTATAAACCTCGCAAGTGCACGAATCGTTTAGAAAAGCGTAGCAATAGCAAGGGTCGATCCCACAGAGATTGTAGACTTTAACTTACTAATCAATAAAAAGACTAAGAATCATAAAGGGTTGGTTTAAAAGTCTAAAAGAAATAAAAAGATTTAAACTAAATTAAGGAATGTTGAATCACAAATATTTATGAAGTAGTTGGGTTTAGATCTCCACCAATAGTCAGTAATGCTAAGTCACCTTCTGAACTTCTTCTTATTACTCATGTTTGTTCACTTCAGGGGCATGGTATCTACTCCTTAAAGTATTGTTTCCCTAGGCCAAGAATTAGGCATGGTATCTACTCTAATTCGTTTCTTTCGTTAAGTGTTTAGCATGGTATCTACTAAGTTGCACTTAAATAAAACATAAGATCAGTGGAAACGAACAAACACTCAAGGTTCTAGAAATTGGTATCAGATCTAGATCCCTTAAGTTGATTGAACCAGGAACCCCTAAAGATTCCCTTGTTACTAGTTACGGGCACGAGATACGGGTCGTCTCAATATGCTCATCTAACAGATTCAGATGGATGGTAATGCAAACTTGGATTTCTCAAGTTCTGTACGTCAGTCGACTGGCTCTCACCTCAGTCGACTGCTCTCAGACTTCGAGAACTAGTTTGGTTACCATCAATCTATACCAATACAAACGGATTCAATCAATAAGTAAAATAGAAGAGTTCAGAAGAATACAGCACTACATAACTACGGCTTCAATCTACCCAACTATGAAATTAGTTCCACATAATAATACTTTTATTAATCAACAAGTTTGAATACATGATCAACATAAAAGAATAGAAGGAGAAGAAATAAACTAATGAAGTCCGGCAATGAGGTCGACTGGCTGTCACACAGTCGACTGCCTTCGAATACTGGATCTCCTATCTCCTTCCTTGATGCCAATAGAATAATGCCCCTGTTGATGACTTGAACGCTCAGAAACTCTTGTGATTCGGTCGTTTTGGAACCTGGAAGAGTGCCAACCGAGAGAGAGCCCTGTTGATGCTTCTTTTCTGATATTTATAGAACACGGCTGAGAATTAGGGTTTTGCACTTTTTCAGGAAACTCCTTCTTTGTTTGATTTGATGATTTATTTCTTTCTCTTTTCTTCTTTCCTTCCTTATCTGTTAACCACGTGCTCTTGGAAATCCCCAGTCTCTAGATTTGATTTGCATAAATCTGGATTCAGATAGATTTGAAATTAGATTTGGATGAATCTTCGAATATCTTATCTGTTTACTCCGCCGCCTATCAGTCGACTGGCTCTGGATGTAAGTCGACTGTGCCGAGACTTCAGTATTTTCATGATTCATCAGCCCAGTCGACTGTTGTGTAAACTTGATTCCCTCTGTCCAGTCGCCTGTAAGCATGATCAGTCGACTGATCTCTTCAGTTTCCTGTGTTTCATCCTTACAATCCTGAATTTGCTTCGTTTTGCTGTTATAGACTGTTTCCTATGGAAAAGAGAAAATAATAGTTAAATACCACATATAGAGCTTTTACATGTGCATTTATAATAAGATTATTGCTTCTAAATGTGAATATTCTTGTGTTCATCACCCATTACCCAATAACCTTATATCCAAACCCAATATATACTAAACCTACCCTAGAAACCATAACCCTAAGCTCCTGTGCAAACCCCCTTCAGCCGCCAACCCTCCCATCTCTCTCTTCCGTTATCTTTCCCTCACCCCGTTCACACCTCTGCGAACACATTACCATCATCACCCAATGCACCCCCCGCCTCTTTGTCGTCATCTTCAACTCATCCCCGCACCCTCAGTCGACCCACTCCGAAACCACCTCGCTGTTCACCTTCAACCCATCCGCTACTCCCCCGTCGAACCCCCAAGTCAATGTCTGTCTCCTCCCATCCCCATCGATCCTGCACCCTGTTCCTCCCTCGTTGACAGCCCCGAAACTACCACCACCACCTCTGTTTTTCCTCCCTGTGACATCGCCTGCCCACCTCCGAGCGTCCCTTGACTGCTCCTCCTCTCTTCCTCTATTTTCTCCCCGAAAACAGAGCAACCATATCCTCATCGAGCCATTGCAGTCACCGTCATCCATCCCCTACTTCGATTTCACCGTCCTCGTCGAGCCCCCGCTCGACCTCCACCGCGAACACAAGCCCCGAGCCCTCGCCATTGCCTCTGCGACCTCCTCGACTGTAGCCGCCTCGATCCCGAACACCCCCAATTGCCACCTTGTGCACCTCGCCTGAGCCTCACGCCGTACTGCCGTTGATCGTTGCCAGAGCCAAGCCATTGCATTGCTGTTTGATCAAGGTTTTGATCAAGTGAATTCTAGATCGTCCGATCTCCTCTTGATCATCACGATCATGATGATCATCAAGCAACTTGATCTCAACCATCAGATCTGTTCTAATCTGATCATCTTCATCATCAGTAAGCAGATCCAGCCGTCCGATCTGATCATCTTCATCATCAGCTCTTGGATTTCAGCCGTCCGATTGTCTTGATCTTGATCATCATCAAGATCTATGCCGATCTGTCCGATTGTTGTTTGATCATCAACATCGAGATCCGTGCCCGATCATGATCATCTCATCAAGATTTGCTCGGTTCGTGCGTCGTCGTATTTGTGTTCTTCGCCCGGGATCCATTCCCGTTATTCTATTCTTTCGCGGATCCATCATCTACACCCCAAGGCAAGTGTCTTCTTGTACAATTCGTTGTTCTAGTACAAGCTTTTATTTGAAAATACCGCATGTAGATTGTAGTTATGACTCTCCTTTGGCTTATCATTTGATGATCTCATTTTACTTGTTGCCGTCCTTAACAACTCCATGATCATAAGAGTCACAATTTTTCGTTGATATATTCGTTTCACAACTAGTTGGATCTATTTGATCTAATAATTATTTGAACATATGAAACTAAGAACCACCTTCACTTGTAGATGTATATTGTATGATGGATGTGTTGATCATACTTCCTTTGAGTTGAGAAATAAATATGACTTACTGATTTGATATCTATTACACCCTGATTTGAATCACACATTAATTTAGACTTATATTAGTTACTAATCATGTTACTTTCTATACAAAAGAAACAACTATGTTGCTGTTATTGTTTTTGCTTGCTGTTTCGACCATGAGAACATCAAAATTTGGACTTGAGTTCTAAACATGAGATTTAGCCCCAGATGTCTAATTTACTACCCTTTTGAAGGAATTGAATTCCGAGTTATAGTTTGTGATTTATCACAGTTTTACTGCTGCAGTGTCGCAGAATTCCAGATTTATAAAATTGCCGTGTCACTTTCTTTTACAATTAAATTTACCATGCTACCTGTAAGATAATGACTTAAAATTTTACATGCCGAAACTAGAAATACTAGAGGACATTTACTAATTTTCTTGGAATTAATTAATGAAGTTTCAGACCTATTTCACATTTAAAAATATAATTTTACAAATTCTGGCTGAACACGAATCCTGTATAGTTTGCTATTTTGACATCTGATGCTACCACTTTCATGTATCTTGTTTATATGCACTGTATTCGGCAGAGAGTCTAATTTCTAGATTTTTTGACGGATCTAGATTTGCTTTCCTGTGGTGGTGGGAATCTGAGTTTTGGTGCAGCAACATCATACTGTCCAGAATTGAAATTCTCGTCATTCTTAATATTTTAATTTGTTGTGACCCACGAATATGCATTCTATCGAGCTTAAACTTGTTCCCTATCCTTGATCATGTATACTTGCCTTATTTTGTACATTTTCATGCTTGTTTGATAATAATAATAAATAATAAGCCGGGGTTAAGGGAAAGACCATAGTAGTGGACAATATAGGTAAGTGTACTCGGAAGGGGGCCCGTATTTTCCATTACTTGGTTCATGAACTTGTTGTACCTTTAGCGTATTCATGAACCCATTACTTGGTTCATGAACTTGTTGTATCTTTAGTGTATTCATGAACCCATGGTTTGGTTCTTGAACTTGTTATGGAGTTAGTGCATTCACGAACTGGTACTTGGTTCGTGAACCTGTTACATTATTTTTGTATTCATGAAGCTTGCTTGCTTGATACTTGATGTCTGAGTACACCGCCCTATAAAAACCACCACTAGTACTAAACGTAATTTGTTTGCAAGTAGCAATCATGTGGTAAAATTTGGGACGCATGAAGTGCTACCTATATAGAATTAAACATTAGACTTAAGAATAACTTGTTACTTGTACACATTTGACACCTTACTTGATACTTGTTACTTGATACTTAATACAACTACATGCTCACTTGTCACTTGTTCCTGCCACTTGTATTTGTTATCCGATCCTATTATTTGATTTGCCTTACTTGCTAGCTAGTCTCTTGAGCTTCACTACTTGTTGCATCCCTATCATATCATGTTGTATACCCTTGAATCTAAATCTTGTTTCATATTTTGTTGCACTTATTTTCATACCCTTACTTGTACTACTTGCAGCTCGAACTTGCACTAAGGGCGTCTATCTTTGTTTCTCTATTTTTTTCTTCTTCATGATAAATACAGGTTTTGGAGATCAATTGCCTGAAGGAGTTGGTGAGCAAACGTTCTAGACTTCGCTTGGGAAAATTTGCTTTAGTTATTTTGTATTTGAGTTTATTTAATTCTTGTTGCTACTTAAAACATGTAACGGGCTTGTAGTCCCGAAGTTTTCACTTTTGATCCAGATCGTCAATTTATTTGAGATATTTATATTTTATTTTAAATATTTTCTATTGTTTAATAAATTATTCATGCATGCGTGGTTGAGTATATTTTGCTATATTTCTTGTTATGATGCTGAGTCGATCCTACAGCTTACGAATGATGAAAATCATTCGCTGGGCCTTGTCACGTCCTCGTATTCCATATTCCTTTTGGGAAGCGGGGCATGACAAAAATAAAAATATGAAATTAATTTGGCTGAAACTATATATGTATAGGAATCACCCTGAATTTTTGTAGATTTAATTGATGAGTTTTCTGACCTGAAACATATATGTGAACACAATTTATAACCTGCTGTCTGAATATGAATCTGAAAAGAATAAGGATTTCGACATAGTTTCTGTAATATTTATATGTCGTGTGTATATTCGATGGAACCGACAGAGAGTCTAGTTTCTAGAACTTCTGACGGATCCAGATTTGCTTTTCTGTAGCAGCGGGAATTTCTGTTTTTGTACAGTAACGTCATGTTGTCCAGATTGTATGATCTGTGTTGATTTAATATATTTGCTTCATGCTTTGTTTGTAACCAGTAGAATTAGTCACACCTAGCATGATACAACCTTGACACCTTCTTGCATGCTCACATAGGATGTAATAAAATATTAATAAGCAGGGGTATTATGGGTTGACTTGGTAATGAACAATCAGAAACTGTACTCGGTAAAGGCTTTCTTGCTTGCATGGTTTATTACATGGAAGGTGGAGAAATACTTGTCATTGTGTGATCACGCTATCATGATATCTTATCATCTTGTTACCAAGTACACGATCCGTGAATTTACCATCAGTCTAAAATGTTCACTATTTGCATGCGCCGAACCTGTGGAATGAGATGCAGTAGTACGTTCACTAGATAGGTTAATAAAATAATTAATAACCCGCATTTGACATTTCATGCTTGATCCCATATATAGTCATCAATATAAAACTTAAATCAACATTATTAATTAATGCATGATTAAACATAGACCTTTGACATTATTGCCAATCTTTGTCTTTGTCCTTAACTTTGATCCCGTCCCTTATTTTTGATATACCGTGTTTTCTATTATTCTTTGTTTCCCTCTACTTGCTGTCCATGACTTGCTCTAAGGACATTATTCTCTCTTTTTAGAACACGAGTTTACAGATACTGAAGGAACATTATCAGAAGGAATTGGTGAGAAACGATTCTAGAAGATGGAGCCGAAGATTTCACTGCTTGAATTATTTTATGCTATATTTCCCTTTGAACTTTGTTATGGGTATTATACATTGTTTTGGGATTTTGTCCCTGAGTTTGTTTTTATCCTAGATGTTGGATATTATTATTTGGATTATTTCATTTATTATTGCTATATTTCCCTTTGAACTTTGTTATGGATATTATACATTGTTTTGGGCTTTTGTCCTTGAGTTTGTTTTTATCCCAGATGCTGGATATTATTATTTGGATTATTTCGTTTATTATTGAAGTTGATATTTGTTTATGTGATTATACTCTCTTGCGTGGTTGTGATTGTTATTTATATTGTTGAGTTACACTGGTACAACTTATGATGGTATTTACATCATTCGCTGGGTCTTCGTTACGTACTCGTATTCCTATACTTTGGGAAGCGGGCCGTGACATTTCTTCTTGAATTGAGTAAGGTTGTACAGATGTAAGGAAGTCAGTTCCTAATAACATTTCATTAACATTGTGTTCTGAATCTATATGTAAATATAATAGCATTTCATTTCTATAATTTATCCTCAGTGGTAGTATTATTTTATGCACAATTGGATGTCTATTATTGTAATAATCTAAGTAGTAATATGAATTTCTAATGGTATTAATTATGTTGTTTTTATATTTGTTTGTTTAATATGTGAATTAGTAGCCCCTGTATATCTACTAAAGCTACTTGTTTATTCCATTTTCCATTGTCATAATATTTTATTTCTATTTTAAATTGGTTATTATTTTGATTGTCTAATGTATTTATTATTGGTTATTAATTCCAATGCTTGTTGTTTGTTTCTTATTGATAGTGATCTCTTTCCGAACATTATTTGTGGTGTTTTTCCATTTGCAATTTCTTTTGCTTTATTAAAGTCAAATTCTATAATTTGGTATATTCATTTCAGTGTTTTCTATAGCTGGTTTGTATCTTATAATTTCTCTGAATAGCCGTTCTATCTTAAAATTATCTGTATTTCTGTTTTTTACTTTACGCTTACTAGTGAAAGCATAAATATTTCTTATTTGTAAATTCATAACTTTGCTTTTCTATATCATTTCTATTCCTGATAATCTGTGATACATAACCAATTTTTTGTCCTTATTTTTCTTCGGCCATACTTATAGAGAAATTATGTTTTATTGTAAATTTTATTTTTTGATACATTAGGTTTCCTTGTACTATTCCTATTAAGACATCATGTGTACTTGATATTATTCTGTCACCCATTAGGTATATTTTTAATGGTGTATTTACTTCTTTCTTAAACCAAGCTTTTATTATTATTTGTATTGCTCCTAAATGTACGTGTCTTAATATTTTTCTGGTTTTCTTACTTATTTTTCCATCTCTTGTCTTATTATTTTTTCTGTTATTAATTAGGTTATGTTTCAATGTCTATCGGTTGTTCATTATTTCTGGCTATTATGATAGTATTCTTTTTTCTCTCAAACATTGAAAGTTTAAATATCTCTTTTGGATTTATGTCTAATTTGGATGCTGTTATTTTATCGTATTTCTGTATGTCAAAGCTGATTCTTTCCTTACTTCTTCATTATTTTCTTCTCTTTCTAATTGTTCTCCTATTTCTGTTATTTCTGTCATCATATTTATTTCACATTCTTTTGTTTCATCTTCACTACTTCCACTATCTTCTCCCAGTACCATTATTTCGTCATCTTCACTAATTTCTGACCAGTCTTCCTCATAGTTTATGTTATTCATCTCTTCAATTTCTTCTATGTATTTCACATTTTCTTTTTTCATATTCTTAGGGCAATTTGGTGATATGTATCCTACTTCGCCACATATATAACAATTACAATTCTTTGGGGTTTTCGGATATTGTGTATTTTTATTTATTCTTCGGAAGTATCTTTTATAGGATTTTTTATATCTCTTAAAAGTTTTTCTATATTTTGGTTTATAATTTTGGAATTTGTGTTTACGTCGCTTTGTATAATTATAGTTATTATTACATCCCCAATGATTTGGTCTTATATCTTCACAACAAATTCTTTATTTATATGTTCTATAGTATTTCATAGTTGCTCTAGCTTCTTGGCACACTCTATCCCTATAATCTTTTACAAATTGTGTTCTATACCCTAAAGTATCTACTTCTGTTTTTACTTTCTCACCTATGTATGCACTATATATGTTTATACTCCATGGATCAGGTAGTTTTAGAAAAAAAAGAGCCCAAGATTGGACTTCTTTCTTTTTTTGTATAATAACTATCTTGAAAATATTCTTTGAATTCACAAGCATAGTTGTCAAAATAACACATGTCGCATATTTCTAAATTGCTTAATCTCCATCTTGCTTGGTTCTTTTTGTATATAGTGTGTTTTTCTCCTTTATCGTAGACACTGAATTCAATTCTTATTGCTATCTCGTAATTTATAATTATTTCTTTTAGTCCTAAGGTTCGTTGTGCTAAGTTTTCTTCTGTTCCTTTATCATCAATTGGTCTTGATTTTCTGATAGTGTTTCTCTCTTCTTCCTTTAGTCTATTCCACAATTTTGCTACAACTATAAAGGTTGATTCTATAAATTTCTCAAATGAATTTCCTGAAAGGTTTGCCTAAATCCTACCATTAGTGAAGCCTTTACCCATTCTTCTATTGTCCTGTCTACGTTTTTTACGCAGTCTAGATCTAGTCATTCTCCATTTCCTGCCATTCCTTTTTCGTAGTGCTCTGCAGGTTCATATTTTGGGGTTTCTTTTTCTTTATCTTTTCCTAACTTATTATTTTTTATGTCTTGCTATTTCCTTGGTAGGTGATAAGACCTTTTGCTAGGTGGTGGCCTTAAGATTTCGTATATATTAAATGAATTTTCTATAGGTTTTGTTAAAATTTTGTCTTCTTCTTGATCCATTTTTACTTCTTCATTTGGTATGTCTAGGTTTCTCAAGGCTTTCTCTACTTCCTCTGAATTGGGATTTGCCATTAAATCTTCTATTTTCAAAATATTTATATTAAGTTTTGTTATGACTTCTAACTCCTTCATTCCTGCTTCTGTTATACTTAATTCTTTTTCAGTATCTGTTATATATGTACAAAGTTCTTTTATGTTATTATATATGGTTTTTAAATATTTTCTTATAATTTCTACAAATTCTGGACCATTGTAATCTTCTTTCAACGCTTGAATGTTTATCACATAAATTTCTAAGAGTTTTGGTGATTCTTTCTTTGTAATATTTTCTATCATAACTTAATTTCTATAGTTTAAGATCTTGCATGATAATAGTTGTTGGAAATACTAGTTTACTTCTTCATTCCTATAATTTAATACTTTGTATGCTATTCCTTTTTGTATTTCCTTAGGTTGTTTCTCAGTGACTCTACTTATTATTAATAAATATTCTGATATTTTCTATTAGTTATATGCTTTCTTTCTGTTAATCTATTATCAACGTATCTTATTTTAAATTTTGTAAGATTTTTAATCTTAAATTTTTTTTTTCGGTGAAATATCCAGTTTTTAAAAAGGGTAGTGAGTTATGCAAATTTTTCGTTTTAATGTTGTGTAAATATCCTCAAAAGTCGGGTCCTTTTTTTAAAATTACTTCCAACTGTTCTGTTATTGTAAATAGTTTGGGAGGTGTCCTATATTTGCAAATACTTTCTAAAAAAATCCTAGATATGAAATTGACTCCAAAGCAAACCCTAATATAACGAAACATCTAGGGCGCGTTTGGAAACCCAAAAAACTAGGGAAAGGAATGGAATACTGCGGATAGACCCATCTTATCCTATTCCACGGCCTGTTTGTTTTGAAAAAGAAAATAAAGGAAACAATTAAATGTCATTCCCTAGGGAAAGATTTGAGCCAAATTCTATTCCAGCTCCACCCCCTCGGAAAGCTGGGTAAAGGAATGGAAACAACTAATTTTTCTTCTCTATTCATCAAGAAATCAACCCTCTTCTCCAAATTTTGAGAGGGCTCTTCGTCACCATCACCTCTCGAATGCAGTGCAAATATGTTAAAAGAACTTCACATAAAATAAACGTTAAATTTCAGAAACCACCGAACTTTTTAATCAGAGAATAGTTGTTTTTTTTTTCCGCTTTTAGTTTCGGCAAATCACCTCGCCAACTTTTAGTACCGAACTAAGATCCCTCTTTTGGTGTAAATTACCCAATGTCCTTGATCCCGTTGATAATATATTTTTACCCGATTCTTTTTTAAATTCAAATATCAAAAGTGAAAAGAATTAAATTACAAAAAAAAAGAAAAAAATAAAAAATAAGGTAAACTAATTAATTTTGGTTAGAGTGGGTGATTTTAGAATTAATAAATCTTCATTTTTTGGGAGTGTCAGAAGTATGTTTTTTCTCTCCAGGAAAATAATTTTATTCATTACTCAACCTAAAATGCAAAATGTCAGAAGTATGTCCATGTACAAATGTTATAAAAAAGTTTTTCAAAATGCCGTAATCCATAATATTCCATTGTTTGCCAAACAAGACTAGGGAATGGAAACAAAAAAAAGTCAATTTCATTCCACCAGTTGCCAAACACACACAACTTATAAAGTTAATTCATCCCTTTCCCTTTCTTTCCATTCCTCTCCATTCATTTTCATTCCATTCCTTCTCATTCCCCAACTTAAATGTTTCCAAACAGACCCCTAGTTTTCGTGCGCCCTAGGACTGGATAGGCTACAAAAGGTATCGGGAATGGGTCCAAATCTTCGTATATTCAAATATCGAAACTACTCAGATTCTAGGCTTCATACAAGGCCCTTGTAGCTCTAGTGTCCAATCTAAAGATAATTAAATCACGATCAAGAACTTCATATTTGCTTGTACTCATGTAATGCATGTCTCCCTTTATAGTGTTAAGAGACCAATAAGATTTTTCTTTATTCTTACAATGGATTACTTACAACTGCGCGCTCATTAGTTTTCAACGACAGTATGATAAATGGAGATGCATGAAAGTACCTGCAGTACAGATGTAAGACCATGCATCAAATGGCCGACTTTCCTGGCAACATAATGGTTTGCACTTGTCCTTGTGTAGAAACAATTGCTCTGTTGTATGATTTGGATCTAGTGAAACACACAATGATATTGTGTTAGGTAGGTAGTGATGCACTGGCTTGAAGGAAAAAACACAAGCAAGAAGATAAAGAGTTGAATTTCTGAAGCTCTGGATAACTAGCATGGCATTGAATGATTCACTAGAAATGCCATCTAAAACTGGTAGTGTTTGTTGTTATTTGCAAGGTTACTCAAACCATGAATTACACATGCAGTACCATGTTAAACAGCAAAAGAAATAAAGTGTCGGAGCCAGCAACAGAAAGATTTTCAAGCTGGAATTCCCTGCATATTCTAATTTGTTTCCACAAAAAGGAAAATAAAGATAACCTATGTGTTAGCAATTCGTGAAGAAAGACTCCTCGCATATCTGAGCACAAGGCTTGCTTTCACCAGATCAAACAAATTCCAGGCAATGCAATCTTTTAACTTACGATGGTCACATTTGAAGAAATCAACACAGGTTGAAACTGCCAAAGTCCCATAAAAAATTGCTTGATTGTTTTCGGTATGCAATTTTGCAAAAAAACTTTCCAACAGTCATCATAGAATTCAGATAAACTACGAAAGTAAAAGCACAAAACATACATACCACAGCCTGATACATATTATTTAAACCATTATAAGTTCAGTGACATGTCAACAACTACCAAAATGCATTCCATACACAACAACAGGCTGGACTTTAAGTATGAAACCAACCATGAAAAATTTGTAAGGATTTTGCTGCCTCCATAATTCATTCCTTTTAACATGCTATCCCACAGAAGCAGCTGGCTCAAAGACCCCTGCAATAAGAACACCAAAAACAAACAAAAACAAATGGCATATAAAGTTATTGTAATGCAACTAAAAAGAATTTGATTAAAGAAAACAGGACAAAATCTTAAAATACCATTTGCATATGTAAACCATATTAACCAGATAGCAAATACACAAGTGAATTTTTGCTGACATTCGACTACAGCATATCTTTAGCTCTCAAATTGTCCCTGAAAGTTCTTTACTCGGTTACAATAATTGTTTTTCTTTATGCAATTTTTCCCTTTGAGATGTTGGTGCATACAACTTTTAAATAACGACTAGCCTAAGATAAGTAATATGATAAAAGTACAAAAGTGAATTATTTGTCATCTTCACACATTGACAGGGTAACATCTGGAGTAGATGCTGCAGAATGGGTATTATAGGTTCTTCAATATTTCATTACATATGAAATTGAGCAGTAAAAATCCAAGCTTGTCTTCTGCTATAGTATCCACGTTTTCCAACATTACAGAAAATTCTCACTTACACTAGTACTCCGCACGTGCAATACACGTTCTATTTTTTTTTAATAGTAAATAATAAGATGTAAGCTGGCCTCAAACCTGAAACCTTCATTTACTCATCACATACTCTTTACAAATTACCCCTAGAGGCACAAACTTTTATTTTATATGAGTGCAGTGTAGTCGAAGGCGTAAGGCGCAATGCAATTTCACTACCCCATAAAAAGCCTGAGATGGAAGGCGCAATTTGAGGCATAAGCCTCACTTAACCGAGGCTCATTATTACTTTTTGGGGTTTTAAAAATTTATAAATAAGATTATATAAACAAGATAGCATCATAGCAACAAAATATATCATACAATGACCAAGATAACTGTGTAAGTTATCATTTTTGTATAACTACAATGTGTTCCTCTGTAATGTATAAATACAATGTGTTTCTTGCCCCCAAAGAAAAAGTTATACGATGTGTTCCTTTGTAAAACTATAATAATATTATGTTAACCTTCAATTCATAGTTTCATATAGTAATAAGCATACAATATTACAGTATTACCGTAATGAAGATACTTACCATACAGCATACAGTATTACAATATTATAGTAATAAGCATAAAGTAAAATTACAATAGTATCAAATTAAATATTGCATTAATAGGCATACAATATTACAGTATTGGTAAGTTATTTTGAAATATTACAACAATAACATAAAGTTAGCCGACCATAAAATTTGGTCATGCTCTACACTGAGTTATTTTGCAATTGCTTGAGTAAGACATGGTTTCATGATTATAGTAAATTATGAAATGAACTAGTTTCATAATTTTGTTTCGAAGTAACTTGCAAAAACATAATAATCAAAGATAGACGAAAACCCAAAAAAGAAACCATAAAGTGTAAAATGAGAAAGGAAAGAAACCAGAATAAGAGTGGAGAGTCTGGAGACTAAGGAGTAAGAAGGCCGCTGGCGCAGCCGATCTGCTTCCGCTGTAGCCGCTGATCTGTTGTATGCTGTTGTATTGTCGGCGAGCTGCTTCGCTGTCATCGCCGATGTTGTTGAGAGGGGAAGGAAATTGATGAAGAGGAGTGCAAATTGAGGAGTTAGGAAGGTGGAGATTGGGATTAGAGTTTGAAATTGTGGATGAGAAGGTGAGAGAGAATTGAGGGAGTTACGAGATATGAGAAGGGTTGAAGATGGGTCAGGTAGTGAAGACGGGTCGGGTCTGTTATGTTCAGGCGCGCCTTTTGCTTGAGGCGCAAGCCTCGAGCCTTTGCTAAGGCGCGTCCATGTGCAAGCCCGACTGAAGCTTCGAACAAAGGGGGAGCCTTAACTGAGGCTTGAGGCTCAAACTGCTGTTAAGCCTGAGCCTTGAGCCTGAGGCGAGCCTTCAACTACACTGTATGAGTTGCACTTTTGTAAATAATTATGTCGCAAATAAATTTAAACTTTGAGGGTATTATGGTAACTAACAACAGTTGAGTAAATGAATGGTTAATATAACTCCAACTTGAAAATGAATGGTTGACATTAGATGGTTGAATGTCTACAAATGACAACCCCAACTCTCCCGTTATAATATTATAGATTACATATCAAATTAATTGAGGGTTGTAGCAAATATTTTAACATATTAAGCTGAATTGTCCATCTACAAGTTTATAAGCAGAGCAAAAAAATAATAGCACCTCAATGGCACGAGGAATGTTTTAAATACATACACCATTGTCAACAGAGAAACTACAATAAAGTAAACATCTGGTAGTTGTTGTGGTTGTTGTCGTCGGTCGGGCGCCGCCTTCACCATCATTGCCGTGGGTGATGTTCTCCTGCCGGAAGCTGAGCGCAAAGCCGAACACGAACCCCAACACCATCAACCGACTCGACAAGGAGTTCTACTCACACGAGGAATATCGTTGTACAAAAGGCAAGCGTTTCTTGAACTCTTGCAAGCAATTATAATTCTTATCGACTATCGTACTATCAACTTGATCGTAATCCTTTCTTGATTAATTCGAATCTTGAACCACTTCTTATATTCATAAATAACCGTTCCTATTTGATTTCCTTTCAATTCGATATTCATAGAAAAACCCATATAATTTTCTTGTCATGATCATCATGTTGCATACACCACTCACAATCACAAACGTAGGTGTATATATATATAAATGGGAGATATGTTCCATTGCAAATGCCCACCATTTGCAAATGCGTGCAAACGGCCGTCCTGTCATCGTATTGACGATCTGAACCGTTTACATTGATCTACACGGCTAAATTCGTCTGAATAAGTAAAATCAAGTCATTTGAATTTGTTTGTCCATGCATGGAAGTGTTAAAATTGTATGGCTTAATATCGTTATTTTTTATAATGACAGGATGGATGGACAAATAAATATCAAATGACTTGATTTTACATATTTAGACTAATTTAGACGTGTAGCCGACCCCAGCTAGTGGGAAAAAAAGCTTTGTTATTGTTGTTGTTGTAGACTAATTTAGACATGTAGATCAATGCGAACGATTCGGATCGTCGATACGATGACCAGAATGGCTGTTTGAACGCGTTTGCAATAGAACATATATATATATATATATATATATATATATATATATATATATATATATATATATATATAAGGGATATGAGCAACTTGCTCATTTAGTAAATAAGCAATTGATGATGTGGCATGCATGTGATACATTAGACAACTAACCCTTTTAAGAATTTTCCAATTACATGCATGCCACATCATCAATTGCCCATTTACTAAATGAGCAAGTTGCTCATACCCCTTTTTCCCTATATATATATATATGCAAACGCTCCAATGAAAACGGGTCTAGTTTTCACGGGTTGGAAAACACGAATCTAAGCCATTGGATCGCTCATGATCGCGATCAGCGGCTCAGATCGAGCCCCCCATCACCTGTTTCAATTGATGAGCGGAAGGTCATTTTGAGAATTTCGTCTCAAATAACTCTTCGCCACACTGATTCTAAAAAAATGAAATAACCTAGGCCGTTGTTGGGAACAATGACCTAGGTTATAAAAAATTGAATCATAGGCCGTTGTTTGGAACAACGGCCTTGTTCTCAATTTTTATAACCTAGGCCATTGTTTCCAATAACGGCCTAGGCTATAAAATTTCTATAAATTTGTATAAAATTTTATAGCCCCTAGGTTATATCATTTTTTTCAGAACGAATCAGGCTAAGAGTTATTTGGAACGAAATTCCCAAAATAACCCTCCGCCACTTAAGTCATATTGAGTGATGGGCAGAGGCGATCTAAGTCGCTGATCGAGATCATGAGCGATCCAATGGCTCAGATTCGTGTTTTCCAACCCGTAAAAACAAACCCGTTTTCAATGGAGCATTTGCCATATATATATATATATATATATATATATATATATATATGAGATTTCTTCCATTACAAACACAAATGTTGTGCAAACGCGTGTACACCACTTAACCCGTCATTGGCAATGACAGGTTAAGGCGTGTACACCACTTAACCCGTCATTGGCAATGACAGGTTAAGGCATAAGGCAAAAATTTATATTTTTGCCTTTACCTGTCATTGTCAATGACGGTTTAAGTGGTACGCACAAACATTTGCGTTTGCAATGGAAGAACCTCTCTCTCTCCCACTCGCTCTCTCTCTCTCTCTCTCTCTCTCTCTCTCTATATATATATATATATATATATATATATCATGTTACAAGATTTATTTTGATTGTATTGATATGCATTAGTGTAATTGAATTCTTGGATTTAGTATTGTGAAATTAATGATTTTCTAGACATGTTAATCGTAGAAATCTGATTTAACTACTGAATATGAATGCGAACGTATTTCTGATCATAAAATTCTATTTTTGTGATTCAAGATTTTAAAATTAGATTTTTTGTCATGTGTTTTGTCTGACTTTGTATTTAGAGTTTGACCTAATTCCTTGGAATCAAATTAGAGCTTTATACATGTATGTTATAGCCCTCTAAGTATCAAATCCAGAACATCTTACGGTTTTGAAATCCGAATTGTAGATTTTAAGATATTGAAATTTTAGTATTGAATACTGTCTGAGGTGTATCATCTCGGTGAATTAATTGAAATAACAGATTGTTAGTGGAATTAAAATCTGAGATTAACCTGATGGACATTGTTAGGAGTTAGTTCATAATTTTTGTGAGGTTTAATAATGACTTTTAGTGAAATTATAAGCATAAGATTTGACTCTATGTTGTTGCCTAAATACTAGATTTGTAAAGAACTGACTGATAGACATGGCTACTGACTTAGAATGTGTCGAGTGAATAGGCGTTAGAATCAGAAGAGGTCTACTCTCTAGAACCCCTGATGGCATTGGTTTTGCTTCCCTGTAGTAGCGGAAAAGTGAGTTTTATTGCTGATATGCACTGCCGTCCAGATTTGTATTTTGTGTTCTTGAACTATATATATATTGTTATTCGTGCTTAATAAATTGTACTGATAGTGTAGAACGGTAGAATGTTTGCATCTACCACTTGATACTTTCTCGATTACCGTCTTGACTCTATACCATGTATTGCATCATCTCTTGATTCTTTCCTAATTACAGTCTTGATACTACCGTCATATACATCATTATTGTTAGTCATTGATATTGTTTTTTATGACAGAACTTAAGTGCCGCATGGAACTAAAGTGCCATGTAGGCGAACTTCCGTAATTGGGCCCTCATACAAAATTTATTTTTAAAAAAAAATGTTAAAATTTTTTTTTAAAAAAATTGTTTCTGCCACAATTTTAAAAAAGCAATATATATGAAGAAATAGATGGAGATTTGGGATTTGAGAAAAAATCCTTATACAAATTTAAGCCCAACTGAAATAAGCGGACCCAAGTACTAATTTTAAAAACAAAAGCCCAAAAATTTAAATTTGGGGCCTATAAAAAAATATTATGCACAAAATACGTATATATAAATACAAGGAAATTTTTTGGGGAGGCCCCTAAAATTGCAAAAAAAATCTGGGGCCTGAGGCGGCTGCCTCCCGGCCTCCATTGGGAGACCAGCCCTGGTGCCACGCAAAACTAAGTGTCACGTCGTAAGAATCGATGGGGGCCACATTTAGAATTCAATATTCAAAGAAGTGACGTGATAAAAGAATAACAAGCCAAGGTCATAAAGAATACGACTTAGTAGTGAACAATATAAAGGAGTGTACTCGAAGGGGGGTGGGCCGTATTTTCCGTAATAGTGATTATTGATTCTTGATTCTTGATTACTGAATTCTTGATTACATGTCATGATTTTTGATACTGTCACTGGAGTACATAATCTTGTAGACTTCACCACTTAAGTCCAAACGTTCACTTGTTGATATGCACCAGAACCTGTGGTATGTGACACAGGATTGCGTGCATTAGATAGGTTAATAGAACAAATAGACTTAAAATTGACACGGAGCTTTGACATGATTCCCATATTATTGATTACATGACTACATGATTACGTGATTCCTGACTACATGATTCTCGTATTACCAATTACATGACTACATGATTACAGGATTCCTAATTACATGATCCTTGGTTACCGATTGATTATATTTTGAAGTCTTAATTGCACTTGCTTACAATTGTTACTTGCATCGAACATGATCATAATATTCTAGTATTTGCACTTGCTCATAGTTTTTACCTGCATCGTACATGATCAGACTGTTTCAGTATTTGCACTGCTATTTTTGTTGTCTTCCATATTATATCTTGTTTCGCTACCACACTGCTTGTTACTGCTTGCTATCTGAAGCTTGCTCCAACGGACACCCTCCACAACTCTAGATGATTATGCAGGTATCGATGGTGAAATACCGAAAGAACTTGGTGAGCAGACCTTCTAGACAATCGTGATGGCATTATTGTGTTATAGTTATTTTATTTTCAGTTGCTATTTTATCTAGCTAGTTGTAGCGAACTGTTTATCGCATTATATTTATTTCAGTGCATTATTCCCGAGCATTTTGACACGTAGTTTATGTATTTCCAAAATCTTCTTTCTCTTCGCAAACATAGAGCAACAAAGAACAACAGCTTCTACCATGGCTGGATCCAAGTTCAGAGACTTGGATTTATCCTTCCCCCTTGAAAAAGAGCATCCATGGCCTTTTGAAAAGCTGGAAAACGCCAATATATCTCATAGAAACTCTCCCAAGTAGCTTCAACCTTACTGCCCCCTCCCATTGAATCAAAAGCGCTGTGATGGCCAAACAACTTCTGGGAACCATTCTTTAGTCCAAAATTCTTGCAGGACAAGGAACAGCCTCAGCATAAAAAGCAGGCAGGGACGAAGGAGGAGCAGATGACTTGCCTATATGAGCTTTAAGTTGGGACATATGGAACACATCATGGATTCTTGCAATTGCTAGCAACAACAACCTATAAGCAACTAGACCAACCCTCTCAGTGATCTTATAGGGACCATAGTACAAAGAGAACAACTTGTGAATCATGTGACCCCCAACACAGACTTGCCTATAAAGCTGCAGCTTCAAATACACCATATCCCCTTTTGCAAATTCCTTGTCAATCATGTGCTTATCTGCAGACTCCTTCATTTTACCCCAGGCCTTGGATAAATCGTCCTTCAAAAGTTGGAAAGCAACAACTTTATCCATTAAGGCAGCTTCAACAGCTTGTACTCTAGCAGTCATGGGCATATAAGTAAGCAATGTAGGTGGAGCCTTGCCAAACAAACCTTGATAAGGGGAAAGTTTTGTAGAGCTATTCACATAAGTATTATGGCAAAATTCAGCCCAAGGCAGCCAATGCACCCAATCATGTGGCTTGTAAGCTGTGAAACATCTCAGATATCTCTAAAACTCTATTGATCACCTTAGTTTGCCTATCTGTTTGGGAATGGAAGGCAGTGCTCATGCAGAGCCTAGTTCCCTGCATACTAAGCAATTCTTGCAAAAAGCTATTAGTATACACTATATGATTATATCCTTGTCACTCACAATGGTTTTTGGCAGCCCATAAAGATTTAAAACATGGGAGAACAAGACCTCATCAACATGCTTAGCAGAATATGGGTGAGCAAGGGGCAGGAAGTGAGCAAACTTGGACAACCTATCCAGCACCACCAAGATAGTAGTATACCCAGTGCTCTTAGGCAACCCTTCAATGAAATACATGCTTATATCTTCCCACACATGCTCATGGATAGGTAATGGCTGCGACAACCCAACAGGACTAGTGCTAAGATACTTATTTTTCTGACAAATGTCACATGCCCTAATAAACTCCATCAAATCTCCCTTCATACCTTTGCCAATATACTACTATTTTCTGAGAGTGTCGTGACTTATCCATTCCACAATGCCCACCCTGTGGAGAAGAGTGAATATCTTCTAAAAACCACTGTTTGAGAGGAGATGTAGGGCATAATAAAACCCTGCCTTTATAAAAGTATACACCATTTGCAAACTCATATTTGTTGTCTGCAGAATCTAGTTGTGGTTTAATTTGGTCATAGAAAGAGCTGGTTGCAACCTCTTGTTGTACCATTTGTAATCATTTTGGCTGAACTATAGTAATAGTGGATATGGACCCTGCAACATCTTCAAACTGCCTTGACACACCATCAGCTACCACATTATCTTTAACTTTTTTATACTCAACCACAAATTGGAGCTTAATCAACCATTCATGTTGGGCCGCAGTGTATAGTCACTGCTCTAAAAGATGCTTGAGGGGTTTATGGTCTGTTTTGTTAATAAATTGCCTGCCCAGCGAGTACTGTCTACACTTTTGCACAGCCAACAAGGCAACCAACATTTCCTTCTCGTAAGTGGATAGAAACCTCTTCTTATTCTTTAATTCTAGCTAAGGTAGGTAATTGGATGATCTTGTTGCATTAAAACTGCTCCCAAACTAGAGCGACAAGTATCACACTCCAAGATAAATGGTTGATTGAAATTGGATAGTTGTAGCACTGGTGGAGAAGTGAGGACATGTTTAACCTACTCAAAGCAGCTTGAGCTTCATCAGTCCATACAAAAGCACCTTTCTTTGTCAGCTTCACCAAAGCCATGATAGAGAACTATACTTAGCTATAAATTTTCTATAGTATCCTGTCAAACCAAGAAACCCTCTTAAAGTTGTAAGAGATTTTGAAGTAGGCCATCGTTGAATTGCAACCACCTTCTCTCCACACCACAGGATGAGACCACATGACCTAAGTACTTCACCTCTCCATCTCCAAATGTGCACTTGCTCCACTTGGCTTACAATGGATTATCAAGCAGGATTTGTAGGACTACACCCAAATGTTGTGCGTGAGCTTCTAGGCTACTGTTGTCCACCATAATGTCATAAAAAAACACCGACACAAACTTTCTCAAATAAGGTCTAAAAATGTTGTTCATGAGATATTGAAATGTTGATGGAGGCATTAGTTAAACCAAAAGGCATAACTAAAAACTCATAATGATCATCATGTGTCCTAATGTAGTCTTGTGCACATCCTCATCTCTCATTCTAATTTGATGATATCCACTCCTCAAATCCAACTTGCTAAACACCACTGCTCCATACAACTCATCCAACAGTTCATCAATCACTGGTACGGGATACTTATCTTTGACAGTGGTCTCATTCAATCATCTGCAGTCAATACACATTCTTCAGCTACCATCTGGCTTTTTCACCAGAACAATAGGAGAGTATGAACTGTGACTATGTCTAATGGTACCTGAGTAGAGCATTTCCTGTACAAGCTTTTCTATCTCTTTCTTTTATGCCAAGGATGCTTATGAGGTCTCTGGCTGATGAGTTTGGCACTAGGAATGAGGGGAATACCATGATCACATGATCTATGAGGAGGAAGACACATATCTTCTTTGAACACCCTTTCATACTGCTTCAAAACCATGTGCAAGTTTGGATGTATCTTGGTGTCAGCTACTCCAATTTATGCACTGTGCCTATCACCTGCAATAACCATCCTCCATTCATATAGTTGATGCTCTTTGCCATTGATTTTGCAGTAAAAATTCCCATTATTTGGGTAAAATGCCTCTCAACTCCTGTTGTTGCTCAACAAATTGAAATTTAATTCTTCTCCTTCATATTCCACACCACATCCCCCAAAGTCACAATCCATTGAGCCCTCAACACTAGCTGACTAGTATTCATAGGAAGTACATAAAAATCAGCCACAATTGGCACACCCTGACACAGGAAAGTCACCCCTTCGCACAACCCTCTCCAGCACAACTGCCTTCCCCTAGCTACTGTTACCTCCAACTGCATATCTCTGTTGATGAGTAACCGAGTTTTCTTTGCAACATTTACATCAATAAAATTGTGTAGGGATATGGCTGCTAGCTCTGAATCTTAACAACATTGGAACTGGGTGCCAGATCATCTCCTATGACTTGTTCAACTTGTTCTTCCTCAGAGCTGTCTAGATAATCAGTTATATCACCATCAAGGACTCCAAGAATCTGCATAAAAGAGCTACCTTCATATGCTCCCATCATGTGCATGAAAGTTTTTCCTGCACATCTATGACCCTTGACATACTTTTCATCACATTGAAAACATAGGCCTTTCTCTCTCCTTTCCTTACTCAAGAATTGAGGGTCGCTTGATCTTGAGGGAGTATTTGTAGAGGATACATTTCCTACTCCAACAAAATTAGTTGTAGGAGCAGTTGATGTTGAAGGAGGCTTGGATAGCAAAGAGTTTACTCCAATAAATGGACAAATTTCACATATCCCCCCAGTTTCCAGCCTCTCTTTTGTTCATTGACAATAGATTCCCTGGCAACAACAGCCTCTTTGTATGCCTCCAAAACACTTTTAGGATGTTTAAGTCTCACCTCCTTTAACTCTGCCTTTAATCCTGATATATAACAGTTGAGTGAAGAAGATCTGGCCATGGGCTTCACCAGATGACTATACTTCAAGAACACGTGATATTCTAATACTATACCAACATGTTGCAACTTGTATAGGGTAGCCTCTAGGTCATCCAATTCAGCAGGTCCATACTGCAAGAGTAGCTCCTTTTTTAACATTTCCCAATCAATCTCATTCTTTTCTTGATATTCATACCACGTCCACCACAACAGTCTCCTTTTATGTAATAAAGGCTAAACGAAAGTTTATCCTTCTCATCAACCTTCTGAGTATAGAAATGATGTTTCATATGATAGATTGAATTTGTAATCTCTTCGGTTCCATCAAAACTAGGAAGGTCAATTTTGGGGTGTTTTAGAAAGAATGTGCTACCTTCAACTTGGTTCCAATTGTAATTTCTTGGTCTCCGAACCCCATGATGACTTTCTTGACGTGCGTGAGATCTTTCACCACTTCTATGTCACCAATGTGGATTAGGGTTCCGACGTCAAACAGGTGGCGATCGACGATAATCCCCACTACCATCTGAATCATCAACACTCTCTTCAGAGCCCCATTGTCTTCTTGATCAATGAGCATGGTGTCGTTGATGAGGTTCTTGGTCTTCTTGATCAATGAGAATGGTGTCGTTGATGAGGTTCTTGGTCTTCTTGATCAATGAGAATGGTGTCGTTGATGAGGTTCTTGAAGCAATCGATCAATTGCTAGCTCCAATCACTCAAATCTCTCCTCAAGGCTGGACTATTTGTGAGCTTCATCGCCATCGCTGGCAACAGCTCTCGCAACCTGATCCTTGGTTCTAGGTCTTATCGTCCTGATCGAAATCCAAAAGTATCTTGAGGATTCTCAGCTTCTTGATCGAATTCGGGATGAACTTCTTGATCAGCAGTGTCGACAAGATACGACTCATGCTCTGATACCATTGTTCCAATCGAGCAACAATTGGACACCATAGCTCTTCTCGACAACGGACCTCACGAAATTAGGGTTTCAGGGACCAAGATGAGAGGAAGAAGATGATGAAACAATTTCAAGAGCTGAGTTTATTTTACAAAAATATTTGGTTACAGAGTTTGGGAATTTATAACCCGATCACTACGTATAGTGCACGTGTTCACATGTAGAAAACGGTGGTAGTTAAACCCGGGTCCCACCACTCATCTCCCAGCCAATCCTCTTCCTACACCTAGCACAAGTGCAGTGTGCATCCATCTATTACAAGGGTTATCATACAAAATTACCTGGCTTTAAGCGAGAAACAACCTTCAATTACATTTATTCCCTTTTGGATTGATGTAACAACATCATCTCCTTTCTCTTTGCAAAGGAGAGTAGCCGAGAACAACAACTTCTACCATGGCTGGATCCATGTTCAGGGACTTGGATCATTAATACAAGCCTATACACGAAGATGGGCATCATAATTCTCCAATATGTGAAGGTTAGAGTTTAATCATATTTTCTTACAGAAATTAAAATACCATACTGGAAGTAATAATATCTAGGGTATCAAACTTCCCTTTTTCAATTTAGCTCGGCATCATAATGAGTTTTTGCTAATAAATTTATCCTGTTATTGGCAATATTCATAATTAAATAAATAAGGCTAATTGCAAACAACTGTTTGTAAAACAAACTAAAAAACAACTGTCTAAACTCTGAAGTGTCAACAAAATTCAAAAAGGACAAATTTTCAAAAGAATATTGTAATAAAGGTTTAAGGACAAAATGACACCCAAACTTTATGTTAGTTCCAAAATAACACCCGAAGTTTCACTAATTCCAAAATAACAGCTAAAGTCCATATGTTTATTCCAAAATAGTACCAACCGTTAGTTAGGGTTAAGTTTCCAACAACCAGGGGGTAAAATGACAAAAATATCCCCAACCTTATGGTTAATTGGTTATAGGAGATTACGATTTTGAACAGAAATTTCATACTAAATGCTTGAGGGTGGAGGAGAATGTGAATGCATTGTGTTATGATGGAATATATGAGCTTGGAGTAGAGGAAGGCGTTGAAGTGGAGGTGGTGGATGGCGAGGGAGTGGATGGAGTTGGTGAAGAAGACATTGGGGTTGGGGGGGAGGATGTGGAAGGAGAAGTAGGGGAGTAGGCGAGGAGGTGGGGGAAGGAGTAGGAGAGCTGGAGCTTGAAGCTGAGAATGGGATGGAGGGGAGGTGGAGGTTGGAGCGGAGGATGGCAGCGTAGATTTGGAGGAGGAGCTGGGGAGAGCGATGGTTCTGGTCGAGGATGGTGGTGAAGTGGTGGGCGGAGGGCGAGGGGTGGTGGGTGGTGCCAGGGGTGGTGATGGGGGTGACAATGGACAACATTGGTGTGGGCTCACCTTTGTGAGGATGGTGATTAGTGGCAACCTGTTAGGATAGGAAGATGGAGTTGAAAATGAGACAGATATTTTAGAGAATGATTTCTTTTTTCTTTTTCTTTTTTTTTCTCGAAAGAAAATGTAGAGTATGGTCACTATGTTGGATGTGGTGGCGTAGGAGTGATAGACAAAAAGTTAGAAGATGAGGAAGATGGTCGGGCTAAACAGATAGATTAGTACTAGATTATTTGGGTATTCTAGTGAGGAAGACTGTTGATTAAGATCTCTTTGAAATCGAGAGGCTCATAAAGAGTTTCATACTAAATTTTCTATTTTTTTTAAATTCCCTGCTGCATCTTATCAAACTAGTGCGTAATGAGCATAACCAGGATGTATATTCTTCATGTCGGTCCTGAACTCTTGAGCCACTCTAATAGAATTTAACTAATCAATGAAAATGTGATGGTTCACCAGATCTCCTTGAGATCTCTTTCTTTCGATTTCTTCAAAACAAGTACCATCTAAAGACTCCCCAAATAACATCTACATTTTTCTATTTCTTCTAACATTCTAACCAAATGCATACATAACTCATAATCAAATGTTTCATGCAACCATACTCCAAAATTTTACTTTAAAAAAAACATAATCCACATCTATGTCCCAAAAAAGATAAAAGTAAACAAGTACATCGCAAGAGCAAATGAATCTCAAATCTCCTATAACCAATTAACCATAACTTATTCTCCTATGATTTTGTTACGCTCTTTGATATTGACTAATCACTGTACAAAACCATCTCTCACTCTCGAGTCCCTGATTCAATTGACAAGGGAGAACAATGGAGACGACGACAATGGAGCTCCTCATCCACCTTCTCTAATGGCGCCTCCTCCTTTTCTCCATCTTCCAATTCCCAGATCTAACAACAATTCCCCAAACCCTAGCAACCCACCATGGCCCGCCTCAAACCCCTAATTCAAGATGTTGACGTCACCCCTCCGTCATCCCTCTCCACCCTTGCCTGCGTCATTAACTTGGAGATCGCAGTCGTCCTCTCCATCATGCGCTGCAACCCGAGAGTGAGAGAGTCGAGTTTTGTTAGAAAGAAGATGGCATTTTCAACTTTTCACAGCTATATTAATGGATTCAGACCTGTTAAAGAGAATATTCACGGAATATTCCCTTCACTTAACACCCCAACTAACTGTTGGTACTATTATGGAATAAACATATGAACTTTCAATGTTATTTTGAAATTAGCAAAACTTTGGGTGTTATTTTGGAATTAACATAAAGTTTGGGTCATTTTGTCATTAACCCTATAATAAAAAATATTTGAACAAATCGACCCCCCAAATGCATGTCAGCGGGTCAAGATCATTTGACTGCCAATTACAAAGTGAGAAGTAGAATCCAGAGTTGTCAACAAGGTTTCAAATGTCAGATGTCGGTGTCGTATTGGCCCAAGAATTTTCATGTCGGATGGGATATATCGGGGGGATATTGCGGGAATCTAATACCCTTCGGACTAGTGTGTAGGATACAAAAGTACATCCTAAATATGACCAACAAAATGATTGCATACATAATACAATCAAAAATATTACGTAACTAACACAAACAATACCAAATTAAATATATTAGGAATGCACATTGCACATACATTTCATACATGTACACAATGTACCAAGGTTCTAAATGTTGGATGTCATAGTCATGTCGATTAATCTTGTTTTTTATGTTGGATGGTCGAATGTTTAGGACATATTTTATGGATCAATATATCTTTATGACCTAAAGATGTCTACATTATCTTTGGATGAGATTTACTTCATGATGTAGATAGGGTAAAGCAGGGATCTATTGAACCCTAGTTCTCCAACATAAAGATTTCTAGTGTAATTAGTATCAGGTTATTGGGTCAATAATGGATGGATCTCCAGAAAAACGAAAATTCTAATTACCATGTGTTAGGATATTTTTAGAACATGTAACTCAACGTGTTGAGGGATATGCCAGGAAATATTTCGTGAGTATCATATTCAACCCCCTAAGTCGAGGACATTTTCTCAAAACAGACAATTTTAAATGGCATATCAGCATCGGTTGCTATTCAAAAATGAAATATCAGAGAATATATCGAATACGTCGATGACATTTAAAATACTGGTTGTGAACCCCGGATCCGACATTAACAAGATCGACATCTTTAAATTAAGTTTGTCAGCCTTAGAATTCTCATCCGAAGCAATCACTTTTGAGTGTACTATCAATTAGGTTTCTCGATGACAAGAACAAAACAAGAGCTGCTTCATTAGCTATCAAGTCGAATGGAGGATTGAAATTTCATGGAGGTTTCGAGGAGGCTGCTAAGGACGTAAGTAAAGAGTGTTGATGATGGTTTCTCGATGGAGTTAGAAGTAGAATCCGGAATTGTGAACCCTCGGATCCGGTGTCAACAAAGGGAACTTTACGCGGTGGAAGCAATAATGAATAGAACATGGTGGGTGCAAAAGGAGATGGGGGCCAACAAGGAGAAAGAGAGAAGTGGAAGCAATAATGAATGGCTATGTGGTTAAGTTTCTTTTGATAATCTAGATGTGGTTTTAAGCTAGAAGAAGTAAACAAAAATCATTTAGATGGGTCCAAGGTACAGAGCCTCGAAACCGAGTTGGCTAACAAACTAGCCTATTTTTTTTTCATAAATGCCAATATGGGCTTATGAGGTTGAATTTAACAAATATATTTGAAGCGGGTCGATTCTATGTTAGACAGTATCATTATGAAAATTTGCCCTTCAAAAAAAATACCCTAAACTTTTCACTAGCAAAATACTACCCAAAAGTTTCCTTGGGAAAATGATAGTTCATGTATAAGAATTTTGTGATCAAATATTGGTATCTCAATTGCCGAAAGAAACTCTAGGATAGTCACTTGCTAGATAAGAGGTCAATGATAGGTTTTTGAATTTTGCAGAAACTAAATAATAGTATTTATTGCGCTTTAGCCAAATAACAATGGAGCGACTCAAAAATTGCTCAATACTGTCCAAGAATTCATAACTTGATCATTATAAGAAAATCCTACTATGTCCTTATAATGAAGAATTTTCAAGTTATTGGTTTAAACCTACGGGAGCCCTTGCAATGGTAGTTACTGTCTACATTCAACATGTCTACATTCAACACATCAAGAATTTTCAAGTTGTTTATATAAGTATTTTAGCTTAATATGAGCCCACAAGCACCATATAAGCATCACCATAAAGTCTAATTAGATACCATATTTTAAGTTGAACTATCAAAGTGAGTGGTGGTGATTTTATTTACCCATCAGAAACAAAATTGGTGTGAAACTAAACACACCGAGCACCAGAAAGATCACTGAATCAACTATATCATTGTCTAATATTCGTCAGTTCTTTTTCTTGAATATGTCAAAATATTACTAACGTAATTTATTTTATGAAGATATTTACTTACCAATACAAAAAATATTGATCCAAACCAGTCATTAGTATAGATATCTTACCAAAAGAACTGCCTACTTAATATGATACAGATATATCAAATCTTGTTTGCAAGCAACTTTAAACGTAATGTGGTTCCTCTAAACAAAAGAAACGTTTGTTCCATATAAGTTTTAAGAACTCAACTCAGCCCTTGATATATTAAAACAAGCAACAAAGCCTTTATCCTATTCATTTTTGGTCATCCACATACCTATTTCTTCATCCAATTCCGTCCGTGTCAAATTAACCATTATCATATCCTACTTAATTGTCTCAATCCAAGTCCATCAGTTCCGTCTGTATCAAATTAACCTTTATCATATCCTACTTAATTGTCTCAGTCCAAGTCCACTTGGGTATTCCCCTAGTCTGTTGAGTACTCTTTCTAACTAACCCCATTATTAGATTCTGTTGTAAATGTCCCAAAAAAATCATCTTGAAAAATATCCTTGCAAGATCATATGGAACATGGTTAAGATACATAATAGAGTGTATATGTGTGCGTATATACACACAACACGCGTACATATATCAATAGGACCCTTCTCTAATTCATTAACCAACATCATATGAGCATATTCCATTAATCTTTTCTCTCATAATATTTGATCTTCCAAATTTCATCTTACACTGGCCAACCTTCTCTTCTCCTCTTCAACTTTTCTAAACAAATTCCTACACAGACACGTGCACTACCCGTACCAATCACCAACAAAAACACGTGAACTGCGAGTGCAAATAAAATTACCTGATCTTTCGGAAGAGGATTGCCTGGAGCTTGCGGGAGAGGTCCTGAGACCGGACCCGCAACTCGAGATTCTTTCGGGCGAGGACCCGCTTCTCGGAGTTCTTGACGTGGCGATCCGAAACCCGCTTTATGAGCCGCTCCATCCCGCTCGACTGCATCCTGTTCTGCAAGAGAGCCACGGCTCTCTCCACGTTGTCGTCGCGGACTTCGATTCGGATCCATCGGCACCATTGGATCCGATAAGGGTTCGTCAACGACGGCGAAGTTAGGCGGCGAATGAGGTGGCTCATGGTTCAAGAATGAAGAATGGAGAAGGGAGAAGGGTTTTGACAAATGGGAAATGGAGATTGGATGTGGTGGTGTTGGGTTTGGGTGTTGGTGCATTCGGGTTTAGAATTTTGAATTCTTTCGGGCTTGGTTTGGGTTTGGGTAGGGATGGCAACTGGGCCGGGTCAACCGGCGACCCACCCACGACCCGGCCCACCAACCCGGCCCGTTTAAATGTTTCGCGGGTTCGGGTCGAACCCGGTGAACAGTACCGGGTCAACCCGGGTCGCAATTTACGCGAATTAAATTCGGGAAACCCGGCTCACGAACTCGGCCCAATTCGCGAGTTGGACCCGTTAACCCGCGGGTCGACCCGCGGTTTTCGACCCGTTCGACCCGTGACGGGTCGACCGTTGACCCGCGGGTCGAACGGCCGAAAATCCCGTTCGCTGTGCTCGCTCTGCTGCCGCTCTGGTCCAGAGCCGTTTACATTGTAAACGGCTCTAAGAGCCGTTTGGGTTTTTTTTTTTTTTTTTTTTTTTTTTCCACTTATTTAGCCTATAAATATCCCCCAAAAATCTCAAAAAAAACACACACCTCACTCTCTTACTCTCTCTACTATTATACATCATTTTAAAGAATTTTTGAACAATTGTAGTATTCATCAAATAATTGTACAAGGAGGCATATACACGATCAAATTTCGGTCGTATCGGAAACAAAATTCAACGTCTTCAACGTTTTCAACTCTCTTCAACCCTCGTCAAATCTACTTCAACCTCTTCTCAACTCTTCAATTGCGGAATCGGCAAAGCGCTCCTCCATCTTTTCTATTATATTCTTATTTTTACCCTTTTTTTTACATACGCGTATTCTACGGTGAACGGTATCAAAATATCTCTATCTCTCTTGTTAAATTTTTTTTTGCATTGTAGTTAAAATTATTGTTCGTTTTTTGAACTTCTCTATCTCAACCCTCTTGTTTTTTAGATTTTTTTTGTATAATTCACCGCTCCTACATTGTAGATTTTTTTTTACATACTTTAGCACATTACCACATTATGTCTAGATCACACGGTAGCGGTCGTAGCGGACAAGATTCCTCCTCCTCTTCACGTAGGCCACCAATTGTCCCAACTAGTGAGCCCGCCCAAGATTACATTGATCCTACTATGGAACAATGGGGTACACACGACATGGATGTTGTAGGTGGCATTCAATTAGAAGAAGAAGAACAACAACAACAACCCGAAACCACACAACCCCGTAGTAGTAGGAAAAGTAGAGGAGAAACTAGCGATTGGCACAAGTTTTATGAGTATATCCCGGACGAACATACCCCGGGTATAGGTTTGAAAGTGTGTAAAACATGTAGTAAAACATACAAATTCAAGAGGGGTGACGGCACCGGTACAATTAGTAGGCACATACAACATAATCATAAAGAACTTCTTGACCAAATACAAGGCCAACAAAAAATCAACCCTAGGACCGGTCAAGTAGATAGCCACCCTTATGATGCCGAACTTGTTCGTCGGGAAATGGCCCGATTAGTCATTAAGGAAGAGTTGCCATTTTCCTATCCCGAGAGTAGGAACTTGGAAAATTTTAATCAAACGACCCTAAACCCTCATTTTAAAAGAATTCCGAGAAATACTTGCAAATCGGATTGTTTTAAAGTGTACATGGAAATGAAGGACGCTTTGATTGCAATTTTATGGAGTTTAACTTGTAGGGTTAGTTTAACTTCGGATTGTTGGACGGGTGTCAACAATATTCCAACGATGGGAATAACCCGTCATTGGATCGACAATTATTGGATTCTTCATAAAAGAATCATATCACTTGCGTCGTTGCCGTATCCCCATAGTAGCGCTGAAATAGCAAACCGTATTATAGAAATTTGTGATGTTTTTCATATTCGCGATAAAATTATGGCTATTAGTTTTGATAATGCATCTAACAATAATGTAGCAATTACTACTTTAAAATCTGTATTAAACCCTCCATCTGACAATATTTTTCATGTTAGATGTGCATGTCATATTATAAATTTATGTGTTCAAGATGCATTAAAAATAGCTGATCCATATATACATAAAATTAGAAATTGTGTACATTTCATTGCATTAAGTCCAAGCATTTTACAAGAATGGAAAGCTTGGTGTAGGGTTAGAAATGTTCCTTTTAGAAAATTTCCAAAGGATGTTAGACACCGATGGAATTCTACTTTTGATTTACTAAATGTTGTCACCGATTATAAAGCAGTTGTAAATGATTTTTGTATCGCAAAAAATATGCACAATTTTGAAATGACTCCCAACGATTGGTATTTTGCCGAATCTTTGTTGAAATTTTTAGAACATTTTAAAACCGCAACTTTAAAGTTTTCAAAAACATATGAATCTACTTCTAGTAGCATTTTTATTGAATTAGTTAGCATGATGCAAATATTTAACGAAATGTTAAATGATCCCTATATTAGTGACATTGTAATACCTGCATTTCAAAATTTTTTGAAGTATTATTTTCCTCCTCCTATGTTGATTTGTGTTGCTACTGTTATGGATCCCCGCACTACTAATCAGAATGGATATAACGGCGTATCTATCCCGGCGTTTATGCCCAAACGCCGCGATAGATCGTCATTATAATATTTTTTTAATAGCGGGCCTCTATAACGGCGGTGATATATTACGCCGTTATATATTATATATATAACGGCGGTTGTATAAGAACCGCCGTTATAGGTACGAGCGCATAATCTCGCTCTTCGTTTAGCGAAAACATTATTAGCGCTAGTAATATCCCCCCAAAATCGAAAACATAATTAGCGCTAGTAAGATCCCGCTCCGCTCTTCGTTTCCCCCCAAAATCGAAAACCCTAATCGAAAATCTTCCAGCGCCGCTCTTCTTCCTCCCGCTCCGCTCTTCGTCTTCCCGCTCCGCTCTTCGTTTCCCCCCAAAAACGAAAACCCTAATCAAAAATACTCCAGCGCCGCTCCACTCTCCGTCTCCAAAATCTCTCTCTCTCTCTCTCTCTCTCTCTCTCTCTCTGACCAGTCGACCTCTCCACATTCGGCGCATCTTCCCCTCTCCCCATTCAGCTTCGTCTCCCCACACGGTTGCAGTCGCCCTTCTCCATTCAAGAAGAAGCTCCGTGTGGATTCATTCTCTATTTAATTGGTACATTTCACATCCTCTTAGTTCTGATTTCACTTTCAATTTTTCGGGATTAGGGTTCTGTTAACTTTGCTTAATTTGAAATGGTGGCCATCTGAGAAGTGTGATTATGCGACTTGTAGTTGGGGGACATTGTGGTTTTGGGGATGTGGGTTTTTGTTGGCATTGGTGATTGAATAATGGGTTGGTTTGTGATATGGGATTGATTGTCTTGATTTGGTAGAAATTTGTTAGCCCATTTGCTATAATGTTGTTATTATTATTATTCTGTTGGCTTTGTAAGAGTAGTAAGTTCATAGTTGATAATTTCTAAATTTGCAAATAAGCACAAGCTAGCCAAAAAGTGATTGTTTCTTTATTTTGTACAAGATTCACTGAAGTAAAAGATGATTAGATAGTGTTGGCAAGCTATCATCAACTATCAAGTACCAACAATTTTTTGTTAACAATATTAAGTCCTATGTCGACTGCAACTAGAAGTTTATTTGAGTTTAACATATTTGCTAGAAACTGATACTATAAATTTATCAAAGGTGCTCCAACATGTTTTTTATTTCATGCAAAATTTTCCATCAGTTTACATTTAAAACACTCATGGTTAGAAAATCTGGTGCAGAACTTCTTCTGCAGACATATATTCTCTTCAAGACATCTTGAGCGTGTCTTGGTTAGAAAATCTGGTAATTTGAGGACTGAGATGGTGGAACCACTTGCGTTTGAGTTAAAAAATTTCATATAATAGAACTTTGATAGGAAATCAGAGTTTTAAATAAGAAATCTTCAGTGTGCAGGTTGGGTTGTTTCTTTTAAAATTGACACTGACTAGGGACTTTATATAATTGATTTTGGTTGAAACTTGACCTAGCTGAACTGAGTATGGTTATCCATTGTATTATTGATCTTGTATATATATACACACACACACACTGCTTCCATATACAATGAATTCTTGAGTGGTTACTGATGCACAACTACACTCATACACATATTAACATTGTATACCTGCTGCTTTGAAAGTTTTGTGAAGAATTGCTATTTTTAGGTCTGTATATGTTTTGAAGTGTTTTTATAACCCTTATATGTAATGGTAGAGATGGTTAAACACCCCAGGAAATTAGACTTTAAGTTTACAAGGTATATGTGTATATCAGTGGAAACATGCACAAAAATCAAAAACTTTAACTGGGTGTGAGTTGAGTAGGCTTAAACTTATTTTTGCCCATATATATATTGAGTCCTGGGGGTTTAATGATGCTTAATGAATGTCCTAATACAGCTCAACAAAAAGGGATTTTTTTTTCTATATACACTCATATGTCTTGTCTTCAGTGAAGGGGATATTTTTCTATATCATGTATATATATACCCAACTCAGTAAAAAGGAGTTCTCATCTACACCTTGTATATGGTCAATTCCCAGCAAGGTGGGTGGGGGTGTGTGTGTGTGTGTGTGTGTGTGTGTGTGTGTGTACACACACACACACACACACACACACACACACACACACACACACACACACACACACACCTACTTCACAATCAGTACAAGGGATTTTTATATATCAGTTGCATGTATACTTTAAATCAGTAAAGATGATCAATTTTGATATTCCTGCATATGCTAAATTCCTATTACCTGCATATGCATATGATCTATTCCTATAACCTGCATAGTTACTTTCCACATCTGCACATGTTTTTACTTTCTACAACCTGCATTTGGTTCATTATCCTTATACACATCCAGTAATTGAGTTGAGTAGTAGTTGAGTGTCGAGTTTATTAGCTCCTGTGAATGCTTAGTATGAGTCAAAGGGGAATCTTTTGATATATCCTACATATACACCTAGCTCATGATAGTATAGGGAATACCAAATGTCTATTTATACAAACCTCAATTCACTAAAAAATTTACTTCGAAGGCTGCATATGCTCAATTCAATGAGCTTATTTTCATAACCTGCATATTCATTCACTTCAGATCAGTTAAAAGGATTTCCATAGATGCATTATATATATATCAAACTACCTTGCTGAAAACCACATCCAGGAGGGTGGCTAATTATTTTCTGAAGGCCTGAGCATCTAATTATGTTGAATTACCTTAGCTATGCTGCCTCAACTGAACACTTATAATATCGGCTCTATATCATCCGTTCCACTCATAGTTCTCTGCCTGGAAGTTGATACACATGAGTGCTAGTTTTCAGACAATGGCTTGGTTATACTTCGACTAATTTGGATAGGGTAGTAGTTTCGGTTGGGTGAGTTAGTTGATAGGTTTCAGTTAGCATATAAAATTTACTTTCACATTTACAAGCGCAAAGCGTTGCACTCTTTTAAATTACTCTTAGCTCTTCTATTTTCATATTTATAAGCGCAAAGCGTTGCACTCTTTTAAATTATGTTTAGTTGTAGTATTGTTGTCAACTGCTTGTCGACCAAAATTTTTATTTGTATACTCTCCATGTCTATTTTCACTTTCTAATACCAAGTATACTACTTCAAGTTGGTATCCATACTTCATAGGGGTAATTAGATTACATTCAGTCATTCAATGATCAGTTGGCTCAGGAAATCTAGAATTACGTGTGTGGTATCATTTATGTGATTGGTTGTATCTCAAGTCCATATATAATGCATAACCATTCTAGCATGTTCATGTCATGGGTCTTATAGAGATTAATAATCCATTTGTTTTTATTTGGCATATAATCATCATCTGCTGCGGATCATGTTTTCTCTTGTTTGTATTGATTTAGTATCAGTACTTCGATATATTCGACTCTTCAGGAATTTTTCTTATTGGTTGAAACTTGGAATAAACAGCTTTAAAAGGAAAGCAAATTGAATCAGTCTATTTCACTGATTCAATTTCTGGAGAATCATTTAGGAACTTACAATAATATACTCGAGGACTCTTTTAAAGAGGAAAGAGTTCACAACTGTTAAATCTGTTTGTTGAGTTCCACTAGGATGTTGTAATTTCTAGTTTAAATTCTATTTCCCGCATTTGCTTTCCTTTTAAGTTATAAAGATTATAATCAACACTGGGGTTATTCATTCGGATGGGCATCATGTGTTCTTTTAGCCGTAGGTTTTGTATACTGCCCAATGCATATATCTTATTACTATATGAGGAAAAGATGTGCACTGGTGGTTAGGAAATTTCTACACCATTAGTGCACATCTCTATTATGGATCATCCAAAGGGATGAGCTTGTTCTTTATAGACAATGCCTCTTATACAGTTGCACTTCATTTGTATATACATTTATTATATACACATTGGTTTATGTATCTCCATAGATTTAGACTGCTTCTATACATAGGTTTCATCAACAGACAATTTGATTGCATCCTATTAAATCCAAAGTAACAACAAATCAGTAGATAACTTCAATAATTTCATAAAAACTAACTATAATTAATTATTAACAGTGAGTGACTCATATTTTTCAAAATGTTTAACAGTGAGTGACTTATGCTTATGTTGATCCTAACCTACTTATATTTCAGATTGACTCATATTTTTCAAAATGGATAAAAGTTGGATTAATAAGCCACGATTATCCAAAGCGTATTGGGATGGTGTTAAAGAATTTATTAACTATGCAAAAAGCAATGCTCCTGATTCGAACGTGATTTTATGTCCATGTATCCGATGTTCAAACTGTGATTTGAGGACGTGCGACGTAGTTGAGACACACTTGATTTGCAATGGTTTTCTACAAGGGTATACACATTGGTTTTGTCATGGAGAGTCTGTTCGTTTAGCTTCGACTACTCCGGTTGTGAATGAAGACGAGGCTTTATTTACAAATGATCTAAGTATTGTTGATGAAATGCACTCTTTAGTGCAGGATGGGTTGGGATTCCAAAACTTCGAAGCTCACATTAGTAATCCAATCAATCAAGTCCAGAATGAGTCAGCAGAAACATCACAACAAGACAATGGGGTGGCAGAAGAAATGCCCAGACCCGAAACTAATAAAGAATACGAAGCCTTTCATAAGTTGTTGGAAGATGCAAATACTCCTCTGTATCGTGATTGTCACAAGTTCTCTAAGTTTTCATTCATTGTTAGACTGTTTCAGATTAAATGTCTAAATGAATGGTCTGCCAAGTCCTTCACTTTACTTCTTGAATTGTTGAATGAAGCTTTTCCTCAAATCTGTATCCCCAATTCAGCCCAAGCCACAAAGAAATTTCTCAAGCATTTTGATTTAGGGTATGAGAAAATACCATCATGTCCATATGATTGTATGCTATTCCGGGGGGATAAGGAGACTCTTGAAGATTGTGAAGTATGTGGTACTTCAAAATGGGTGAAAACGTCGACGGAGGAGGAGCAAATTGATGAGCCAATTACAACAAATAGGAAAAAGAAGCCGGCAAAAATACTGCGTTATTTTCCTCTAATTCCTAGGCTACAAAGACTGTTCATGTCATCTAGACATCTTCTGATATGAGGTGGCATGCAGAAGGTCGTAAGAATGATGGAATTCTCAGGCACCCAGCTGATTCCGAATCATGAAAAAATTTTGATGAAAGATATCCTGATTTTGCTTCAGATCCTCGGAATGTGAAACTTGGATTGGCCAGTGATGGTTTTAACCCATTTAGGCAAATGAGCAGCACTTACAGCATATGGCCCGTTGTGTTAATTCCATACAATCTACCCCCTTGGTTGTGTATGAAGCAGTCATCCTTCATCTTGTCCATGATAATTCCTGGACCAAAATCTCCTGGAAATGACATAGATGTGTATTTGCAGCCATTGATTGATGAACTGCAACTATTGTGGGAGGGTGTTCCAACATATGATGCAACATCTAAAGAAACTTTTCGTCTCCGGGTTGCCCTGACTTGGACAATCAATGATTTTCCTGCATATGAAAATTTATCTGGTTATAGCACGAAAGGACGTTATGCTTGTCCTTGTTGTGCTGAGCAAACTATTTCAAAGTGGCTATATAAAGGCAGAAAGTTCTGCTACATGGGGCATAGGAGATGGTTGCCTACCACACATTTTTTCAGGGCTGAAACAACGACATTTGATGGTACCAATGAGTGGAGACATGCTCCTATAGCTAATTCTGGGTCAGATGTGTTAAGACGGCTAAAAGGCCAGCAGTTCACTTTGTCAAAGGAACCCGAAGTCATTAAAATAGCCAAGAAAAGAGCTAGAGATGAGCAACAGAACAATGATGAAGATGATGCAGATGAATGTGATAGTCCTATCGGTTTAGGATCATGGAAGAAGAAGAGTATTTTTTTTCAGTTGCCGTACTGGGAGTTCAACTTATTGCGCCATAACATTGATTTGATGCATCTTGGAAAAAACATTGGTGAAAATTGTGTAGGAACAGTTATGGGGGATGACCGGAAGACAAAAGACAATCTTAAGTCTCGCCTTGATTTAGTAGAAATGGGCATAAGGCATGAATTGCACCCTAAAGAATTACCTAATGGCAGAGTACGACTTCCTCCTGCAATCTACTCAATGTCAAAAAGCGAGCTGGAGATGTTTTGCAAAGTATTACAGGATCTTAAGGTCCCTGATGGTTATTCATCTAATATATCTAAATGTGTCAATTATAAGGATAAAAAGTTGCAGGGTCTAAAGTCACATGACTACCATATCTTGATGCAGGATCTCCTTCCCGTTGCTCAAAGGTCTTCAATGTGTGAGCAAGTCACTTCCGTCCTGAAAGATTTATGTAGTATATATAAAGGATTTTGCTCGAGATTGTTACGTGTTGAAGATATTGAAAAGTTAGAGCAGCGTGCTGCATTGACACTTTGTCAAATGGAGAGGATATTCCCTCCATCATTCTTCACTATAATGGTTCACTTGATAATCCACCTAGCCGATGAAGTAAGACTTGGTGGACCAGTACATTATCGGTGGATGTATCCCATTGAGAGGTAGTACTTCATCCCTCATTAAGTTCATTAATTATGTACTTTTTTGGTACCATTACCGAAAAGGTTTTTAATCCAAATATTCTTGTTTAGGTATCTTTACCGACTTAAGGGTTACGTTAGAAATAAAGCTTATCCGGAAGGCTCTATAGCAGAAGGTTATCTTTCGGAGGAGTGCTCCAATTTTTGTTCAAGGTATCTTCAGGGTGTGGAGACATGTCTGACTAGACCAAGGAGAAATTCAGACATTTCCAACCTCAATGGCGCTAAATATCTCTTTCAGACTGCGGGCACTACTTTCGGAAAAATCGATGCGATTGAGTTAGATGACTTAACATGGGAACATGCACATCGATATGTGTTGGATCACCATGCATCTTGTGAGCCTTATCGAGCGTAAGTTGGATTTGTTAGTACTGTGAATTTATTTATGTCAATTAAAGAGTAGTTACCCTAAATTTTAATTTACATTCGTTCTTATTTTGTTCCAGCGAATTTATCAGGAAAATGAAAAGAAGACATAGACCCAAAAACTTGAGGCCACGTGAGCAACATAAATTAATGAATGAGCAATTCCACAAGTGATTTGAAACCCACGTAAGTGACCAACCAAGGTTTGATTTAAAGTACAACAAAAAATAATTTAAAGTCTTATGCTAATACAATTTACTATATAATTGTAGGTTTCCTCGTTGGGTAATGATGATGTGTCAAGTGAAGTAAAGATTCTTGCCAAAGGTCCCCATAAAATGGTTAAAAGATACAATGGATATATATACAACGGTTTCAGATTTCGAACTAAGGAGCGTGAACGCAACTTGAAGTCTCAAAATAGCGGTATTGTAGTGACTTCAAAAACAAGAAGCTATGCCTCTAATAAAGACCGGAATCCTGTAGACGGGGATGTTGACTATTATGGGGTGCTAACAGATATCATAGATTTGGATTATTACGGGCACTTTCGAGTAGTATTATTTCGTGGTGATTGGGCTATGTTAAGTAACAACTACCATGATAAGTTGGGCTTTATAGTTGTAGATTTCTCACATCTGATTCACACCGGAACACACATTAGTCATGAACCATTTGTGTTCCCATCTCAGGTGCAACAAGTTTTTTATATTCAGGACCCAGTAGTGGAAAAAACTTATGTGGCGCTACCTATGCAACCAAGAGATGTATTTCAGATGGGGGATGATTCAGATGACGAAGATGATGATATTGAGAACAATTTCACTGCTTCTGAATTCCCTACATTTGATGTAAACGTTCTTGATGTTAATAGTTGCCCTACCTGGCTCTGTACGGATGGAGAAGAGGGAGATCTATTTGATGATGTTGTAATATAGTGTCTTATACACATTTTTGTAAATTGTGCTAGTTCATTTGTTAACCTTTTCTTTTCTATACACATTTTTGTAAATTGTGGTAGTTCATTTGTTAACCTTTTCTTTTCTATACACATTTTTGTAAATTGTGCTAGTGTCTTATACACATTTTTGTCTTATACACATGCTTGATCATAATTCATGCCATAGAAAAGTCCGCTTGATAACCTTTTCTTTTCTATATGCTATTTACACTTCTGTTATGTACTCTTATATCTTTACTTCTGTGTATGCCTTCTGCTTTTCATTTACAAGTTATCACATTCTTATTATAGAGGAAAATGTCAATAAGGCTAAGTTTTTTCAGGATCTTTACTGTTTTCAAAAAAGCTGTATACTATAGTTATTTTGATTTGGAGTTATATTTCCTAAATAATCTTGCTGGTAATCAGTACCGTAGTATGTATTGCTTCAAAGTGATAAACTTCTAGATCCATATAAAAACAGTCATTAACACAACATACAAAAATCATCCTAGGTTTTTAATCATGGGCTCATCAAGCTTCTTTTGCTAACCTGAACAGAGCATTCCGTTGTGGGTTGTCACTGCTTACCAGTCACCTTGGTTAAACCTGTGTACTGCTAGTTCTTGTATTCTTGTTTGAACTATATTCCATCGTTATTATTCTATTGTAATTTTCTTAGGTAATTTTCTTAGGGGGGTGAAGGTAGCACTCCCACTACTTTGAGGAGGTCGAGGGGACCGACAAAGATGAAGGAAATCTGGAAGCTCCCAAATAATGAAAAAGTATTGGTGAAATGCAACCCTCACAATCAACCATTAAGAGATGGCGGGAGTAAGCTCGCGAAGTTTTGCGGTGTCATAGCACGAAATCCGCGTATCCTTCCCCTATGCTACGAGAGTTGGTCAAAAGTACCAACGATGACTAAGGTGACGACCTTCAATGCGATTAAGGTATGTTTTTAAAAATTTCCTTACATTGGCACAATTCTTCCAACATAAAATTTTCTAACTACGTGAACAATTTATTAGCCTTGAGATATTATTACTATAGCAAACTGATTGAGGATATCCAACCAAGGGGGTGCAATTAAATATAGTTACACATGCACATAATAGGTCTGAACTGAAGTATAACTAGTAGGAAAGATGATTAGTGAAACAAACATAATTTAAAACTGTGATCGAGCAATATAAAAGATCTTACTTACGTAGAATTAGAGCTTGAAATGAAATGTTTTGAAGCTCCAATATTTCTGACAGAAACATTCCTTACTGAATGAGCTGAATCCAGAGTCACCTGACACTATGAAAACTCAACATGCCTTAATGTCACACATTTGTTTGGTGCCATTGACTTAGTTGTAATCTATCTAAATTCTAAAGGATGTTGGATGCATTTTGAATAAATCATAAAAGGACCCCCCCAAGGTCAATACTAAATTGATCTAGTTAGTATACATGATGATAGTGTAAAAGAACAGTTCAACGACTAAACGGACAAATAATACTAAAAATGCAATTTCCTTGTATTTATATGATTCATTTAAGTAAACTCACTTGATATTTAAATTTAAAAAGAAAAAAGCTGAAAGATAATGCTCAAAAAATCATGAACTGTGTACATTTAGTCTCAACTAATAGAGTACAATAGGACTGATGGCTAAATTGCTCTTCCTTAAAAATTTTACTTACAATAAAAAATCTGCACCGATGTTTGGGGATCAGTACCATCAGCCTTACGATCTTACTTTATTGCATAAAGAAATTACAGCACAGGTACAAGTTATCTTATGAAAGAACTGTTGCCGCCAGCTTACATTTGTTAGTCAAGGATTAAGTATCTAACATTTCCTTCTGCTTTTCAGAAATGCTATCAGTACCTGTATCTAACATTTTAGTTAGTTGATGGGTTTAATTCCTAAGTAAAATTCAATGCCTACGGTTACTATCATCATGTATACTAACTAGATTTATTGTGCTCCATCATCTTTCTCATTTTGTAGCAAAAGTTTGCAATCCCTGACGGTTCTAATGGATGGCTCAATAAATCGATTTCGAAAAAATGGAGGGATCACAAGAGCTTCTTGAAAGGGAAGTACTATGATGAGGAGAAGACCGAGGTCGAAAATGCAAGGTCAGTCCCCGAATGCGTGACGCCACAGGATTGGCATTTTCTTGTCAAATATTGGAAATCGGAAACTGGAAAGGTAATCATATTTCATTGTTTATATCTTAAATTGATGATATAAATTATTAATTTTGGTAAACATAAGCATTTATTCCAATTATTAAAATGGTATAGAGGAAAGCTGAGATTGGTCAAAGCAGCCGTAGTCAGTTGAAGATCAAGCACACTACGGGGAGCTGCAGCTTTGCGATTGTGCGGGATGAGATGGTAATGGAAATTTTATTTTATAGCAAGTGTGTTTTTTTTTTGTCAATTTCTGCGTTGGTATGATTTAACTATTTTATTTGACTCATATATAGGAAACGACAGTCGAGGAAGAGGGTGTCGGTGAGGTAGATTTTTTTGAATCTACCCACACAAGGATGGGACATATCGGGATGAATTTGCAGCTGATATAGTGGTATACATGATACTTTCGAATTCCAATTTTCATTCTGCAACAAAAATTTCGATAATATTCACAACTCAAATTTGGATTTTAATTTGGTCATAACTTACAAAATTTCAAACTAATTTTCAGCCCAAATTTTTGGTATTAATGTATTGTTTGCTCTCTTTTCTAGAAAGAAGCTAGAAAATTGATTGAAGAGAGGTCGACATCTTCAGCAGATTGATTAACCATCCAGCGTGAAGCTATGACTGATGTGAGGGGGAAAGAGCGACCCGGTCGTGTGCGGGGAATGGTTTGGGGCCAACACCCTCACAGGTAAACATATATATATATATATATATATATATATATATATATATATATATATATATATAATCAGTAGGTTCTTGAATCACATTCGCAATTCATTTTTTCCTCTTATTTTTTCCGTGAGTTGGTCATTCCCAATTTATAGAGTAAGGATGTAAAGGAGAAGACCTGAATACACTCCCATTATAAAATTATTCCGAACATGTGATTAAACTGAGACCACTTGGAGGGAGGGGTCACTAGTTTGAATGAGAGAATGTGTTGCACACATAGATTTACAGAAATACTGAAAGACATATATAATCACTATTAACTAAACTAAATCTATAATTATGTATGTCTTTGTAATGGAGAAGGTTAGTGTGTAGCTGGTCTCAATCTCATTATGTGTAGCTGTGTAGCCAACTTGCACATATAGTTGATGTGCTTTCTTCATTCTAACATATCCTTAGAATGGTGAACACCAATAAACGTTTTATACTCGAAAATAAACAATTCCGATCAATTCCCCATACTAGTTGAAATAATGCACACCTGGAAACTGTGTGTTCGTTACTTATTTTTAATGTTGAGCTCTGATACTGGAAGTGATTGCACTACTATGAAATATCTTAATGCAGCACATCCAAATTTGTTGGAGAGCATGGACTTATTCACTAATTGTAAATTTCCAATATCTAGATTTGAAAACAACATAGGGATTGGGGGGGGGGATAGAATCAAAATAAATAAACATATATAAATATAGAATTTTTAAGATATGGTTTGGAGAGCAGATGTGAGATCCTACTCTACTATTATTGCAAACTAAATGATTAGTGATTACATAAAACAAATAAGAATGGAACAGCAACATACTTTATAGACACATCTATGTCATATGACAGATTCAACACAAGCATTTCTCAACTTGTCAACAAAATAACTCTGAGAAGATAAAAGGCATCAGAATTGTGCCAAATCTTTTTGAAACATTGTAATAATCATGTAACAGACTAGTAGCCCGACAAACCAATATAAATGATGAAGTGTACCGACAAATGACACAGAATAACACCTGATTACAAAATGAGCAAAATGCAATATATAGAAGCACTTGCAGTAACTTCTTCTATAGGTGTGAAGTTCGGACCCAAGAAAAAGAAGCATAAAAACTCGATGAAGAGGACCCATTGAGATTACAAAAATTCTATATAGAATTTTTAGAATATGGTTTGGAGAGCAGAATTTTTAAGATATGGTTTGGATAGCAGAATTTTTAGAATTTTTAAGATATAGAATTTTTCTTATAACAACACTTTGAAATGTCTTTTAAACTTCTATATATGTCTCATAGTAGTTCATATTGGTTATATAGTTATGACCCTGTGAAAATTGGACTGACATGGTTTCAATCACAGGTATTTGGTTCTTGTGCATCTACCTCCAGTCGCACATCCTATCCGGATGTGTTCAAGATGCAAGCCAAGATGCAGGAAGAGATTGACGGCTTGAAAGATATGATTGTTTCTTTAATCTCTCAGCAAAACCAGAACTCTAACAATCCAGTACATGGAACTGTAAGTATTCAGCAATATTTTATGATATTAGTATGAAATTTAACTATTGCATTTTACTTGTGTGGTGCCTAGTGTAGTGAATAATCTAATAAATGACATTATTGTCAATTATACAGGGCCAGCGAATTCCATCGACTTCTAGTCACGCACATACATCTGGGCAAAATATCAGTGGGAATCAAAGCAATGCCGAGCCGCTTCAGTAGACTTTGCCATTTTTGAGTTAAATTTGGACTTTAGTCTTTTTATGTTTTGTTGAAACCGAATTTATGCTTTGTCAAAGAAATTGATGTATAACAAGTATATTTTTAACTCTTTGTATGACCATTTTTAGACAAGTAAGTATTGTTTATTGTGGTCCATGATTATATAGTTGTTTATTATGCTGCTATTAGTGTTTTAAATATTTGATCGTTCAAATTTGATATGACTACAGATATTTTGAATTTGTGACATTTTTTAAATAGTGGGAAAAACCCGAAACCCCCTATCAATCAGTTTTGAGATAAATATGCCGGGAGGATCCACCAATCGTGGTGAATTATAAAAAAAAAAGAACCAATCCCGGCGTTTAGGAACACCGGCATAGCATATCGAAATGATCTAGAAAATATATGTGCATGTGTCTATCACGGCATTTATGAAGCGCCGTAATAGATCTACGACTTGTAACGGCGTTTTAAACAAGCGCCTTAATAGACCTACGGACTGTAACGGCGGACTTAACAAGCACCGTAATAGACCTACGAATTGTAACGACGCTTTTAAAAAACGTCGTCATAGGCTATAAGTTGTAATAGCGGTTTAAAAATACGTCGTTACAGGCAGCACACCTATAGCGGCGTTTGTAAGAAGCGCCGGCATAGGTGTCCGATCTGCAACGGCACTTTTCTGGGCCGCCGTTACAGGTCATAGGCCTGTAGCGGCGCCTTGTCAGACGCGCCGTTGAAGACCTATGGTCTGTAACGGCGGTCTACAAAAGCACCGCGATAGACCCGTGATCTGTCCTGACGGCCGATGCAACGGCGCTTCTCGCGGCGGTATTTATAACGCCGCTACCATCTATGGCGGCGTTTATAAACACCGCCATAGACAGAAAAAAACGCCGCGATAGGCGTTTTGTTTAGTAGTGCCGTATCAAATTAGAAGGTACGAAGAATTTGATACAAATTGTTTTTGGATATTTAGAGGACAATGTAGAATTAACAACTGATTGCGCTACTTTTTTAGTTCAGTTTGAATCTACTTTAAATAACTTGTATGATTATTATGATAAACGTTTTGCTTCTAGTAGTACAACTTCTGTAGTTAGTTCTTCTTCTGGTAGTTCTAAAGGTAAGGGTAAAAGTAGAATTGGTGATAGAACATTTAGTTTACTTGAACAAATTCAATCTAAAAAATCTAGAACTAATCAACCAAATGAATTAAATTGGTATAACCAACAGGATACTGAGCCTACTCTTTCTCCACTAGATATTTTACAATGGTGGAAAGAACATGAACACACTTTTAGTATTCTGTCAATTATGGCTAAAGATTTGCTAACTTCTCCTGTCTCTACAGTTGCTTCTGAGAGTGCATTTTCTACAAGTGGCAGGGTTCTATCTGATTACAGAAATCGGTTGAAGCCCGAGGTGTTGGAGATGCTCGTTTGCACAGAAGACTGGCTGAAGGCTGAAGATAGGACGCAAGGAAAAGCACTATCAAGTTTCACAAGTGGGAGCACCTCGCCCGAACAACAACAACAACAACAACAACAACAACAACAATAGCTTTGCTTGTTATGTCAAATTAGAAAACTTGTACTCAATTAAAATTGTATATAACAAATATGTTATTGTATAAAACTTATATGTGAATTGAATTCTTCATTTCGTTATAAATTGTTCAAATTGTATAACTTAAATTCATATGAATAAAATTTCAAAATTTGTTGTCAATTTCACTCTTTCAATCTTATTATTATTATTACGATTTTTTTTGTTTATTAGTATTATTAGTTACTTAGTATTATAATTAAACATCATTTGGGGATATTTGAAGAATTGTAGTATTATTACTTATTAGTATTATTACTGAATTACATACTTAGTATTATAATTAAACATCATTTGGGGATATTTGAAGAATTGTAGTATTAGTACTTATTAGTATTATTACTTACTTAGTATTATAATTTTTTAAGAATTGTAGTATTCATCAAACAAAAATATGGTTGTTTGTATACATCATTTGTAAAATTATTATTATCATTATTATTTTAATTTAAGCTACCAAAAAAAAATTTATATTATTAAACGGGCCAACCCGCGGGTCAACCCGGCCCAACCCGGGTTGAACCCTAAAGGGTTCACGGGTTGGGCGGGCCACCCAAACAAAAATGTAGCCCGGCCCAGCCCGGCCCGTATAAGTGTGCAACTCGGCCCGGACCGGCTACGTATTCGTGCCAACCCGTACGGGAAGGGTCCGGCCCGGCCCGAACGACCCGTTCGCCATCCCTAGGTTTGGGCATGAGAATGCAAGACCTAAACAAACTTTTAAGAGGGTAATAAATTTCACTAAACTTGACCGATGTTTAACCAATTTGCAGATAAATATATTTATTTTGTTTTCGCGACTCAGTATATTATACATGTAAATTTGTTACGGTTCACTACTTCAGTGCTAACAGCGTCAAATTTTAACTAGTTTCATCGTTATACACCTGCTTTGACCTTTCTCTCTTTCTCTCTCTCTCTCTTACAACAAGATTTTTTTCTCGTTTTTTTAATTATTAAAATTTATTTTCTCAAAACAACTCTTTACCTTCGCTCTATCTTATTTTTAAATTTTTTAATAGAAGAATGAGATAATAAATATATTTAATTATGAAAAATAACATAATAAAACAGTATTAGTAGCCAGTGGTATATAGGATAAAATTCCAAACATAGCCAAAAATTGTGACGTGAATCCTAAATTGACGGAGTACACCAATTTGCACTAAAAAATAGTCGGAGTACACCCATTCGCCCAACAAAAAAAGAAAAAAAGAAAGAAAGATATGAGTATAGTTATCTATCAATTGGTGAAACATGGGTATAGTTTAGTGAAATTTACCCCTGATATGGCTAAAAATGGGGTACTCCGTCAATTTCACCCACCAACGGGTCTAAAGCGGGTACTGGTTATCTTCTCCGAAGACCCACTTACCCGCAAACGGATCCACCTCAACTGGGTGCGGGTTTCAACCTGCAGCAAACCAGGGGTCCAGAAGGGATAGAATTAAGGTTTCTGATTAAATCCTAATCAACGACCCTGATTCATAGTTATCCCTTCACTGGGGATTAGGGATTACATTCCTTATCTAACCACAGGGGGATTACATTCCTAATCTGATCCCAGCGGCGCCTATAAATACCCCACATCCATCTCCATTAAGAGGTAATCAATCTTTTGCCAATTTTTGCGTTCATTCATAATCACTTCTGATTACTGACTTGAGCGTCGGAGGGTGCATCGCCGGGAACAACCCCGGTGTCTTGCACTTCTTGAAGGTGAACGGCGGGAGCAATGGCCAAACTCCGACGGAACAGTTAATAGGTTTGTTATTCAAAGTTTCCCAAGAACCCACAAATACTATCTGTTTGCCCCCACACCAGATTCACCGGCAACAGATTGGCGCCGTCTGTAGGAAACTAACTGATAGCAACCTTCCCTCTTCCCGTTGGTCAGATCCTCTCCAGCCATGACTCCTAGGAAAGTCAGATCCAGAGGGTCCAATCGAGGGCCCAACCCCGATCAGCAACAGGAAATTCCTCCTCAGCCCGTTCAACAGCAGGGGCAACTTCTTCCCCAAGCGGAAGACCCACTCCAACAGGACCTGCCTCCTCCGCAGAATCAGCAACCTCTTAGGGGTCCCAATCCGTAGAAGCAACCACTCCATCTGGACCACGTCTCCATCCATAACGCCTCTTCAGACTCTATGGCCTCCCATCATCCCCGAGCTTCCGGTCTCCGCAACACCGCCCTCAATCGGCAGAAGGATGAGGATCATCGTCGCCATCTGGATGAAAAGCGGGCCCGAGAGGGAACCTCCCGCCAACACCGTCCGGATGAGCGATCTCCTCACCGCCGAGAATACAGAAGGTCCCCTACCCACAGGAGGCGCAGAGAGTCCCCCGAGCATCACAGAAGAAGACCACACTCCCCCGCAGGTCGGCAACAGCCTAGGAACGATGAGGCACCCATCACTCGTGCCGAGTTTCAGCAGTTCCAAACGACCGTCCTACAAGCTCTCAATCTCCGTCCTAACACCAACGCACCCAAGATCCCCTCTCCTCCTCTGGTCCGAAGTCCTCGCCAACGGTCCCCATCTCCTCCTCCAGCCCCTAGCAACTCCCGGCATGCGCAAAGTCCTCACCACTCAAGGAGCTACCGTCGTCGTAGCCCTCGCTCTCCCTCGTACGAAGACGAGTCTAGAGGCTCGGCTGGTTACCGTCGAAGGGATGACGCTGTATACCGCCGTCTCCATGAGATGGAGAGGCGCTTGGGTCAGTTAGACCGAGAAGAGGAGCTTAGAGGAAGGACCCTTCGACCCAGCAGACCTCCTTTTTCTCGAACTATAATGGAGGCACCTATACCAATCGGCTTCAAGCCTCCTCAATTTGAGACATACTCCGGGGAGACTGACCCCGTTGATCACATCGAAAGCTTCAAGACCCTAATGCTCATCCATCAAGCTTCCGATGCCCTCCTCTGCAAAACCTTCCTAGCAACTCTCAAGGGCCCAGCTCGAGAATGGTACTCTCGCCTTGCCCCATCCTCAATATTCTCCTTCGAGCAATTCGAGACTCTCTTCGTCACCCATTTTATAAGTAGCCACAGAACTGAGAAGACCAGCATCTCGCTGCTGTACCTCCACCAGAAGAAGGGTGAGAAGTTGAGAGACTATGTGAAGAGGTTCACTGTTGAAGCCCGGTCTATAGCATCCCTCGACCAGTCGGTCGCTGAGGCAGCATTTCAATCTAATGTCCTCAATGCCAACCTCCGCTCCTCCCTCGCCAAGAAGCCCCCACAGAACTTCTCTGACCTCCTCCTCCGGAGCGAAAAGTATATTCGGGCCGAAGAAGCTGAGCAGCGCCCCAACTTGGAAGGGTCTACCTCTGGGTTCAAGAGAAAGGGAACAAAAGAGGAGGGAGCCAAGAAGCTCCAGAAGGATAATGCTGGCCAACGCCGACCTCCCCCCAGATTTGAGAAGTTTACTCCCCTCACCACTAATGTCTCTACCATTCTGATGGAAGTCGAAAAGGAAGGGATCATACCTCCTGCTCCGAGGATGAACACCCCTGCCAAGAAAAGAGATAAAGAGAAGTGGTGCCGTTATCACCGGGACCATGGGCACGACACCAATGATTGTCGGGCCCTGAAGAATGAGATAGAAGCCCTTATCCAGAGGGGGTAGCTGACCAGATTCGTGAGAAAGGACCGAACCGATCTTCCTCCCCCGCCTCGGGGGGCTAATAAGCGTCCGGAACGTGATGAAATGCCCGACTTCGAAGAGGAGCGTGTCTTACACCTCATCCATGGGGGCCCACTGGGGGGCTCCTCCAACTCCTCTTGAAAGGCATTTATAAGAGAAGTCAATTCGGTCCGCGCCACCCCTCTTCCCAAAGGCCTCGGAGTGCCCGTCACGTTCTCAGACGAAGATCTTGAAGGCGTCCGCACCCCTCATTGTGACGCACTCGTCATCAGCCTCGACATGGCGAACTTCAAAGTGGAGAGGATCCTAGTGGACAATGGCAGCTCCGTTAACATCCTCTTCCTCACCGTTTTTAAAGGCCTAAAGCTCTCCCGAGACAGACTCAAGCCCCCCGGCTACACGCTCCATGGGTTCACGGGAGTGCCAGTGACTATTGAAGGGGTAATTACCCTCGACGTAACCGGTGGCAAAACTCCTACCACCCGAACGGAGTCGATGGACTTCATTGTCGTAGATGTCCCCACAGCCTACAATGTCATTCTGGGTCGGCCCGGCCTAGCTGCCCTTGAAGCTGTCCCTTCTGTCTACCACCTCAAAATGAAGTTTCCCACTCGGGCCGGAGTAGGGGAAGTAAGGGGCAATCAGGAAACGGCCTGCAAGTGCTATATGAACTCTACCCTCGGTCCCGTCCTCTCCTTAGAAACTCTGGAAATCCCCCAGGATGCTGCCCGACCGACGTCCGAACCGGTGGATGAATTGGAGGAAGTGCTCTTCTCTGAGCAGGATCCAACTCGCAAGTTCTTTGTTAGCAAGACCCTCCCGTCCGCCCTATGCTCGGACATTGTACAGTGCATCCGAAGGAACTGAGACCTCTTCACTTGGTCAGCTGCAGACATGCCCGGAATTTCCGAAGAGCTCTTGGTCCACCACCTTAGCGTTGTTCTGGGGTCCAAACCGGTTCAGCAGAAGAGGCGCAAGTTCGCCCCTAAGCGCCAGCTAGCTATAAAAGAGGAGGTGGACAAGCTCTTAAAGGCCCGGTTCATACAAGAGGTGAACTATCCCGAGTGGTTGTCGAATGTAGTGATGGTGAAGAAGTCCAATGGGACTTGGAGGATTTGCATTGATTTTACTGATCTCAACAAGGCCTGCCCCAAGGATCCCTTCCCTCTTCCGAGTATCGACACTCTGATTGATGCAACCTCGGGACATGAGCTCCTCAGCTTCATGGACGCCTTCTCAGGCTACAATCAGATCCGGATGTTCCCTCCGGATATCCCGAAGACCTCGTTTGTGACCGACCAAAGCCTCTATTGCTACAGAGTTATGCCATCCGGTTTGAAAAATGTAGGGGCCACATATCAACGCCTCGTCAACAAGGTTTTCCAAGCTCAGATCGGCCGTAACATGGAAGTGTATGTTGACGACATGCTTGTAAAAAGCATTTGAGGTCCCGATCATGTAACTGACCTCCAGGAGGCGTTCGATGTTTTGAGAAAGCACAATATGAGACTCAATCCGAACAAGTGTGCGTTCGGCGTCTCGTCAGGAAAGTTCCTTGGCTTCATGGTTAGCCAGCGAGGAATTGAAGCAAACCCTGAGAAAATCAAGGTCATATTAGACATGGCCCCTCCCAAGAATGTTAAGGAAGTTCAGAGGCTAACAGGCCGCCTAGCCGCCATAGGGCGTTTTCTCTCAAAGTCCGGGGAAAAATGCCTCCCCTTCTTCAAGGCCCTCAGGGGGGGTAAAGGTTTCGAATGGGGTCAACAGCAACAGGAGTCCTTCGACCAGCTCAAGGCCTACCTCGTCAATCCTCCTCTCCTCAGCAAACCAATTCTTGGAGAACCCATTTACCTCTACTTGGCAGCCTCCGAGCAGACTCTCAGTGCCGTTTTAGTAAGGGAAGAAGACCGGGCTCAAAAGCCCATCTACTATGTGAGCAAGGTACTTCGGGACGCCGAGCTCCGCTACCCGAGAATAGAAAAGATGACTTATGCCCTGGTGATGGCCGCAAGGAAGCTTCGCCCGTACTTTCAGTCCCACTCGGTTGTCGTTCTTACCGACCAACTGCTGAAGCAAGTCCTCCACAAGCCAGAGACCTCGGGTTGCCTTATGAAGTGGTCAATCGAGCTGAGCCAGCATGATATAACCTATCAGCCTCGGACTGCGATCAAGGCTCAGGCCCTGGCAGAATTCATAGTTGAAAGTACCATCCCCGAGTTTAGTCAAGCGACGAAGGGACCACCAGTCTTTTCGGTCTATGTGGACGGATCCTCCTGCAACGAGGGAAGCGGAACCGGGGTCATTCTGGCAAGCCCAGATGACTTCATCCTCCAATACTCCCTCCGTATCAACTTCAAGGCCTCGAACAACGAAGCAAAATACGAGGCACTCATAGCCGACCTTGGTATGGCTCAAAATGTAGGGGCACAATGCCTCCGGATCTTTAGCGACTCTCAGCTAGTCGTGAATCAGGTCCTCGGCGAGTATGAAGCACGCGATGACAGGATGGTTAAATACTTAGCCAAGGTCAGGAGCCTCATGGCACTGTTTGAGGAAGCCCTTATCCAACAAATACCCCGGGAAGAAAATGCTCAGGCCGACGCACTCTCCAAACTAGCCTCTTCCTCCCTTCAAGGTCTTGAGCAGACCGTCTTGATAGAAGTCCTTCTGAAGCCAAGTATAGAGGACGAAACTGTCGATGCTATAGAGACGTTGTCTGTCCTGCTCGAAGACAATTGGATGAAACCCCTCGTCGAATTCTTGAGGGACGGGCTCCTCCCCAAAGATCCTAAGGAAGCACGAAGAGTTAGAACCTGAGCCGAGAGTTACACACTAATCGGAGGTATCCTATATAAACGCTCCTTCACACAGGTAGACGGCCGACCTTACCTGAGATGCCTCTCCCCCGGGCAAGCCGACTACGCCCTGCAAGAACTTCATGAGGGCATCGGCGGGGCACATTCGGGGTCCAGAGCTCTTGCCCGCAAAGTGTTGAATTACGGATATTTTTGGCCCACTCTCTTACGAGACGCCGAACGACACGTTCGACAATGCAGTTCCTATCAGAAGTACGCTGACATCCGACGCCTACCATAAGCTCCACTCACTTCCCTATCAAGTCCGATCTCCTTTGCAACGTGGGGGATGGATTTACTAGGGCCATTCCCGCCAACTCCCGGACAGTTCAAATTCTTAGTCGTGGCGATCGACTACTTCTCGAAATGGATAGAGGCCGAGCCCTTGGCCACGATCACCGAGAACAAGGTTGTTCAGTTCTTCTGGAAGAGCGTGATCTGCCGATTCGGCATCCCTCGGATCCTAATAACAGACAACGGAACCCAGTTCACCGGGGCTGCCTTCCGAGCTCTATGCGAAGACCTTGCCATCCAACACAGGTTCTCCTCCGTCTCTCATCCCCAGTCGAATGGCCAAGCCGCAAATGCTAACCGACAGATCCTCTCTGGCATTAAGAAGAGATTGGATAAATGTTCCAAAGGCCTATGGGTCGATCAGCTTCCCAACGTACTGTGGAACTACCGTACAACAAAACGGACCCCCACAGGAGAGAGCCCATTCAATCTCACCTATGGGTCCGAGGCTATCATCCCCCTAGAAGTCGGAATACCCTCTCCTCGTCTAATAGCTTATGAAGAAGAGAAAAACGCCAGAGAGCTCCGAGCAAGTCTAGACCTGATAGATGAGATCCGAGAAAGAGATGCCATTCGTCAGCAAAGCTACCGAAGAAGGATCGAGTTGGCATACAACAAGAAAGTCCGCCCCACGGACCTCAAAGAAGGGGACCTGGTCCTCCGAAAGTTGGCCATCTCATTCCCAGGTCAGAAGAGCAAATTGGCCCCGAACTGGGAGGGACCTTACAAGATCGTCAAAGAAGTTTGGCCCGGCACATACAAACTAGAAGACCTCGAAGGCAGGGAGATCCCTAGGACATGGAATGCCGACCATCTCTTAAAGTACCAAGAGAGAGCACCAACGCCTCTCTAAGCACTTTGAGATGTCGAACCGTTCCTGTCCTATTACTTGTAATGATTTTCTTTTATTTTTCTCTTGTAATAACGGCTAGCAACTTTAGAAGCAGCCGACCATTAGTCATCAATAAAGAGCTTTTTTCATATTTTACTTGTAAAAATTGTTCACATCCCTCTACCTTCACTCTTCACTCTATCGATGGTTCGGAGTCCAACATTCGGCTCGACCCTACTTCGCAAGTTCGCTCGTAAGCGAGCTAGAAGTAGGTCACCGTTCGGAACTGCTCCCACAACCGTTGAACTCTAACGATGGTTTCGGAGTCCAACACTTGGCTCGATTCTACTCCACAAGCTCGCTTCTAAGCGGGCTAGGAGTGGGTCGCCTTTCGGAATTGCTCCCACGACCGTTGAACTCTAACGATGGTTTCGGAGTCCAACACTTGGCTCGATTCTACTCCACAAGCTCGCTTCTAAGCGGGCTAGGAGTGGGTCGCCTTTCGGAATTGCTCCCACGACCGTTGAACTCTAACGATGGTTTCGGAGTCCAACACTTGGCTCGATTCTACTCCGCAAGCTCGCTTCTAAGCGGGCTAGGAGTGGGTCGCCATTTGGAATTGCTCCCACGACCATTGAACTCTAACGATAGTTTCGGAGTCCAACACTTGGCTCGATTCTACTCCGCAAGCTCGCTTCTAAGCGGGCTAGGAGTGGGTCGCCATTCGGAATTGCTCCCACGACCGTTGAACTCTAACGATGGTTTCGGAGTCCAACACTTGGCTCGATTCTACCCCGCAAGCTCGCTGCTAAGCGGGCTAGGAGTGGGTCGCCATTCGGAATTGCTCCCACGACCGTTCGCACGAAAGAAAGAAGATTTGCTTCTGATTTTGAGTAAGTTGTCAAAAATTGGAGTTACACATGAAGCCAATACCCCCAACCCAGCATCAGAAGCAAAGCAAGGTTTTTATTTAAATAAAGTAGCTCTACATACAACTAGACCGACGCTACAGCAGAGTTTTACAATAACTTAAAGGAACATAATACAACTTGTTTAGTGCCTCTTCGGAAGGGGAGCGCTCCGGTTCAAGAAAATGCGGGGGCGGCGACGCCTAACCTCCGAGCTCGATTCTAAACCAGCGAAGCGAGACCCCCCTCCGCCGCTAACTCTAACTGTGGCACCAACTGAGGCACCGCTAGACGAGACAGCTACACCACTCTGAGCGTCAGCAGGACTCCGCCTCACCGCAGGCAAACGAGTAGCAAGTTCGTAGAAAGTAATTCCTTTCTTGCTCTCTTCGCGAGTACACGACGTACTACGAACGTTGGCCCTCTTAGGCAGAGGCTTGAGCGACGCGATCTCTTCCTCCATCTCGATAATCCTATCTCTCAGAACATCATCCTTTGTCGACATCTTCAAACGAGGAGGTCTTGACGAGCCCGCAACATTGGCACTATCGGTCGCAAGACGTCGATAATGGGTGACCTCGATCCCCCTGTCTATCGTAATCCTCCTAAGCTTGTCGATCTTGGCCAACAACTCTTGGTGCTCGGATGACAACTTCTCCAACTCGGAAGCTAACTTCTCTTCTTCCGCCAAATGTTCTTTCTCTGTTACCTCCAAGTGACGGATCTCAGCCAAGAGCTCGTTATTCTTTTGCTCGACAACGAAAAGCTCCCTACGAAGCAGCTCTATCTCACCTTCGAGACGAGAAGCTTGGGGTTGCTTCCGTAGTTGCTTCAACTCACGACAATACCCCCTCGCAGCTGCTTTTATCTCCTCCAGCTTCAGGAGCATATAAAACCGCTTCTCTCGGCTATGAGAAAGCTCTCGCTTTGTTTCTTTCAGCTCCTTACGAAGATACAAAACCTCCGTGATCGGACCAAACTTCACCTGAAAAGTAAAGATAAATCTGATGGCCAACACTTGGAGAAATTTTGCGACTAGTCAAACACAAAATCCGAGGTCTAACACTTGGAGAATTTTGGCCAAGCAAAAAGTGTTTTCATTCAAAACTCAAAAAGCTTTACGAGAGCGGTGGCCAGTCCGCAGTTAGGCTTTACACATAAAAAAAAAAGAGAGAAAAGAAGCAAAAAGAAGACCAAAGACGCAACCAAGTCAGGGGTCGACCTTTTTGTCGCTCGGGACTGCCGACCCCTCGACGATTCCCATGTCCTCGTCCTCGTCGTCGTCCTCGGAGCCGTCCTCCTCCTCACCCTCGGCCTCTGTCTCGCCCGTGCCTTCGACACCGTCGGCTTGTCCCTTGGGGCCAAACATTGCCGAAGGAAGCTCCTCCTCCCCCTCCACAGGGTCGTAAAAGTGGTAGGAGGAGGTGTCGAACCCCGGGTTCCGAGCTGTGATATGAAGTAGGGCTTGGCCGTACGCATCCTCCATGTTCTTAAACATGTGCTCCTCGGCCTCTTTCTGGACAGCCCTCTTCGCCCTTGCCACCTTCGATTGGTGCTTGGCCATGACCCTCTCGGTCTTCTTCCGAGCATTCTCCGCCTCCGACCGTGCTTTGGCCAGCTCCTCCTTAAGCACGGCATTCTCCTTCTCCGAGGCCTCGAGCTTGGCTGCCTCGTCCGCCGACCGCTGCATAGCTTCGGCCAGCTTCTCCTCCAACCCCGCCACCTCGGCACCGCATTTTGCCGAGAGGAGTTGCTCAGCTTCGAACAGCTTCACAGCTTTCGCACGCTCCGACCTCTCCCGGTTGCACAGTGCCGTCAGCTCCTGTTCTTTGCTCGCGAACTCTTCGAGCAAAAAGTTGAAGTGGCAGAGGGTCTGAAAAGAGAATAAACAGTTAGAATCCGGACCTAAAAACTTAGAAAATTTCGAAAAAAATGCTTCAAGAAGAAAGTGTTCGGTCTACTTACCGACATCGTGTTCCGAGCAATCTGCATTGTGGCGTCCCCGACCTCCCTGGACTTAAGCGCCGCTCAGTCCTTTGGGGTCGGCAGGTGCTTCACCGCCTGCATACAAATGTTGCCGTCCCCCAAGAAGCCATCGACCTTCATTACTTGCCAGTCGGGGTCGAAGATCCGCTTATGCTCCTCGGTCAGAATCTTCTCCGCTTCGGCAGTGAGGGGCGGAACTTGAAGGGCTAACGCCGCGCTCACGTTGAACGCGCCGCTCAACGAGCCGGGAGCATCTGTCTTTGCCGTTGGAGTCGGCGCATCCGAGGAAGGAAGATCGGAGGCCGCGACCTTGTCTTGCTCAGGATCGGCATCCGGGACCTAGACCACCAGCAGGTCGGCGGTCTTTGGGACCGACGGTATCTTCGGCGCTCGGCCGCCCTGAGGCCCTGTCGAGGGTCTCTTCTTCTTCCTCGCCTCCTGCTCCCTAGCCACCTTGGCCTTCGCCATCAACGCCCTATAGTCCATGCTGGAAGATTCTGCACAAACCGAATGAAAAAACTTAGAAAATTTTTCAAGAACTTCAAGGAAAAAGTAAAAATACCAGAGGCGTACTGGGGTCGATCGGACTGAGACCCCCTCGGAACAAAGCCTCCTCGGTGATGTCCTTCCAACTATTGTTCAGGCCCAATCATAGGTAAAATTACCATTTTACCCCTAAGCTTTAAGATTCGTTCCTGATTTGGACGGTTTTGATTTAACCCCGTTTTTAGCCATATCAATTGTTATTTTAAAGTACAAACCAAGGATATTATTTATATTTAACTATACTAATTATTTGTGAAAAGTTAAATGTTAATCTAAATGTATTCTTTCAATTTATTTTATTTTCAATTTAACCGTGTAATTTTTTTTGGGGCAACCTATGAAAAATTTGTGCATTGTATAGTCTATTATTAATCGTATTTTTATTATCTATTTATTCTATTTTCCCCTATTGGATTCCAATCCGCTACCCACAACCCGTTAACCTAAACCCCTATATAATACCCTGTTAATTGCCCCTTAACCCTAATTAACCAGCTGCCAAACCCCCTACTACAATTGAAACCTTAACCGCCTAAACCCTTCTCTTCTCCTTCCTCCTCTGTTAGCATCCCAAAACTCAATTTCCTGTGTCGCCTCCTGCACTCTTGCTCCACCTGTCGACTGCAGGTCCCGTCATCCCCTCCCCTATTGCAGATCCCAGTCGAGCGTCGCCACCTGAGCGACGCCTCCCTGCATCGTCGACTGCACCCCACCTCGCCATCCTCTGTCTACTGCCAGCACTGCACCTCCTCGTTTTCGACCTCCGCAACTAGCCACCTTGTTTCCCCTGTCACCGCTTGCCGCCATCACTGCCCTCCTGCCTATTCAGCCCCTCCCCCACGTCTTCTTCTTCCTCTGGGTTCCCATCGAACCCATCGACAGCTGAAGCCCTCTTCTAGCTAGTGGCTGCCGTCCTCGCGCCGTCGATTCCAGTCGATGCCTGCCACCGTTGAACCACCACCCGCCATCGAAGACAGCCACCCTCCCGCCACTGCCGTAAGCTCCTCTTTGAATCTTGGCCGTCCGATCCCCATTGCGATCGTGATCATTATCATCAGAGCGATCTCAGCCGCCAGATCTCCTCTGATCAGCCCCATCATCGCCATCAGATCTTGATGATCACACCTTGATCATCGCTCGCGATCTCATCCGTCCGATCTCTTGATCTTGATCGTCATCAAGATCCGCGCCAGATATGATCCATTTGATCTCGATCATCATCAAGTTCATCATCCAATCAAGGCAAGCACTTGTATGATTTTTTTTGTTCCTCATACAAGCATAAATACAACATGTAGTTTTTGTTGTGACTCGCCATTTGATTTTCGTTGTTGCATCTTGATCCTATTTGTTGTTGTCTCCATCGATCTCCGTAACCATAAGGGTCACAACTATTCGTTATCACACTTATCTCACAATAATAACTTAGATCTTAACACTTATCAAATTATTTTGTCATATGAAATTATAGATCACCATGAAACATTGATGTTGGTTGTGTGTTGCATGTGTTGTCATGGTTTCCTTTTATGAGTGTAGAATGGACATGGGTGCTGTTCGAATAATCATTAGCCTCTAATTTGTATCACCCATTAACTTATATCTATGATAGATAATGATTATAATACATTTCACGCAAAAGAAATCATATTTGTTGCTGTCCTATTTTGCCTGCTGTTTTCGACCCTGATAATGACCTAATATTGACTTGAGTTCTTAATATGAATTGTATCCCCATATGTCTAGTTTACAGCCCTTTTGACGGAATCGAATTCCGAATTATATTTTGTGAGTTATAGCTGTTTTAGTGCTGCTGGGTCTGGACTTCCAGATTCGTAGTTTCATTGTATCAACTTATTTTACAATTTAATTTGAGCATGCTACCTGTAATATAATAAGACTAAATTTAACATGCTGAAACTAGGCATGATAGAGAATCTTTCCTAATTTTCCTGGATTTATTTATGGAGTTTTCAAACCTGTTTCATGCATGAGAACACAACTTCGAGAATTCTGACTGAACACAAAATCTGTGCAGAACGCTATTTTGAACCCAATTTCTGTAGCTTTTATATATCATGTTTATATACGTTGGAACCGGCAGAGAGTCTAGTTTCTATAACTTCTGACAGATCCAGATTTTCATTCCTATAGTAACAGAAATCTCAGTTTTGGTGCAGCAACGTCCTGCTGTCCAAAATTGGAAATCTTGTCTTTTTGATAATTATGAATTGTGTTGACACTTGAATATACTTTCTACCTAGCCTAAACTTTCTTATTGTTTCCTATCATGTTTACTTGCCATGTTTGTGCACTTTCATACTTATTTCGATAATAATAATAAGTAACAAGCCGGGGTTTAAGGGAAAGACCTTAGTAATGGACAATATTGGTAAGTGTACTCGGAAGGGGGCCCATGTTTCCCACTTGTTGCTTGGTTCATGAACTTGTTATAACATTAGTGCATTCATGAACTCAATACTTGGTTCATGAACTTGTTATATCATTAGTGCATTCATGAACTCTTTACTTGGTTCATGAACTTGTTAAATTGTTAGTGCATTCATGAACTTGTTATATTATTATTGCATTCATGAACCTTACTTGCTTGATACTTGATGCCTGAGTACACAGCCTTATAAAATCCACCACTAGACCTAAACGTAATTTGTTTGTATGTAGCAACCATGTGGTAAATAAATGAGATGCATGAAGTGCTACCTTAGATAGGATTAAACAATAGACTTAAGAATCACATGTTACTTGTACACACTCGTTTCTTGTCCTGCTTGACACTCGATACTTGTTACAAATTTACTTTTTCACTTGTTACCTAATCCTGTTACCCGACTTGTTTTACTTGCTTGCTAGTTTCATTGAACCTTATTACTTGTTGCATCCCTGCCATGTCATGTTGTATAATGTTGATTCAAAATCTTTATTTCATACTTTCTTGCACTTGTTCCCATACCCATTGCTTGTACTACTTGCGGCCCGTAACTTGCACTAACGGGTGTCTGTCTCTTGTTTCTCTATTTTTCTTCCACATGATAAAATACAGGTTTTGGAGATCAATTGTCTGCAGGAGTTGGTGAGCAAACATTTTTATCTTAATATATATATATGTATATTATTAAATATGTTTATCATAATAAATTATTTTATATTATTATATAATATACAATTATTATAATATATTATTATTTTATATATACTATTATTATATTATATTATTATTATATATATTATTATTTTATATATACTATTTTATATATACTATTTTACATATACTATTATTATATTATATTATTATTATATATACTGTTATTATATTATATTATATTATATATATTATATTATATTATTATTTTATATATACTATTTTATATATATACTATTTTATATATACTATTATAATAATCTATTATTATTATAATATATATTATTATTATTATATATTACTATTATATATATTATTATATAATTTATTATTATTTTAATAAATTGTTTAATATATAATTCTAATAGATTATTATTACATATATAATATTATAATTATTAGATGTTATTATATATATGTATATTATTAAATATGTTTATCATAATAAACTATTTTATATTATTATATAATATACAACTAGTTATAATATATTATTATTTTATATATACTATTTTATATATACCATTATTATATTATATTATTATTATATTATATATTATATTATATTATTATTTTATATATACTACTTTATATATACTATTATTTCATATATACTATTTTATATATACTATTATAACAATCTATTATTATTATAATATATATTATTATTATTATATATTACTGTTATATATTATTATAATAAATTGTTTAATATATAATTTGAATATATTATTATTACATATATATTATTATAATTATCATATATTATTATATATATGTATATTATTAAATATGTTTATTATAATAAAATATTTTATATTATTATATATCAGTATGTATGTATATGTAAACAACATGTATGTATCAGAGTATATATACTGTACACAGTATATACATACAACCAAATCTATACATACATTATACTCTCATTTTCAACAAACTGTTTTCATAAAAAATTATTACCAAACAGCTTTTACATTCTCATTTTCAGAAAACTGTTTTCAGAAAACTATTTTCAGAAAACTGTTTTCAAAACAACAAACCAAACGCAACCTTAGGCTTCGCCTAAGAAATCTTGCTTTAGTTATTTGTGCTTGAGTTTATTTATTTCTTGTTGCTACTTGAAACTTGTAACGGGCTTGTTGTCCCGAAGTTTGACTTTTTATCCAGATCTTGTATTTATTTGAGTACTTATATTTGTTTCAAATAATTTCTGTTGATTAATAATTTGTTCATGCGTGCGTGGTTAAGTATATTCTGTTATATTTCCTGTTATGCTGTTGAGTCGATCCTACAGCTTATGAATGATGAAAATCATTCGCTGGGCCTTTGTCACGTACTCGTATTTCGTATTCTTTTGGGAAGTGGGTATGACAGTAACTTAGTAATTAATCTAAACTAACAGAGGTATTTTAGGCATTCTAGATCAAAGTTAATGATATCAGATAATTTGGGTGCAGTGCTAAAAAATGTTACACAGTAGGGTTCAGTACCCAAAAAAGTTATGTATTGTTAAGTGCCAAAGGTCTAAAAGTAGGGTAGGGTTAACTGCAATTTTTCCTTAAGATAAACATAAACTGCAAATTAAATATCCAGTCACTATTTAAAGTAGCATTAAGTCTCCAATTAACATTTAAATTATATTAAATCCCTAACTAATATTTCAAATTATATCAAAAAGATTATTTCAAGTAAATCAAAATAGATATATATATACTAAAAATAAATATTCTAAATCAACAGAAATATTTGAGGCATATTTCCAACAATATCCTCATTGACTCAAATACGCTTCTCATTCAATTAGAAGGGTCTTCATGAGTCAACGAGCTATGTGTATTTTCATTGGCTAAATGGATAGGCTACTTCAATATGACTCCCTTTCTTACTGGCTCTCATCAATTGCAGGGTCATTAACACCATATCCTCGGTTGAACACCAAGTATGATTTCTTGCATATAGAGGTTGGAAGAGTTGTCAACTCAGTAGTGACTCCTCTTTCAGACATGTACTGATACCTGTAGGATTTTAGTTAGTTTGGACATTCTCCTCGGTTCAACACCGAGTTGGACGTCTTATATGCTATAGTTGGAAGATTTGTCAATTGGGTAGTGACTCTGCAACCATGGATTGAAAGGTTTAGCTTTGTCGTGGGCGTTCCTTACAATACTTATGTTAAGGAGGATGATAATATAAGTATTGTTTTATCTTCTAGCCTACCTGCACGAACGTTTCATCCATCATATTCGAGAGATTGTCATAAAAAGAGAGTTATGGCGAGGAACTCGTCATGTATCAATAGTCTTCCTAATCTTCAATCTTCACTTTCAATCTCTCCTTCCCAAGCAAGGCTTTGTCATGCCCTTATTGCACTAGCATGTCTTCCATCTTAACATTCCATATTCCGAAGTTCATCATGCCATCAAATTTCTCTATATAGAAACGAGTTGTCGAAGTGGTGTTGGAAGTACGCATCATCACCTTCAGTTGGATCTTCTTACTCAGGATTTCTTATATCAACTATTAAGTCAAATTCGCGAATTAAATAGTTACCTAACAACTTGTTATTCTTCAGAGAATTCGGCAAAATAAATTGGATTTGCAACAAGTAGAAAAGTAGTAGGAAATAGAACAAATAATTCTTTTCAGAGCCAATATTCAATTGGATAGTAAGGGAAGAGAATTGCAAGACATGCATCTTAGTCTCTCTCTTTTTCTATCCGATTACAATAATCTCTCAATTAGATAGCTCGCTCTTAGTACTTTCTATTGGCTCTGTTTAGAGCTTACTTAGATACAATATCATCTTATGTATTTATAGAGTAGTAATCTTGAGATACAAGTTAGGAAATATATATATTTAAAACTCTAATTTAAATATTAGTTGGTTCATAACTTAGAGTTTAAGATAAACATAAACTCCAAATTAAATATTCAATCCCTATTTAAAATAGGATAAGTCTTCAACTACCATTTAAATTATATTAAAGATTTCCCTTCAGTTGTGTACTCTTATTTGTGCACTGATCGTGTGCACTCTCCCTCGACCCCCCGATTTTGATCATGATCATGATCAAAATCGCATGGCTCTCCTTTGTTCCGCTCTCTCACTTATGAAGCAGGGGTACTAATGTAATTTTCCTCCCCCCTGGGTCTCAAGTCTCTCTTGATCGATCGATACTCTCTCTTATCTTCTCTCCCCCACTCTCAAATCTCTCATGATGGAAACCCTAAATTAAAACCATAGTGCTTCTCAATTTTAAGCATTTAATACACTTATGCTCGAGTCAAAATTGGCATAACAATGCACTTAAGTAGTTATGTTGTTTCTGAGCCTACTCTATTTTGAGTATTCTAGTTGTTGTGAAATCATGCTCTCTTTCAGTATGGAAATCAAGCTCCAAAATCAATTTTTGCTTTTACTTTGTGGAAGGAAGCAGCAGATCAAGGACTTGGTATTGTTGTGAAGGGGAAGAAGCAGCAGTTCAAGCAGCAGCAGATGATGCAGTAGCAGCAGTTCAAGCAGAAGCAGAAAATTGAGCATATAAGAGACTTGTATATGAACAACAGCAGTGTATGAGCATATGAGCATATGAGTTTTTGGCTGCATAGATGACTCATTTTGATGTTCTTTTTTGCCCACAAGATATGAATTTTCGGATGAGAACTTGTATTTCTTCTTTATATTTTTTAAGTAGAGCATTCATTATCAGAGATGCTTGACTATAGTTTGATAATTAAACCCTCTTGTTCTTCAACTTTATTACTGTTCTTTATAGTGATCGTCAAGTTTGAATGGGATTCACTGTCATCAGAAATGAAATACAATCTCATCTCATTATTCAGTTATAAGTGCCTTGACCATGTCTTGATTAGAAGCATTGTTCAAAGACTCATTTCAGATATCGGGCTATAATTTATCGCAGAATTCTGATATGTTACATCTTTCAATATTAGCCAATTTATGAAACAATGCTTTAACGTTTGGTATGTCAAATATAAGTATTTTGTGCCAGTGTATCATTTATCGGTCATAGCAGTAGTAGAAGCATCAATAGAGACAGGATTTCGATATGTTATGACCATCATATATTCAATATTTGAAACTATATCAGAATGCTCTACTTAAAAAGAACAAAAACAAGAACAATCTCATGTAAACAGAGCCAAATAATTTATTCAACAAAATAAGCTTACTTCATTACTTTTCTTTTCCATATGGTTTATAGACACCCTAAAACAAACAGACAAGCATCGTAAAGCCATCCATCACATAAAGTTGGGTGATGGGCTGATCAGTTACTTGAATTAATTTTGCCAACACCTCTTCATCTATGCAACTGCCGAACAATGCCATGGGGATCGATACATCTATTTTCAAAATAGTTTCTACAATTTGCCCAAACAAGCATCAAAACAATCAGCAATTGCTGCCTGGAGGAGCTGCTGCTGCTGCTTTTCAACTCCTTGTACTGCTGCTGCCTGGGGCTGCTGCTTCTCAACTCATTTTAGTTGTTGCTACTTCTCCTACTAACCCAAACAAAATTAAAAAGCATAAGATGAAAGTATGATTAATTCAACTAACCCAAACAATTTTTTTTAATAAAAAAAGTAAAAATAATAGTAGGCTCATAACACACTATTCACACTAGGGTTGCACTGGGGTGCCATGCCAACTAGTTCAAATGCATAAATAATCACAAACTTAACAACAAATATTAGAAACTCAATCAAACCGGAGAGCAACTATCAAATTTCATAAACTGAAAAGGCTCAGCCATTCAACTGAGAGCAACACCAAACAAATATCAAAGTAAATAAACAACAAATGTCAGTTACTTAGCCATTAAAATGAACAACAAATATCAGCAACAATATCTTGCCACAATATTTTTCAGATCATAAGGTGTGTCATCACTGCCTACACCACACAAAAAAATATAGAAAGACCAAACCCCCAAAATGCATAAATGAGAATCAAATACTTCCCTGAATCAAACTAGTACCCCTTCTTCGTTAGTGGGAGAGCGGGAGAAAGGAGAGCCATCCAATTTCGATCATGATCATGATCGAAATCAGAGGGCTAAGGGAGAGTGCACATGATCAGTGCGCAAATAAAAGTGCACAACGAATGGAGCAGATGAGTGAGCTAGGGTTTCGATTTGGGGGAAATATCACCACGAAGGAGGAGGAGCGTCAAAATCGAAGAGTAAGAGAAATTAGGGAGAGATCGTCGGAGCTAGGGTTTCGGTTTAGAGCTTGGGTGGTCGGATTTGGAGCTAGGGTTTGGGTCGGCTTGAATATAGGGTTTCAATCTGGTGAGATTTTAGAGCGGGGAGAGAGAAGATAGGAGAGGGTATCGATCGATCGAATTTTTTGACGTCCTTAGGCCACTTTTTGAAACTATTTGCGATTATAGATTATTTTCCAAACTGTTAGTATTTGTGGGCTACTTGCTACCACGTCGGTAGCGGCCGCTATTCCTATTAGTAGCCTCTTCATTTTGTTGGTCGCTAATGGGAATAGCGGGCTCTTTTTTAAAAAAAATTGAAATTTTTGTTTATTTTCGCTATTCCTATTAGCGACTAAAGCATATATGAAGTCACTAATCAGATTAGCAACCTTAAATAAACTGTATTGAGACACTTAGAGATTTCTAGAGATATTTTGCTCTCTGAAAAAAATATTAAAATTGTGGTAGCTAATGAGAATAGCGACCACAATAAATTGTGGTCGTTATTCCTACTAGCGACCACTAGAAAGAGAGATGATCTCGTATAGGACTTCAAAGAAATAGATGCATCAAGAACTCTACTACTACTATTGTTGACTTTTAGGTATGCAGGCATTAGGAAATTATACATAAAATGCATTTTTTCCCAAAAATGTTCTGCAGTCGTTCGACAAAAATATATATTTCCATTCCTGCTATAGTAAATAGGCAAAAAGCATATGGATATAGCTGTATGCATATTATAAGGGACGAAACATCATGTTTCGTCTGCTCTGATGTTTCATCCGATGCAAAAAAGAGTTTTTTAAAAAAATTATTTACACTAAAGAAAAAAAAAAGAGTTGGATGAAACATTATGTTTTGAATGTTTCGTCCAATCCCATTTTAGATGTCATGTTTCGTCCCATTCATTTTAAAAAAAATTGCAAATGACAATTTTACCTCTACTCTCATCCAACCATTCATTTCTTAATCCAACGATTGTTTTAAACCCAACGGTTATTTCCCAAATATAACAGCTATATTTGACTACTTTTTCCTATAGATCGGCACTCGTTGAAACCAAATTCATTGAAAAAAAACCAACTCCCTTACTCTATTCTTCAGACAAATATAGTATCTCTGTCTCCTTGAAATTTTTGAAAGAGTGAGTTATGGCGAGCCGTAGTTCATGAGGGAGAGCTTATACAACTCAGGAAGATATTACTCTCTGTCAAGCGTGGATTAGTATAATTCAAGATCCCTGGTCAGTGTTGATCAATCCGGTGCACAGTTTTGAGAGCGAATTTTGTCTACTTTTGCGGCATTATAAGGGACTTCGACCTACCGAACAGTAAGCTCCCTTACAAGTTGGTTCCAATTAGTTTCTAAAGAGGTAGCCCTGTTTATTGCGAAGTTAGCTAGTGTAACAATTACAGTGGCTAGTGGAACTGCCGAGGCCGATAAGGTATGTACAAATTATCAAATATTTGTTCCTTTACCATTAAATTTTTCTAATAATAACGTTATATTTTAAATATTTTCATAGATGTGCGATGCGAGAGTCGAATATATGCAAAAATCCGGAAAAGCTTTCAAGTTTGAAGAATGTCTTGATATACTAAAGGATCAACTGAAATTTTTCTTGCGTACTACACAAATATTTGATCGAGTCATGAGTTCCCAATCTAGGGAAGGTGCCAGTTGCCAAAATTCACCCTCAATAAACAACTCGGATTCAGACATACCAGTTGACATGGAATTTCCTCCCTCCCTAACCCGACCACAAGGTAGAAAATCACAGAAGAGAAAAGGAAAAAGGATAGCTGAATCATCAGATTATTCCCAAATAGTAGAAGAAACCAAAAGTTTCAACGCTATGTACAAAGAAAGCCAAGATAAGAGGAATTCGGCCATCGAATTGAAGCTTACCGTTAAACAAAAAGCCCATGAACTGAAAGAATGAATGGAGGAAGATCGCATTATGGGTATTGACCTTAGCAATTTACCGGATAGTCAACGTTATTATTTCATGTGTCGACAGAATGAAATAATGTAAAAACGAGGTTATAATAGGGGGTAAACAACTTTCATTACTTCGTCGTTACTTGGATGCTTTATAGAAAATTTAAATTTCATGGTTCTGTTTCTTGCTTTATTATCTTGAATGTAGTAATGACTATTTTTTCTACTATATTTGTATTTGTTCTTTTTAATGTATTGTAGCAACTACATAATGACGTTGGCACTGCAATGTGTTACATTCAAATATTATTACATAATATAAATATACATTGCAATGTATTACATTCATATATTAAATTAGCTTTCAACTAAAGTAAATTAAAATAAATATGCAAATGTCAAATTACTACAATTAAATTCTGAAACATTTACACGTTGCCTATTCCATATCTCCATATTGGGACCAAATATGCTCTACCAAATCTTGACGAAGTACATGATGTTTTTGTCTATCATGTAATATCACACTGCAGACCATTCGGGCTCCTTGATAAACTTGTCTACCCTCAGTTAGGTACAATCACTGTCGCATCTGGTATTTGATCATAATCAAAATCACCTATGTCATCTTCACGTATGTCCTCTACAATCATATTGTGTAGAATTATACATGTTTTCATGATATATGAAAGACTATCTGCATCCCATATACGCACTGGGCCCTTCACTATTGCAAAGCGTGCTTGTAAAACTCTGAAAGCATGTTCTACATCTTTATGGGCACCTTCCTGCATTTTTGCAAATTTCTTTTTCTTTTGTATCCGGGGTAGAGTAAGTTTTCACTATATTCGCAAACGATGGGTATATACCATCCGCCAAATAGTATCCCATGTTTTAATGTGTAAAATTTTCCTGAGGTGCACACCCATCAAGAATTTTATCAAATAGAGTAGAACGGTTGAGCACATTGAGATCATTATTGCAGCCTTGCATTCCGAAGAATAAGTGCCAAAACCAAAGATCATAAGATGCGATTGCTTTAAGAATAATTGTCATTTCCGGTACATGTCATGTATACTGTTCGTGCCACACAGCTAGACAACTTTTCCACTTCCAATGCATACAGTCTACACTACCCAACATGCCAGGAAAACCTCTGCCTTCATTTTCTTCGAGGAGTCGTGCTACATCGGTGAGAGTTGGTTTTCACATATATTGGTTGCCAAATAGCATGACAATTGCATAACAAAATCGACGTAAGTCTTAAACACAGTAGTTTTGCCAATTTGTAAATATTCGTCAAATGCATCCACTACACCTTCGCTGCTATTATTTTCTGATGTGGCATAAATCCCATATTTTTACATCCATCTTGTTGTTGAATAAAGTGTTAATTGTATCCAACAATAGCTTTGAGTATACGATTGAATAGGTCTTGCCTCATACGGAAACGTCGACGAAAAATGGTATCGTTGTATATTGGATTTTCCGAAAAATAATCCCTCCACAACCTAATATTACCTTCTTTTCTTTCCCAACGAATGTATCGGCGGCGAGTCGTTTCTTCACTGTGTTGCAAGGCCATGCCTATTCGTTGCATACGATTGTTCACAATTCTGGCAACTACATCTTGATGTTCAGTTGATTCGTCTGATGAATTTGAAGAAGACGATGAATTTAATTGATTTAGTGCTCTATGAAGTTCGTTGGCAGTGGAGAAATTTATAATTGTGAGAATATGTGATAATTGAGTGATATAGAGATGAGAAGATATTATGCTGGAAAGAGGGGGGAGGAGGGGGGGGGTTAAATAGTGTTTGTGGGTAGAAAAAATATCGTTCAAAATCCAAATATCAAGGAAGTAGACTATACATAAAGCAAAGTTTGAATGACTAAAGCAAACTTGCTATATGCATCCCATGATTGAATGACTAAAGCAAAGTTTGTTTTAGTGATTTGTCGGCAAAGCTATGTACACAAATCCCCAACTTCCCCCTATTGTTTATTTGGCATGGGAATCAATTGAGAAAATTACATTAACATCCTTTTCATACCTACATGCACATAAATCAACACATAATATATGTTAACTACATTAGAATGGCGCATTAGGATGAACCATTTAATTAACCAAATAATATTTGAATGTGAATTTCATACATGCACATGAAGCTATCATATATTCCATTTGTCAACTACTCTTCCTCCTCATACTATGTACACGGCACAAAGGATGGAGTCAATGTCAAGGCTCCCGTGTCGTCTACAGTTGGCTACATTTTCTGATGTCTGGAAGTGGACTGTCTGCTCATCGATACAGATCTCCTACCAGCAACAATATCAGTGGGAACAGAGTTCCTCAAAACCATGTCTGATAGTATAAATCACCTCAATTGGGCTTCTGAGTTAGTAAGCTGTTGACATGTCCTGTATAACTCCTCATGCCAAAAGATAAATTAATACACACTTTGACTCCATACAAAAAACATTAAAAAATATGTATACATATAGAAATTATTGGAGTTTGAATTTCATACATGCACATTTTAATTGGCTCCCTCCAATTTCCCCTAAATTGACAAAATCCACCATCAGGATGGACAGTAATATGTTTACACAAATGATTGCAATCATCTACAACAAGTTTTCAATATCATTGATCGGTGTAGTCTACATTCTGCAACTCCGCTTCTATATGGCTGCTTGTTTTAGCTTCAGCTGGCATTGGTTGTTGACGCTTTGATTTCAAATGGTCGATAAATCTTTTTATTGAAGACAATGACTAATACAAACCGATATAATTTAATTCTTTTGGGATAACAATCAAATTATTAAGAAGGAAACAGATTAGATGAAGAGAGGTTTGAGAGGTGAAATATGGAAGAGATTGAGCTCTCGGGTTTGAAGGTTAAGAGCTCAACTCTTCATCCAAATATATAGAAGAAGAAGAGGGGGTAAATGAGTCATTTCATACCAACAGAAAAAAACATAGACCCATTAAACCCGGACGAAACATCGATTATTTTGCATTTAGCAAAACAATGCCAAAAAAAAAAAATCACATCGGACGAACCATCATGTTTTGTAGGGGGGGGGGGCATCCATTTAAAAAATTATCAAAATTTTCATTCCCCCTTTAAAAAATCACTAAAGTTTAAAAAATTTCTAATGTTTAGTGCCTTTTTTAATTTTAAATGTATGCATTTTTTAAGCTTTTCACCACTGCAGATAACGAGCGAAAAGCTATTCTATATTATGCATATATGCATAATATACCTCTAACGACTATGGATGCTCTTATAAAGGCTATGTATGTAGGCTACTACTACTAATGATAATGAGTTGTTGTGGCTGTCATGTCATCATCATCTACCATCATCATCATCTCTATCTCAATGGTCCTCACATTCATTATCAATTCCTCATCCACCTTTGGTCGCTAGTAGGAATAGTGACCACAGTATATTGAGGTCACTATTCCCACTAGCGACCTCAGTTTAGATTTTTTTCCTTCAAATAGAAGTAGCTCTTTGAATTTCGCTAAGTGTCTCAATACATTTCATTTAAGGTCGCTAATCTGATTAGCGACTTCGTATATGCTTTAGTTGTTAACAGGAATAGCGACAACAAACAAAAATTTCAAAAAAAATAAAAATAAAAGATAAACCCTTATTTCCTTTAGCGGCCTCCTAAAGGAAGATGCCGCTAATGGGAATAGCGGCTGCTGCTGACATGGTAGCAAGTAGCCCACAAACGCTAATAGTTTGGAAAGTGGATCATAATCGCAAATAGTTTCAAAAAGTGGCAAAGTACGGAAAAAAAATTCCGATCGATCAGGAGAGATTTGAGATCAGGAGAGATCATAATCGCAAATAGTTTCAAAGTGGATCATAATAGCGGCTGCTGCTGACATGGTAGCAAGTAGCCCACAAACGCTAATAGTTTGGAAAGTGGATCATAATCGCAAATAGTTTCAAAAAGTGGCAAAGTACGGAAAAAAAATTCCGATCGATCAGGAGAGATTTGAGAGCAGGGGGAGGGAAATCACATTAGTACCCCTGCTTCGTAAGTGAGAGAGCAGAACAAAGGAGAGCCATGCGATTTCGATCATGATCATGATTGAAATCGAAGGGTTGAGGGAGAGTGCGCACGATCAATGCGCAACTGAAGGGCACTCTTATATTAAATCCCAAACTAATATTTAAAATATATCAAAGAGATTATATTAAGTAAATCAAATAGATAAAGATATATCCTAAAAATTAAAAATCTAAATCTAGAAAAATTTTTGAGGCATATTTCCAACATTGTTAAAGTTGTTATTTCTATCAAAATCTTTTATATATATATGAGAAAAGTGAGTCTCATATAGAGTATGAGGAAATTTTTCTCATACAAAGTGGTTATACTCACTTGGTGATGCCCTTATGGAAGATCCACTCCGTCATCATGTTTATCATGCTAATGGATGTATGTGTAGAAAAATTTAAATGGTTTGGAGATCATTCACCCATGCATCATGTGGTTGAAAAATGAACGATTTCAACAGTGGCACAAATCGAACCACAAATTGGACCCACTTGATGGATGCGTGAATGACCTCCAAACCACTTAATTTTTTCTACACATACATCCATTGGCATGATAACATGATGGACAGAGTAGATCTTCCATAAGGGCCCCACCAAGTAAGTATAATCACTTTTTATGAGAAAATTTTCCTCAAACAAATATGAGGCTCACATTACTCTATATGAGAAAAGTGAGGCTCATATAGAGCATGAGGAAATTTTTCTCATACAAAGTGATTATATTCACTTGGTGATGCCCTCATGGAAGATCCACTCCGTTCATCATTTTTATCATGCTAATGGATGTATGTGTAGAAAAAAATCAAATGGTTTGAAGGTCATTCACCCATGCATCATGTGGTTGAAAAATAAAAATTTCAATAGTGGTACAAATCGAACCACAAATTGGACCCACATGATGCATGAGTGAATGACCTCCAAACCACTTGATTTTTTCTACATATACATCCATTGGCATGATAAATATGATGGACGGAGTGGATCTTTCATAAGGGCCCCACCAAGTGAGTATAACCACTTTATATGTGGAAATTTTCCTCATACAAATAGGAGGATCACATTACTCTATATGAGAAAAGTGAGGCTCATATAGAGTGTAAGGAAATAATTCTCATACAAAGTGATTATACTCACTTGGTGATGACCTTATGGAAGATCCACTCCGTTCATCATGTTTATCATGCTAATGGATGTATGTGTAGAAAAAATCAAATGGTTTGGAGGTCATTCACGCATGCATTATGTGGTTGAAAAATGAACGATTTCAACAGTGGTATATATCGCATTAATCCTCCCTATTTTTATGTAGTATATTTGGAAATTTCTATATTAAATGTAGTTTTTTTATTATCGCATATTAGAAGTAGGCTTCAAGTTGTTATTTCGAGTAATATTTTTGAATTCTTGAATTTGATTTACTTCGATCTAACAATTAGGGCAGATGGGAGTATTGATAAGACTTCTTTCATGAAAGCTCTTCATTAACTGTCATGGAGAAAATTAATATACTTAAATGGTGGTTGTTTCTGGTAAAGTATATACAAAGGAGTTGCTAAACCTTTTTTTCTTGTAGTGGTGTACATAATTAAGATTTTGATGTTCTACTTTTGCTTACTCAATTATACATGTGATGTAACATGCATATATACTTGCATATATATTTACTAGTATATTCTCAGTGCAAATTGCATAGACTTTACCAAAAGATAAATTAAAACATCAATAACGTTTTTTAAAAAATTCGGCAGAACCTTCCCATATTTATAACTTTTTCCCTGTATAATTATAATCCGACATATTAACATTCAACAATTATGTAGTAAAGCTTTGCACAGAAAACACATTATTCAAACGCAAATATTTGATGATAATAACCCCTGTATTTCATTTTCTGTATTTTGGATATATATATATTTTTTTGAGTATTTACTCATCTTGTATTCTCCGTCTCTTTTTGAACCATGTATTTGATCTTCATTATCAATATTTTCATCTATTTGATTAGTCGTGTTTTTATTTGATCTTCTCGATTTAATTATCAACCTATTGTTTCGTCTCTGATTGATCAAGCTATTATTTTGATTCTCACTATTTAAATTGTTCATGTCCTATTTTATATTATTCTTTTTGGTTCCCATCTCATTATGTTGGATCATCTTTTTTTTTTTTTTTAAATTTGGATTTTGTTATTAAACCCAATAGCCCTTAAAAAAAAAAAATTCCCCCAAACCCATTTAAACTCCACTATCTAATTACCCTACCCATCAGCCCCATCTAAACCTAATTCTCCCTATATATAAATACCTGTGCTTTAACCCTGTTCACCATATTATACCTTAGCCGCTCTTCTAAACTCATCCCCTACCTCCCGTTAACCCTACCCCCTGTGCTCTCCTAACCCTTCAACCCACTCCCAACCTCCTCTTCATCCCTCATCCCTGTTCTTCATCCCTTCACCCGGTGCACCTCCCTACCACTTCGACGACCCTCCTACAGTGCCGCCCAGTCTCCCCTGTTCCCTGTCGCAACCACCCAGCAGCAGCACAGACCCGACGCCACCAGATCCGACACGCCACCCTGTCTCCCCTCCTTCCTATTGCGATAGCGCACCCCCTGTGTGCTGCTCCTCCCGATGCAGACAACATCAGCAACAGCAGCGAGCATAGTAGCGCTGCCTTTTTTTGGCTTTATGTGCGTGTGTTTGATCACGAGGTTTTGTTCGTGGTTCGTGATTCGTTCGTGCCCGGGGAACCGTTCTCGTTATTCTCGCCCTTTGCTTTGTTTCCATCGTCGACTATAAGGAAAGTAACTTGTATACTTTTCTGTTGCATATACAAGTACTAAATACCGTTTGTAGTGTAGTTTCTTCAAGAACTATTCTTATGAAAACCCTTGTTAGATCTTGTCTCTATGTGTTGATCCACCCATAGTTGTCTTATTACACACACTACATGAAATAACTTAGGAACACTAAATTCTTGATGTATATATGCTTGTTATTCGTATGAGGTCGTATGCTTGATTGTATTAGTAATAGTATAACTCGTTGTAGACTTGTTAAACACCCTATACCATGCTGCTTGGACATCTAGGATACCATAATTCACATTTTGTTATGATGTGGATGTGTTACATATGAACTAGTTGATTTTATACATGAAGAAGAATTCTGTTTTTGTTGTGACCCCGTTTTGTTCAGTATTTTAGACCCTATTAAGGTCAGTAAATGAAAGTTATTTGTGAATATGAATTATAGAGAATTCTGTATACTTTCCAAAATTTCTTATCGATCTCAGTTTTGTTTTGTGAGTAGCAATATGACTATTTTACTACAGAGGTGTTAAAAAATTCCAGTTTCTGTTTTATATGAATTCTGTATGGTTATTTATTCTTATACTGATGTTAAAGATATATTTTGATCCAATATTTTGCTGAGTACAGCTAGACTTGATTGGGATTAACCCCTAATTTTTGTGGATTTAATTGATGACTTTTTTAAACTATTCTATGCTTGCAAACAACTACTATACTTATAGAATTTTCATGATGTTCAGTGAAGAAACATAATTTCAACTTGATTCTATTTTCTGTTTATAAAAACTTTGTGAATATGAATTGTAGCCTACTGTATCTATTTTATCATCCTTTTGATGGATCTGGATTTCAATTTATATTTTGTAATCTATTGTTATTTTAGTACTGCTGTATTTATGATTTCAGATTTACAAACTTGCTGTATCTTGTTGTTTTCTGATTTTATTTGACTATACATATATATTGAAAATTTATGAAATTTTATTTCCTGATACTAGACAAACTAGAGAATACCCCAGATTTTTCTTGGATTTAATCAGTAAGCTTTTATGTCGTTTTCTTGTTTATGAATACAAACTTCTGATTCTGGCTGAACATGTTTTCTGGATACAATTTTGTTTTGAGTCATGTTTTTGTGGAATACCATATGACTTATATATATTTGCTGGATTCAGACAAGAGTCTACTTTCCAGATTTTCTGACAGATCCAGATTTACAAAATTTTGGCAACGGGAATGTAGTACCCCATATTTTTAAAATATTGTGTTGAGAATATTAAATGAGTTAAAATGGGTTTTTGGTGATTTAATAAATATTTATCTAAAAAT